>CAOLHI010000224.1:0-600000 GCA_948474755.1 Ctenosaura bakeri | reverse complement strand
TCAGAGTCTGTATACACACGCACACATACACACACACTTTACATTTTCTCTCTTTCCACAAACCCAGACCAAAATCCTGGACAATGAATACTTGGGGACTGAAATGAGATCTAAGGAACAAGACCAGGACACAATGCCACAAAGCGTGAAGACTAATGCAGTTCACAAACCATATAGAAAGCACTGCAATAGGCTGTGTCCATGAAACTTGGTACTGGGTACTCCTCTCAAATAGCAGCTTTTTTCTGCTCCCCAAACTCTGAACAATGGCTTTTAAACAGATCTAGGAAAACATGAAGAAAAAGCGGCAGTGTCAAACACAGGCTTGAGACAGTCTATTCTCTGGAAGCAAGCCAACACAAATGAAATCCCACAAGACTTGTGCTGAGTAACAACTGCAGAAAGGCTGCTCTGTGATGAACGGATAAAATGGATAAAATACAAAGCCAGCTTTTAGCACCCAAAAGTTAATTGTTATTAGGTGCCCACAGAATATCCACACAATCAATGATTTGTGACATAGCCAGACTCATCAGGCTGGACTCCAACTAACTTCTTAAATTTATCCTTCCACTTGTGTAAAAATAAATAAATAAAGTCACACTCTGCACCAACAAAAGCTTTCACTTTTTGTTTAAAACTGTTTTCTCAGGATATAGTTCTAACAGTTATTGCTAAGCACCATCAGCCCTTAACGTCTTTGGTCCCATCAAAGTATGCTTGCTCTATAGTTTACCTGAAAGCTAAGGAGCAACATCTTAAACAAGTTCAGAGTGCCTCTTTCAATGATCCTCAAGTTGGTCACTGTCTTTTAAAAGCAAGGATCCTACAATGAATCATTTTTCATCATTAACAAATTAGTTGAAGACCTTCAGCTCATAATGAAAATTTCAATTTGTCACCAATCTTGATGGAAATCTACAAGTATGTACTGAAGTCAATGAAAAATACTGCAATACCTTTTACTTAAGAACAATCTCTTAGAGTCACTTTCATGTGTAAAATATATGGAATCTGTCAAGTGAGAAGCTCATCCAGCTGGGGCAGAGCCAGTCAATCACAATTCATGGAACCGTGTGGGAGGTCCTATGAGGGAAAGGATATAACTTAAGAGACTGCTGAATGATTCAAAAGGGCCAGTCATTAACAATAGAGATAAAGTCAGTTAAGAAGAGAGGAATGGAGGAGATAATAAGAGCTGAGAATGTGGATAGAATTCAGGAAGAAGGATTACTTCATTTGAAACTGAGGTGTTACTGTGTGGGCAGACAAAGGCTGGCAACATGAATAGTTCAATCCCATACATGTTCAGTCAGAAGCAATTGTTATAGGTTTGTTAGGACTTAATCCCAACTAAGCGGGTATTGGATGTGGCCTAAGGGAGTTCTTTGGTATTAAAAGACCACACAACCCACTCTAACATTGCCATGGCTGAACAGACACATTTGAACATCTCTGCCCGGCAGGTGGACCACCCAGGAATATGCCACAGAACACCCCAAGAAATCCACAGGAGTTGATATGCTATGGTTGCTGCAGCCCCATCTCACAACATGGCACGGGGAGGGTAAGAGACATAATAACTGGAACAGCATTTCTCCTCCACTCTCCATAAACATTTATTGCAATTACAAATTCATGGATAACTTCCAGAGACTAGGAAGCTACACTTGACCAGAGGCCAGTCCCACTCCTGTTGACTTAGTTGCTGCTGTATTGGTGGCAAAATAATCTCCTCCTTTTAAATCTAAGTTGCACAGGAGGATAATGCTTTCCAAGACTTCACTTTCCAAGACTTCCCCATTGATATTGGTGATCTAATTGCTGTAGTAGTGAATTTAGCAGGCTGCATTTTGTCTACAGGATGCCCATTCTTGACCAATGTGGTTCAGTAGCTGATTACTGCTTATTATTTTCTCTGTGTGTGTCTCTGCTTGCTTCTCACAGGCTACTTTCCTGAAAATATAGTACTGATCCCTCACTCAGTTCCATACAGGCAATAAATAAGTCTGATCACAGGACCAGCAACAAGGAACCAGAAGCCTACTCCTTCCATACAGGCTTCTGAACCCTTAGAATCTTGACAAGTTGGCTGTGCAACAAATTAAGATGCTCCAGTGATGTTCCAAGATAGAACTGCTGCCATATGGGACACTAAATGTGCTATGCTACAGTCTGTTAAGTAACTGGCTAACAGGAGTGGACTTTCTATGGTGACTGGTTAGCAATGCTGCATGTCTTCTCCTTTCAAGATCCAATCGATTAAATACAGGCAAGTGTGTATCTCTTATGACAGGGAGTGATGGAAGATTTCTTTCCCACAAAGTAGTATGGTCTGTCTTTAGCTCAACCAAAGACCAGACTTTGGGGAAAGGAAGGTGCTTAATCCTGTCAAGACCTGCTGATTTGTATTGTAAAAACATCTGAACAAAAAGGAGCTTAATTCCAAGTAAATTACTTCAAGATTAAACTGAATGTAACTCATATTCAAAATATGAGGACACAGACATTATAAACCTACATTTCTTTTTCATGCTATGCAGTTTCAGTTTCAATATGATACAGGGACTGATATATTCTTTATACCTTTATGTTTTTATGATCCCGGGCAACTAGGCTTATTTTAGGACTGGGTGTTGCTCAGATCATTAAAAATCAAGCTGAAAACTGAGCTCATTCTTTGGCCATCTACAGAGTCATGCAATGTTCTCCAGACGTGGATCTTGGGTGCTTGAAGTAATCCCCCTTCTCTGGTATGTTACAGGAATTAATTTATATGATAGCTGGGCTTCTGTAAGTGCACTGCTTCCTGCAATTATCCTTGGTGATTAATTTTGCCACAAAATTAGGTTACTGCTTATGTAATACTATTAATAGACATATTTCAATATCTTAACACTGTTGAGATAAACAAAGAATGGAACGTGTATCATCATTTATTTTAAAATGGGTACAGATTATTGTAAGAATATACCATTTATTGTAAGCTTCTCTATAAGATCTTAAGAGTATTATATGCAAAAATCTCCTGTGAGTGAGGTCAATCAGCCTCAGTGAGACTTCAACTAGGCTAAAGAAACTAGAAAGAATAAAGCTTCTTGCTGGGCCAGGGAAAGAAATTTAAAAAGGAATAGTAGCCTTCTGGGAGTCACAGTGTGTTCTTGGTATAGAAGGCTGTGCTTCAGAGAATTACATCCATCTCAGCAGTAGTTGGTAGCTTTGTACAGTCATCACCTGTAAAATGGAAGCAAAAGCCAACCCTGCAGAGCAGCAATGACAAAAATATGAACTGTAACAACCCACAGAAAATAAAAGGGGCCATATCCAACACTAGATTTACACTCATAGAAGAATGGAATCTAGCAGAAACAGGAAGGGTATCCAACTCACTCTCTGCCACAGAAATCCCATGAACTCCTACAAATTACTCTGAAAACCTGGTTTTCATGTGGTGTGGAAAACTTCAGGAGGAAGAAAGCTCTGCAGTGCTACTGTTAGAATTTGTCTAATTCTTTCATTAAGCCCTTTCAATTGCAGCCACTGTCTTCACACTTTGGGCAGTGGGTAAGTTAGCTTTGCAAGCAAGGCCAGGAAGGTCAAAAAGTCCAATGTGCCTTAGTCTCTGGCTCTTGTAATATCACAGTTCAAACTGCTGAGGACAGGTAAGAAATGCTACAAGGGGGCGGTCTTAGTTCCTTCCACAGCAGTACATGACTCTGTCTTAGCTGGAGATAACGGCAGGACAGAAAGTATCCCAGAAACAAGACCCTAAGGTCTTAACACACACACACACACCACTCACTTTTTAGATGACTTTTAACTCCAACTTCACCTGTTAACCTTTGTGTTATTATAAAAATGAGGTGGGGAAGCACTGTAACAATTCTGCTTATTACAGTGCTATTTTGAGTAACTGGTGAATATCTCCCTCCAGTAAAATTAAAGGACAAATCCTGTGTTATCTCAGAAGTAAAGTGACTGCACAGGCACGCTAGACCAATGATTCGCAGTCTTCAGTCTTCTAGAAGCAGTTCCCAGAATCCCTGACAACTGGCCAAACTGGCTTGGGCTTCTGGGAATTGAAGTCCAAAGGGAGAATCTAGAGGACCAATTTAGAGAACCATCATTCTAGACAACTGGAAGAAAACTGTGAAACCCAACATAGGCTTTGTAGATAACCTTGTTCTGGACTATTGGCTTGTTTGATTTATGTATTCAACCTGCCAACATTTGCCTTAAAATATGTTGAAAACATGACATGGTATTCTTGGAAGCTTAATGGACCGCAATATGGACCACAATGGGAAAGCACTCTGTAATCCCAAACATACTGCCATGTTCTCAGTTGGACAAAGAATGGCTAACACACATTTTCCATGTTCATCACAAACTCCTAGGCCACGTGCATATGTATCTCTCTCTCTCTCTCTCTCTCTCTCTTGTGTGTATGTGTACATACACACACAATCATTTTTAATCCTAATTCTTCGAAGTCCATACACACCTTGAAATTAACAGACTGGAAATGCAATGATTCAGACAATGTAAGTTTTTGGCAAGTGCATGCTACAGCTAAATATATAATATTTATATATACTGTCGGCTTACAGTGATCTCATGAATTTCATATGGTTTTCCTAACCAAGGAATACTTAGAGGTAGTTCCGCCAGTTCCTCCCTCTGAAACATAGCCTACAGCACCCAGTACTATACAGCCCTATAAAAAGGTGGATGGGAGATAGCTTTAATGAACAATTCAAGTCAATTGGAGTTTTGTTTAAAGCTAATGCAGCTACCATACCGTCTAAAACAAAAGTCCCTCTTCTGGGAAATATAAATTGGGTAGTCAGGTACTTTCAGTTCTCTAACAAGGAATGTTCAGCCAATAAATGCTTCAGTGGTAGCCAAAAGAAGTTCTATTTTTGTATCCTTTTTCATATTGCCCTTTCATTTAACTGAAATTAAGCTTATGTTATGGAAATCACACCCTGTACATGTAGACCTTTTTAGACATTTCATTATATAAATTTATATTTATTACTACTGTTTTGCAACATGCAAGAAGTTGGCCTCCAAGATTCTTTTCTGCACATCTATTTCCCAATGCGCTGTTTTCTCCTATTCCTCCAAAACTTAAGGCTTGAAATGATCAAGCATATACATCATTATATCACTGAAAAGAGTACCAGATCCACACTAAATAGGTATCAGAGCCATGCAAAGGTTCTGGGGTTTTCTCATACAAGAGCTAACACAACTCAAATCCAGATCACTCTTCCAATGCTACAAGGGCAAGTATATGAAGGACAGGGCTGATTCCACAATAGCACTGACAAATAGTGCGGAATTAAAATTATGCATCCTCAGAAATTCGAGATTTAATTTTTAACAAGACAAGCCTTTAAGACTTCAAAAACCAGTTTGAAATCATGTGGTAAATCTCAGAAACCAAATTAACTGAGCAGGGTCACATGGCCACAGAGGAGAAGTCCCATGTACTGAATAGTTGCACGTCTCTCTCCACAACTAGAACACTGCATTTATTTAATCTGTATGCTCTACCAGGATTCAGCTTTCCTTGATGAAGAAAAGTTTACATTTTTCCTGTACTATATACATCACATCACAGATGTGTCTCATGCTGTAACAAGCATCCCAAATATGCCAAACTGTAAGTGGAAGCAATTGGCCTTATAAACATTTTCCTAAGTGTTTGCCTGAGGAGGTCAACTGGTGAATCAGGACAGCATACAACAAAAGCATGTAGCTGCTACATAAAAAGACTGAATGTTGTGCAGTGACTGCAAAACCTGAAAATGACACAGGCCTTGTTTAGTTTGCTATGGAGAACGATACAGAATCCACTATCAAAACTAGCATTCTTTCAATCTTGCCCTTTTGAACAATGCTTCCTACATTATCTTTCTTATAACTGGTTCCACAATAAGTAAGCACTGCCAAAACCTTTCTTTATTGTTAATATGGCAACTGGAACTCAAAAGAAGAGTAGGAACCCCCCCACCAACTGATTACAGTTTTAAAAATCACTCTGTGTTTTAATGTGCATTTAATGAAATGAAGCAGCCTTTCTGGCTATGCAGTTACTATGAACAGATCTCAAAACTGACCATATTACTGTACATTTAAGATTCAGAAAAAGAAACATTTTTTAAAAACTGCTTTTTTCCTGGGATGCTATCTTCTGTCCGTGCGGAGGACAGATTCTGAGATCCTTGGAAACATGACACTGGTGAGTGTTAAATACCAAGTTTTGCTTTCCCCTCCTTGCTTCTCCTAAACATGTCAATCCTACACAAAGATTTTTTTTTAAAAAAATCAGATACTTAATAGAACATTTCACAGGCAAAGCCTTGTAGGTAAATGTTGACTGTAGAAATGATTCCTTTGTTACATCACATGCAGAAGCATGGCACTGGGAACCTGGTATATCAGTACTCATACAAGTCTGGTTGATTAAACGTGGTTACTCTACTTAGGACTAAGCACTCGATTTAGCCCATTGCTTTTTCATTCGTGTAGACTAGAATTTCTCCACTCCATCGCTGAGCTCTCTCATTGTAAGACAGAGAAAAATAATTAACTGTAAGTCCCACCAAGTTAAAAGCTGATACTTTTAATACTTCTTAACACTTTTTAACAAGGAACCACAGGACTCTCCATAACGGTCAATCCATAAGACTAGATTTTTGGAGTCATTCTTTCTGGACTAAGGTTTCTCCTGTTACTTCCTAATTTTAAGAATATCATGTTTGATAGAAAAATTCTGTAGAGAATTGGCACTTCTTTTGTACCATTTTTGTAACACTTTAGCCATCCTATTATTTTTGTTTTGACTTAATGACCATCTAGCTACTTTTTTTTTTTAAATCTAGCCAATCCATGCATTTTACATTCATAAAAGAAGAACACCAACTCAAAATCTTTTTTAGAGTTAAAGAATCTCTGGAGCATTCTTTGTATGAATCCCAGTAATGGATAGACACAGGGCTTTTCAGGACAAACTAGCCAGTGGTAAACTAGTGGACCCCATCTGCCTTCTACAATCTCTAGTTAAACAATTTTTTTCAAATAAGGATATGAACTGAAACTTGACATTTAGTCAGAGACCAGTGTCCAGACTACTCTGACTGGCAGTATTTTACTAGGCTTTCTTCCAATTCAAAAAACTGAAAACCAAATCAAAACAAAAAAACTGATATAAACTGAATCTGAACAGGATAAAGCCAAGGAACTGTGAAATGCACTTATGTTCATGAAAGTTAGCATATGGAACCCTAACTGTTACAAGCACTTCTTAGTATTTTGCCACTCTGTATTATTTATTTTTATTTTTATTTGCTATTTTTATGATAGTAATAATATGCTGGGTTAACATAACAAAACCTCTAAATCATTTACACCGTATGTGGATGTGATGTACAGAATTCGCATATTCTGCTCACTGGAAAACTCCATTATTTGCAGTTGAAACTGCCACATCTGTGTGCAGAAAACCTGGGGAATGAAAGGAACAGAATTTTGGACTTTGGAATTTTGGATTTTGGCCTAAGGCCCCTCCCTAAACTGCAAACCTCAAGATTCCATAAGATGTTGAAAGTGGAATAATAGCACTATAACAGTCTAGTGTGGAAATGGCCTATCCTTACTTTCCTTCAAAGGGAGAGGGAAACATGCAGTTTTTCTTTGTGCCTGGCTTTGTGCCAACAGTGCCATGCTGTTACTGCATACAAAAACTCAGCATGAATTTCCTCTGGGGAGGGGAAGGAGGGGTTAGCCCTTTTTCCCCTTTGCATTTGATTTTGCCTGAGGCAGCACCTGCAGGACACTGGCAATGTTTTCTCCAAATGCCTACTTTACAGGAAAGAAACAGGCCTTTCTTTTTCTTCACAAAGAATGGAGAGGAAAGGAGTGGCAGGGTCTCTCTTATGCAACATTTTACTGGGAATCTGATTAGGGTACTTGCTCTGGGAGTGAATTTTTGTATATAATAGCCAGAGTCTCTGGCTGTTATATACAAAACAGATAAAGCTCTTCAACTGCACAAGCACCACGGATTTAACTCAGCTGCTTTTCCTACCATCAAGCTACATAATGCTATGCTATTCTGTCTATATGCTATTCTACAGCTATGCTTTTCTGTTGGTTGCACAAGTATAAAGGTAGTGATTCTCCTGAAGGGTGGTGTACTGGGGTATGCTGCAATGGAAAGTGGTAATGGCTAAAATCTGGGATTGGACTTAATGTGTTGACGTTGGTTATTTTAAATAAGTTATACACATATATAAATAGATAGCTGTTTTTTTTTTTAAAAAAACAGAAGTAGAGTACCTTTTATCACAAGAAAATTGCATGTAACTTTGAGGGGATTTTCCAGGGAAAGATGGGGTCGATTATATTGTTCCTACCTCCCCTGCCTTCTTTTCTGGAGTTTGTCACTTGGTGATGCAAAGCACAACAGGCAGCAAAGAACAGGAGGAAGAGAGGACCAACCAGAGAAAATCAGCAGGCCACTGCCTCATGGCACACTGTGTGAAAGAAGCTGAGAAGTGTGTAAGAGAGGGGGAATAGACAGAAGGAGCAACAGAGGAAGGTAAAGAGAAACGCAGAGAAAAATGGAAAGAAGCGTGACAGAATGTGCAGTGACAATCTCAGAGAAGAGTGTGTGTCCACAATATGAAGACCTTTGAAAAGGAAGAAAGTAAAAGGATGAGGAAAGAGGACGTCAGACATGGACAGCATCAGCAAAATAAACTCTGTTGACAAGATGGTGGTGATGTTCCAACAGGTGAGATGAGAGGATAAAACAGAGACTGAACAGCTGAGGAGAAAGGAGGAGGGATAAAAGGTTGTTTGAGCAGAAAATAACAAGATTCAGAAATCAGAAATCACTGCAAGTAATATAACTGAGTTTCAAAATTTTAGCAAGTGTATTTTTGGCCACTATTTCACAATTCTTTTGACAGCTACAGATAGCTATGCCCAATTTGGAAATTTTAGAAGAAATATGTTTATTTGTTCTAAGGGACAAAAACAGAGACGGCTATCATGAAATCAAGTTGCATTTTGTGGGGGTTAAGGAGGGTTTCAACAGAGCTTTAATTATCCCCACAGTTGCCCACTCTATTCAAATGTGGATTAAAAATAATACAGATGCAGTTAGCAAATCATACATGCTCCTGAGTAGGTGCATACTTAATAATTTCAACATCAGGTGTTTTCATGCCAGCAAATAGGCTTACGAATCTTTACTTATTTTAGATTTTTACTCTATGTGATATTTAGAAATAAAAATCTTTAAACCAGATAATCAAATCTCTTACTTACCTTTTCCTGGGATGTGTTTTTTTCTGTTACTGTTCCAAATATAAAGGAAGAGGCTGAGGAGCCACGATGTTTCTGTTTTAGATTGAATAGCATGGTACCCTGGTTTGGGTAAAAAGCAACTGCAATGCTTATAAACAGGAAGGAGAATAAACGGTGAAGCACAACTCCACCTGCCTCCCAAAACAGATGGCTATGTGCACAGAGGCAAGTTCCTCAGCTGATATGGAGCACATTTTAAAGGCAAACTGTGCTCTGAGGGGTGATCTTGTCTCAGGCTACTCTGATTTTCATTTAAGAAAGATGTCCTTCTTGGTATTTCCAGTGTACTATGAATGTGGAAACACCTTCCAATTTTGTCTCAGGATTTTAAAATTTCTCTTTTGTCTCAGAAAACACCTCCTCAGATATAGAACAAAACCAAGAAAGTAACTAAAGGATGAAAAGGAAAGAAAACTGAGTAACAGCAGAATGGTGGCCTCCCAGAAAAGCAACAGATATTGACCAGTTATAGCTCTTCAACTCTCTTTTTCTTCAAAGTATTTCTGATTGAGAATAACAGACCTATGATATTACTGGATTTGCTTATGTATGTGTGTACGTTTAAATGTGAGTGTGTGTTTAACATGGAAGCAACAAAATGTTTTTGTTATTGTGTGGTACTGTTCAGTGGTGCTTAGGATGGTTTTTAGTTTATATTTACAAAAAAAAAAAAGTTTCCGCTTCCTATATTCATCCTGTGCATATTCCTTTTTAACCTCACTCATTCCCTTCAGGTGGGTGAGAAATGGGGTTTTCCAAAATTCACACAGCTGTTTCCTCTCTCAAGCTCAGTAAATAAAATAAACACACACACAAAACAAAACAAAGTACAAGGATGTGTGAGGAGAGAGGGGAGAGTAAAAATCATGGCTGGGATTTTTTTAAACTTTCATTCCAGTGCAGCAATGTAATGTAAATTTAAACACAAATTTAGAATGAACATAAACATAACAAACATTTCCTCTTCAACATCATCACCATCAACACCATTAACACCATTTCACCTTTAGTGTAAATGTAGGCCAGCATTCTGTTCATGGAGCACACAACTGTAATTCTGAATTACGCCTGTGTGTGTTCTTTTGTGGTTATGGTGAGAAGAGGTATTCACTACCATCCACAGGGCCAATTGATCCTCCTCCAGTGGGGCCGTCACTGAAAGGACATCTCATGGCTTAGGGACTAGCAGGTCCTCAGGGATGCCCTCATTGTTATGTGTCCAGCTGCAGGAACACTGTCAGACACTCAATGGCTGCCTTTTGCCCTCCCTGGGCCACTAAATGGCCATAATTTGGAACCCCATGGGGGGAGACGCATTCTCCATGTGAAAAAGGGGGAACAAGCAGAGATTCATCTAACGGAACTTTACATTCCACCAAAGAATGTAGGATGTAATGACACTTTTTCACTAACTTTTCTATTTCTACCTAAAACTGGAAGAGAGAAAAAACTTGCAAGAGAAGAGTTGTTGCCTTTTTAAAAAAGAATAATTTAAGGAGGAAAGAAGTCAGTTTTTGGGGAAAAAACTATTTTTCAAGTCTTGTTTTCTTTATGAAGTATTGTATCCCATAAAGCCTGTTCTTCAAACCTCTCATTAGATACTACACCTTCCCCTCTGAATGGGAAAGAAACCAGTAGAGCATTTTTAATATTGAAGAGCAATTTAAAGAAGGAAAGAAAATACTTTTACTTTTGCAACTGAGGTCCGGAAGATACCAATAATCACTGAGTCGTGCCTGAAGCTGGTTATTACACTAATGTTCAAGCTATCAAAAAAGAAGGTGTGATGGAGAGAGGAGAACAGAAAAGATACAAGATTTTCATATTTGGATACCAACACAATCTGTTGTCCAAACAATAAGAAACAGAAATAAGGGTGCTGGGGGTGGATGTGCTCAAAGCCTCACCTGAACTAGATTGTGTGGGATAATGAGAAAATAGACCTCTTAATTGACTGCTGAGCTACTTAATTCCTCTGTGGGAAGCTGACTGTGCTAGTTTTGCAGACCATGCCCTAGTACAAACATATCAGAACCTGAAGGACTTGTGAATAGAATTCAGACAGTTCACATAAAACATCCTAACGTTAAATATTTGGAGGAACTCCATTCTTGTAACTATCAGTTCAGGTGTTATGTGCTGCAATTCTGAAGGAATGATACATGTTTTGGTACTAAAAGACATACCCACATCTATATGGGCTGCAATAAATTCAACTGTCTGTAGTAAAATGTTTCAGTAATTGTCTGCATTACATTAAAAGCCAGTGATTCTACGAAGAAAGGGGTGTTGTTTTTGTTTTCTGTTTTTAAATTCCCCTGAGCTTGTTGGATAACTTTTCAGTTTAAAACACTGTCTTTTTGTTTTCTTATAAAGAACAGAGTTCATCTAGATTCTAAAAGACATTACATAAAAAGAGAACAAGGGTGTGGGGAGGGATAGCGGAAAGAAAACACTGACTCCAATCCAGCTGCGCATGTCTAGCGCAGTGAAAATACCAGAAAATGTAGCCATCAGCTATTTGGTGGGAAAAGTGGTTGAGCATGTAGAAAATATCGGCATGCTCAGAGGGTCAATTTGCTCCTCTTCTAACCCATGGCAGATTGCATTGCCACCTCCACCACCAGCAGCAACTGAAGTAGGCAGTGCAGATTTTGCTCACTTTCCTGCCCTTCCCCTTCCCTCTCTCGTTGCCTGCCTGGTAAAATGCTGGGACTAGCACCTGCTGCCTGCTGGCTCTGTGAGTTTTCAGAGTCAGGCTATCTGGAATGAGCAAGGGTGATTCACGAAACTTGCACTTTACCATGCAATCTGGCCAACAAGTACAGGCAGGGAAGGCAAATGAGTGTGCTGTGCTCTGCTGCCTTTTTTGGCAGTGGTAGTGGTTTACAAGGCAGGTGGGTAAAAGTAGGGTAGCAAATGAGGATTTGCCTGCAGAAGAGCAGAGATGCTCCAAATGAGCCTTGATTGGTGCAGCAGCCAATGGCAAGGAAAAGAAGAGATTTTGGAGGGGACAAAGAGAGGCACACAAGGTCATAATTCTCACCCTTGAACTATAGCATCTGATTCTTCATCCACAGTTAGGGGTGAACGTGACACACACCCATCTGCATAAAAGTGTCCTCTAGATTCTTCAGCCTCTTGAGATTTCTTTTTAAAATACACTGTTTCTGCAAAAGTTGAGGTGGTACGTTCTGCAATTCCAACGCATCAATCGACATTTTTAAAGGCTCCCAAATCATTTTGGTCTCTTATTAAATCCATTTAACGAAAATGGAAATAATTTTATGTTGACATTCTTCTTAAGCCATAAAAACCAATGGCTACTGTACTGAGATGAGAGAAAACCTTACTCTTTTGATATATCCCACTGACAGCATAATATTCACCTTTTTTTTTTGGAGTAAATATCTCATTCCGTATCTTTAAAGGCCCTTGTCAAGTCCTTCTGCTGGTTAAGGCCAAATGGGTAGTCACCTAAGAGAAATGTTTTGCAATGGACGTACCGAAAGTATGGAAGTTTACTGCATGTTCTGCACACAAAATGTGCTGGATTCATCTTGACTTGGATTTGTACAATTTTGGCAACTACCTGTTCTGTTAAGTGGTTTTTATTTTCAGCTTGTCAAGTGGAGGAGTGTTGAGCAGTGAGAGTACCACCTGTTTGCTTGACCCTTGTTCTTTTGCAGCTGATTAAACTGGTCAAAGTAGGTCTGATGTCATAGTTACAGGAGATGATTAATGCCTCAGAATTAGCGAGTAACATAATCATTATCAAAGAAATCTGCCCTTGATCTAGGGATCTTGACCAACTACAGGCTACACTTGAATCTTGGTCTTGACCAGTTGATGGTGCTGTAACTTAAGACAGTTCTGGATGATGCTCATTATCTTTTCTTTTTTTCATTTTCCCCCTTTCTTATGAATCATATGCTTAGTATACATTAATATATATTGTATTACAGCATTATTTCCAAGAATTTTTTTTTAACAACCATGCTTTTGCCACCAATCCAACGCCCCCCATCCCCAAATGGCTGACAGAGGATCTAGACCCCATTTGTATCAAAAAGCCTTTTCAGAGATCTGGGATATAATCTTTATACAAGTATCACATCTTTATATCCCATTTTTCTTTTACTTTCTCAATTGTTATTTTCCAGTTCTAACTCCATGATTCTTTACTACATTGTCCACTATACTTTAACCTTTTTTCTCTAAGAAATTCAAATAATATAGCTTCTTTTATATATTTTATCAAATAAAACTTACTCCACTTTGATTTCTTTTTTCAGCCTAAAGCAATAACAGCATGAGCAGCTTTTAAAATTTGTTTTGTTACATAACTTTCATTCTTGTTTAAACTGATTATCCCTAAGTTGAGGGTTAAACAATTTTCTTTACTTAATTGAACCTGTCTCCCTATTATTGTATTTATTTGTTTCTTAATTTCTTTCCAAACTTCCTGAATAAATGGGACACTCCCATCACATATGTATATAAATAGCTTTAGTTCCACATCCATTCTGCTCTTGAAGCAGCCGTGCTACTCAGTCTTGACTCTGTGCTGCCCTTCGAACTTCAGACAACAAACAGCCCGTAAGCAAAACTCTGCTTGGTGTGCCAGATTCCCCTGAATTGGCAATAATCATTTGAGGCTTAGTTACACCAGCATCTTGACCATTTGTGTGCTCTCTATATAGGCTTCATTTGATGCCACATGAGGCAGCTAAGCTGCTGACATGGGCACAATATTGAGATCATGCTATCCCTAGTGATTGCCCTTTTTTGCGCGGGGGGGGTAATTCAAAGGGATGATTCTTTTACTTTTAAAGTCCTGAACAGCTAAGGGAGGCCCCTCTTTAATAGTTTGGACAATATGCATTTCAGGAGAAGGTCTCTTGAAAATACCATTATTTGCAGAGGCTTAACTGATGGACACATGAGAGAAAGCTTTGCTACGTGCTGCTCCCACAACCCCTGCATTTAAGAAAAGTGTGAAGGCACATTTCTTGGCCTTTTAAACTACTTTGAATTCACTGATTATTGTCATCATTGTAATGATTTTGATTTTAATGGTTTTATTTGTTTTAAATTATTTTCAATCTGCTTTTAATTAAGATATCTTTAAGGGAAAGGCAGGATAAAAATACGATAAATAGAAATAAAAATACCCTTCCCTCAGACATGTTTTGTTGTTGGTGCATGCCTTCAAGTTGTTTCCAACTTACCATGACCTTAAGGTGAACCTATTCATTAGGTTTTCTTGGCAAGATTTGTTCAGAGGGGGGTTGCTTTACCTTTCTCTGAGGCTGAGAGAGTGTAACTTGCCCATGGTTGCTCAATGCATTCCCATGGCCGAGAGGGGATACGAACCCTGGTCTTCCATTATCCTTGTCTGATATTCAAACCACTACACAAATCTGGCTTTCCTAGACATATTTACCTAGGAAATACTTGCTTTTTTAAGGAACTAGTCAAAGCCAATCATATCCACATTATCCTATCCAGCAATCATTTTACTGTTGGCTCTTTGATTTTATATGTGGTTTCTTGTTGCAGCTTGCTGCTCTAGTGTTTATGTTATAAACTGTCTTAAAACCACCTGATAAAAAAGTAATGGAAATGATATAAATAAATGGGAATTCAAAGAAACTTTTATTAAATGGACAAGGCACTAAAGGAAACACTTCTATCTGAAATATTAGCATTTCTATTTCTCCATATGCATAGACATACTAGAATTTATGGAACAGAACCCTGATGGCTCCTCTGCTGCCTAGCACAGGAAACCACTCTGTTGATACAACAGCAGTCTCTACATTCTTCCCCACTGGTAATGTTGACTAGGGCTGGTCTGAGCTGCAATTCAACATCATCTGGGCAACTGCATGATCTTACCCCAGTACTAAACAAATACACAGTCTAAGCCTGCTTTACGTTCCATGACTACCTCTCTCTCATTAGCCTAGCAATGAAATAATGCTATAAAAGGGTCTCAAGTAAGTTGCTCACAAAGCCAAATAAATATTTACAGCAGTGGTTCTCAACCTTCCTAATGCTAGGACCCTTTAATACAGTTCCTCATGTTGTGGTGACCCCCAACCATAAAATTATTTAATTATTATTTACAATGCCTCCCCCCCGGCAAAGGCCGCCTCGCCGGCCAGGAACGCAGGGGTGGGCAGGGAGGGAAAGAGGAGCCGTGCATCTCCCCCGGGAAAAAAACTCTGAGAACCTCCCCCCCGGGCTCTGCTTCTGCTTTGCTCTCATTTCTGCTGGGGGGGCAGTGTGGGAAAAGTTTCCAGAGTGTTGACCCTGGCTGGGGGGGGAAGGAATCCCATTGCCTTTGTCTTTTGCGCTGGGCATAGCTCACCACCCCGGAAAAGCGCCGCCTTGCGGCCCCCTGGCCCTTCTGCAGCACCCCCCTCCGTGGCGAATGGGGCAGGGACCATGGCAAGGAAGGGGCCTGCCCCCCATGGTGCCACCGCCCCCCCAAGCTCGCCCGTCAGACGGGAGGTTCTCCTGGTAGTGGAGAAGGGGAGCTATTTCAGTCCCTTCTGAACAGGGGGCAGGAGGACGCGAGTGCGTGGCTTGCACACCACCATCAAAGAGGGAATGGAGCCTAAGACCATCGGAAATAGATATTTTCCGATGGTCTTAGGCGACCCTGTGAAAGGGTCGTTCGACCCCCAAAGGGGTCACGACCCACAGTTTGAGAACCTCTGATTTACAGTATTTAAAGATCACCGGAAAAGAAAACACCCAAGTTAAGACTCCGATAGCTCTGTAGGCAGCTACAGAAGATTCAGAGAAACATATCAATATGTTAGCAAACCAGCTTCAGTAAAATATGCAAATCTCAAACTTTGCACATACCTAGACAAAGTTACAGAAAAGTTTCAGCTATGCACTACAGTAACCATTGCTTAGACTGAAAGAGATATTTTTCTCTCAATATGAGGGACAAAACAAAAGTATGGTTTGAATTAACAGCTAATCATGAAGATATTAAAAAGTGATGATACAACACTTCACACAGCACAGGAAGCCTTTCATCTGAGCAGGAACTGAGTCTGCAAAACCAACTGATACAAACTAGGCAGTTTTCTTTCTATGTCCTAGCTTCCACCTCCAAGTGCAACTTCCTAACAGGCAGAGAGCTTTTCTACTATAACATTTACTCAGTGTAAGCCATATCTACCCTCTTCTGACTCGGGCATCCAAAGTTTGATACTCACTACTCACCACACCTTCCTTGTCATCCTTCTTTACCTCCTAATCCCACCTCACCATAACACTATTTATGATTCTTAAAACTGTAACACCCAAAACTTGAGGAACAGGTGTATGACTGCACACACGTGTGCCTGGTGCCTCTTTCTCAACACATATGACTGGGTAAGTGCTTTAAATTATTTTCTCACAAGAGCCAGTTACTTAAGGAAGCTGCTTGTATGAACATTCTTCCTCAACAGACATAACAAAATCTTAAGTTGTAGCAATACAAAATTGTACTTTTTTAAAAAATGATACTCATTACACTAATGCACTCTGACAAATAACAAAGAAACAGAACATGTACTATCAGCTGGGGGAAGCCTATGTAAACAAATATTTTCAGCTGGTGTTTAAAATCTGAATACAGTCTTTGCTTCTTAGACTATGTTGGTAAGAGCACTGAAGAGCTGGGTGTCCCCTCTGAGAAAGTCCAATGGCATCCCATTCATTGCAGAACAACCAAAGCCTCTGTTGAGGATCATAGACCTCAACTGGACACATATTAGGGTAAGATGGTCCTCTAGCTATACTGAGGCTGAGATATGTAAGTCTTTAAGTGTCAACAATGCATGACTAACTATGCATGCTTCATTGGGCATTCAAACCATCATATTCTCTAGTAACTGCAGCTTCTGCACTAGGCACAAATGCAATCCCACATAAGGTATACTACTGTAGTCTAGTGGTGCTGTAACCAGTACAGGAACCATAGTGACACAGCTATTCTATCCAGAAACAACCATAATAGGTACACAAGCTGCCTCTGGGAACAGACCTCCACTGGACAACATGGTGGGAAGGCCCCCTCAAAAATTTTCCAGGTTTTTGTGTTTGTTTTTTTACCTCTAGGGCCCAAGAGAGAGAGCCAAATGCAGAGAAACTGCCTTCCACAGACACCCCAAACGTGAATTTGAGGCATTTTGACCCCTGAGGGGCCCTAGGAGCTAAAAGTTCTCCTAATGTTCTTGGAACTCATCATTGTTGCATTATTTTATTACTGCTGTGTTTAAACTGATTTTATTAGGTACTGTATGACACACTTGGAAAATTATGAAATGCAGTCAGGTTTTGTTTTTTTCTTAATAAAATATAAGTAATGTACACTGTTTCACGTTAGCTGGATTTTGCCTTGAATCTGGAGATTCTGCTTCCTTACTGACTCAGCTATTGTTACCCGTGGAAGCTTTCATGTCAATGGACTAGTGTTTAGGTTTCAATACAAACCTTAATGGAACTATCAAAGGTGCTGCATCTACTTTAAGAATACGGTTTAGCACCTTAGGTAGTTGCTTAAAAGTTCAGACTAAAACCCAGACCAGATTCATTGCCTCATGGAAGCCACTGGATAAAAACCAGAAGCATAAAGTATTTCTACACCAGACTGTTTTGCAGCCTCCCGTCTTTCATTTTATAGCAGTATAAATTACTCTATCAGGGAATGTGTCCTCCTTTCCAAACTCCAAGTTCTTTCTTGCAAACTTGGCAAATGCCTGTTACATGTGGATCTAAATTTATATCGCATTACCATATATTTATATTACATTTGACATTAAATGCCAGTGAGATTTCCTAACTTGGCTGTCCTGTCTGACCTGAAAGCTAGCACAAGCTTGTCAGGAAAAACTCATGAAAACGAAGTTCTCTCAAGCATACAAACATTATTGTTTGCAGAGAGATTCTCTGACCTCTTCCAGAAGTAACTACTGAGGAGAAGAAACTAAAAGTTCTCCTAATGTCATGAACTGTTCAGAGGAATATCCTGCAAAAGAACACATGAGGTAGGATTATACCCCTAGAATTACGCTTCAAAGAATTATATGGCCTCTTTCACTACATCTCTAAGTCAATACAAAAAAATGCTAGGCAGGACAGAGAGCGAACTTTGCGTTCTTGTGCAAGAATGTACATCCTATTTGTGCATGGCAGCTCCTTAGGTTTCTTGTGTGTCTCACAGTTCATACATTAAATTTTAATACATAAGAGGTAATTTTGCGACATCATTCCTTGGTGTTGTTATGTGTTTCTCTGAAGTACGCTGAATCTATCATAGGATTTTCTTGAGAAGATTTCTTCAGTGGAGGTTCAATCACTGCTTTCCTCTAAAGCTGAAAGTATGTGACTTGCTCAAGGTCACCCACTGGATTTCCGTGGCTGAGTGGAGATCTGAGCTCTGGTGTCCCGGAGTCCTAGTCCAACACTCAAATCACCTACACACACCTCATGTACAAAATAGTTGTTACTTACTTGTATCATCTTCATGTTCTGAAATGACCCTGTCTGGTTTACCTGAAATTTTGTCTTTTTTGCATTTTTTGCATTTGTTTTCCCCCCCATAAAGAAGCAACATCATGGCTTTAAGTCAATGATTATTGTTACTAAGGATCCTAGAAAGCACAAGTAGATCTTTCCTTTCCTACACCACCACAATCATGGTTGCTGTAAGTTTCAGAGATTGTAAACATCCTACTGAATTAAGACTGGTTTGCTTTCCTCTGGGCTACAATATTTTTGTTTACTGATTAAACTTTTTTAAAATTTCTTTTCTACAAGGAAGCAAAAAGTTGGTACTGATGAAGAATTTAGAACAGAACAAATGAAGACAAGATCTACAAGATTTTCAAAGACTTTACAAGACCATCCATTTGGAAGGAAGAGGGCCACTGCACAAAGGGTTATTGCAGATTCTTACTGAATAATCACTGCATCTTATATAAAAATAAATTTTATTATTGAAAAAGCCAGTGTCAGCTCACACATCAAAGAAGCTTCCGGAGATATGAACAATTTGTACTATTATGCACAGCAGTCTACAAACTGAAATATATTACACACATGCAAAGGGTTTCCCCACCTCCAAATTTGGCATTTTCTTTACACCTGGTCTACCCGTTAGTATTTTAGCAGGAGAGTATAATTAGTACATCCCATGACAAAACTTCTAGGCAAATATGAGAAGTGGACTCATGGTGAACTGAACATGAGGGTATATATCCAATAGTTACCACCAAGCAGAACAGACCCACTGAATCAAAACACCTTACCTACAGATTGATTTATCAAATTCTCACTGATTCAATGGGTCTACGATGATTAGAACTGGATTTACACCAAACCTGGCATCACATTGTTTCCTTCAATATTCCCTTGTACCCACACCCCTCCATGTTTTTGTAATTCAACTAGTCTTCTATCTCTAAGTTCATACTCATACATTTTTATGCAGATTCCTAGGATTTGGGGCTTTGAAACCAGAACAATATTATTACTGGCTACTGCTCAGATCTTCTAAGTACACAAAATTTACCTTACTTCTATCCCCTATCCCACATTGAATTTTGACACAACCACAAATAGGTCTTTTAAAAAGAAGAATGTGAGAGCTATCTCAATTTTGTTTTGAAATCTCATGTCTTTACCAAAAGACATGTTTAAAGTAAACTTTGTGGCAGTATGCTTTAAACGTATCTTTTGGTAACTATAGCTTGCTGAACTGCTGGGATAAGTCCCCAAACACGAAAGTTACAATGCAAGGCACCTGTTTTAAAAGAATTGTAACTATATACTAATAAAGATGGATAAATTCACTGTGAAACTTCAAGCTAGGTTAAGGATGAACATGTTCTCTGTTCCTATTGCTAAAACAACAAAGCAAGACATTTTGACATTTGAATACTGATGCAAAGAATGTTTTTATGAAGTTACACAGCTGCTTGAGAAATGCTCTTAACCAAACTTTCTACAATTGTATCAGATGACAGAAACTGCACTCAAAAACCTGTTTGATTACACAATAGAGATTTCTCAGGAATACAGATATTTTATTCTATGTAGTCTGAAATAGACTAATTCAAATAAAGCAACTGTATAAATACTGTCATTTTAACTTTTAAACATTATCTGCTGTCAAATGGGCAAGCCACTACACACTTTGCTGAATCACACAGTATCATCAGTGTGCGAATAAGTAAGACAGGAAGCTCTACAGGAAGACAGCAAAAGAGGATGTGTCTCTAAATTTGGCTGCACACAGACAAAGGACAAAGTAGGCTACGCATATCCTATATACTTTATTTCTGGAAAGGGAGTGGACAAAAACAGATGCAGGAAAGCTGTTTGCTTTCCAAATCCTTCAAATTACTTATTTAACAAGCTATATAACAAGAGGGGGGAGGGATGATCTTTTAAGCAAACTGCTGTGAAAGAATGAATATCGCATCCAGCTAATTAAAATTTACACTATAGGTAGCCATGCCATAGCAGTATTTCTCAAACAAGCAGAATGAAGTTGTTGTCACCTTCTTAATTTCCAGTAGTTGACAATAACAGTATTTATCTGCTACTGGATAGACACTTTTTTGGGCAGGATCAATTCCAGCACACTATTTGGTACTTCTCATCCTGTGAAATACTGTAGCAGTATCAGTGTGACTTTACTAGCAAAAATTCTTCAAGCAGGACACTACATAGCACCATTCCAAGAATTACGTTTCACTGTATGAACAGACGACATACAATCTTCTATCTAACAGGACAATTTCAGATCGTTAATAATTTTATTTTCAGTTGTATTACCATCTTGATTTTGAAGTTATTCATAGCAATAAAAATAAGTGTGCCTATGTCTTTGAGTCCACCATAGTGAAATCAAGACATCTGGATTATATAACTCAGGATTACAAGGGTGTGAATGTCAGGGTTCTTTTAAAATGGACTAGTTTTAACTAATTAAAAATGTCTGTGGTCTCCAAAATTATGAGACATTAGGTCACTAGGTAGTCGACGCCAGGCATCTAAGCAGTAGGAAAGCTCAGTAAGAATAAGGGGTCTTCCCAAACAAATGAAGTCTGCTCTTGGGTCCAAATTACTGTATGTGATTTGGGTGCAACTAAGTTAAAAAAAAACTTTCCTTTCAGTCTTTACACTGCTGGAGGAACAGAGATCTGCTGCTACTGTAACCCTAGTACATAACCTATGTATATGTGTGCTTGTGATTAGAGATATACACCCTTGCCTAACACATGGGTTATAATGAGCCCTGTTCAAACTCTCCTGTTTGTACATTCTACCTTGGCTAGATGCTAGCTTTTTATTATTTTTGTATTTCATAACTACATTTTGCCTGCACTGGGACCGGGAGCTGTGTGCAAGAGAGATAATGGGGTGCGGATAAAAGTCCCCATCAGAGTCACTTTATCTTTTAGGTTTCAATCTGTCTTATATCTCCTTAAAAAGGAGTAAGCCACACAGAACATGATGGCACTTAATTCTGAGTAGACACATAAATGATTAGACTGTTAGCTCACTTTCTCAAAAGAAAGTTTATGTCAAATGTGGGGAGCTTTCTGCACTTATTCAGAGAGATCAGGTCCATTTTTGAAAAAAAGTAATCAGGAGAGGCACTGTTTAATTCTTTCATTGCTACTATTATATAGTACTACTACTAATAATACTTAGATTTTGAGGGATTTTTTTTCTATATGAAGTACTCTCCCTATAATAATTGTAACCTAATTCTTAGTGAGACTGGCATAGTTGCTCCCAGTCTGCAGATGGGAAATAGTAAATTAAAGCAAAAGGTACCAGAAGACCATTTTTAGCTATGAGTCCTGCAAGACCTAGACTAGGGGTGGGCAACTGTCGGGGATTAAGAAATTACACAGGCCGCTGGGAACCTGGTAAGGGTATATCCCATCCTTGAAGATAAAAAAAACCCCAAACAAACCCAAAATGCTTTCTGGGATTGTGTGCCCTGGGAAGTCTCAGAAACAAGCTTGTGGGGCATATGACGCCCTCAGGCTGCACTCTATCCACTGCTGACCTTGTCCCTGCTCTTCTGACAAAAAGACTTCCACCTGGCTAGGAAGGTGGGGCCATGACTGATGCCAGTTACAAAGGTAGCTGTTGCATATGCCTGGAGACTATGAGGGTTGTAGAGTTATGGCTAGAAGAACATTCAACTTTGGATACTTCTACAGTCATCTGGATTTCTCTCTCTCTCTCTCTCTCTCGGAATCCTTTTCTTTCTTCTTCTTTTATACCTTAATTATAAATGATTAGTGGTCAGTTTAATCTTCACATATACTTGTCACTGTGAGATGCTTATTTTAAATCCTGACATTTATTTGTTACTGAATTCTCTGGCATTTTTATTTTGTATAATTTTGTTTTGACGACTGATGATCTGATGTTACTGTGAGGCACTTCAACCATGATTTCACCAATGAAAAGTGAAGGCAAATAAACATGATGATACAGCTGAACAAAGGCATAACTTCAGTACTTTTTGATGCCTCCAGCAGAATTCCAAACATTTTATGATCCACAATATTATTTGGATAATTAGCAAATTATCTGCATATTAGGCTCCCTGTATCTGGTGAACTACAATATGGCAAGGGCGAGGGAGAGTCTCCTGATGTTTGGTAAGCAATAAGGGGGCGGAACTGGAAGATGGAAAGACTGAATGAACATGGGCAGTGGGGGGGGGTGAAGAGAAAGACCAGAGCTTTCTAACCATGGTGAGTTAGTAACTTCCTAATGGCCTAAGGACCTCCACAAAAGAAAAACAGTTGAAAGTGAGGGATAGAGGAGACAGACTGCACCACAGTGAGCATAGGACTAATGGGGTTTTAATCCAGGCAAAGTCAGTTATTATACAGGTATTTATATAATACAGGCATTTATATAATACCAATGAAACCTATTGCTTTATTAGTATTGTTCATTCGGGAGCAATTGTGTGTATGCCGCCTACAAAGTCCCTCATCTGGTTTAGCACTTTTTTCTCCTTCTCAGCTCACTTTGCAAGCAGCACACATCATGTTAATGGAACCTGTTTTTAATTTGGAAACATCAAAAGAGCAACTTGTTGGATAATGGAGCATCAAAAGGTGGGGACTTCTTGCATCACTGGCAAACTCTATGGGAATTAAATCTGATAAACTAGATGGGCTGGTAGAAGGAGCCACCTACAATACAGTTACGACTGCACCACTCTCTTTCTTTTCTTTAAGTGCTGGCTACTGAACACCTTGATACTTGGCTGCTCTCAGTACTAATCAATGGAAAATTTACACTTAACCATATTTAAATAATTATATCTGAAATAAAGTTAAACATTTTTATTCCATTCATGAAATGGATTAGATGCATAAGGAACAGTCTGTGTTTTTCAATACAGAATCAACTTTATTGTGAAGAAACACAATAAAGCCTGAAATAAACAGAAATGAGGTCCTGAACATTTTGGGCATCTTGACATCTACTGCTACTACAAATGACTCATCTCTTCTTTCTTCACAGTGGTCTACATATCTACTTTAATTCTCCAGAAAAGTGGGTCAGCAGACTGAAATTTCTTTCAGATGTACAGATCCAACTTTCTTAAAAAGTCAAATGAACTATTTTAAAACCTGCGCAAGAAAATCTAGAAACAAACTCTGCTTCTACACAACTGGGTGCAGACTGAGAGATTACAAAATGAGCCCTGCAGGTGTGAAAAGCTGTTAAAAGACTTAATTTAGTATTCCACAGACTCCTGTTCAAGTGATCCTTGAAGGAGTCTTGCATAATTTCTGCTACCGTATTTCTCCAAATATAAATGCCTATGTTAAGTCAGCAACAGAGTGGAGAAATATAAGCAAAATGAAAATATCCATGTATTAATCTTTAAGGGAGCTCGACAGACATTTAAGCTATAACTTTTTTATAGGTGTAACAGACTAGAAAACACATTTATTTCCAAACTATGACCCTTCTCCCAGGCAAGATGTATACCGCTTTGAAATGCAGTATATTCAGTAAGAAAGTAGGAGAGAAGCATCTATGAAATTTAAAGCTTTTATCCAGGATCTAGACCATTTTTCCTTGTAAAAGTCATCCCATATAAGAAAATGTATTTAGAAGTAGCCGTGTTGATCACGCAGCAAAATAAAACATAATCCAAAATGCACAGAACTGTAATACCTTTATTGGCCAACCAAAACACACAAAATACATTATGCCAGCCTTCAATGTTTTACTGGTTTCTTCATCAAGCAAAAGATGTTTTAAAAAATCACATAGGGAAAGATAAGAAAAGTGACAGTGCTGGAGTCAAATGGCTACATTTTATACGGGATGTTGTTTCTATCAATGCAGTTAGAGGCCACTCCCCTCTTGGCTATGTGGAGACCAATGAGGCTAATGGATTTCAGATTTTACTGCCCTTTGTCCCAGTCTCCACATGGCCTCTGCCTGCATTGAGATCCCTCCAAACCAATTGAACAGCAATATTGTTCTTTTGTAGATTTTGTTTTACTCCATATGATCCTGAATGTGCATAAGCTTCAACTGGTGCAAAATGCAATGGCAGGCTCTGTTAACTAATACATGATATTGAGATCACACTACTATAATACTGAGAGACCTGAATTGTTTCCAGCTGATTTCTAGGCTCAGTACAAGGAACTGGTTGTTGAAGGACCATCCCTCTTGTTGTGATCCTGCCCAGTCACTAGCACTTACAAGAGAGCTCCCGGACAATATTGTTACCTGAAAAAACCCATCTGACACACACAAGGAAGAGGAAGTAGAATGAATCTCTTAAAATTATTACTCCTTCCTCTCACTTTTTTCAGAAAAGGCTTTAAAACACCTTCAATTTGGCATTTCTAATTGTTTTACAAGCTTTCTTGTATTCTTGCTTTTATAGTTTTCAATTATGTTTGCTGGGTTTTTTTTCAAAAGTTTTTAGATTTTGTTTCAGTGAAGTACATTTCAACAAATATCATTATAGAGAGGCAGTAAATAACTGAAGTAAATATAAGGCCAATGAATAAATTCCTGCTTTTATTAGCAAAGTCTATTAATCCAATTAAAAATGTGTTATAATTTTTTAGGTTGTCTTAAACCTATCAGTACTATGCACTATCCAGGCAGAATCTTAAATGCGTATCTGTAACTAGTAGTGATGGGGAAAACAAGCATTTTACTAAAAATAGATTGCTATTTCTCCATGACTAAGATTTTTTGATATGATATTCTAAGTGATTAGAAAGTGACTTTTTCATATTTGGTAATCTGGGTTGTCTAGCTAATAAGTTTATATTCAAAATATTTAAAAACCCCAATAACCATCATCTTTAAAATGACCCTATTTTCAATTATTCAGTATTGATAAATTGGGACAAATAAACAGTGTTAACATAATCTATATCCTTCTACAACCTAATGAGCAAAAGTATACTTCATAAACTTATGTATAGGAGCATACCAGTTCTCACTACCTCGCCTTAAGATAGTCTTTAGGGGGAGAAAAATTCAGAGTTTAAAACTTCTTTCAGAAGCTAATGTCTGGTTCACATTGGAGATGTACAATTTCTGGGAATTTTGAAACTACAGGGAAAACGTGTGGTTTTTCCTCCTACCCCCTGAGAGGAAAAACAGCAACCCTAAACTGGCAAAAGCTGAAATACTTGTACATGCAACAAGTACTTTCATACCAAGCCTAAAATTATTTTACTTTATGCTCCATTTAGAATTTAGCATGTAACTCAGTAAATATATTACTCGGCATATTTTTGAAATCTTGGGGAAAAGGCAGAATATAAACTCAATAAATTAATAAACAAAACCTGAAAATATAAGAGCCTTAGCTCTTCATATAAAGTTTAGTTCAACACCTACAATGTTGAACTTTTCAACACTGTATTATCCTCACAACAGATGGAGACTGCCCTATATGCTCCTATCATAAAGACAGATGCTTCCACTAGATGGAGAAATCCATCTTATATTTGAATGTTGTCCATGTCTACATTACGCTCAGAATTATCACTCTAATGTTGTACATACAGACTGTACATGCAGACCTTAGTACTATTCAGTCCCTGGCGTTCTGAATGAACAAAACCACATTCATATGAAGGAAAAAATAATTCCTTCCCATCATTCTCCAAATTTCCAAATTTGTTCTTGGATGGGGAAAAACAGAACAAAGTTTTCCTCTTTACTTTTTTTCATCCCTCCCCCTCATATACCTAATTCACATATTCTCAGATGGCTGCACACAGGTGAAAGGCTATGAGATTAAAGGCTTGCCTTTAAGCCAGTTTATGGCTACACTGGAGCAGTCTTTCTGCAAACCAGTCCCTCAGGGATGGCGCTGTAAACATACTTTCTACAGTTTCCACAAGAGTGATGATACCTTTTGGAGATACCAACTCACACCATGTCAAAATAATCCATATGAATGTCTCAAGCAACAGCGTGCACCCCTCAGATGACACACACCTACTGTCACCTGCACCATACCAACTGCATTGTCTTCACTTTGTGCAACTATCTACATAATGGAATACTTAGGCGCTTTCCGCATCAGGCAATTAGAACGGACCAGTGCGTCCTCTCACAGAGGTCGTCTGCACCTTGGAGTGGACTGGGAGCGGACTACTTACCAGAGATCCGCACCTCAGTCCGCTCCAAAATGACCCTAAGTGATCCTCCAGCGTGTTTTTGAAAGACCTGGAACGCGCCATTGTGTTCCTGCTCCCTTGTGCAGATTCGCAGGCTCGCACCGATGCGAGCCTGCGATCTGCAGAGGGCGGGCTTTAAGATTCAGCGGTTGGTCAGGACACACAACCAACCGGAAGCCGCCATTTTGGAAGCTGGAAGCTGCCATTTTGGAAGCTAGAAACTGCCATTTTGGAAGCCGGAGCCACCACTTTGGAAGCTGGGAGCTACCATTTTGAAAGCCGGAGCAGTGCACATCTACAGACCTCACACTGCTCCGATTCGCCCTGGACCAAGGAGGAGGCCTGCAGAAGAGTTTCAGGGACAGTCCACGTTGCTTTGGACCCTAGAAGAAGCGGTAGGTAATGGCATGGAGCGATTCCCTCGCTCCGTGCGGAAAGGGTCTCAGTTTAAACCGATTTTGGTATAGTGGCCTCATGCATGTCCTTGCAGCACTTTCAACATATACTAAGACTAGTATATGTTTTTTCATGCTAGAAAAAACTTTATCATCGCATGCTTGAAATTCTGTCCATAGAACCACACACAGTGCAGAAGAAGTTTCCCATTTCACTTAATGAGCTTTTTCATATAAATGGCATGGTACAAAGCAATAGATGCCACACGAAATAAGTTCAAGTGAGTTCTGCATGAAAGGCTCTGGAACTCCCTACTGAGGGAGTCTAAACTGACCTATGGTCAATTTGCCATCAATCAGAGACCTTTTTATTTACATAGATCTTTGGTAAAGGACTTACTTGCTGTGAAAGAAGCTTTTAATTGAACAAGTGATGCATTTCTTCTTTTACTGGTATGTTTTAAATTGTGAGGCTTTTTGGTTCATGTTTTAATTATATTTGTATTAATTTGTATTTGTGAATGTATTTCTGTTGTAAGCCACCCTGAGTCTCATTTTACTGTAAACTGCTTTTCATGAGGAAAGGACAGGATATAAATCACATAAATAAAATAAATTTTACATCTTCATTAATCCTTTCTTTTTCTCACTTGACATTATCAAACAGCGTAATTCCAAGCATCATAGCCCACACTGAACTACACATACACCACACCCCCACAGGTTGTAACCTGTGCTCTGGCTTCCATAGAAGTGCTAATGGGAACACCAATTCAGTCATACATAGTATTCTAAGTAGCTGTTACAACTGATTCCAGCTGATGAATACGCCTTCAGAGATTTCCTGTCCTACTCAATTTCAGCACCCATATAAACATTGTATAAATACAGTTCCCTGACCAAATGATAGACCATGGACCCTCTGTATCTGCGGGTCGGTTTCATTCCGAGACCCCACCCACTGAATGGCAAAAAATGTAAATGATCACATCCCATATTATTAAATGGTGATGACATGCATGTGGATGCTTCAGCATGGCTGTGTTCACATTACCACAATTTTATGTATAGGATGCGATGCTCTGTATTCACTGGATACCACAGCTCTGGAGGTCATAGATCCAGAGGGTCCACTGCACGAAGAGACACTATATACTGATATTTTTAAGTAAGTGAAATCCTTAAAAGGACATCAGAGCACTAATGAGTGTACAACAAAACAGATATAGTCAAGAGCAACAACAGCATCTATAGCAGTGGTTCTCAACCTGGGGGTCGGGACCCCTTTGGGGGTCGAACGACCATTTCACAGGGGTCGCCGCTCCTCAATCCTGCCCCCCTTTTAAAAGAAGGTGGTCTCACAGCCAATGGGAGCAGTGCTTCTGAGACCCCTGCGCTGGGAGGAGGGGAGAGGAGGCATGCTGGGCATTTCCCTGTCTTTCCCTGCCTGGTGGGAAAGCACTGGAGGAGCCTGAGGTGGAGCCGGAGGTGCGGAGAGCAGGAGGAGAGAGCTGGAGCCTGAATGTTAAGGCGGAGCTGAGGGCACCGAGAGGAGAGAGCTGGAGCCAGAGCATTAAGGCGGAGGTGAGGAGAGGAGACCTGCAAACCCCAGGATCCCATAGGATGGTGAAAGTGGAATAATAGCGCTATAACAGTCTAGTGTAGAAATAGCCAGGATGACTTTCTCCTCTCGCTTTTGTTGTGCGTGGACCCTTGGCGCTTGCCACACGCACGTGTTGTGTTCTTCGCCCTGACTACCTTGCATTCCTCGCTTTTTGTATGTTCAGCGTCCGCACTCCCTTTAAGGGAGGGAGGAAGGGAGGGAATGAAACAAAACGCGTCTGCTTATGCCGCCGCCGTCTTTCCTCTCCCCCGTCCTTTCCTCCCTGTGCCTCGTGTAAAATGTGGGCTGTTTCGGCCTTGCCTTTGGGAGTGACTGGCTTTTTGAACTGTGGAAACCCAACATTCAGAACCAGAACTACTGCCTTAATTCTGGCATTGATGGACGCTTTCTGTGCTTAAAAAAAGGGGGGAGGGTTACCAGTTTTTAGGCATTAGAAGTCTATCCAGAGCAGTGATTTAGGGCAGTGTTTCCAATCTATTTGAGGTTGGAAATACGGTAACTAACTAACTCAACAAATAAATAATAAATAAATAAATAATAACGAAAATGATTTTATGGTTGGGGGTCACCACAACATGCGGAACTGTATTAAGGGGTCGCGGCATTAGGAAGGTTGAGAACCACTGATCTATAGCCAGCCCAAATCTCCATTTTACAAAATATACAATTGTTGTGAGCCACACAACAACAGACACTTGAATCTAAATTACAGGCACTTGCATCAAAATAATGGGATATGAGGGTAACTCATATGTCTCTAATTGGATAATTTCCTGCTTCATTTTATAGTGAAATGAGACATTTCAAAGACCTAAAGGTATACTTGTTATTTCAACCTTTTGCAGAAGACATTTTGAAGAAGGGGAAGATTTATTCATTTATTTAATATTGTTCTGCTCACTACAGATAAATTAATTTTACACATCTCGGTAGTGCTCAACACAGAAACACAGGAAGTTGGATTATACCATTTCAGACCTTGGTTTCATCTTTCCCAGTACTGTCAACACTGTGTTAGTGACTCTCATTTCAGGTAAGCATTCTTCCTGCCCTACCTGGAGATGTCAAGGATTTAACCTGTAACCTTCTGCATCTAAATGAATGCTGTAGCACTGAATGACAGTCCTCATAGTAGCAGACTTAAGTGAGGCTCCCAATAAACAAGTCCAGTTCCATGTTGCAGGCCAGAGATGGATGCATTACAGAGGTGCAGCTGAGGTGTTACATCTGCTTCTATGCTATATCAGTTCAGACTGCATGTGGGAGCTCAAAATGGTGAACATACTTTCATGCAAGAAGATCCTTTCGCATACAAAGCTAGCATGTCCAACACAATGAAGTTAGAATCTTGTCAGTCTTCTATGAGGAGTTCAGTCATCCTTGCTCACACTTCTATCAGTAGATCAGCCCTGACACGTTTACTACCTATAGCAGTAAGAAGAGCAGTTTCACCATAGTGATAGCTAAACTGAGTTCACATAGACTAGATGTCTTCTATAGGGACCTTTCCATCACCTTGTGCAACCAGATGGAAGAATATTAACGAAAAAAGCCATAACCACTTCTTAGTCCCCCCACATCCCTGATAAAAAATAAACTTGCGGAAAGCACATCCACTGACTCAGTCATCTAATACAACTTGCAGAACTGTAGCCTGAAATTCTGCTGGACATTTAAAACATAGTGCTTACCTTATTGTGTTCATAGTTGTATGGAATTCTGAGTGTATCCATGGCTCTGATCATTGACTGCATTGCTGTGAATATATTCTGATACACAAGCTTGGTGAAACCCCTTTTGTCTTCATCAGAGTAGCCTGAACCATGAATGATTCTCATCTGTTTGATAAATGTGCTTTTGCCACTCTCTCCTGTACCTGAAAAACATTCAAACACAGACATACCATTACACTACAATATTCATAGAAAATGAAGAAGCTGCACAGGGTTTTTCTGTTTAGTTTAAGAATGAATGTTCATCCAGTTGTACTGGGTTCATGCTTTAATTCACCACTTAAAAATCACAGTCACTACCATCATTATCCAACCTCTCTCTCTTATAAACACTGCTTGAAGTTTTATAACAATCTTAAGATTTAAAAAATGGTAATGCTGCTTCTGGGACTTTGGAATGTTCACATACTAAATAAAAAAAACCAGTTATATCTCTACAGTGGTATTACAGCCATATGAGAGTTAATAACAAAATCTAGAAAAAAACATAATCTTATTTATGAGGGGGGAAATTAGCTTCAGACTCACAAACAGCCTAAAACGTATGTTGCTCTAAAGAAAGCTATCGATTTTCATATTTCTCAAATTTTATTTCAAAATTTTGCTAATTTGAAATTTCTGAACTTAGGAAAAAGGGCATTTGTGATAACCTACTCTACCTTCATAACAAATAAAAACACAAACATAACATGCAACAGCATGCATCTCACATTACAGCTGGGAGAGATGCAATATGACAATGAACAAAGCTATGGAACCAGAAAGGACATAACATTTACAAGTTACACATTCTGACATCATTCTAGGCTTTCAAATTGGGTTCAAGAATTAAAAAAAATCAAACAATCCCTTAAAACATAAAAGTAAACACCGTAGCTTAAAAAACATAACTAAATACAGAAGAATGTAGATAAACAAAGAAGTCTTAGCCATACCTGTAGCTTCAACTACAGATGGAAAGAATGTTCCAGGACTGGGGCAGGGCAGGGGGAGAAAGGGGCTTTACAAGGAGAATCCAGCAAGGAGAATCCTTGTGAAGTACCTTTTGTGTTCCCTTCCCCAAGCCTTTTAATAGTCTTGCAGACTATTCCCACCACCACCACCCCGCACAATTTACCTTTTTCCTTATCTCAAACAAAAACATGTATTGGTTGGGGGACAGAGAAATCTGACCACCACTGCTAGCTATGTTCCAACAGCCAAAGCACCACAACATAATCATCCTTCAAGACCATCACTAAATGCATAGAAAATCAGGGAAAATGCCTGCATCATCATGTACCACCAGGAACAATCCTCACTTTACTGCCCCTGCTTCCAAGACAATGACAATGCAGTGGCCAGGGAGGGCAGCCAAGAGAGGATTGCCATCAGCAGGTACCATGGCCATATTAAGATGAAGCCAAGCAAGGATTGCTCTAACACAATTGGCAGGAGTGATTCTTGCGGGAAGGGGAACCAAGTAAGGATGATATCATTACTGAGAGCCAACTATCTGAAAACAGTACACTCTCTTGAGCTACAGTCATCAATATTCCAGAATTAAACTGACTCAATTCTAAGTCTTTCTTTTCTTTTCAAGGTACATGATAATCAGACACATCTTTACTTGAAGAAAAAAAAACAATCTGGGGATCCAGGCCAGCTAAAGGTATAAACGGGCTCTAGGTGGCTAGAATTTAAGTAAAACTCAACCAGTTTGGCAATGTAGCAACTGTGTCTTCCACTTTTTTTTCTTTCCTTACTGTTTGTTTCACTCTCTGTACCTTCCCATCTCTTCAGCCTTTCCTTCTCAATGTATCAAACAGATGACAGGAATTTTTCGTTTTGCCTTTTCATACTCATCTGCATATATTTTACACACACACTGGAAGTCAGCAATGGGCAAAGTTCACATGCTGGCTGGATTACAAAAGAGGGTCTGTGTTGTTCCAGCAGTGAAAAAGCTGGAAGTTTAATTAGCCTGATCTTCAGGTACCCTACCTGAGAGTAAAAAAAACTCAAGACTTTCTACTTTTAATAGTAAGGAATTTGGTATTTGACACACAGTACCATAATAATTCTATGTGTCACTGGAGGCTTCACATTTTAATTAATTACAACTAATTCATTCACTTTTTAAAAAATCTTTGGGTGAACACTCTTCAAGGTCTCCTTAGTATGCAAGTGAAGTTTCAAGTGTCAGGGTCTTGGAGCTAAGTCAAACTGGAACAACAGATGGAGAAAGACAGGCACAAAACCACATTCTTGTTATTTATTATTTTATTCATTTATATCCTGCCTCTTAAATTCACCTTATCAACATCATTCATCACGCAATTGTCTATCAACAGATGTCTCAAGAGGCAGACCACGTTTCAACAACCCCTTCCCTATATTGCCTAACGTTTCCTACACTTTACCATCTACAAGAAATATACATTAATTCTATTACTGCATGACAAATCTTGAGGCAGACACACAATGTAGTGTTTTGGCTCCTATGAAGCTATAACCATTCTGAGGTCTTCAACATCTAATGTTTCAGCATATCCTATGAGCTGACAGCTCTATTAATGATATTGTTGGCAGGCCTAAAACGGTTAACTGCTATCTGTCCCCACAATGAATGGGAGATTATAATGGATTTTCTCTATTACTAGCATTCTGATTTTCATAGAAAAATAATTTCCATTAATTCTATTCAAAGAAGAGATAAGTGACAGATTCAGAATTAACCTTTACAGATGAACACAGGATGCAACTAAATCACATGTTACCCTGAAGAACAAAGGAGGAGAGTACAGTACAAAAATGGCCCAAGACTTGTACCAAGTTTCAGATGCTAACAATTTGGGCCTTCATGTATCTCCTTTCCCACCCTCCACCCACGGAAGTGTTCTTATTAAGAGCTCCAGCAAGCCTGAAATAAACTCCTCCCACAGCTCTTCAGCCTTTAAAAGAAAGGAAAGAAAATTTAAAAGGGGGTGTAAGGAAGCTTCTCCTGTGTTACAGCAGTGGTGAGCAAACTTCCTCCTCTCCCTACATGCTGCCGCCCTACAACTCCCAGCATACTTCCTCAATGGCTAGGCTGTCCAGGAATGATGATAATTGCAGTCCAGCAGTACCTAGAGAGCCACCTTTTGCTCACTCTTGTGCTAGAACAATCAGTTTTCGGGCTGTACATTACCAATTCGAATAATTTTACAGATTACGAGCTGTTGCTATGAAGAGAAAAAAATGAGGTTTTTTTTTTTCATTTCCTTTCTCCTGTTTAGTTCCAATATAGTAAAGAGGTTTCTTTAAAAACTTGTATTAATCCACTAAGAAGTTGCTAGGGGATAGAAAAAACTATTTTTTCCCTCTTACCATGACTTTTATTCCTACTCCTTTAAGAATCACCCTAGTATTACCAGAAGCTTGTGGTCAAAGCAGGGCAGATGGATTCATCTCACCCCACCTTTTTGAGACAAAGAACCCTCTGCGCTAAGATCAAGATTATGCCTCCCTATATGCTATGTCTTCATTGCTGTCAACCACAGAACAGAACAAGCTGATCAAGTTCATGCAGTCAGTCAAACTTCTAGTTCTTTTTCCTATTCCTGGAACAGAAATTAAAATTCTCATAGCAAACAAGAGGGAGATCTAGGATAGCATTGTCAGGCACTGGGCAGGAAAAAAAAAGCAAAAGGGATGTGTTCAATGTAGACAATGAGGTGTGCTATTCTACATTGTAGATCCTTTCATTTTCTTATTTCTATGTCCTTAACTTCAATAGTGTATCCTATATGAGTGCCAGAAACTTGAAAGTTCCTTGTCAAGACATCTGTAAACTTCTTGTTTTACATTTAGAAATGTCTATACTTCTGCATACTTTGGAAGTCCCTGACCACATAGCAATCATTCTAATCCATTTTGCTTCCACTATTAGTCAAGGAAGTAATTAGCGATTTGCAAAGTTATGGAGTACAGTTTCTTTACACTTAGCCAGCAAGGTCTTTCTGCTTCTCTTTCAATAAACTCTCTTAATGCTGTGCTGGACATAGTGCTAACATTCTCCTGAGTTTCAGAAATAGTTGATAATATAGAAGACTATTCTTTTATTTAAAAAACAACACTGCACCCATTTAGTATTTCTCTAAATTTGTTCTCTTAATTTTTTCACTGAAGAATGTATCAAATCAAATCCTTTACCAGGACATATAGTAGCAAAACAATCTTTAAGATAAACGCCAGTAATTAAAGTCAATGTGAACTAAACTACATTGTTACGAGTCCCCCAGAACTGGTATAATTGAAAGGGTGTTCTCTACTTCATATAAGCTATACCACCAAAAGAGATGTATTCCTGGGCATTACTTCTTTAATAGAAAATGCTGGTAGCAGAGATTGAAATAACACAGAAAGAACAGGGCTAGGGTCCTTCACCACAAAAAAGAAAACCAGTTCAACATGTTCCATGTCACTTTTTATTCAGAGCTAACCATCTGACCATGTGAAGTGAAATAACCAGCTCAGACAAGTTTTGCAAATGTAAACAAAAACATTTTGGATTTTCTAGAGACTACCTGAAGATCTCTTCCAAACTAAATTGAGGGCTGACTTATTCTTTCACCACCTCTTACTTTTCTTATGATTTCCGTTTTGGCATCCAAATCTTCAGATCTATGATGTTTTAACATGCTGGGGGTAGCTGATGAGGCAGGTTTATCTGCTCTCACCTTTCCTCTGTTCTGCTCTTAATGCATGCTCAGTAAAGGATTCTGGAGGCTGCTGCAGTTTATGTCGCCTGTTGTAGGCAAGCACACACACCAATAGCAGGACAGGCTAGAGAAGAATCCCATTCTTACCTAGCTAAAGCTTTACTGAATTGTTTATCCCAGATATGCCACTGTAATCCACACTGAAAATCTGTTTCTTAAAACCCTTTCTGAGCATATTTCCATGTTGATGCTGCTAAAAATTTCCAACTAGACAGAGGATGTACAGGAAAAGGAAGGCTGAGAGGACATACAACAGTTTGTAAACAGGAGCTTCATTATCAGAAACTTTGTTAACTGAGGTATATATTCCCAAATCATTTTTGGTATAAGATATTTTCATAGTGAGATCATCCTCTTCTGAACAGTGTTCCTGTTTATAATTATAATCCAGTATGAGTTTTGGCTTCAAAAGAATATTTTTTCCTATAGCTTCACTTGGCTACTTCTCCAGTACAGAAGTGGGTGCAGCAAAAACAAGAAAAAAGAAAAACAGAAACAAATGAATACTGGTTTAAACAGAGAGAAGTTGACTCAGAAGGTCTTGTCACTTGCGGCAACAATTCCAACATAATTCCAGACAGGAAGAGATGTATGTCAATGAGCCACTCCCTGCAACATTTAGCATTCCAGATACCATGAAGAGTATACAAAATATATACATTATGTTATGTGTAGAGGTACAAGGAAAAACTGTGTGAAAATCCTTTAAAGAATATTTTATAAACACATTACTACACTTCTGCACATGCTATGGTATTAAAATTTCTTGATACTAGCAGAGTGATCCAACTAAGATTATATATTTTAATATCAACTTTTTGGCATTTAGGTATTGTCAGATAGTTGAGTCCTGCTTTCATGAGATCAGACATATTCCGCCAACACCACAACAACTTCAACATAGAAACCTGACACAATTATTGATAGTTTAGAATTTTGCAAAGCAATCTAAAGCATGTATACTTAGAAGCAGGTTCCACAGAATTCAATGGAATCAAGTAAGTACACTTAGGATGGCAATTCAGTACTTTGAAAAAGGTGACATGGTTAATGGAATATGCTTCAAACTCAGTATAAGGATGAGGAGCTTTGATGCATTTAAAAAATGAGGAGGACAAAGAAGATAAAGGCACAGAATACCAATCAGTTTTCTGGAAGCCACTTCAGCTAAAGACTTTCTTTCTTTGCCAGTCTGATGCATAGCAGTGAGAAGCCCCTGGTGATTTATCCAATGCTCTCCTTGTAAGCTTCACACACTTGGATACTGCTCTTACAAGACATATTGTTTAATGTCACTTTTCAGGCCCTCATAAATGATCTAACAGGGACAAGAACATGGGGCGCCAACTGTCCAATTAAACCAAACAAATTTAACCACTTATGTGACTAACAGTGTAAGACATAGAGTCAAAAGCTCCACTTGCTGCCACAGTTTAGTAAGCACAGTTAGTTAGTAAGCATAGTTACCGGTAGTATAGTATAGTTCAATACTCTAACCGATATAACTGTAAGAACTGACCTTTTAATTTTCTAACTTTTATCATTCGAAATAGAGATACCCACTGTTCGAACTAAGGCTGCAATCCTATATGCATATCCATGTGAGTAGATCCCATTGAAGCTAACAAGATTTACCTCTGAGTAGACACACAGTTTCAAAAATAACTACTAAATGGACGCAGTGCTCTGTTTTAAACTTGCTGAGCTGATTTATTAATGACTCATCCCTATAATTCACTGCAGCATTTATTTCACATTGGGCATATTTCTGAGCCTTTCTTATATTAAACAAATACTAAAATGTGTGATATTAGTAATTATACATATAATTTTGGAATACAGCATATGCTTAGAAAGTCCATATTTATTTTGATCGCAAGATTTCTTCAACATTTCTTCTTCAACAACAATGAGTTTTGGTAGACTGATTTTTAACAGGATTTGAACAAGATACATAAAGATAAATGATCAGAAAGATAATGGAGCACAGTTTTTTGTATTTAAAAAGTGTGTATTAAAAAAATTAATAGTCACCATCATTATCATAATATGGCAGATACTGCACAGCACAGAACATATTATCCCAAAACACACATGCATACACACATGGGTACAACACAGATTAACTTTCAAAGCTTTTTCAATAAAATTAGTGAAATCTCATAGAATGTCATAATTCATAAAATTCATACATTTTCATTTAAATGACAGCAGAGTTGGTGCTAGGCAAACCTTTTTAGATAAAGCAGTTCATAATTTGTGTCCCATAGCAAAGAAAGTCTTCTCTTGCACCTATGATAGAAAATATTCATGGAGAAGGATCTCGGAAGATGAACATGTCTTTGCAGTTCAGACTGGGGAACAACTTATACTTTAATGATTTAAGAAAATGCGGATTACCTATTTCAGTGAGACAGTGGCAAAGCAGATGCTGACACAGTGCTATAATGGGGCAAAATGGGGCAAAAGTAACACAAACATGTAAGACAACTCTAAGTACGTCTTATCCTGAAGACAAAAGACTGTCTAGGACTTATTTAAGGCTCTCAGAACACTTTGGAACTTTAGTCAAATACACTCATTAAATAAATAAAGAGTAACACACAAAGTTGGACAGTGCCTTACCAATGCTTTCTCAGCATTTCTGAAGGTAACATCCACATTTATCTTTGTTAGGAGATGGTAAGTGAAGCCTTACATGACTGAAACTGAAAGTGAACGCAAACATGGTGAGTTTTGACTTAGTCACAAGGATGAGAAAAACCAGTTCAACTGCAGATAAAAATCTATTTACGTCAACATTGTATCAAATAACACCACTATTATTTGGGGGAAACTGCTTGAAATTGTGATATAAAATGGAAGTGGATATACATATGCTATGTAACATTCCCCCTCGAATTCAGAACACACTGAAAAAATCATTTATCAAATTGCCATTTAATAGTTCAAATATAGTATCTAAAAGAACAAGTTGTTTTCCTGTAAATGTGGTTCTTTCAGTGGCATCTGTGAACTCACACATATAGTTCACTTGTGCAGTGTACATCTGAAACTGCTTAGAGCTTGAGTGATTTTTTTTTTTTACATTAGCCCCATACCACCCATATGCACATTTTCTGTCTGTCGCCTCACGTCTCTATCCACTGCAGTTGCTATTATCTATGTAAACAGGTAATAAGATGGGTGGGTTGTGAATGTCCAGATCATCACTTGAAGGGAACAGTTATATGTACACAATGTGTTCTCCTTCCATATATGGAAGATTAGCATTCTATTCAACAATAGAAGAGGGCCATCATGCCAAATGGGATGAGAAAAATTAAACTCTTCCAAAGTCATCATCCACTGCGAACTGAACGGCAGCATACAATGGCAAAATAAAGTTAATGGTTGTAACCACTATACCACTTTGCCCACTTCAGATAGTGAAACATCACAGAGAAATGCCACTGAGATAACAACCACCCTTGTAGAGTGACCTTGTCATGGAAGTCACCTCTTGGTTCACTAATACATAGAAACTGAACCACTGACCAACCTCTTTCAGGAACCCCATGGCAGATAAAAAGCCATTATAAATATCTGAACAGAATGGTGCAGTGTGCATAAAAGGCTAATACTTTGCAGACATCTAGAGATTTCAGTTCCCATTTCACATCCATTGTGGCTCTTCCATGAATACCGATAATGAGAGGTCTTGGCTAAACTGGATGTCCAACACTAAATGCAGCACAAAGTCCAAATATGGTCAGAGAGTGTCTTGATCTGATCTGACTGGAAATGCAAAGAAGGCTGGTCTGAGCAAAGAGCACTTGCTCTTATCGCAGTAGGAATAGCAGTTATATTTCTATACCACTTATCAGTGCTAAGGACCTCCTAAGTGGTGTATAATGAGTTTTAGTTAATTGCCCCTAACAAGCTGGGTACTCATTTTACCAACTATGGAGGGATGGAAGGCTGAGTCAACCTGGAGCCCTGCAGAATTGAACTCACAACATTGTGGCTGCAGTACCGACATTTAACCACTGCACCACCAGGGCTCTTCATGCAAGGATGACAGCTACAAAGAATGTAGTCTTCCTCAACAGTAGCTGTACATCACAATGATGCTAATGGTTTCCTTACTAGCATTGAGAGGCCAAAAGAAAGAATTAGGCAGAAACTGGTATGAGTGAGGAAGGATGCAGGTTTTTAAAAAAAATCTTTTCAGAATAACTTCATCATTTTGTGAGTGAATTGTAACACTTACACCGAGAGACTGATACAATATAAACATAGGTATCATAGAAGGTCCTTTATCACTCAAGGAAAGCAAAAACAGTAGGACAAGGATGAACAAATCTTGTTGTGGGACACCTGATTATTTGTAATGATGTTCCAGGAACCACTGCCACTTTGCAGTATAAGACCTTCCAGCTCACAGCCCTCTGGCCAGTTTGTACCTCTTTAATCCAGAATGGGATGTCCTAAGTAGGTAAATCTCTATGTTATGGGACTGGTCTGGATTTCTCACCTTGCCATCAGGTTGTATGACAATGTCTGAAATGGTAAGAAGCAGCAGAAATCACCAAGGCTATTGTGAACTGGAGCTACTTGACTTTAATAAGGTGATAAGGGCTCTGTGATCTACAATTTCTCCGTCTGAGGAGAAACTGATGAATTGTACATTGTTTGGAGACACTTCTTTCAAGCTCTACTGCATCTTTTCTAACTTGGGTACTGGAAATTGCAGCAGTGGATTATTTGGGATTGTAATTGCATTAACTCAATGCTGCTCCACTGAGCTTTCTTCTATACTACACGGAGCCAAAGAAATTAGTCAGTCAAGATTAGCCTGGGTAGCACTGATTATATATATCATCTCTTTCCTGACTGAAGTCCTTGGTAGTAAAGTATCCTTAGAGTGCAATGTAGATGAACTAATGTGCTGACTTCTGTTCAGCAACAACTTCAACAAGTTTAGGTCTGAAGTCCACTTACAGTCTAGTTTCTATGCCTATTTTGAAGTCAGTTATGAGGAAGACAGGACTTTTTTTCAATGTGTGCTCTAGCTTTTGAAGCTAAGATAAAGAGGCTTCTAGTGAATGGTCTGTGGGATGATCTTTTTGTTTCCTTCATCTTTTTCTTTTTGTCCCAGCCTTTAACAGGCTTGATCTTTTAGATGCCAGTTGTCTCTCTAAGGAGAATCTCATGGTACAGAGAACTTCCTAGGTACAGGACAAGGCCATGAGAATCATAGATAACAGTCCTACAAAAATTGCTGGAAAGCAATTATGTGAGAGCTTCTCAGTTTTGACTGCTGTCAACAGTTGAGCAATTAATGGTACAAATGTCAACAGAAGCCATGAAAAGCATTTTGCTTTGCATCGTGAGAGCTGTTAAGTTTGCTTACTTCTTCCATGTGCAGAACCTTTCATCTAGAGCCTTATTACACTGAACCTGCATCACAAAGGACTGGCAATGGTTGCAGGACACAACCTTTTTATTCTCATTCAAACACAAGAGGCACCTAAACTGATTGTTCATCTGTAGAATTTCCCCTACAACAAAGCTCCAAACTTAAAACTGAAAATCTCCACATTTACTTGCAGTAGTCACTGCATAATAGAATGCCTCAATTCATACAAATTCTTGCCTACTTCAACATTCTAATACATTTGTGAGACCTACTCCCAAGCACACACAGTAGTCTTTAACTGTTTTATCAGAGTACTATGGTTTACTGCTTATATGCTTAACTAATACAGAAAGAAATGTAAAATTTCTGGAAATTTTGAAGCCACGTAGGAGGAAAAATTCTTTTTCTTTTCCAGAAAATGTAAACTTTCAGGAAAATGGAAGAATTATGGTATCAGCATCCTCTGCAGATTGAGAATGACTTTGTTACTTTACAAACATATGATGTGTTTATATATATATTGTGTGTGTGTGTGTGCACGCATGTGTGCACATGTGGGATAAAATGACTGTGTTTGCTATATTAAAGAACAGTTTATTCAGGCAATAATTTTAAATGAAGGTCTATTTTGTTTTGTTTTTGGTTACACATGGACCCTACAGGGTCCTGAATTGTAAGGAACATGTTTGGTCTTGCCAGTTTATCAGGAGCAGACAAAAATCAATAAAAATATTAGAAACTATTAATGTTGGTGAAACAGAGAAAAGTATTTCTACTCTAATTATTCGCTGCATCAGAAATATATAAGACAAGCATTCCCGTAAGAAGGAACTGAGAAAAATATCTTAAAACCAAGAATTGCAATGATCCCGTGCTGTACATAGCCTTACATAAAGTCTTTGTTACATACTTTTCAGAAACAATTTTGGGAAAGTGAATATATGAGCACCTTGTCTTAAACATTTTATTCATCATTCTAGAAAAAAGTTTTCATTGTTTTCAGGAGGAGGAAGGTTGGGAAAAATACAAGAGAAACATTTTTCTGTTTTTTTTCCAGCTTTCACATCTCTAAGGATGGGTATCTAAAAGAACATGCTCTATGTTCTAAATCCAGAGATCACTATATTTTATTAAGTTTTTTTTTTACTTAAAAAGCCAGCATGGTGTAGTGATTTGAGCACTAGACTACGACTCTGCAGACCAGGGTTCAATTCTCCACTCAGCCCTGGAAACTCACTAGGTGATACTGAGCGTGTCATACACTCTCAGCACTGGAAAACATAAGAACAACTTGAAGTCACACAGCAGCCAAGTTTTTACTGAGAGTGCACTGTGCAGGTTAAGTATGAACTCTGAAAAACATCTATTTTCTTGTGCGCACATATAATTTGAGCACATCTGCCTAGAATCCTAACCATAAGATTTCCTGCAATTTGGTCTACAAGACTTTTACACTACTTCCTAAACTCCTGAACAGAGGCATATTGGGCACAAAATGTTGGACACTCAATACAGTTAGAATGGTGGGAACAGAGCTGGCAACGTACAAAGAAATTTACTGCTGCCCAAAATCTAAAAGAAAACTATTACAAACTACTTCGTAGATGATATATGACACCAGAAAAATTAAAGACAATTTATAAGACAGGCACAAGTCAATGCTGGAAATGTCAAGAGAATTGTGGTACATTATTTCATATGTGGTGGTCATGCCGTAGAGCACAAAAATACTGGAAAGAAATACATAAGAAAATAAGTTCAATTTTGAAGATTCAATTTGGGATGACACCTGAACTTTACTTGTTAAACATGACATATACATTAGATGTAACACCAGCTAAGAGACACTGGAGAATTATATTGTATATGGTGGCGACAGCCCATATTGAATATGCACGATTTTGGAAAAATGAAACTACACCCACAACGGAACAGTGGTGGACAGCTTTTATGGAAAACAGAAATGCGGATATACTTACACAAAGATTGAAAGGGAAATCAGATGAGCACATAAACAAAGAGTGGAGGATTGTTACAGATTTGGGTTGGGGGTAGATGGAGGTATTACATTTTTCATGATAACAATTATTATACAGCTAACAGTTAATGGAATATCATGAAGCGAGTAAAGTAGAGATATATAGCAGGAACTAACAAATAATAGATTATTAACATTTTATTGCGATACGTGATATAATAAATAGAGGGAACATCAATAATTGTAATCCAGAAAGGAAAGGAAGGAGGAATAACACTACATGTAACATTGCAAAAATTATTGTTTGTTTTATGTGCTGAAATCTGAATAAAATTATTTTGAGAAAAACAAAAAACCAGAGGCATATTAATACCACTTGTAGTCCAACCTTGTAAAAACATATGACAGTGTATACCATTACCAAAAGAATGATTATTTTTTTGTAAATAACCCAGTAACATTGTTACTGATGGCAACCCAACAGTTCTTTCCTTAGCCGTTTTAAATAGGATGGTTCTGTTTCATCTACTGCTTTTCTTATTGTAGGTGCTTCTATTGTTTTTATTATATTCATGTACCCATCTGGTATTCATAAGGATGAAAGGCAGCTTTCAAAATGTTTAATGTATCTTTTAAAAAAGTGCAAAGAAAAAGGTCAGAATATTATTGGCACACTATGCCAGTGTACCTTCACCAGTGGAGATCAGAAGAGGATAAACAAAAGCCAACCAACAAACATAGTGGCCATGAAGAAAGTCAAGAAACAGGTTGTTCTGAGCCAGCAGTTTTTTTTGCCTTCACTTAAGACGGGCAGTGGAAAATGGGCAATTGCCTGTGCTATGCACCAGCAGGATTCTAGCCAAAGCACTCTAAATAAGCTGAATAGAAAATCATTAATATTTTGGTCTGAAGGAGGAAAGCAATGTCAATATTTCCACACTATTAGCCTTCTTAAATGCACTTAAATAAAACACTACATTGTAGGTTCTACATGACAATCTTATGAGCACAGCTAGAGCACACATTATTCTTTAAACATCACCATCTTGTCGCAAAACAAACTGTACAAAAGTATACCCAATCCTACCATAAACCTTGGAGGATGTATTAAAAAAACAAACAAACAAACAAACAAATAAATAAATAAAATAAAACTGGCAAGTCAGGACCTCTAACAAAGATCTAGAACTTGGAAATGATATTTTAAAAGACAACATATTAACATTACTTTTTTCAAAAAAAAAAGTGCAATCTGTTGGTCATTCCTAGTTATTGATGTGTATCATTTCAGATTTTGACTGTAAAGAAGAAGAAAAAAGAGATTCCTTTCAACAATGCCCAATGTGGCCTATACTCTCCTCTCCAAAGAAAGAGAAGTAACAATACCACTAACATCATCCAAAGAAGAGTGAACCTGATGTGACCCTACCCAAATTTTTAGATCCTCAAGCAGCCCCACTACTACAACTACAAGTAACCTCATGTTACACTATATAGCCCATTCTCATTAAAATGCTTAAAAGTAATGGCACTGTCATTCATTACTTTTTTAAAAATGTGGGAAAGCACAGGCAACCCCCTTTGAACAAATCCTGCCAAGAAAATCTCATGACAGAATTCACCTTAGGGTCACCAGAAGTTTGAAATGACTTGAAAGCACAGAGTAACAACAACCACTGAGGCTACTTTTTACACATTACTGCCAAGCCCTGCAAAGATCCTCTTAAAATACTTGTACTCAAAGAAAACCAAAGTAACACAAATTTAGACTGTTGAGACCAGCACTTACACAGAACCAAATATGATGAGAGTATGCCAACTTCAATCCAATCTGATCAATTTCCTGAGTTCTTCCTGAGGTTCAGATGGAATCTCCTTTCCTCCAGCTTGAATCCATTGCTCCTTGTCTCTGGAGCAGTGGAAAACAAGCCTGCTTCCTCCTCAACATGACAACTCTTCAAATATTTAAACATGGCTGGCTATCATGCTCCTCTTAACCTTCTCTTCTGCAGACCAAACATACCCAGCTCCCTAAGCTGTTCCTCACAAAGCATGGCTTCCAGACCCTTCACCATTTTGGTCACCCTCCTCCAGATACATTCCAGCTTGTCGATATCCTTCTTGATTTGAGGTGCCCAGAACTGGACACAGTATTCCAGATGAGGTCTAACAAAAGCAGAATAGAGTGGTACCATTATCTCCCTCGATCTAGACACCATACTCCTACTGATGCAACCAAGAATCACGTTGGCTTTCTTGGCTGCCTCATCACACTGGTGACTCATGTTCAGCTTGTGATCTACCAAGACTCCAAGATCTCTTTCACACATACTGCTATCCAGCCACACATCTCCCATCCTATATTTGTGCATTCCATTTTTTTCTGCCTAGGTGTAGGACCTTACATTTCTCTCATTTTGTCAGCTTGGGCCCAGCTCTCCAATCTCTCAAGCTCATTTTGAAATTTGACCCTGTCCCCTGGGGTATTAGCAACCCCTCCCAATTTGGTGTCATCCGCATATTTGATCAGCATGCCCTCTACTCCTTCATCCAAGTCGCTGATGAAGATGTTGATTCACTGACAAGCTTGGGGGCGGACTTAGCAGCTCTTTATATTTGCTCCCAGCAGCCTTCAAGCTCATTTCCAGGGGAGAGAATGGAAGCTGAGCTGTGTCTGAGAAGACATCCTTGACTGGATGTTTTTACAGGCTTCTGGGGCTGTGTTTCTTTGTTGTTGGTTTGTCTGTTCACTCTGGCTGTGTGCTGTCCCTGAGCACACAGTCTAACTGACTAGCTAGGGGGAGGAGCTAGCAGCTGTAAGCTCTGATTTGCTGATGAGCTAGGGGGAGGAGCTAGCAACTCTATATTTGCTCCCAGAGGTCCGTGCCTTTGGTGTGCAAAGTTTCACTATCAAAGCTTAGCAAGATTTCATTGCTTCTTGGCTTGAAGCCCTCTTGAGTCAGTCTGCCTGTCCGTAACATCCAGGTGGGTTTGAAGCTTTGAGGAAGTAACTATAAGCACTACAGAATTGCACTCTCTGTCTTGATAGTTTGACAATAAGAACTTGGCAAACAGGGGTGTTCACATATATTTTACCAGGGGACTTTGAAGGTGAACCCTAGTTTTACTTTTTCCAATTCGGCTCTCTAGATTATCAAGTATGGAGGGTGAGGGAACTACTGCAGTCACCTGCCACAGCCGTGGCATGTTTCTTTTCCTGCTGCAAGACATCGCTGCAGCAAATGCAAGCTGGTCGCCCTCTTGGAGGAGAAGGTTCAACAGTTGGAGGCCCAGGTTTCAGCCCTCTCAGGGCTGAGAGAACCTTTTTGAATATGGAGTACATGGAGGAGCTAGCCAACGAGGAAGTCAGTTTGTGAAACCGAGAGATAGATGCTTCAAACAGAGACTCTCAAACTACAGAATCGCTTCCAAGTTTTCAACCTTCTTAATGACAAAGTCAAACAGCAGGAAGAGGTAATTGAACATTACTAAGAGGAAATCCAACATCAGCAACAGGAACCCCAACACCAGCAGAATGAAATCCAATAGCAGCAGGACCAACAGTCTCAGCTTGAACAGAACATTCAGGTGGCCGAGAGACAATCTGCTCATCAAGTAAGCCTGGACAAGCCTCAGAGGAGATGAGTTTTGGTGGTTGGGGACTCCTTGCTGAGAGGAATGGAACCAACCATTTGCAACCCGGACAAGATAAATCACGAGTGTGCTGTCTCCCTGGGGCCAAAATCAATGCCATTACAGAGAGGCTAACAAGGCTGGTCAAGCCCACTGACTATAACACCCTCCTTTTGGTTCAAGTCGGAACCAACAACACTGCAAGGCACAGCTTTCACTGCATCACGAAGGATTATGAGTTTATGGGTAGGAAGCTGAAAGATCTTGGTGCGCAGGCTGTCATTTCAACTCTCCTCCACGTGGAAGGACATGGGCCACGAAGAGAGAGAAGGACAGTGAAGGTCAACAACCAGTTCCAAAGATGGTGCTGCCAGAAGAGATTTGGGTTTTTGGATCACGGTCTCCATTTCCATGAAGCTGGTCTTCTGGCAAGTGATGGCCTGCACCTCACAACTGTTAGCTGGAACGTTTTTGCTAACACTCTTGCAAAACGGATCAGGAGGTCTTTAAACTGAGTTCGACTGGGGAGGGAGACAGTATTATTCAGGACAAAGATTCAGTGAGCATTGGAATAAATAGCCCAAATGATATAGACAGAGCAGGCCAAGTACTACTAGACACCAACAGGGAGAGGAAAAGTAACTTTAGTACAAGACTTCCAGGAAGGGTATATGGTCTTAAGTGTCTCTACACTAATGCACAGAGCATGGGAAATAAGCAAGATGAACTCAAACTCTTAATATAACAAAATAAATATGATTTAATATGCATCACTGAAACCTGGCAGGATGAGTCTCATGACTGGAACGTAGAATGGGGGGGTATAACCTATTTTGCAGAAACAGACCAAACAAGAAAGGAGGATGAGGAGGAGTCTTATGTGCTTTCACTTGTGAAGAGATCCATGACTTAAATCTAGAAAGCCAAGTTGAAAGCATCTGGTTAAGAATTAAGCGAGCAAGAAACAATAGGGAAGTGGCTGGGGGGGGGGTTGCTACAGGCCTCCAGGCCAGTCTGAGGACTTGGATGAAGCCTTCCTGGAGCAGATGACTACACATTCAAAAGAGAGAGATGCAGTAGTAATGGGAGATTTCAACTATCCTGATATTTGTTGGCAGTCAAACTCTGCCAAGACTGCAAGGTCCAATAGGTTCCTCACTTGCCTTGTAGACAATTTCATGGTCCATAAGGTGGAAGAGGCGACAAAGGGATCAACTATTTTAGATCTGATCCTGACCAACAGGGATGACCTCATTGATGAGGTGGAGGTGGTGGGATCCTTAGGGAGGAGTGACCATGCTCTATTGGATTTGTCATTCAGCGGGAAGGAGAAACCAACCGTAGCCAGACATGCATCCTAGACTTTAAAAAAGCTGATTTCTGTAAATTTAGGGAGTTGCTTGCTGAAATCCCGTGGTCAAGAATACTGAAAGAGAAAGGAGTTGATGACAGATGTGAGTTCCTTAAAAGTGAGATACTGAAGGCACAATTGAAAACTGTGCCAATAAGGAGGAAAAATGGCAGGTGTCTAAAGAAACCAGAATGGTTGACCAGAATGGTTATTTCCTTTAAAGCTCTACATGGGTTGGGTCTGCGTTACCTAAAGGATTGTCTCACACACTCAGGTCCTCTGGGGGACATTTACTTCAACTGGCTGGGACTCAACTGCCAATGATCATCCAGAGGACTTTTTCTTCAGCCACCCCTAGACTGTGGAATGACCTACTGAAAGAGATTTGACAGGTGAATAAGCTGTCTGAATTCAAAACAGCATTAATGATCAGTCTCTTCCGGCATGCCTATTCTGATGATTTTAAATTGTGAATTTTAACAATGATTCTTAAATATGTATTATGTGTTCTTAGGTATTTGTATTGTTTGTTTTTAAGATGAAATGCACTTTATTGATTTAATTGATGTTCTCTTTTTAACTGATATATGTTAATCTATTGTTTTCTTCTGTTTCAATCCATGGGCAGAGGTGGTTAAGAAATAATGACAACAACAATGACAACAGCAGAAGCAGTAATGAAATTCCCTTCCACAGGTTGGATTCCTCCTGCCCTTTTTCCAACAGCAAGCAAAGACCCTTTATGTTTAGACAAAGCCACTAGCTGTTAATTTAAAGCAGCAGAAGGATCTTTTAATACTGTATGCTATACTTTTATCTTCACTATTAAGTTTTAAATAGCTTTTAAAGGTGCTTTAAATTAGAGGTTTTTCATCTGATTGCTTATTCATATTTTACTTTTGCACTTTTATATTTTAGTTATGTTTTGTTTTAAACTATCCTGTAAGCTGGCTTGGTCTTATAATGGGAGAAAAGTGGAATATAAATTAACTAATATATTTTGCCCACCTGCCAAATGAATAAGAAATAAAATTCAAACTATGGAAAACATAACTGATTTCAGGAACTTGATTTCATATCAACAGTGAATGACTGGAAAATTCAGCAACATGGAAAACAAGAAAAACATGTTATCCTCTGAAGAGCTAATATAGTTCCCAAATTTTACACAAAGCCACTTCAGGAAAACACTGAACAGACAAAATGTCATTTTTCCTCTTTTGGGCAAATTTATCTTTGTATCTGGTAATGGAAACATACAAGCCATCAAAGCCGTGCTATCAATCACCATCACAGATTCTGTACTTCCTTCAGTAATGTCTTCATTCCTCAAAGTACACTTCTTTCCCAATATGAAGAACCATTTAGTTTGTGTGATTTCATGAAATCTCTAGGGAAACCCACCTTCACGGATTTGCTATTTCAGATGAAGCAGAAATTAATCTACGTAAAAAGTGAGGGGCTCTTTAAACAGAAGCAGTTTTTTGAAAGTGGCTTCAAATGATGAACTTGGTCCCCCTGCCTCGTCCCCCCACCATAACAGGGAGAAAAGATACTATTGAGAGGTTGGCACAACGGACTCATTTAAATTATACCAGTCTTGCATGGGCCACTTATGGAAAAGCTATATTACCTACCAGCAAAGCCAAGTAATGCTGAAAGCCACTCTCAGATATTGTGTGCTGATAAAAGGCAAAATACTATTCACATGGTCCTCCGCTGTCCTGAAAGCTACCAACACAACACAATATGTGACTGTTTTAGTCTGACTAGCTACTTTTTTATTTTTCCTTTCAAAGAGCTCAGGGAAGCATACAGAGAAAATTTATTTCAGTTTTATTCTCACAACAGCCATGCGACATAGATTAGAGGATAAGTGACTGAGTCTAATGAGTTTCATGGCTGAATCTACCGGTCTAGATCCTACCCTCTATCCACTGTATCTTCTCAACAATTTGGCTTCTCTATAATCTATTCATTATGGGAAGCTGCAACAATTTACACTTTCATCGTACAGATTTGACACTTTTTAATCCATCTCAAAATCAGTAATGTTGCCACTGAGTAGGTAATAATCTAAATCCAAATCTTAGTCCCACATAGACTAAGCTATGTAAATCAGCAAGAATTTAGTGAATCACTGATCCAACCAGCCTTCTCTACTTGGAACTAAAAACTGGATTTAATCCAAAACCTTTACTTCTGTGCTGAATTAAATGCCCTTCATTACAAAGAAGAACTTGAGCATCTGTTTTTGAAAAAAAAAATTCAGTAGATTTTTAACACTATTATTTCACACAGTCCAAAAAGAAAAAAGAAAAAAAAGATCTTATTTGTTCTATATTTTCTTCATGGTTTTATGCCAACATTTAAGCTTGTCCTCTAGTCTCAGAACCATCAAGAAGGAAAGCCTCATAGTTTTTCATCATCTCTTCACTTTTGATGCTACCCTCCTTTCTATCACGTCTTTGTAAAAAAAATACCTCAACATTTTATTATTTTGATGATTCCGCTCCATCTGTTGTGGAATAAAACTGCAGGTCTAAGCAATTTTATCAATATTAAAAAATGAAGAATATACAGATATTTCTAAACCTGTACTTTAGAATGCATCTTTCAGGCAACATTATCTTACATAAGGTATTTACTGTCCCCTGCTCAGAGTCCTGTAACATTAACCTGAGACAACACACACACACACACACACACACACACACACACACATAAAATTCTTCTGTTTACAACATATGGTAAAATGCTTTTGGTATATAACAGAATGAGAGAAAACAGTATTTGAAAAATGCTTTCAATATGATCGATATTACTATTCAAACCCAGAAAACGTATTAAATGGAGCTGGGGTATTTTTCAGGACTTAAAAGTCTGCAATTTAGTCTTAATGCAGTGATCTGAGTGAGGTCAGATGGAGACTGAGATGGTACCAAAATTTGGTATGGGGAGCCCAGGTGTTTAGTTAATCCTCAGTGTTGTTCTTCTGCCAACAAGCCATAATAAGAGAACACTAACTTGCACATCTCAACAATTGGACATTGCTATTGCTGAACAGAGACTGCATGGGAACCTCATTCACCCGTGCTGGAAAGATACTCAAAAACATCTTATACTTTGAGCAGTAACATATTTGCATGTTTGATAGGTTAAGTGGAACAGAAGTTCCACTTAATAATAGCATTATTAACAATTAATGTTCTGCTGAGTTCAAGTGCTTCTAAGGAATAAGTTTAGTGTTTGAATTTACTTTTCTATTTGTGGAATTAACTAGAATTCAGAACAGATACCCCTAAACCTATGGGGTCCCAGGAGGTCCAGTGAGACAAGTCTTTCTATGGCTAATAGATCTATCTCAAAAATCTCCTATATTAGTACTGTGAATACAACTAGATATATAACTTCTCCAAAGTCTCCATTACAGCCATCATCACCACCATATCCTCCTTCTCCTCCCCCTCCTCTTCTGGGATAGATGATGGCTCAGATGTGGATGTGCAATTGACTGTGCCAAAAACAGAGGCAGCGATAGACCAAACTACCTTGCCAACACCCCCATCAGCTGAAAGACAAGCTGAGATGGAGTTCCTGCAACCAGTGACAGAGGGAGAAGGGACCAGCAATGATTTAGAGGAATTTGATCCACCTTTGCCCTTTAGGAGACAAAAACAAGAGCTCAGAGGGAAGCTGTTTTGGTGAGACTGAGAAAACAGAACAGTGATAAGTAACACCTGTTTCTGTCAGCTATATAAGTCTCTTGGCATGGCCTGGCCTGCTGTTTGCTTGTAGCAAATTGCTACTCAAGCCTTCACAACCCTTGCGTTCTGGCTCTCTTGACCCCTTTGGATGGACCTTCAGCATTCTGGACCTTTTGGATTTGACCTTGACTTTGGCTTGGCTCAGTGCTTCTACTCACGGTTTACACTGGACACTCCCCACTGCCTCCTCTTCTTGGCCAAGTACTATTGCCTTCCCTCCCTTGTTGGCAGAGAGGCATGGGCTGGGAATTGAACTCTGACATCCTCCTCATCCTCCTCCCTCTGAAACCTGTCCTTATTAGAGCACTTAGCTCCGTGAGACATCTTCCAAGGTTCACTCCTCAAAGTCTTTACAACACTGTGTCATCAGCGCTTGTAGTACAGAGGAGGTGGATGGTTTTAGTACCTCTATAACGGCTGCCAGAGACTTACAGACAGTTGGTAGCAACATCACTGATGAGTATGAAACAGACTGAATAACTTGGTCCAAAAACAATAATTTCAGACTATTTCAATGCACTTATCTGGTAAAACTGTGACAAATATTACAAGATTGCTTGTTATGAGCCTCATTTAAGCACAACGGACATATATCATGACTGCTACATAGAAGATTTTCAGGTAGCAAACAGCACAATTTCTGAAGAGAGAACAAGAGGCTGTAGGACACTGGACAAAAGTAGTTCTTACCTAAGTGGGTTTTAAAAAAGGCGGAAGACAACCCTTCATAGAACAGTTCAATAGTTTAAATAAAGTTCAATTAGTTCAAATAAAAAAGACCCTCTGGAGATGCTGCCACTGTGACAGACAAAGCAGAATTGAGCATGTCACACAGGTTTTGGGGGGGGGGGCAGGGCTAACAGCAAAACCCAAGTTCTCTAGAAAGTTCCAAGATATGCTCTGCAGAGGTGCAGACCAATGTGAGCGATGCCCAGAGACCACAACAAAGAACCATTGTTTTACTGTAGCTCATTTCCTGCTACATTCCACATATGTAGCATCTGGTCCCTATATACAGAGATCAAGTAAACATTGATTCCTTTTACAATACAATTAAGCAAATGTAACTTAATACCTACAATCTGTAGATAGTAAGAATGTTTTTAGGTTTTGAGAAGGAAATGGGTGATTGTACACATCCACATTCATTGTGTGGTAGTAGCAGAACTCCCATTAAAAACAGATAAGACATCTCTCCATTTATGAACACTCCTCTCTGTTAGTCTGACTAGTTACTGCTCCATCTATTTTCACCATTAAGCTCCAGTAGCATTGGAGTCATTTACAATTCACCAGTGGTAAAATAAAGTCAGTGTGGCGCTGTAGTTTGAATGTCAGGGAAGCACTCTTGGAGACCAGGGTTCTAATCCACTGGATGAAGGCAATGGCGAAGCCCTCTCTGAAGCAATCATGCCAAGAAGATCCCATGACAGATTTACCATAAGTCAGAAATGATTTGAAGGCACACGACAAAGATAAGCCTAATGCTTGGTTCACCAGTTCACAATTGTTTGTGCTCATATATACAGCACTATCATCTCAGTTGTTCCCTATTCTGAAAGTCACAAACTTTGACTGATTCTACCGTTTCTGCTCAGTAGCCTTTAATACTTGTTGTATCATTCATATTTGCTTACTTTTTCTTTCCCCATTATAAATACCAGGTATTAAAACATTCTCTTAGTTTAAAAGACCTCTCAAATAGTCCTGCTCCATGTCATCAAATATACAACTGCAGACATTCTGGATGTGAAAAAAAAATATTAACCATTCTAATCGCTTTAGTTCACATGCACATGAGTGCACTCATGCACGCACACACACATAAACACAAAATCTACAAAATCTACAAAACACAACAAGAAACACCAAAGTTAAAAATATTGATCAAAGACATAGCTTAGTAAACAAGCTTCATAACACAGACATTTCTATCCTTTGCATCTAAGTCTGACGAAGAGTTCAAACTTAACCCAAAAATCACTTTTTCTATTTTTAAAAAATGCTATCTGGTATTACTACAGTCAGCTGTACATTTTTATTTTGTATTAACAGTCATTTTGAGATAGAAAACAAGTCTTATCTAACAAAGTTCTCACTTTGCAAATGATAGGAAGGAGCAGACCCAATAAACAGAAAGCAGGGAAATAAACTAGAAGTAATGTCCATGAGTTCCCAGGACAAGAAGGATCAGCCACTCAGGCTAGCTGCCACCAAAAATTTGCTTCATTTAGAGGCATCACTCTACCACACTGGACAAGTTTTGATAGTCTTGCAGCAGGGGTGAGGAAAATGCAAACATGCTGAGAAGGGAGGGATTCTGTGTAATAGGCTTGAAAGATCTACAGAACCAAATCCCTAGAACTAAAATAAAATAAAATAAAATGGTGGATGGGGATGAAGCCCTCCAAGAGCCAATATGGCTCAACAACCTTTGGCAGTTTCCTACTCCTCCCAAAGAGAATATACTGAAGCAAGATGGTACAGAAAGCAGCATGCATACTGTTATGTGTAACTGCCAAGAGATTTGTCATTTTGCTAATCATAATCCACCCTCAATGTGTAATCAAGATTTTTTAAAGGAAGCATTTCATTGGACTTCCCTGTTTGTTGCTGTCAGTGAATCAAATGAACAGGGAAGTACAATCCAGGCAATTTCTATTTCTTTTCTTTCTTATTCAAATTTTGACTGTAAGCACAGGAAGGAGAGCAAAGAAACTACCCCTCCTATGTATTACCAAACATTTAGAATCAAATGCAGATTTTTGCTGATTGTTTCTCATTTGCATAATTATTGTAAGTTATAATTCTGAATATAACTTTCCAGCAGCAAAACCATGCAAATTAATTGTTTTAGTCTTCCTTTCCTCCTGATTATAAATCTACAGTTATATGACATCCCATCAGCAGTGCCACAGAGCCCTATATTGCTTGCTTAGCTCTTGTTTCAGACAGATACGTGTGGGCTATTCAGGAGCACAGCAGAGAGGAACAAGGTGAGAAGCAAGATGAGGAAAACTATCAACTTGGCTGCTTTAACAGTGCAGAGTCCCAAAGTTCATGGGTCCACTTCCACCATCTTAGGATCAATGAAATAGACACGAGCTTGGAGGCAAGGGGAATACAGAAATTTCTGTGATTTGGAAACACAGTGAGCCAAAGTTATGGCAATAGGTCATGCACTCAATTAAAAAATTAATGCAGTTGGTAACATCCATCTTTCTTTACTTTACCATTAGAAAACTACCACTGTCAAAAATATAATGACTGGAATCTTACTGCTTAATTCCAACAAGAGTAGACTCATTGAATTAATTACTGAATGGTGAGTGAGCATGTAGGTATATCCCAAAACTTCAATGGGTTGACTCAAGCTGGAAAAATAACTGGATTCAGACAATTAGTTCATGATGCTGCAGTAATTCACAAGTTCTGCTTTCTCATGCAGGTAAGTTCTGGGCCAGATATGTAGTCCAGAACAAAGCAATAACTCCAAGGCTACACAATGGCAAATTATTTCTGATGTACTTTTTGTTGGGCCAGAGGAATGGCATCTGTATACACAAACTTTCACAGACGCCATGTGGAAAGAATGAAAAGCTGAGGCTAAATATATATCCAAATACAGACATCTACCAAGATTGCATTTCTCTCAGTGAGGTGAATATCCTTATCCACAAATCAAGAAATGAGCTCACATGTAGACACTAGTTTGCCACTATAATGGGCATCTATTTGTGCTGTAGTTTGTTTCATGTGGGGCAGCGTTCAAGGGTATCTAATATTCTATCAACTGTGCATGGATATCCGAGAATATGAGGTGGTGAAGCATATATCTCACAAGAAGAGTCCTCTGGAACAAAAACAAAGGTCCACTAGATTTACATGCCATTTCCCATTGTGGCCAGTCAAATAACTCAGGGGAGTGTGCAAACAGGACATGAATCTCATATTGTTTTCCAAAGACCAATCTACACAGGCATCTTATTTCTAATGCTGCAGAGGATATAGAGCCATGACAACTGTTCATTATTAATAACCGTATAGTGGGCCCTCTGTATATGTGGGGGGTTTGGTTCAAGGGCCCCCACAAATAGTGGAAAATGCAAATGATTGTGCCCCATCTTATTAAATGGCAGTGACAATGCTTCAGTGCATCTGCGTTCATGTCACTGCCATTTTATGTACAGCGCAATGTAATCCACAGTTGCTTGAAATCACAGATTGAGAGGTCACATATAAGGAGGGTCCACCACAACTTTCATTAAGTTATGAAATCCCCTTCTACAGCCATTTGTAATAGAAGAATTCCAAAAAATTTTGCACATTCTTACTTATCTGGTATGTTGTATATGGCATATTGTACATCCCCTGTTGTCTATGAGCATGTGTTATTGCTGTTGTTTTGTGTCTTCAAATTGTTTCTGACTCATGTTGACCCTAAGGTCAACACAAGGTTTTCTTGGCAAGATTTGTTCATAGAGGTTTTACCTTTTCCTCCCCCTGAGGCTGAGAGAGCACGACTTGCCGAAGGTCACCCAATGCATTTCCATGGCCCAGCAGGGATTTGAACCCTGGTCTCCAGAATCATCATTCAGTGTTCAAATCACTATACCACTACTGGCTCTCAATGAGCACACTAACACACCTCAATAACTGAAATGCTGAAAGTGGTGTGCATAGTAAAACAAAGTATTGTGGTTTTAATGATTTTTAAGCAAAAAAAAAAAGATATATTTCTAAACAAATAAGTTCATAAATTCTACTTTAAATAGTGATATTTAATTTGTTACTTTCATTTTTATTTTATTTTACATTTATATCCTGCTCTTCTCCCACTGACATAAAGGGGCACACACGGCTCATCTCCATAACGTTTTCTTTAAAAAAACCTCATCAGATAGGTCAGTCTGAAAGACAGTGACTAGTCCAAGTTCATCCAGTGAGCTTCACGGCTCACTGAGAAGCAGAAGTCTCCAAAGTCTAAATTCAATGCTCTAAACACTGTATCACACCATGATTAAACACATGTTTTAAAAGTCCATCTAGACATACACAAGTATCACCCTTCAGCCACACCAAACTCAGAGGGACATTTCTAAGTTACTGCATTTATGATTGTGTTGCAACCCTGCTACTGTATTTTGTAAATTAACCAATTGCTACCCACTGTTTATTTCCTAATAACTCCCTGCATTGATTTAAACAAAAGAACACAGCTTTCTTGCTTTAAGTATATTATTAACCTGTTCTAATTTCTTCCCTTCTAACTCAGCATTAGATTTTGCCATTTATTTGTTTGTTTGCGGAGTTGCTTCTTTTCACATTCAAGTAAAATCCAGTTGTGGGTGGTCCTAGTAAAACAGAGATATAAACAAGTTTGCCTTTCTAAAGATTTTCCACATTTGCTAAATCCAGTTTTTCACACTACATCTTGTTTGGTTTGCAATCAGAAAGCTTAGCTTTGTGATTAATTGCTGTCGAGTCAACTTCAACTTGTGGCAACCCTATGAATGAGAAACCGCCACCCAAATCACCTTTTATCAACAACACTGCTCATGTCTTGCAAATTCTAATTACTGCCTTGCTACAGTAAATGCCCTCTATAGCAAATGACACTGCTAGTTGTGGAAAGGCAACAACCAGGCCTTATGTAAGAACAGCCCTTCTGGATGTGAATAAGGGTCCATCAATGCCAGCATCCTGTTTCCAGCAACAGCAAGCCAGATGCTTCCGCAAACTTGGCTAATTCAACACTCACCTCGAATCATTTATTAACAAATTAAACAGCACTAGAACCTGTACAGACTCTTGTGGGACATACTGCCTACTTCCCCTCATTGTCAAAAGTGTCTGCTTACTGCTTCCCCTGCTTCCTGTTCTCTATCCAGTTCCTCTTGTCCTCTGACTAGTTTGTTTACGTTTGAGCTTTTAGCAAGGCACCTTGTTGAAAAATAAAATAAGTGGAAGTCCACGTATATGAACTCCCAACAGATCTATGTGATACTCTCAGGTAATTTTTAAAGGTTAGACAGACTCTTTACAGAATATATGCTGATTCTTCCTCAGCAATGTTCTTCTATGTCCTTCACAAATCCAGCTTTAATAGTATTTCCCCCTCATCACCCTGGACAGATGTTGGGCCAACAGGTCTGTAACATTTTGGAACTCTCTTTAAATACTAGTGTTACAAACTTCAGTCCTATGGCCTTTCTCTCTTTCTCCTATAGCCTGTACATGCTTTTGAGATCCTCTGTACAGTATCCTTTCTTTGTCCCACCACTCTGTTAATTTTTAGCTATGTTTCTTTTAAAATGTTGTAAGGCATCCTGAGCCCTAGAGTGGGGAAAAAAGGTGGGACACAAATAATTACAGTTCACCCTCTATATTCACGGGGTGAATTATTGATTGATTATTCGTGAGGCACGTGCCTGCCTCCTCCCCCCATTTGCCTCCTCCCATTTCCTTACATGCCTCACCCCAGGCTTGCCAGGCTTATGTTTAAAATGGATTTTTTTTTCTTTTCCGATGAGCAAAGCCCACCTCTCACTTTTAGAGGTGTGTCCTCTCTCCCATGTGGCTGCACTTTTTGCTGTGTAATGGCTGCTGATTGGTCAGGTGCCCTCTTTGTTCCCACCCCTCCCTTTCCAAGATGGCTGCCAGAAGTAACTAGAACCCAAGAACTTTGCTCTTCTTCCTTTGAGTGGAAAGTACCAGTAAGTCCTTTACTGTGGCCCTTTTCACATTAAGTCTTCTCGCGCGAGCGGGGGAGGGCGGCTCGCGCAAGAAGCCTTCTCCGGGAGGCTGCCGCTTCCCCTCCTTCCTTCCACAGGCGAAGGAACGAGCGGGGAAGCGGCAGCCTCCCGGAGGCGGCGGCGGCTCGCGCGTCCATCCATTCCCCCCCCGCGCGTGCGAGAAAGGTGCTCGTCCCGTCCGCCCCCCCGCGCGCGCGAGAGAGAAAGGCGCTCGTCCCGTCCGCCCCCCGCGCGCGAGAGAGAAAGGCGCTTGTCCCGTCTGCCCCCCCGCACGCGCGAGAGAAAGGCGCTCGTCCCGTCTGCCCCCCGTGCGCGCGAGAAAGGCGCTCGTCCCGCCCACCCCCCCACACGCGCGCGCGAAGCAGGGCATGTCGTGTCCATCGCGCGAGCGCCCCGCCCCGTCCCTTCCTTCCGCAGGGGCGGAGGGAAGGAAGCGCGACCCAGCTGGCTCCCGGACGCTCCGCATGAGAGGTAAGTGCGCGCGGGGGCCGGGAGCGTTGCGCGAGCTTCAGCCCCGTGAGCGTGAGCCTGGCGGAAGTGGGAGTGTGTCATGCAGAGCGACGCTCCCACTCCCGCGAGGCTCACGGGGCTGTCGCGCGAGAAAAGGCCCGTGCGAAAAGGGCCTGTGTCTTTTTCTCCCTGTCCCCCAATCCTGGGCCAGAGGCAAAGGAATGGGAGGGAGGAGCTCTGGAGGGGAACTATGGAGGGGAGGTATTTGCAATTTTTCCATTTTCACAAGGTTTCTGTACCACTAACCCTTGTGAATGTGGAGGGGCTACTGTATCTTAATAAACTCAGTGGGTCTTATTTCTGAGAAGTCATGTATGGGATTGCAATGTCACTAATGCTCTCAATCTGTTGTCATCGGATAGTTCAACCAGCTCCCTGTCTGGCTTCCTGGTGCAGACAAAAGGATAAAAACATAATGTTGATGGCCTGGTGCTATGAATATTGCTAAAAACAGGAATATTGCTGTTTTAACAAATATCCTACACAGTGAAATAGACATTGCTTAGGTCCGTTTTCACTACACAGAGAGGATATGATAGTAATTTTTTAAAAACGAAAATAACTGAATACCTGAAGCAAGAGGATAAAAAGACTGTTTTCTCATTCTTGTTATTAAAGTTTAGGCTGTGAACCTATGAAGCTAATTAGATGCAAAAGATCAAGTATCTATCTGTGCATCAGCACAAATCACTCACCACCTACCACATTTAAAACACTATCACTTAAACCATTTCTATTCTGCCTTTACTTAAACAGGGTCCAAAATATCTGTCAAGCAGTTGTAATTAAAACAATCATACACAATAAAAATAAAAACACCACTGAAAAACACCACTACATAAAACTAAAGCAATTAATTAATGTCCCATCTTTCTTCTTGCAGAGGGTCCAAAAGTAAAGATGACCCTGTGACCATTAAGACAACCCCTTTAAAAAACAAATCTTCTAATGCAGTGAAAAGCACATGAAAGAATATAGCATGCCTATGGTATGCAAGGAGTGGGACTGCTTGCTTGAAAAGCAGCAGAGCATAAGCCTTGAGGTTCTCTACTGAAAACAGACCACAGCCTGCATTTCTTTAGCTGCCATGTAGCCACCTTGGCTGTCCACACAAGGAATTGACATTGCTATTACATACATACACAAAAAAGAAACCGTAGCATTTGCACCACTGCTTTATCAAGATCCTACCTAACTATTAATTTGGGAAACATTAGATACCTATATTTTACTGAGACTGATTCCAGATCTACTTTAGCTTCAAAGATATAATATAGGAAGCAAGCCATAAAAAAATTTCAAAGATTACAGTATGATGTGACTTCTGTCACTGTATCTGTCCGTTAATTTTGTCATATCAAAATTATATTGGAAGTTATACTGGAAGCATATTAGATAACAGAAGCTGTCGCAAGATGAGTAATGCATGACATAAGCCACTGGGAACTCTTTCTGAGCAATCTTCAGTGAAAGGAAAGGAAGTTATAAAAAAATCAGCCCAGGAAAACAACTTGTTTAGAAAAAATTTGCAGTTGACTGTTCCTTAAGTTATTAACATACCATGAGCTACATATTCACATGCTGTTGGTACTCTGTTAGTCCAATAACAATTTGTTACACTAGGAATTTCACTTTCTTCTTGCTTCTGCAGGGAGAAGTGCACTGGCCAAGGAAGGAAGGAAGGAAGGAAGGAAGCAAACACAGGTTCCAAAAGGTTAATTATGAATCTCTGGCTTTAGTGGGGCAGGCACTCTGGGAGGAGTGGCTTAGACAACTGATTGGACTTGCTGCAAAGGCAATTTCAGAGGCAGCCTTTCACATCTTGCCACCTCTGCCTTTGCCTCCACAGGTATCACTACACCAGAAGAGGAGCACAATAGCATCCCAGCTACAAATATAGGGAACCAAATTTCAAATGCAGAATTATATTAGTTTTTATCCCCTATCGAAATTCAGAAAATACTTGTCTATGATGCCACCATAAGACAGCACACAGGAAGTCTCTAAATGATTTTGTAATCACCACTGTGCTATATTTTTTGTTGCTGTTGTGTGCCTGCAAGTCATTTCTGACCTATGGTAAACCTAAGGCGAACCTATCCCAGGGTTTTTTATCTTCTTTGGCAAGATTTCTTTAGAGAGAGCTTGCCTTTTCCTTCTTCTGATGCTGAGGAAGTATGATGTGCCCAGGGTCATCCAGTGGGTTTCGACGGCTGAGCAGGGATTCAAACCTTGTTCTCCAGTCATAATGCAACGCTCAAACCACTATACCGTGCTGGCTCCTTGTGCTGTATTAAGAGACTGTAAACAGAATGCTGGCGTATACAGTCTTTCTCCACACTTGTGGGTTTGACTTTCACAGATCTGATTATCTGTGAGTTTCTTCAACCCCTGCCCCATCACCTTAGGAATTTCTTCTCAGCTCTGATCATGCTGTACAGCCCTTAAAAAAACTGTCCCGGTTTCCTCCCCGCCTCCATCGCCACCAGCTGTTGCCTGGGGGGCAGCTTGCAGCTTGGTTTCTCAGCACCACAAAACCACTCCCAATGCCCTACACACACATCCAAGGAAGGAGATGAGAGAGAGAGAGAGAGAGAGAGAGAGAGGAAGTATAGGGCTACTATGTCAACCCACACCCTTCCCTCACCTTTTCCTGACTTGGTGCATACCCTGGGTGGCCATTCTCCCCACCATGCTTCAGCCCCCTTTCCAAGACACATAGAGACATATCTGCAATTCTTCCACATCTGCAAAGGTCCTATGATCCGAATCCTAGCAAATGTGGAGGGTCAACTGTATTAGATAGTAATGCAGTAATGTAATGGAAGCTGTCCTTGGAGTATGGATAATGTAGAACTAAAAAAATCCAACAGATTTTTTTTTAACATTGTAGGTGCTTGAACAGAAACCTATATTCTTTCAGTTTCTCTTCTCTCTAATCTGTTTCTGATACCACTGCTTCCACATGCATTGGCACTCCTCTTTGTTAAGTAAATCAAGTATTAGTCAATTCATACCAAGCTCTACAGGGAAAAGAGAAAAGAGCAGAAAAAGGAGCAAGTGAGTTGAAAAGCTACAAAGTTACATCCATGTTGTTTACTAACAAATAGTCAGCTACTTCCAGCAGATGGGACACCCAACCAATGAAGGAATACAAATCACATTTTGATTTCCATGTCATTTTATACAATGGAACAAACTTATGAATTTCAAACCATTCTGATGCCAGAAATTTTTCTTGAGCTTCCAGTGTACCAGTACTAACAGTTATGCTTTTTCCATTAGAAAATATCTGTAAAGTTCAGTCTATTCTATCTTTTGATATTCCAGCTCAGCAGCAAATTCTGAGACATGTGCAAGTATGGCCCTCCTCAGAGCATGGGAGAAGCTGTTTTATTTCTCTTAATCGGCAAAGCAACAAAGCCGGACAGAGCAGAACTATACCTGCACTGCATAGTAATGTCTTTCAACACTATTTACTATCCTAGGTAGCATTTGTGGACATTCTTTTGGCATTTTCAGAAAAGTGTTTTAATACATAATCTCTGATTCTGCGTCAACCCATAAAGCATTAATACCATACACACATACATACGCGTGCGCACACGCACACACATATAAAATGAAAAACATACATACCGTAAACAGTATCAATAGGAGCACTGCTTCGTAATATGAATTCAACAAGCATTACAACTCACTGAAAAGTAAAATTACCTATCAGAATTTCTTACTTAAAATGTGCTTGGATGTTATGATCAGCAATTTAGCATAAATTCAAGTATACAGATAGATTCCTGGGAGAAGGTGTCAAGTATTTAATACAAAAGATGAGAAGACAGAATAGATATTGGAAATCATACAACACTCTCCTCCAACATTTGATACAGAAAATTAGTTTCACCCACCAACCCATCAGCAAGACACTGTTCCTACAGTCTGTATAGTTATAGACCAAAGATTTCTTTAAGTTACAGAAACAAGCCAAATGCACCAGTTTGTGAAAAAAAATTTTTTTCTTACAATCTTTAAAACTGCTGCTGCTACCAACACCATAAAACTACATACGGTGAAACATTATACAGGCTTCCCCCATTTATCTGACAGGCTAGGGGCAAGAGCACTGCCAGAAAATGGAATTGGTTGAAAAGCAGAACCCATGTACTGGACTACAGGGAACATGAAGGACTTAGGAAGGCTCACTTGGGACTGGCCATGTGTGTACTGCTTGCAAAGTCCCTCACCCAGCTTTGTGCCTTTTTTCACCCTCTCAGCTCACTTTGCAACCAACTCGTGCATGTGAGCAGTCCTAAGTGTGCCTCTGTAGCTAAGAAAAACTGATGAAAGAGCAGAACCCCCATCAAATTAATGCAACTTGTCCGTAATTTGGAAACGCTGAAAGAATGAGTCGTTAGATAACAGGGAGTTGAAAGATAGGGGCTTCCTGTAGTCATTTGCAAGCAAAAGACTTCCTAACACAAAGCACCACTTTTGACCAAATTTATAATGTTTTAGTCGAGACTTTAATGCTACAGAATAGCACTGGGTCAGCTAAAATGTCCCCTGTAACTTTATCATAGATTCAACCAGCAAATTATATTAAACAAAAACCTCTATTAGTGTATTACATCACCTAGATGAAGCTATGCCACAAAGTCCATAAGAACAAGCCAACCACTCAGCACCTATAAATGTATTTTCTCAACAGCATACTTCAGACTAGTTACATTTTTCAACACTGTTATTAAATCTTATTTATGTATGTTTCAGTTACTGCAGCTATGTCAACTATGCTCTGTCTTAATAAGGATCTGAACCTGTCATGTACACTTCCCTAACTCCCAGGATGAATTACTGTATGCATTAACCTTGAATTGAAATTCAGAAGCAGCAGCTAGAGCTGAAAGCTGCAGCTCACATCTGTGCAGATTTAGGAAGGTGGAAAATATTTCAGTGATGACTAGGACACTAGCCTCTTAGTTGCCTCTTGGTCAAAAGGAAGTGGTAGCTTTTGATTTTCCCAACCTTTCAGAGCCTGGCTATCACTACAGACCACAAGTATATCCATTCTACACCATGATCACATTGTGATATCATTTAAACCATGCTTGTCCAACCTGCGGCTCATGGGCCGCATGCAGCCCAGGGTGGCTTTGTAGGCATTTAATATTATTTAGAAGACATGTAAGTATTCTTATTTGATTATTAAACCTTGCTTTCTATTTTCCTGTTTATTAATTTTCATAATAAAAGTAAATATAGTTGCTGATCTATTATCATTTTTTTAAATTCCAGCATGGTTTCCACAATGTCTCAAAAGAAAACAGAACCCCAAGAAAGAAAAATGATGGATGAAGGAAGATAGTTCAACAAAAAATGGTTAGATGACTACTTTTTGTCAAGGCAAATACTGAGGCACTCTACTTAATTTGTAGAGAATTTATGCCAGTTTTCAAAGACTATAATTTGAAAAAGTATTACCGTATATGCAAAAACATGCTGCCAAATTCAGTGTGTATCAAGGAATGTGTTATAAGGACAAAACAGTGAAACTGAAAAAAGTCTGTTTTCTCACCAGTTTTTTTTTTAAAGTTACAACTCAAATGGACTGTACTGTAAAAGCTAGTTAATGTAGTAGCAAATTTAATAACAAAAAAATCAAAACCATTTACTGATGGTGAGTTTATTAAGCAATGTATAGAAGGCGTGGCAGATATAATTTGTCTTGATAAAAAAGGGGATATTTCTAAAATCAGTTTGTCTTACCAGACTATAGCCAGGCAAACTGAAGAAACTGGGAAATCTACTGAAATTGGTTTGGAAAGTAAAGCTGCTAAATTCAAATGTTATGCTTTGGTGATGGATGAAAGCACTGATGCTACAGATACAGTGCGACTTATCATTTTGATTACAGGTATTGATGATGAATCTAATATCATTGAAGAAATGGCTTCTTTAGTGTCATTAAAAGACACAACTAAATCAAGAGATTTATACAAAGCAGTAAAAAAATATATTAAAGCAATTTTCTTTGTCCACTGTGAACATATCTGACATAGTTACTGATGGAGTCCTGGTGATGGTAGGTAAAAGAGAGAGACTTGAGAAATTAATAGAAGACAATGCAATTGCCACCTGAAACTGACTTTTGGTGAAGTATCATTGCATAGTACATCAAGAAAATTTATGCGAAAAAGCTTTAAAAATTGATAACGTCACGCAAATTGTCATCAAGGCTGTGAATTTCATAAGGGCCAAGGGACTGAACCATCGTCTGCTCCAAGAATTCCTTAAAAGTATGGATGCTGACTACGGCGGCATCATTTACTTTTCAAAAATAAGATTGCTAAGTTGATGCAAAATGTTGAAAAGATTTTATGATTTGCAACATGAAATCAAGTTGTTTACGTATCATAAACAAAATTTGTGCCAGAACTTGATGATGAAAACTGGCTTACAGATTTAGCATTTTTAGTGGATTTGACCACTCATTTGACCACTCAAGATGCATGTTTAACTCGTTTAACATGCATCTTCAAGGTGAAAACCAACTTATCAATACAATGTTTCAAACCGTAACAGAATTCCAAATAAAACTGAAATTTATGGCACTGTCAAATTAAGGCAAGCAGTTTTATGCATTTTGACATGTTGGCTAAAAACAGTGCTGTGAACAGTGAAAAATATGCAGTCTTGCTTTTTGATTTGATACAGGAATTTGAAAACAGGTTTCAAGATTTCCAGAAAAATAATATTTTGATATATTTGCAACTCCATTCTCAATTGACTTAAATATGTTACCTGCCAATTTTCAAATGGAATGCACAGAGCTCCAATCTGACATTCAACTTAAAGAAAAATTTGATCATGTCTCTTTACTGGACTTTTATAAGACCTGTCTTCCCCAGAGACAAATATCCCTTGCTTCACAATCACGCCTTATTCATGTCATCATTTTTTGGCAGCACCAACATTTGTGAGTAACTATTTTCAAGGATGAAGCACATGACCAGTAAAATTAGAACCAAAATATCTGATGAGCACCTTGAGAAGACACTGAGAATTGCAACTACTTCCATCGAACCAGATACTGATGCATTCGTTTCTCAAAAACAATGTCAAATATCCCACTAGTTTTATGTTGCCCTCTTTTACTTTTATAATAAATTTAAAAATAATAATAATGAAGTTTTATTACTTAGATATGTATGTTTTCTATATCAGTGATCACGAACTTGGCACCTGCTCGACAATTTTAAAAGATCCTCCAAACAGGACGGCGCAAAATTAGGATTCTTATGCAAGGACTTCCTTGCTGGTCAGGTATCAAAAAAATTATGCATGGATCTTTTTTTTAGCTCATCAGCTATTGTTAGTGTTAGTGTACTTTATTTGTGAGACAAGACAATTCCTGTTCTTCCAATGTGGCCCAAGGAAGTCAAAAGGTTGACACCCCTGTTTTAAACTATCATGGTTTCTGACTACAGAATTCTGGGATTTGTAATTTGGCAAGGTATTTAAGTTTTCTAGTGCAAAGGCAGAAAAACCAAGGCAGCTCCCAGGGCTGTTTTTGTGGGCCCCATGGACAATTTTTGTCCCCAAATGCTTTCTGTGGGGTATGAGAGCATTTTTGCCATGTCTTTGGCCTATCTCTAGGCCATTTTCAAAAACATGATTTCCAATTACTTCCTATTACTAAGAAAGGCCCCTTCCAAGTCTAAAATGGCCAACAGCCCCTCTAAAACACACAGAAAGTCTCCCATGACTTTTGGTGGGTGTTTGGGGGCACTGGGGGTCTAAAATGTTTTTGCAGTGGGTGTGGTTGGGTGTGTGTGGCCTCCAAGCTCTCCTGGGGGGGCTACTGTGGCCCCCTGGCCTCCCATAATTGCCCACCCTTTCTATATTGCACTCTCCTAAAGAAAGCATTAGTGATTTCTGGCAGAGAATTTAAAATAACTGGTGAAATTACCAATATCATGATTGTGTACGATAGAGACATGACAGTTAAAGCAGTATCAAGGGTGATAACTTATAACTTCCCTTTATAATACATCTACTACTGCCCACTAAGACCAGTAAATAGACAACAGGGCCCTTTCCACAATAGCCTGGAAGCTCTGGAATGTGTTGCTGAAGAAGGCTTGCCAATGTATTTTCTTGTTAAGATTTAGGAAGCTGTGCAGATCTTACCTAGGGAAACTTTTGGATACTGAGCTGTTAAGTAATCAAATGTTACTGCTTGGGAAAAGGCACTGGATTTTATCGCCACTGATGACAATAAAAGCATGCATGTTTTACAGTTGTTTTGCATACCACTAGACCAATGGGAACAAGCAGGCTATCAGAAAGCACTCCATTCCACACACACACACAGAGGGAGGGGGGAGAGGGAGAGAGATTATTACTTCAATGGCATTATTTTAAAGCAAGGCTATATGAGGTACTTCAACAATGAAAACACTTAGATTACAAGTGGAAAACTTTTCACACATACACAACCCTGAGGTTTTGAACTGTAACTCCCACACCAATGGTTATAGTGACTAATGCTTTCGGGTGTCTTAGCAAAAAACAACTGAAAAGACAAACAGCCTCCACCTAAGTTAGACAGTCTTACCCACATTTTACTATGGACAATGGAAAGAAAATAAAACTAGCAAGAAAAATCAGATTAGGAAAAATCTGAGATAAGAAGTTCATTTCAATTCAAAACTGCTATTAAAAAGGCACCACTGTTTTTCTTAAGAAATTCCAACAGATAGCAGTGCTAATGTGCTAACAATTTTTAAAAGTCCAGTTCCACTTGTAAACTACAAAATATACAAAATGAAAAGAATCCTGCTAACTGTACATGTGACACAGCCAATTTATGCAGTGACAAATTAAACAATGCTTAATAACTGGCTGGATACTTCAAGGCCTATATGTAAACAGCATGAGAAACTATATATTGCTTGAGAAGTAAGTCATGCCAAGTCACACAGAACTATTTTTTTCCCTTTTTCTGACAGAGCTGCAAGCTTGGTAGATCAAGGGAATGCTCTAGTTGTAGTGTATCTTGATTTTATTCAGGATTTTGACAAGGTCCCCAATGATATTCTTGCACACATTCTTGAAATGTGGGCTAGATACTGCTACTGTTAGGTGGATTTGTAACTGGTGGCTAGATTGAACTCAAAGAGTGCTCACCAACAGTTCCTCTTCCCCTTCCAGTGAAATGACTAGCAGAGTGCCATACCTCCCATGTTACTCAACAACTTTATAAACAATTTGAATGACAAAATAGAGGACATGCTTATCAAATCTGCAGAGGACACCAAATTAGTAGGGATAGGCAATACCCTGAAAACAGAATCAGGTTTCAGAATGACCACACCAGATTTGAGAGCTGGGTTTAAACTGGCAAAATGAATTTCAATAGTCAGGAAACATGAGATGCACAAACAGGATGGCTGATATTTGGCTTGACAACAGTATATGCAAAAAGGATCTCAGGGCTACAAGTTAAATATGAGTCAACAGTGTGACATAGCAGCCAAAAAAGCCAATGCAATTATAGCCTGCCTCAAAAGGAGTACAGTGAACAGAGTGAGGGAAGTAACAGTTCTACTATACTCTACTTTCGTCAGATCTTGCCTGTTAAAATTTCTCCAGTTGTGGGCACCATAGTTCAAGAAGAACACTGAGAAGCTGGAATGTATCTGGAGAAGAGTGATTAAGATAGTAAAAGCTCTAGAAACCAAGCCCTATGAGGAGTGGCTTTGGGAGCTGGGTATATGTAGAAGATTGTGTTTTGCTGTTCTGGAAATTAGGACATGAACCAATCAAAATTAAAGGAGATTCCGTCTAAATGTTAAGAAGAGCTTCCTGATGGTAAGAGTCGTCCTTTGGTCATCTCTAAAGAGGTGTGCATTAGCTGCCCATGCTTCATATAAGAGCATGCACTAAATGCCCCACTATAGTTCCCTCCAACTCTATGATTCTAAGTTTAGAACAAATACCCAGAACATCAGAAAAGCAAATAAAACATATTTCACAACACTGATCTCCTTTATGGTCCTGAGCTAAATTAGCACATTAAAATGACTCATGAGTTCATCACAAGTATCAAGTTTACTGACAGTCTGAGACATTTTGGAGCATAAAGTCATCTCGACATTCAAGCATCTCAAAATTCTGCTGGAAAGATTCTAAGAGCTGCACTGGTCACCAACAGGTCATATATGGTCCATAGGCCACACTCTCATCCTTGCTGTACCGTCTAAGATCTATAATATTTTCTGACACACCTCTTTTCTGCATATAAAAACAGACTTGACATATTGCCATTAAGTATGTTGAACTAAATCTCCATAATCTTAGGCCTAGAACACTTTATACAGCATCCTCTTTTATGTTTTTGTGCCTATGGCAGCTATTAGCTTGTGGTGAAAGGTTGTCTGACACATTTGCCAAGAACAGAAGCTAAAATTTTGAAAGCTGTCTCTCAACGGATGTTTGCGGTAGAGAACAAAACATCAGTTTCTGCTTGTGGCAAATCAAAGTAACTTATTCACCAGCAGCACACATATACTACAGTTGTTGGAGCATGAGGAAAAAAGACAGCTGCCACAAGCAAAGCTCTTGCATGCACTAGCTTTAGGGTCAAAGGCCAATTCAGACATTCAATTCCCAGTTTGGAAAAGCACAGTATAGCATCCAGGAATAGTTAAAAGCCAGGTATACCATGCTTCTTCCTTGAGGCTTAAATAATGAATTAATTACTGTAAACATAACGGTGTACTGTGGTTTAATCAAGCCAAGACGTAAATTTAAAAGTGGGGTGAAAGGGGAAAGTGCATGGACATGTTTGCTGCTGATGGTAATTGTTAAACTGAACATTCAAAGTGGATTAGCATCCAAAGTAGATGATCATCCAAATGCTGTATGGCATTTTCTATGCAAGTTATTACTATAAATTTTGTTATGTATCCTAGACGCAAGAACAACCTTACTAGGAACGGCTCAAAGCTTATGATTTTTTTAAAAAAAAATCAAACAGGAATTGACAGTAGATTTCACATTATATTTATGATCTGACAATCTATCACCAACATGGTAAAAAGGATCGTATCCACAAGAAAAAAAGATACTATATCACCAAATACCAACAACAGTTTTACCATGATTTGGCTCTCCAAAGGGTCTTCTTCAGGGTCTACAAAAATGTAGAACAATGTATATGACTTACTATAAAACAAGGCATACTTAGAAAAATCTTAAAATATTATTCAAAAACTTGGAAAGATATAACTTAGCTTGGCAAAATTCTTTCTAAGAATTAATATAACAACATGCTGCAGTCACCTATAACTGAACAGTGACAGGGTTGTGTTCTGAGATCCAGAGCATCATAAGATCACTCCTCAGTTAAGTACATTCTCAATATCAGCTGCAGTACCTAGAAATGCACAGAAGAAACATTAACTATTGTTAATGAATCATAATTAACTGCTGTTAATGACTGTGTTGTTGTGACTGCTGTGGAGGATGAGTGCTTATCTCTCTGGATGGTGAGACGTTCGTTCGTTACATTGTGCATTAGTCTTAGTCATCCCTGAAAGAAAGCATGCCTCTCCAGACCCGTCACCAAACACATGGCTCTGTATGAATAACGTTTTGGGGCTCCCTTAGCCTCACTCACAGTGAATTTCACACATGCCACAAAGCCTACATGCCAAGTTAGACACCCCACACATTCCCCCCAAATCAGATCAAAATCCATTTAGCCATTTCTCCATCCTGAAGAAAATAAAACAGACAAAAATTTTATTTTTACAGTTGTGGGGAAACTTTCAAATGATGTGCCATAATACAAAAAATATCTGGCGTGCCCCTGCCCCCCAGTGAATTTTAAGTAGCCCATGAATCTCATTTTTTTAAGACAGAACATACAAATTCGGTAAAAATCTGCCAAGTGCTTTTGTGCAATGCAGTAACAACAGAAACTTCATTTATACGGATTACACAGATATTCACTTATTTATTTGTTTTTCCGACTCTTTAAGGCCCGTCCCCCAGCATATCCATATTTATAGAGATAGGTACTGAAGAATAAACATCACATGGCTGCTGCAACATATTGTAAAATGTCTAAAGGGTACTGTTTACTGCTAAGACAATCCTCACTATCAGTTACCTCACAATGAATGCAGTGACTGCATGGATGATCATACCAAGATGCTATATTTGAGACATGTTTCAAAGACCACTCTGTGGCATCAACAGATTTTCTTATATTACAAGCCACCAGTAGCTTAGCATAGCCTCTATCCACACAAAATTTAAATCTGCTGAACAGTTGTATCTTAGCTGTAAAAACTGTCCATGTGGTAAACTGTACCTAAGTGACTTAGGTCATGAACAATCAAATCTCAGCTGTGTATTTATCCTTACATTTCCTGTAAACAAAGGCACTCAGACAGCCATTATCCTTCTAGACTAGTAGATCCAAAGCAAACAATTTCATCATAATTACAATGAGGATCAAATCAAACACTGCCTTCTCTTGAACTAATCAAGTCTGTTGCACCAATAAAATAAATTCAGTAAAACACCATCTATACCAACTCAGAACATACTTAAAGACTGTATCTTTGAACAGTTATTTCTCTTTTCCATGTCTCAGTACAGTTGTTTGGTAAACAGCTTTGGGAATTTGCTTGTTTCAAATGCCATGGAATATCTCATGGCCACTCCTTTCACTTTTCAGTAAAATTAATTATTAAACATTGTTAATAATGCTATACCAACCAAATTAGCTATAAAATAATGAGAGGATAATTTTCTTTTCTAATGTCTGATGTAAAATCACAAAAACCTACTCCTCTACAATAGTATAAAGTGATATAATATCCATAGTCACTAAAATGTAACCTTCCATTACCAACATAGTTGATTTCCTCAGATAAATGTAAAATTTCTCCATAGTAGTTTTAACATTAATGTCACATGGAATATATTCAGCTTCTACTGTGGAAAGGACAAAGCACAACTACATTCTTTGTTAACATCTACTGCAAACACAGATCAAGATTCAACAGTATACTTCTGTAGGGGCCTACTGTTTCCACTATAATCAGCAATCCTTCACCATTATCACACAGCCTCCTGTCCATCTGAAAACCTGCTCTGGACTTCTTAGAAACCTTAATAAACACATAAGACTACAGCAGGAGAGAAAGAAAAATCACACATGTGGTGGATATAGAAACACCAACACTGAATATACAAGTACATCACTGCATACTGGAACAACATGCAACAAGTTTCCACCTAACATACAATGGATGGCTACTGCAACTTTTGTTTACCGTACTCTCAGACAAAGTCAATGGCATCTTGAGATTTCTTGACCTAAACCCCATAACAGTTTGCCACAGTGAATTTGGATGAGTGAGTAATCCAGACAAGTAAAGGGATTATGTATTTCTGATTTAGAATACTACAGAACCAAACTGCCATGGCTGTTCACCACATGGTTTATCACACTACTGTTCACTGATATATGCATATATTGTACAGAATAGATCTGGTTTAATTTATAATTATTATATGAGTGTGTATTCCACACTGATTTATATTATACATATTTTGTAGCCCTATGTTTCTTAAGCTTTTTTAAAATTTGTTTTTATCTTTTGCCTAGTTTTTGACTGCTGCCTTATTATTTTGTTTACCAGACAATTATAGGATGGGAAAAGAACCATATTAAGTACACTGGTTAGAACTTTCTCATTAATTGACTTCAGAAGACAATTCCGATAGCGGTTTACTGAAGAGATAGGTGTCATGTGAAAAAAAGCTACATTCCCTCATTAAATACATGTGGGAGGGAATCACTGGGGAGAAAACAAATTGAGGGTATCTACATTTAGTGTGGTATTTGTGGCCAATTACTGTTTCCAATAGCTTCTGAGGGTCAGCTTTTTTGCTTACTTTTGCACAGCATCAAGTATATTCCCTTGATATATATAGAAAAGGAAGGTATTTTTCATTGCTGGGGAGAAAGAGAAGGCAGAGTGCATGTCCAAGATACTGCCTTCCAACACAAGTGGGAATAGCACCATTTTGAAATTCCTTCCTGGGTTGCCAGTAGTAGCAGATTATCCTGAAAGCTTTCAATGTCTGTTACAAAAATAAACTGACGATCATCCCTGGCAATCTATTTTTTAGACTCTTAGGTAACATAGTCTTGGAAGATATGGCTCTATCATGTCAACTTTTAAGTCATCAGATTGTGGTAATGAGGTTGGCCGAACCAATATAGGTCACACAAAATAAATCAAAGAGAAAAGAATGCAACCTTAAAGTGGACAAATGTTTAGAAACACAAGCCACAGTAGTAAGTTATTAATGGGCAATGTGACATGTAATATAAAGGAATACATTATTATCGAGGCAGAGGTTAAAGCAATACTTTCCTTTAGACTGTCTCCATCCTCTCTTGTAAAGGGGCTCTGGAAGCCAACATTTACTGCAAGCGCTCTAAAAACAAAAAGTTAGTATTTCTTTCTTATTTGGAACTTCTAAATTGTAGAGTTCAAAATTTCATGACCCATAAAACCAATTTTCTGTTGTAGACACAATAAACCTACTAGATTTCTACTTAGAATGAAATAATTAAAAATTACCTTAATAAACCTGAGAACATAAAAGACAATTTTCAATACTGCCTGACAACATCTATAGCCATTTATCAATTCAACTTCAGTTACCCATTACGTTAGCAATCATACAATGTTCATGATTTAAGTTTATTGCATTATTATTATTATAGTAATATTATCGTAGTAACAATATAGTAGTATAATTAGTATTTGCTTAGTATACGGATTAACACTGGTGCTTCTTCGAAAACTAGTATTTTGTGCATATTGCCTTATTCTTCCCCATAGCTCCAAGTCTGTGAGAGGTTATAATTAAAGCAAAACAAGGAATTATGGCATCTATCCAACTTTTCATGCTCAAAATCATTTTGGCCTTATAAGTCAGCAGTCATACTATGGAAACCTTTTGTATGACTTCCTGGCTGACACTAACTTACCCAGAAATGTGGGCTGGAATAGCTCAAGTGGTTCTACTCCACCACTCTCCCATCAGAAAGAGAAAACCCACTGCCAAAATTACAAACTGACACATTTATACACCCCTTCCTATGGCAGGAACATTGAGCAAGGAAAGGAGAGAAGCAGCCATCTTGAACTCATCATATTTCTTACTCAATACACCAAATATTGTTTTCTTTTTTCTGTTTTAATAAAATATACACACACTTTCTTTATGTAGCTTCACATCACAACAGCTTGTTCAACCCTGAATTACTGGCAAGCAGCTCAGAAATTCTGCAGAGCATAAGAATGAGCCATCTCAGCCACCGATATGAACAGCCATAGCGTACAAACACACCTACAAAGGATTCTGTTGCTGTGCTTAATGTGAATCTAACATTGTTGAGTGCATATAAAAGACCATGTCATTATGCAAGGCAACTTAAAACAGTCACCCAAGGACAGAATAACAATGAAAGTAACCAGCAGTCAATTAAATGGTTTGTTGCAACTAATTAAGCAGAGATCATATGAAAAGGTCACAAGCAACCACCACAAATTTTTAAAATCACTCCTGCCAACATAAAGAAGTAATCTAAAATCTTAAATAAATGTTAATACCTCAACTAACTTACTATACAGACATATGCCTGTACATGTTGTCAGACAGCAATTGAAAAAAAAAAGATTGCTGTACCCAAGGAAATCAACAAGGTAGTAGGCAATTGCAGAGTAACTTGCTGTATGAAGAATAACCTCCAATGATCTTTCCAGATGTGCATTCAGAATGCATCCACTTCTGAAATACAGAACATTTAATTGCCTTCAAACCTGAAGTTTCTGACTGTAGAATTTTAGCTCAATGCATATAGAATTATCCAATTATTTCCTTTTTTTTTATGATGAAAGCACCTTAATGTAATAGTCAAATTGCTCCTAGTTTGTTTAGTAATCAAAAATGCTATACTTGTAGCAAAAATACTAAATGGAAGGACATTATAAACATTATAACATAGTTACAATAGTCCAAACATAGTCCAAACTATATAAAAAATTTAAGACTTTTGTTACAATAAAATGTAATCCTATTTAAAACAAATCTGAGCAACGTTCTTACAAAAATGAAAGATTCCCAGTAGAAAACATGAGGTGATGTTTATTCATTGCCATGGTATCCTAGTATAGTCTCATGTAGCTTTTATTTCTGTCTTAAAAAAACACACAACTGTTGTCTGAATGGAACAGGGATTTCTCTACAACCCCACTTCTCTCTCCAGTTCCGATTACTCAAGCCTAATATAGTCAACATTCAATCTGCATTCATTGCTGTTCAGAGTAGCCAAGTACAGGCCTGGAGGCAGACTTCTAAACACTATCCAGAATGTTGTTCACATCCTGGAGATCTGCTTTTAAGTTACAGTAATTATTTCTACTTTCTCATTTCCACTACAGGAAAAAGCTTCTGTCTACAAATCCTGTGACATAAACATGTTGCAGACATAGGTTTAAGGCACTTACTAAGGGCTGAAATTACTAATTGCTTACTAACGACTGAAGTCCAGAGTTCACAAATCTATGAAAAACTTCAACAGGCAAAACTGCTACTGACACATTCAATCACTACTGCTACCTGCACACACTACACCCATATTTTCCCTCAATCCTTCCATGCATTGAAATCCATAAATACTAATTTGAACTAATCTTTACCTTGGATTATTTAGACTTCATTGCACTAGTGGGCAATGCAGTGCTCACTATTTATCTGAATTATTTATATACTACTTTTCAACACACAAACACAAAAGATAACTGCATTTAATAGTGTGGTTTACAGACATGTTTCATAACATGATCAAAGTCTCCATAGGGGCCATCAGTCATATGTCATATCTTGGGTTGTCAGATTGCAGGACTTGGTCCCTCTTCACTACCTGAAAACTATGTGCACATATATTTTCCTCATTTGCTGGACCGGCTATTTTTAATTTGAATGGCATACTCTGTGCAGCAGTGGTTGATGTTTAACGTATCATGCTTAATGACATCACTAGAGTCCATCCATCCCCTGTGATATCTCAAGAAGGCTTTCCTGTGTCTTTAGGTTTTGCTCCTAGAATTTCAGGAAGTATTGACAATCCTGAGCTGGCAACTCTATTCACATCAACAAAGGAACATTTCCCCTCAAAAATGAACTGTCTACACATCTTGGAGAGCAGCCCCTCCCCAGCACTCGTTCCCCAGCCTCCGCTGACAGACCCCAAAGAAATGGAAACAAGGGCAGGGTTACTTCTGCCAAGCCAGGGGTTAGTGTAAAAAATCTTCACGAGAGAAGTCTTGAGTGGATGTCTTATAGGCATCAGTAGATCAGGGTGGGCAAAGTGCAGGACACGGGATGTATACAGCCCCTAGGATTGTTGTTGTGGCTCCATGTGTTTAAAATTAAAAACAAACAAACAAACAGAAAACACAATTTTTGCCCCTAAATGTCTTCTAGGGAGGCATGGGGATTTTTTTTTTTAAGGCCTCAGAGATGCCTCTTTTAAGAGCAAGAACTACTGTAAACAGAAGTGTTTTCCACTTATTTCCTAAAAAGACCTAAAATAAAGGCCAAAAAGCATCCCCCAAAGCCCCAAGAGGCTAATTGGCAGCAAAACTAATAATAATGATTATGATTATTGCAAAGGTGTGTGGTGTGGGACTGCAGGCCTCTTGGGTGGGCTAATACAGCCCTCTAGTCTTCCACACTTGCCCATCCCTGCAGTACATATTTGGACTGTCTTGGTTCCAAGGAGAAACTCTTTCCCACACACCCATACCCACAGCCACACAAGGCAATTAATAATGCACAAGCCAGGATTACAGGGCTCCTATACAGTCCTTCCATTATATAGCTGACTTTGTGACCATAAGAAATCCTCATGGGGGGGGGAGCTCTGTGGAGTTGCCGTCTTTACTCCCTGATACCATGGTTAGATCTCTTACATAAAATGAAAACAAAGAAGTTTTTTTTTTTAACCTCTGCTACTCAATGACAGTAGATTCCAACGGATTCCCTCCTCCTTATGTGACCTTTTTGCTTGAGCAGAAAAGCAAAAAAACACCCAAACCTAAGAATGAAAACAAAATTAAAAAAACAAACTCCAGAAGGAAGCTGATGGAAGGGACGAATACAGATTTTATTCACATTTTTAAAAAGAAAATGGCTATTGGGTGAATCTGAATGAACAGGTACTTTACTAGCTTTACTAACCATAACACAGAGACATGTTGATTGTAAGGGGTTGAGAAGCCTCCTGCACCAGCAGAAGGGGCCTTCTAGAGGGCCACAGGCACCATGGCCATGGCTTACCGAGGAGTAACAATTCTAGAGGGGAGAAACAAAGCCGTGAAAGAACTGGAATGGAATCAGGACAGGGAAAGAGAGGCCAAATATGTGTGAGTTCAAGACAGCTGTTTCTTCCTCTCTTCTCCTCTCCCCTCCCTGCTCCCTGTTCTGTGTTCCTGCCATGGGAAGGGAAAGTATAAATTGAAAAGGACATCTGAGGCAGTTTCAAGAGTTCAAGCAATCCAGAGCAAACACAGACCCTTCAGGAATCTCTTCAAGAGTCTCTGGCAGTTGCTGGTAAGACATGAGGGGTCACAGAACAACCATATCATTACAAACCATATCAAGAATAAGTAAAATGAAACTCTGTTATTTTTCTTACCATAATTATTGTGCATATTTTCTTTCTCCTCCCTTGAAAAGGAAACAACTGGTCATTTCCACAGTAAGTCTAATAATTTGTAGTAATGTTACAAGTGCAGCAGTTAACTTGCATCAAAAATACAGCATCTTCCTACAGTAGGAGCAATATGCTTTTCCAAAAGGTAAGCGATGAATGTAGACTCCACATAAGTGAAAAAAACCCATATTTTTATTTATTTATTTCCCGCCTCTCCATATGGATTGAGGCGGCGAACAACTTACAAATAGCATGTATTTCGAAACATTTCTATACATGCCCCCAACAAGCTGGGTACTCATTTTACCGACCTGCGAAAGGATGGAAGGCTGAGTCAACCTTGGAGCCAGGCAGGATCGAACTCACAACCTTGTGGCTCACAGTACTGGCATTTAACCACTGCGCCACCATGGCTCCTTTTTTTTTTTTTTGGAGTGTAGCCATTATAATTATGCTTCTAGCAGAAAAAACAACAACACCTAGATATAAACTGACATCTAACTTTTCTTTACTAAGTCTCCAATCTCCATCTGGGAAGTTAGTCTAACTGCCAACCAATGACCACAACAGTCAGTCCTTCCATCTTCACTGTCATTAACAGGCATAGTAAATTAATTAATTAATTACAGAAAATAAATGACAAAATACAATAGACAGTGGCACAAAAATCTTCATGTCTGAACCCATTTTAAGTTCTACAGCTCAATGAGACTCAAGTAACACATTAAATGTTAACAGTAGATTCAGCAAATGACTGAGGAAGACAAAGATGCAAGCTGTAGCTTTTGCCCTTAGCCCTGAACCTCTAGAATGTGAGGAACCTACAGCAATTGCACCAACTGAACCACTGTCATCAAATGCTGAGGTCTGGGCAACTCAAAAACTTGCACACTTCCATAGCATTTTGGCTGGTACTAATAAATGAACTAGTTGATTCAGATTTTTTTTTTTTTACCATGGACAACATTTCCAGCTATGTAGGTATTTTTTAATCCAAAGAAAAGTAGTCTTGCTATATCACCTATTGAAAAAGCATGTTATATACAGAAGAGAAGCCTTGTTGGAACAGACCAAAGGTTCATCTCATTCAGCTGGATTCTTCAAGTTGGTAGAAATTCATTCTAATTATAAACTAGGTTTTTACAAATTTAATTACGCAGTTCAAATATAAATTAATTTGGAAGCAAAATCACATGTACAGGAGGTGTGATGCTGGATTATTTTACTGTACCTGTTTTCAAATTTACAGTCATTTAATTCATATGGTTTACGAAGATCACTACAAAATAGTTTGGAACCCAACATCAGCAGTGACAATATTGAAATGGTGAGAGATCCACTGGTCCTTTACTGAAAGAATGGCAGATGAATTAAAGGAGGACTAGGGCCTCTCTTGAGAGCCAGTGTAGTAAGTTGAGTGTTGGTCTACAAAGTTGGAGGCCAGAATATGAATCCCTAATTGGCCATGAAAACCCAGTGGGTGACCTTGGGCAAATCATACACTCTTATCCTCCAAGGAAGGGAAAGGCAAACCTTCCTCTGAACAAATCTTGCCAAAAAACCACACTGCAATAGGTTTGCCTTAGGGTTGCCATAAGCTGGAAACAACTTAAAGGCAAACACTAAGAAGAGCCTCTTTTCTTCTGTGATAACTTTCTTGGTCACTACTTTTAGAGGGCCATTGTATTTTTTTCCCCTAATAATGTCAAACAAGGATTTATGCATTCTTTAAAGGCCTCTACCTTTCTCCTTGTATACTGAGAAGATATGGAGATCAAGGCATCATAAATTGCCTGTGTCAGAAAAAGTAGAGTGAATCAGAGACCCTGGGGAGGAAAGGTGCCCCTTTTTCATATCTGAGTATAATATGTGCAAAAATACATGTCATATAAATGGAAACCATATTTATATTTACAGATTGATGATGAGAGGGACACACAAAGAACTGCCATTGTGTGAAAATGACAAAAACTTTAGTTGACTCTACTATTTAACATTCTGCTTGCTTCAGCTGGCAACGTAAGAAAAATGCAGGTAGTTTGCTTGTGGGAATATTTGCCCTTTTTTTTTCTTTTTTGTTATTTCCTCACATTCCAAATACAGCCGCTTTGCTACTTGTTTTTGTTTCAGGAAATTTGAGAACAGGCCTGCTGGATCAAACCAAACATCCATCTAAGTGTCTTGTTTCCTACAGTTGTAAACCAAATATTCCTAAAAATTAACAAGCAACACTTGAACTCTAGAACCATGGTAAACAGAACATTCTGCCTCTGAACAGTGAGGATTCACTGAGTCGTCCAAACATTAACCTTGTTGTCCTTCAGTAGTTCATCTAATTCTCTTTTTAAAACCACTACACTAGATTATCTTTGCTATATCCTGCGGTAGCGGATTCAATTAGTTAACTATGTTTTCTGTGAAGACATGCTTTCTTTTGCCCATCTTCAATCTGTCAATCAATGTCACTGGTTGACTCAGAGTTCTAGTATTATGACTAACGGAGGAAAAACTCTTCTTTCTCCATAACCTATATATTTTTTCCAAATGCTTCACCATTAGTTCTCTTTTTCCAAAACCATTTTACTTTCCTCTTTAACCAGAAGTGATGCTCCAGGTCGCTAATCACTAATCTGACTGCCATTTTTTTAAAAACACATCTTCCAATTGTGTGCCATTCACTTTAAGGTGGGGTGTGTGTGAAGACTATATTCCAAGTGTTATATCCACCTTCAACATGTCAAATAATAAGGTCAAAAACGTTTTTATCCACAAAATGTTTCACAAGCCAGTCTGTCAAAAGATACAATTAAAACCAATTAACCCAAAAGAAACAGTCAACTTTTGTAGGTACTGCCCACCTGATCATTAAAGGCAAAGCTTCTTCGACACATATATTGCAATTCCATAAGCATCTACTAAAAAACAAGCCTACTGAGTTCAGTGGTGCTTCCTCTGAGCAAACTGGTCACATGGCAGCTAGAAACATGAAGGCTTGTGAGAGGGAGAAAAGGTTTTTTTCCTCTTCCAAGATTTTTCTGTCTCCTCACCACACAATATTGCAAAAAATGGAATTATGAAATATTTTCTTTTAGAATGTTGTACAAAGTATTTTAAACAAAGTGTTAATATACTATTAGCTGGCCTCTATCCAGCCACTGCAAATGATTTCTATGCACACTTAGAAGGTGATATTAGAAAGAAACTTTCTAATTTTACAGAATATAAAATATCTTCAAGTATCTGGGATAGGAATGCAGTCCGGGATTTTGACAAGCATACCCTTCCTACAACATCATGCCTCTGAACAAGACAGCCCATGACTCCTCTTCAGACTCCTCCATCTTCTGCAGCAAATCAAAGAAACTGGTCTGTGCTTGGAAACACTCAGACCAAGCTAAGAACTAAACTGGTGTATAAAAGATTAAATAACTTAACCTCAATCCCAAGAAACACTTTTAGAAATCCATCGCGATGACAAAAGTAATTATCAGAAACGGCAAAAACCGATGACAATAGCTCAGAAAATGAAACTGACAGGACAAAATTTTATTATCAAAATTAGTATTCTGGGTTTGGCTTGTTCTCCCCTCCTTTCCCCCTTAGCTCTTTTTCTGAAAATGGATGCTTTCTGTGTCTTCTAGACACTGTGGAGGAGATGATGTTCAGAATACATAATACCTTCCTTTGTTTTGCTATAACATTAATGGTTAGTTTTAACCTTTTGCCTGCTCCTCAGAAAAGGACAAAAATGACTATAATTTCAGTGTTCAACAGCTGTAGGTTCCATTTATATCTACAATTTTTTTTTTAAAATTAAAAGTCAATTAGAAATTGTGTAATTATATATAAACACAATGACTTTATGACCAAACCAAATGATAAAATATACATTTTATGTTCCTAAGGTAAAAGAGTGATTTTAGATCTGTGAAGGACACTTAAAAATATATACTGGGGTTGTGTTTCATTTTTACAAATTCCTGTTTTATTTTTTCCAGGGGGAAAATAGTTATTTCTCCTACACTTTAAATTTTTTTGGAAAATTTACATCTCACATTGCAGCTCTGTGTGTGTGTGTGAGAGAGAGAGAGAAAGAAAGAGAGAGAGACCCTGCTTAGCTCCCAATATCAGACAAAATCTGGTACCTTTAGGGTATTTAGACTCATCATATTCCAGCTGCAACTATTAAATTATCCAAACTCTTTCTAGATGATCGGCCCCTTTAAAAGCACAAGAAGCTGTTGAGAGATCCCTCCAATAAATAAAAAGATAAAGTTGGTAATATATTTCTTCCACTGCTAGAAAAAACTGTATTGTTCAAAGACTGCTGATAAAATGCAGTAAACAAATGGCATGTACTAAACAATAAATTTCGAGCAAATATTTATTTGGAGTTGAAAGATTACCTTATTAATTCTTATAAAGTTCATTCCCACGTAAGCATGTTCAGGATATATCTATCCTTCCAATCATAAAACTATTTCTCTGGTTTTAGGCTCACTGCTTTCTGATCAGCATATTTGGTTTCATCAATATTTTAATCTATACTACAGTCAAACACACAAAGAAATTCATGAAAATTCAAAGAGAACAACTGCTTCCAGTGAGGTTGCTTTAAGAGTCTATTTCACAGTCTCACATTGCTACTCATTGTAGATTGTAGATAAACAAATTGCAGATAAACAAATTTCAGCTTTGTTTGTTTAACTACCAGTTTGCTGACAATGGCCTTAATCTCCCAAGCCCTGTGGCTAAACACTTCAGAAAAGCTTGTTTAGAGCCCAGAAGACACATAATTGAAAGAATATAGGGTGCTTAGCAGGAGTGTTTGGTCGACAGTGAAGACTGTATTTGTTAGACTTGAGAAATAAAGTAGAATAGCAGAATCTTGCCTGAGAATTTGGCTGCCTAATTATACTGCAAGAACCTGCCTTACATTTCTTAAGATAGCAAACCATATTCACTTTCAAGGAACACTGTTACAAGCACAGCACAGCACCAAGGATAGTGCTGGAGCTGTCAGGCAACAACTCCTGATGTGGAATACCAGATATATCCCATGCCCCAAACATACATATAGCCAAGCATGTTTGTTTGTTTGTTTTTACCTGTCTGCAACAAAGTAATTACAGATATCAGATACAGTTTTTGTCACACTTGGAATGTATTGTTCTGCTTAAGTAAACAGCATGTTCAAAACCCAAGGTTCCCAAGTTTTTAAATCCATACTTCTCCAATTTGAGAACACTACTAACTCTGGATATGATGGCAGCCTTAATAAAACAGGAAATGGAGAACAAATGTAGCAAATGGTAAACTCTAATGTAGGGCTGCTGTTGTATTTTATTTTCATGACCATGTTGTACAAACTGCTGATATTCTATTTTAACATCCTTGCAACAATGAAACAATGAGAACACATGCTTATTTTCCAACCTCCCTCCATTAAAACATGGAATAATTCAGAAACACTCTGTTCAAAAACCAAAGATCATTTTTCTGCAGCACGATGCTCTTTGTCCATCCGTTTCCACAGCCCTACCACACACCAGAAATTACGTAAGGGAAAAAAATAACAAAAAAGCATACATTGCTATACAGCCACTGAAATGAAAGTCTGTAGATCTCTCAACTGTCAGCCAATTTTAGTTTAACTTAAAACATGCTGTACCCTAGACTGCACAAAGCAGAGAAAGGCTTCAATAAAGCAAGGAACCATTCACGCCTTCCACACATGGAAGCCAGTTTTATAACACCACGCCTTCCCGACAAATAGTGCTGCAGACATTTTTTTTCTCCAGGCTGTTACTCTTAGTCACAATCTGTCCTTCCCACTTTAGCTGTATACCAAACACACCGTGCAAACCAGAGTGTTTTTGAAACAGATTAGCCATGACAAAATAATATTTATAAAAAAAAAAGAAAAGGACACCACATTCATGAGTTACAAATGTCTTTAAGGAGTTCCCCAAAATATACCAGCTCCATTGCAGAAAATAATCTCTGTCTTCACACTGGCCATGTAGCACAATGGCTATCCCTTTTATAGACATCCCCAGTCCAAAGTCTGCCTTCTCCTTCATTCTAAGCTAGCCATCCTTAGGTACATTTCTCATCTAGTGGAGAGGTGCAAGAGGACGGCCATTCCTAGGAATATTCAGGCACGAGTGGGCACAGACCCATGTGCTCCCCTGACTATTTCAAATGTAATCTTTGTCTGGCGGTTAAAAAGGGAGAAGGGGAAGCAAAAAAAGGAAAGCAGCATGAGCTTCTGTGGATATAAATCCACTTCCTCAGATGCACCAGAGAGTGATATTAGGGCCTCAGGTATAAAACATATTTAAACAGTTGTGGGAGTGGGGATGGAATGTAACAGGATCAAGACAGATGGAAATCATGTCTGTTGCCCTAAATTTTCAAAGGGCTGTATAAGGCAAAACAGGTCTTTCAGATCTCTACAGCAGTTAGTTAGTGTTGATGTGTGAAAACAATAAACATGTTCTCCAAAAGTCAGTTTCCCTGGGTTCAAAACTCTGGGAACATTCCTTTTGCTACATGTGTAGTAGCAAACACCCTTATATTAATATATTCAGCAGGCCATGAAGCCACCATTCACACATCTGCTAATGAAATAGAATTTGTGATTAGCATTCAATTCCGTTCTCTTTCTCGTTTCCCTTTGCACTTTCCTTGTTCAAGGACCACGACCTGTAAATCCCTTATTGTACGTCCAAGGAAGGCTGCCATGTTCTGCAATTTGGTTTTGGGGTAACTGCCCTTTCTACTGTCAGATTCGTTTGGCCATTCTTTCTTGAAAAGGAAAAAAAAAAACCCTCTCCATAAGAGATGGAAGAGGCAGGCAGAGGCGCCCCTCCAGCCTCCCTGAGGCAGGAGCCCGTGGGGAACAATGCAGACGTTCACCGTCCATCCTCGGAGGCCATTCTTCTCGTTCGACTGGCGTCAGCCTTGGAAAATGCGTGTCTGAGGCGGGGTGGGGGCGGCGGGAATGTTTCTCCCTGCTTCCCCCTCCGCCAAACACGCCTCTGCCACCTATTTCTATCCGAACGCCTCTCTTCCTCCTGCCTTCCTTTTCTCTCCAGCAGCCGGTGGCTCTTCCACACGGACACAACACACTCACGCACACCCGCAGCCACCCGCAACCGCTCCGAAGCAGCCCTTCCCTTCGTCACCTGTATCTGTTTGCTTTCAGAAACAGAGACACGGCCGAGGCGGGGTAAGGATCGAAAAACGGGGAGGGGGGAGAGAGCGCGCGCGCGCGCTGCCTTGTGGCAAAGGGAGCCGGGCAGGGCGCGTGCGCCTCCCCCCCTCCAATTCCCGCTATCATGCACATCAGGATGGAACTTGCAATAAATAAATAAATAAATGAAGCCCCGCTGGAAAAGGGAAGGAAGGAAAGACTGAAGGAAGGAAGGAAGGAAGGCAGGGGGAGGGCACTCGCCTCTGGACGGCACACACACACACACCTTCCCCACCACCACCAGCAGCAGCACCAAGATCTGATTTCCTAACAGCTGCGGCTGCTGGGCTGTGCCTCGCCACAACGTCCGCACACACCACTGCACCGAAGCAGGAGCCCAAGCCCCGCGCCAACGCCGCCCCCATCCCCATCCCCACCCGCGCGCGCGCGCGGGGACACGCAGACGGTCTTTGCACCACGAACAAGCACGCGCGTTGTTAAAAACAAAAACAAAAAAAAACCCCCAAACCCGACCATTTCCTTGATGGCTACGCGGAGGCGGGCTGGACAGACCCGTCCCGCGCCTCCACGCGCCGCTGGAGGAAGCAGCCCCGGAGGGAAAGGAAGGACCTACCGAGCAGCAGCAGCTTGAGCTCCCGGCGGGCGTCCCGCTTGTCCCGGCGGAGCTGCCTCTCGATCTCGTCGTTGATCCGCCGGGCTTCCTTGGCTTCCTCGCTCAGGCAGCACGCCATGATGGACTCCAGAGTCATTCTTCCGAACTGGTTCAGGCTCAGCCCCGCCCCCGCCCCGGAAAAAAAGGGGGGAAAGGAGGAAAAAACAAACAAAACCACGCAGGCGGACGCGGAGCCCGGAGGCGAGCGAGCCCTTCGGCTTCGGAGCTGGGCGCCGCCGGCCGCCGCCTTCCTCGCCTTCCCGCAACTCCCGGAGCCAGCAACGCCGAGCCCCGAAGGGAGAGCCCTACCTCGCCCGCGGAGGCGCGCACGGCGGGCACATCCACCAGGCGCGGGCCCCCCACTCACCGCGGCCGCCGCCCCCACCGACCTCCCCCCTCCCCGAGCCTGCCTCTCGACACCCGGGCGGCTTCCGACGCCTCCTCCCGCCGCTCCTCAGTCATGCACCAAACAACAGGGAAACATCCACCCGGGGGGAGGAGGAGGAGCGGCAGAAAGCCCACGAGCCCCCCTCGGCCCAGCCGGCGCCGCCCTCTTCCCTCTCCCGCCTCCGAGCCCCCCAGCTCCGGGAAGCAGCTGCCTCGGAAACCGCTGCCGCCGCGGCGCGCCCCCGCCCTTCCCCTCTCCCCGCCCCGGGAGGCGGACTCGGGCCAGTCCCGCGCCTTCCTCCCAGCGCCGCGCACACGCACTGCCTGCCTGCGCGCCCTTTCTCGCTCTCTCTCTCTCGTGCCCACCGGTGAAAGCCGCCCCCGCGCAAGGGGGAGAGAGAGGGCGGGCTGGCTTCTCCACCGCGCGCAAAAGGAAAATAAAATTTAAATGGGGAGGGGAAAAAACGCCACCTCCGGAAGCTTCGTAGGGAAGGAGAAAGTCTCCCCCTCACACGCACGCCCTCCTCGCCCCGCTTCGGTGGTTTGGGGACAAAAGCCGGAGGGGAGGGGAGGGGGTCAGCTTGGTCGGGTTGTCTTCGGAGGCGGCGGCGGGCGGGCGCGCAAAGAGGAGCGGAGAGCCGGAGCGGGAGGCGCGCTCTTCCTTTTTCGGTCCCGCCTTTCCCTTACTGTAAGGAACGGGGGTGGGTCCCGCGGGGGGGGGAGCGGAGGTGGGAAGGGAAAGGAGGCAGAGGCTGTGGTGCGGATACAATATGTAGCCAGCCTGACTTGAATAGCTCGGCTTCCCGGGCGTGGTAAGGCAGAAATATGGCGGACCTTTTCTCTCTCGCTTTCTCCTCAGCCCGCGCCCCCTCCTCCCTCTCGCCCGCCCCCCGGTGAAATCCCTGGGAAATGAACCCTCAGCCCCTCCGCACTGGCTCTGGGCTGCGGCGCTGCCACGCACCAGCAAGAAGAACAGGGCGAGGAAAAAGCCATTTTCCCCTCACGGGATGGGCGAAAGGAACGCGGCCGTGTTTTTCCTCCTCCTTTTAAAAACAATCCTATGAGGCAGGGTTTTTGTGTGCCTGCGTTTTGTTTCATTGCCGCCTCTCACCCCCCCCCCACTCATTTCTTTTTCTTCTTTCAGATTAACGGTGTTACATTTAATAGAAAGTATTTTATTTTTAGAAGACTCGAGGCATTTGGGAGAGAGCGGCAACCATGCCCGAGCGAGCTTCAGTATGGAGTGGGAGAAGCTGCCGAAGAAATAAAAATGAAAGAGGGAGGGAATCTAGTGGGCACGTTGAAGAAGTACTGATATCTTTTAGCGAGAGCTTTCCTGGATTTCTGCTTCAGATGCATTGAGGAATTGCTGGAGAAATGTGACAAGTAGAGGTTGACACATACAGAAGAGGTCTTCTTCCCAATAATCCAAAGATGCTCCCATTCCTTGATGTGCTGGGCCTAAATGTGGACTAAATATTCTTGATTACATTTCAGAGAGTAAAATGGAGCTTATTTGGTCTATAGCAGTGCACTTGTTAGGCAGCGGGTCAATCCAGACAATTTAATTATCTTTCTGCCTCCCATCTCCCACAGATGTGAGACCTCAGGTTACTGTAGGTGAGTCAAGACTGCCAACTATCCAAGCGGATAGGTGCTTCTTGGAACTCAGATTTGGCAAACTCAGCCCAATCTTGATGGGTTCTCTGATTTTCGTGAGTTCTCCAAACCGCCCGCTTCAGAATCTTGCAAGTGGTACAGGTGGTAGAGAGAGACTAAAGAGCTCATTTAGGCAGGGTGTGAGGACGGAGTTGCTGCCTACCCTGCTCTTTTACCTTTAACAGCAGTCTGACCTGAGAAAAATCAGAAGAGTTTTCACAACATGGAAAAATAAACATCACCTGCCTGTCAGCATATCAAGTATTGTCAAAGACACCAGGGAGAGGTCGAAGAATGCATAGGTCATTCCACACTCATCCACATCCTGCTTTTCATTCTGTTTTGCTTCATGAATAGATTTGGAGACCATGAATGCATGCACCTATTTTGTGGCCATTTGGTTGGCCAAATACAAGTGTTACCAGTCCATTATATAGATTTGGGAATTCATCTTTTGACCACCATGGCTCCCTTTGGTTTTCTATGATGTATGTAGGTTCTTGCCTTAACAGATCTTATAAAACCCTATCCAATGCAGATATTTTATGTGTTCTACGCAGCATGTAAATCATGTTGATTTCAATGGTGCTTATTTCTAAGTGAGTAGAGCAGGTATGTGGAATCTGCATCTCTCTGTAGAGTCACAGGACTACAGCTTCCATCATCCTTCTCTATTGGGCCTGTTGGGTGGATCTGATGCGAGATGAGTGGCCTGAATGTGCATACACATGTGGAATGTGTATGCAAAAACAAGGTTCCTGGTGCTACAAGAAAAACATCACAAATCAAACATGGAAATGACATTAATATAATCTTGTTTGTTTTCTTCTGGTGTGTATCTTTCCCTCTGACACTTAAGGCATCAGTAGTGTTGAGCTGCACATTGTATTCATTTGTCCCACATGGAATTTAGTTTTGTTAAATTTTTCCCTAAATACAAAAAAAGGAAAAAAAAGAATTTCCAACATTTTAATCAGTATCACTGTTAGTGCTTTGAGAGAAGCTTCATATGCAGACGTTAATGGGGTAATAAAGTTCATCTTGTCCTGCAAAAATGTTCAATTACTGACCTCAGTTGCAAGCTGCAGCTACGGCAACAGCGGGCAAGGCCTGTTTTTGTCAGTCATTTGGAAATCATAACCATGATTAGCTTTATTTTACAAAATGTTATCTACAAACTGATCTGCCAGGATGAGACCAAGAAGGTAATTGTCATAATGTGTAGAACTTCTTTCCTGAACTTCTATATGGCGCTTCCTTCTCAGAATTCTCAGAAGGGCATCACCTTATGCCCTTCATCCTTGTTGTCATCCATTTTGCAACTATATCACCCACATTTTCACCTTCTTACCCTTACTTTTCTTTCCTTCCCTTGTGCCATATGCCTCTTTTTGTATTTCAGATTGCAAGAATCTTATGTTAGGAACATGTCTCTTTTTGCCTATATAATTCTTAGGCATTGGTACTGTTAGAATAAGAATGATGTTATAAAAATAGGAAATAAAACATTAAGCTTTTTCAGTGGATTCACATGATTGTGTTTTCACACAATGATGACAAATATCGTAATGGCTTGTTGTTAAGAAACAGACTCATCATTTATGTCAAGACTGACTCCTTAGGGTCAGCCTGGGACTGCATGGCCTCCATGACAACCATGGAGATATCTCCAATAATAACTATAGAGATACGTGAGACAAGGCACACTCTGATGTTTTTTTTTCCACTTCCCTGAAGTGCTATAAGACATTCCCTTTGGGCTGGCATTCACTACCATACCTGTAAGAGTGTGTTACAAATGGGACACTTTAATCTAGAATGCTCTTACTGCAAAATCATTTTTATCTTGCAATTTACATTTGTTACCTGAAGTATTGTTATCTATACAAGGATCTCTGAACATGATAAGAACAGACAAATGTTTATGTTCTCTCTGCTTTGTTCCCCATTTTCAACCCATTGTGAACCACAGATCTTTGCACATGTGAACTAAAGCTATACTGTAAATGCAAATATTCAGTCTCTGATTTGGTACAAATTAAGGATATGTTCCTTTCAGATATGCATATGTGCTCTTTTGCTTGAGGGTATCCTATTTTAGAATATGCTCCTTTGGGTTCTGCAGGGCTGATTCATGTACTCCCTTCATTAAAAGATAGTGTGTCAAGCTAAGGAGGATACAATCCTTTGTCTGGGGTTTCTCAGTTTCAGGAACAGAGAGTGAGGCAAACAGTGAATAAGAACTTTACCATGATCTGTGTTGGCCACTGATAAAGAAGAGACTTGCCACTTTTTTCAGTGACCAATGCAGATGGCAGGGTGCTTGATTCCATATTTTTTCCAATGAGTATATAAGCATGGAGAACCAGACTTTGGAGGAGTTTTCCAGATTTTTTTTTTAGCAATCATAAGATGACAATGGGAATCAGGTGTTCTATTCATTAATACATATATATGATAATTATTTTATCTGTGGGACCTCCTATATAGTTTGGGTCAGGGTAGGCACTTTAGGCATAATGCCTAGGACTTAAGAAAATTTTAAGACCTACAAAAATTTGGGACCTACGAAAACCTTCCTAGTGGCAAGGAAGTTGAATATGAGTGTCAAATGCCTACAAAAACCTTAATGCAGCCCTGGTTTAGACTATTATTTTTACCTTTCATTTCCTGCACAAGTGTGGTTGATAACTTTGCTTCAGCTGTGGCATCTTGTGAAACGCAGCATCCACTTTTAGCATTTATTGTTCTATTTAACTTCCAGCTCTAGGAAAATCAAGAAAACCCTGTAGCTTAATATACACTGCTTTTTATTTTCTTTGAATCTAAAGTGCCATCCTTTAATGAGTGCGTTTCCTCAACTGTGCTTTCCAACCTAACACATCTTACCAGCCCTCTTGTAGCATCAGGTCTAAACTGTAAGTAGACTCTGCCATTTATTCATATATATCTTTCAGTAACAAATTTCAGTATGGTGAAATTTACCTTTATGTGTGTCAAGACATACTGTGTACATACCACTCTCACTTTTACTGGGGAATTAAAGTAACAAAATGATCAATATAGCATAGCTCAAATGGGAGATAGCAACTGTTGTTGTTATGTGCCTTCTAGTCATTTCTAACTTATGGAGATCCTGAGGTGAACCTATCATGGGGTTTTCTCCATCTGAGAACTTCTGGCATGCCCAAGGACACCCAGCACATTTTCATGACCAAACAGGGAATTGAACCCTGATTTCCAGGGTCACAATCCAACACTCAAATCACTATACCATGCTGGCTCTCTGGAGATAGCAGTATCTATTTAAATCCTGGGCTGACCCACAGCCGTTGCTGATCCTACAGAATGAGGCAACTTGCTTCAGTTGTCACTCTAAAGAAGGAGAGATGGCAGAATTAGTGTCTGCAAAAAGACATTTTAAGTGTTGGCTTTTTAGAGTGCTTGAAGCAACAAAATGTCTTTGAGTTGGCACGGATTATACTGAAGTCTGGTGTGGCCTGGTCAACCCTTCTGGAAAGAGAACTACTTTGTGATAATTATCTTTCGATTTCTAAATATTTGAATTATTTTTACTCCATGATTTTCATACATACCTCTTGTGAAAGGTGGTTCATATTAATTAAAGCCACAATAGTAAAAAAAAAACCTGCAACGATAACATAACATAGGGATGGCAGATTAAATACAATTTAAATGCAGTCTTCAATGAAATCTCTTCAACTTGGCAAATTAAAAGCCTGCCAAAATTATAACAGTCTTCATGTGTAGTTGCACAATACTGTTAACTTTTTCTTTACCAGGAACACCCTGTAAATATAATTTCTGACTGAGCACCTCTCAAGACTTAATCCACTATTTAAATATTTAGATTTAAATATTCAAATACTTATTTATTAAAGGCTTCCAGAGATTAGGATCAAATCCTGACTCGGACACTAGGAAACCTTGGGCAAGTCACACTCTCTCTGCCTTGGAGGAAGGCAAAGGCAAACACTCTGAACAAATCTTGCAAAACAAAACAAAGACCAAACCTCCTGTTCACCTTAGGATTGCTGTTAAGTCATAAGTGACTTGAAAGCACACAACAACAAAGTGCCGCCGACAGGAGGAGGTTCTTTCTAGCCATCCCATCTCTCCCTTTGAAATTGTCTTATAGCATCCCTGAGGTAACCCTTTCTCTGAGAGACTGTGACATACCTGAGGTCACCCCATGAGTTTCTATGGCTGAGTGGGGATTCGAACCCTGATCTCCAGAATCTTAATCTGGGTGTGTACATATGCCTGCCACCGTGTCCCTTTCATCAGAGACACAGCAGCAAAAGCTGTGTGCAGCAAGAAGGGGTTTGGGTGCGCACACATGCCTGACACAAGGAAGTAGTTTCGGCATTCCCCCCCCCCGCAGCTGCTGCATCTCTTTTCTGGCTGATGCTGTTAGTGTCCAGCAACAGAACTTTGTTGACCCTCTGTGAGGTCTCCGCAGATCCCAGGTTAAGCATTACGGCTCTAGGCAATTACACAATGCAAAACACCCAATCAACCATGCTTGCACCATGAATATGATACAAAGAAGGGCTTTGCTGTTTTATTTAAATAATTAACAGGTAGGTGTCTCTGATAGAAACTGGTCCCAAATTCCATCCCCCCACACACAGTTTATACAGGGGAGAGCAGGGATGGAAAATGATGAATGCAAAAGCACAAAAACAAGCAATTCCACCTCTCAGTCTGCTTTATATCAGTTTATGTACTATTTTCTCTCCCTGCCCCCCGCCAAATCACTATGGCTTATAGCATACAAAATAAAAGCAACAGTATACAAATAAGAGTATTTAAAAATAAAAGATCATACACGTTATGTGCCTTCAAGTCATTTCTGACTTATGGCGACTGTAAGGCAAGCCCATAGCAGGGTTTTCTGGAGTTGAGTGAGTGTGACACGCCCAAGGTCACCAAGTGAGTTTCCATGGCTGAGCAGGAAATTGAATCCTGGTCTCCAGGATCGTAGTCCAATGCTCGAACCATTACACATTGAGGAAAGGATGGCAAAGTATTACTAATAGGAAGTTATGAGATAATGAGAGCTATAAACAGACAGGGCATGAGGGCTACAGTTGCGAAGGAGCTTGTTGGTAGATGTAACCAGTGCAGAAATTGCTTACAAGAGTCTAAAATGGAATTGTTCTGAACATGCTGGAAATCTGCCTTAGGAGCAGGGTGCTGCGTTTCTTTTCCTGTATGTATAATTCTGTCAGTTTAGTCCTGCAATGTGAAACTGAAAGCTTGGAAAGTATGCAGGAAGTGTCAGTGAAGCAAGAAACTTTGTTTTTTACTTGAAGTCACTGAGTTTGGATGGATGGCTCTGATACATAACTATTTTCTCTGTGATATGAATACAGGGCAATGGGACAAATACCAGCAGCTACTAAGGAATACTAGGAACTAGGAAATCTTGTGTGCATGCATTCTAAGGCTACCATATTCTGCAAAGTTTGGCATATGAAATGAAATAAGTTAGGTACAGAGTAAGCTAGCTAGACTTCAATCCCTCCAAAATGAATCAGAAACAGCAGTCAATACAGATGAATTTTCACTGAGTCAGCAGCATAGTATAACTGGAAAGAGCTTATTTGAACAGCAACAACTCTAACCTGGTTCACTGGCTGCTCTATAGTCAAGGTGATATCTGATCTAAACCCTGATTTCTGATTTTGCTATTAATCCGTAGTTTATATACCTTTCACTCTAGTCTGCCTGTGCAGGATGCTTTCTGCCTAGCAAGACAATATATATATTTCTTCCACAAATGTTGGATTACTACAATATAGAGAATAATAGACCAAAAACTAGACATTATTCAAAAATAGATTTCAATGCATTTATACAAAATGTATTGCCAATTTAGAATAATATTATTATCGTTATATCTAACTTCTTTAGTTGTAATAATAAAAATTGCTATCACTGCAGAAATATTACTACCATTGTTCTTAACCCTGCCATAAGTTACAAAATAAATTGTGTGTACAATTAGTTGTTTGCTGATTTGAATATCTGGGGGAAAATTGTGACCCCAGTGATATACAGTATGGATCAAAAACAATACACAGAGATGATCTCCTGGAAGGCAATCATATCACGCTCCTGAAGCATTTTATCATGGACCTGAAATTATAGCTGCCAGTATTTGGAGAGAACAGGGTCTTACTAAGTTACTTTTTCAAATGATCCTGTATTGTGCCAGGATCTGGAAGATCCTAGTTCCATTTTCAGAACTGGATATCTGTATTGTAAGGAAAGAGCTATTTAATTGGGTAACTGTTATTTTCCCCTCTCTACAGCTAACATTTCACTTTGGAGTTCAATGCGTACCATACTTGTGTGAATGTCATGGCCACATTGTGGCTAGAGACATTATAGGTAACGTGGCAAGCTTCCCCCTCCCCATTTCCATGCTATTTTAAGACTGTTTAAAAACATCTAATTTTATGGTAAGATGTAACATAGCATTTGAAAACTTAAAGGGAAAACCCCTTGTGGATAGAAGTAGCAGTCTTTTGGTACTGTATGTGTCCTTTCCCTCTGTATAAAGCATACATCTTATCTGTGCGCACCCAACAGTCAGCACTGGAGAAAACAGATCTCTTTTTAAAAAAACCAAAACCTGAAAAGACACACACAAAGAGAACAGATGATCTCTCTACATCATTGCTATTTTGCCTCTCCTCCATCTATTATGTGGTCACGGAATATATAGTAGCTACATCATATTAAAAAAAACTAACAGTGTGCCTTATTTGCTCTTTCATTACCAGACCCTTTAGTAACTATTCATTGAGATCAGGTGGGGTAAAATTAACATATGTTGAGGAGGGGATATTTGGACCCCACCAATGTGGGTTCTGTCTGAAAACAGTGGACTCTTAGGCCATTTCCGCACTAGCCTGTTATAGCACGATGATTCCACTTTCAACATCCTCTGGAATCCTGGGGTTTGCAGTTTCGGGAGGGACCAGTCGGCCCCTCCCGAAACTGCAACCCCAGGTCCAGAGGATGTGAAAGTGGAATCATCGCGCTATAACAGGCTAGTGCGGAAATGGCCTCAGACTTACATCTAAAATAGCAATTCAGTACATTTCACATATAACAATATCAAAATAATATTTGCTGAACAAGAGGTATGTAGGTAACCAAACAATACAAGCAATTTACAAGCTTTAAGTACAGTATTAATGTTGCAGCTTCTGTGTTTCCCAAATCTCTCCTCTTCTTCTGCCCCTCAACTGACCCAAGTCCTCCCTCCTCTGCATTCCCTTTTGTCTCCCTGGTAACCAGCCTCACTCCCGCTATTCTATTCCCCTCCCACCACCCAGCCGCTCCTGGAGCAGGTTCATTACACCTGTCTTAGGTAGTTCTCTTATTTATTGATTATTTGATTTGATCTGTGTTTTTTCTCTCTCTCTCAGAACTGGGACTCAAAGCAGCTCACAACAAAAATGTAATAATGGGGAGAAAAGAGAACTAAGATGTTATGAAGCCATTCTGGTTGGGAGTTTCTAGGCACTGCAGACCAATAAATAAATAACTCTTTCAAATGCTGTTTTAATTGCAATGTCATATTACCAAAGAAGCAGTTTTCTCAATGGCCTTTTTTTTTTTAGCACATAATAGCTAGCTAAGGCTGCTGTCCTAATCCACTTTCTATGAAGTAAGTTGTAGTTTATTGTTCTCTAATACGAAGCCCATATGATATGACCCACTTTTGTGTTAGGTTATCTAGTACTTAGTCCATTGAAAAACAAACCAAGCGACTGCCTTTGAAGAAATTGCCTGCAGGACTGGCTTTCTCTTTTTCTTCCATAATCTTTTCAGTGCTTTCTCAGTAGAACCAAAGAATTCTCTCAGGTGTTTTCTTTTCTTATTGCTCAGCCGAGCCAGTGATACTTGTCATCCTTAAGAAGCATCTTTTATATGTAATCCGTCAACTGTTCCATATTAAAAATGATTATCCTTTATCAGCAAAGCAGCATAGCTGTGTTATTGTGTTCTTATCTTGTATAATTTTGAACTTTGAATACAAAGTCACAGATCTGCTTTTCATATTTTCTTGGCCTCACTGCTTTCCAATTCCACGTTCTTGACTCATGTATGAAGCCTATGTAAGTTACTTTTTGGACTATAAATCTTAAGAGTTCCCCATTCACAATAAGCAGTAACTTTTCTAAGCTGTGATCTTAGCCAATAGGCTGAGAAGCATTATGAATGATGAATACTAACAGTTAGCTAACAGTTAATGGTTTATCATGCATCTATCATTGTCCAGGATGTTGTTTAATATGCCAGTTTTCTCTCTGTTCTTAGACTTTAAGCCTTTATTTTGTATCTGATAGACATTTACAAGGGTGAGTAATTCCAATAAGTCTAGCCATAATAGAGCATAATCTGATTGCATTAAACAAGACTATTCACAAAAGAGAGTACTGTATTTTTAGCCAGAAATATTTGCATAACGAAATCTTTGGGTCTAATCTGAAACCACCACTTTTCCCCATTTTCATTTTAAAAATAAATGGTACATTTTATTACACTGGCTTACATTTATTAAACAATCGTATGGAAGTTTTTTGATGTTTTTTGTGTGCCTCCAACTTATAGCAACCCTAAGGTGAACCTATCATGGGACTTTCGTGGCAAGATTGGTTCAAAGGGGCTTTACCTTTGCCTTCCTCTGAGGCTGAGAGAGTATAATTTGCCCAGGATCACCCAGTGGATTTCCATGGCTGAGCAAGACTTTGAACCCTGATCTTCAGAGTCACAGTCCAACACTCAAAACATTACACCACACCTTACTGTGAACTTACTTACTTACTTACTTATTTTAAACTAGGGTAGCCCAGTTGTCTACAGTAAGATTCTGACAAACTCTGGCTCTTCATATCAGAACTCTGATGCTGGTATCAAAGTGAAACTCATCCACCACAATTGGATACTTGTTTATGTTCTGAGGTCAAGATAAATGCAGTTAGAACCATTCACATTGGTTCTGATTCTGTGCAAATTTACTTGGAGTTGAGTTCTACTGAAATTCATGGGACTGTGTTCCAAACAAGAATGCTGAGGATTAAAGTGCTGAACTTTAACATGGGGTTGATTAGCTATACCATTAGAAAACTTTTGTTAAATTCACAGCTGTAATCCAAAAGACATTTTGAACCCTAAAAGTAATACTTTTGGCTGCTGTGTATTGCTGAGTTGGGTGTGTTCAGCACAATAGATGCTGATGAGCTTAAATATGCATGATGATGCAGGTTTACAGGCATTCTTTTTCATTGTTCCTCTTGTAACTTTTCATTCATGAGCTTAAACATGAATTATGTATGATTTAATCAAATCAGGATGAGGTGAGTTAATCTTTAAGTGGGTTAATGCACAGTGTGAATGTAGCTTAATGCACGGCAGATCCACCTGAGGGTTATATGCCTGAGCTAGAAAATTTTTAGCTAAATTTCATCCTTGTGGTACTATGCTTCTATGACTCTTAATAAATATTGTTTCTTCATCTGTTTTATTTCTGCACATTTATGACATTAAAGAGGGTATGTGTACAGAGGCAGCACGCAAAATTCTAGAACAAACAGGAGGCCAAAACCATGACATGTGGTTAAGTACTTTGGTAAATAAGGATGGATTTCTGAAAGGGTTTAGAGAACCTCTTTCGGGTGCTCACAGTGGTGTCTTACTTTTTCTGCCAACAGCAAATCTTTCCACTGTGTTTGAAGCTGCTTTGAAAGTTCTGTGGAATTCAGAAGATGATTCATCAGACAATATGAAAGTCTGCTTTGGAGAGTGTAGAGATAGACGCGGAAAGACCACAGAACACATAAAGCTTGTGCCCTGTGGGATGAGATATAACAACTGATCTACACATTTACTGTACTGACATATTTGAGGCACAATTTGTACCAACAATTTGTACTACAATTTGTACTGTACTAACATATTTGAGGCACAACTGGAAAGTGAACTCCATTGAAAAGAATGAAGTTTGATTCTGAAGAAATGTGGTGGGCCTAGGCTGTTGTTTCGGAGATGAACAGCCGCACCAACCAATTTTTGTTTCTGCAGTCCCACAAACAAACAGAAAAACCACAAAGACACTACACCCACCCACACAGAAAATACATTCAGCCCTATAGCGAACACCTAAAACATACAACCAACCCGACAATGCACACAGATAACTCCCCTACAGTCTGTATCCACAAAAATTGGGGAAAAAACCCCAAATCCTAAAACTACTTTGCACGTTCAGAAAATGTACCCATCCCCCTAGTGAAAAGACCACAAATCAGCATGTCAGAGGGAAAACACACATGTACAGAGGCATGTATGCAACTTCCCTTGCTTTCTCCACCCATTAATCACCTGCCTCACAATTTTCCTCCCACTCAGCCCAATTTTCGCCCTTGACATTCTACCATCTTTCCAAACTAACCAGATAGGAGTAACACCAAGGGCATCCTTTCCCCAACCCCATTTCAGATTTAACAAATAGCTTGAGCAGACTATAAAAACATAAATGAAAATTGAAAATATTTTCCCCCTCTGAATATGAGGAGAGTCAAGGGCACAGATTGAAGGAGATGTCCCAGAGTGACATGGCTAATACCAGCAGACACCATGCTTTAAGTCCTAGGGATAAAGCATGGAGCATATAAGCAGAACAGCTTTGCATCATTTTCATTTTGTCCTCTCTGCTAAGATTATATGGGAGGAAGACAATTGTCTCTCTCAGCACCCTTCTCTCACCTCCCTTGCAAGAACATCTGCTTGGAACACAATAGCACCCGTGGAATTGATAGATAAAGAGCTGCAAGGCCAGAAACAAAGGTTGTGGTCTGAGACAGATATGTGGTTAGGATCCTGTTTCAAATAAAGACTTAAAGGCCAGAAGCAATAAGCATGGTTGAAGGTAGATTGATAGTTAGGTTCCCAGGAAGACTGCTAAAGAAAATGAGTTTGTTCAGCAACGTCTTCCAACTATTGTAGAGTCTTGTTCAGGAAAGAGAAATGTGTAGCTTTCCAGATGGTGGACTGTTTCTCCATGGTTTCCTGCCAATAGTCATGCTGAGTGTGCCTGATGGGGGTAGCAGTCCAGAAACATCTAGATTCTAAAAAGCCACCTTTTCTCTGCCTTTGGCCTAATAGTAGTAGTAGTAATGGTAGTAATAGCAATAGTAATAATAATAATTTATTCTGCAGCCAAATGTCAGTACACAAGGTGGTTCTGAAGCCTTGACCCACATACTTTAGCCTACTTGGTTTCCTGAGGAACCAGGATGGTGGTGATGTGGGAAGCAAGGGGCCAGAGGCAAGCTGGAGGAGGTCCAGATTGGTGACAAAACAGAATTGTGTGAAAATATTCAGAATCAATTGGGATAAACTTAAGAGAGTGAGAAAAAAGAGATGATTTTAAATCCTGTGCTGGGTACCATTCATTTTAAGCTCACATAACTTGATGTGACATAAAAGACAAAATACAGCTCTCCTATGAATATCTCAGTGGACTCAATACTGTAGATTAGAAGCTGAACATGATGATATTGGATGAGAAATGCCTTTTGAAAGCCAGCAGAATAGTGCAGGCTGAAAAGCATTGCCCTTCCCATGTAATTGGAACTGACAAGATAACAACTGTTTTAGTCACCAGTTGAAATTGAATGTGGTTGATGGTAACTGGAGAACCAATTTGACTGCCTGTGTTGGTAAAAGTCACTTTTCTTCTCACTTAAGTGCAATAAGTTTAATTGGTTTAATTCTTACAAAAATTTGAAGCATCCTCCCTCTACACGCTCCCAAAGGGTTGGAATCTCTTTTTATAATTATGTATTAGTGTTTATGTGAATGTAGTGTTTATGCCCTATGCATAAGTTTGCAGAAAAAGGTTATAAACTCACATTTGCCTTGCAAAAATGGTTGGCAGTGGATAAAATGTTTGGGTGTCATCTTTCAGAGCAGCTGACTTTGAAGCTATTATTTTCTATTATGATGTGTGTGTGTGTGCGCGCGTGTGTGTTCACAATGCACATGCATGCACATATGTATGCTGATAAATGGAGAGAGTGCAGTTGGTATAAGCCCTGCAAAAGCAGGGCCCCCTCTGACTTACATGGCGGGGGGTAGATTGCTTGCTGTGGCACCAGTGGAGGCTTCTCAGAACCACCATAATCTTTTGTCAACGTGATGTCTTATTTTTGGGCTCCTTTTTGCTTTACATGGGTCTGGGGAAAAGTGGCCAATCAAGGTGTGGGTGGCGGGGGGAGGACGCTTACCATCCATCTGATGTTGAAGCTGCGTGTTTCACTTAGATCTGCCTGGTAAGTATACATTTGGGCCTTCTTAAGTCTATTAGGCAATCCAAGTTTAGCTGCCTACCCACCCATCCTCAGCCCTGGATTTCGATTTGATTCTTAGTGCATGCTTATTGTGATGTAACTCCAAATGTACCTTTATCAAAACTTTGAGGTGTTGGGCAAGATCCAGAAACAGGGAAAACTGGGCATTGAACCTATCATTCCTGGAGTGGAGTTCCCTTAAGGGACTCATGGAGTGAAGGCGCCCAAGGTGGCACTCAAGTTTGTTGTGAATTAGTGCAAAGATTATATTGCCTAGAGTAAAAGTTAGCCCCTCACTAATGCTTCTTATTAAAGAGCTGATGGAACTTAGCTTGGTTCTTAAATGAACCAAAGGGAAAGGCAAAACAGAAATTATGAATAACTTTATATTCTGGGTAAAACACACTTCAGAAAAAATGATATAATTATGTTGTATCTTGATTCTTGCACTGAAGTGTTTCACAGCATTTGCCAAATGCACATTAAGCTTAAAGCTGGTAAATGAGACTTGGTAGATTTCCCAGTGAGGTATTAGTAATATCTTGATTTTGTGCACCAGATTCTTGCTTCTTTGGTAGGTTTTTTTAGTTTTAGTAATTGCAACTACAGTGATTATGTTTTACAGAAAATAAAGTAACACTGTAAGCTATTCCTATCCACAATGAGTTGGGAAGAAACCTCACTGAAGTTAGGAGAAGCAGCCATTAAATCACACCGTACATTTTCTTTGTTTAAGTTTCCCCTTCTTTCACTGTGAACACGAGAGAAGGGAAGATGCTACCATGGTTTTCTGAGCTGTCATTGTGATATAACCACAGGATTTCAACAGGAGAGTTCTATTTAGTCACATCCATGCTCTACGAAGCAAACGGCCACCTTCAAACCCTATGATTCCTTCCCAGATCCAGTGCTGGCATTCACAACATAGTAATAAAGGTCAATGTCTGGGAGCACGCACAGACTGCATTTTTTTCCACCACTGAATAATACCATGGCCTTACATATCAAGGATCTTGGGCCAGGATTTCCTAATTGACAGTGTACATTCCAGGCTGAATATTATGAAAAATTGCACCTATTACCCATGCCTATAAATTTCTGAACTGCTTTTGCAGATTACTAAATTTGTTGTTATTAAGAACCATCAGGCTGACTTCAACTCATGGCAATCCGATGAGTGAAAAATCTCCAGGATACCCTGTCATCAACAGCCGTACACAGGTCTTGCAGACTCAGGACCATGGCTTCCTTGGCTGGATCCGCTCACCTGTAATGTGGTCTTCTTTTCCTACTGCCGCCTGTTTTACCAAGTGTTACCACATAGCCCCCCCACAACCATTCTGATTTGGCAGGGACAGTCCCAGGTAATCCTCTTTTCCAATTGATTTAGTAAAAGGTGAAAGATTTATACAATCTGAAGAGAAACCAGCTGCATTACAAGCATCCTGGTTTTTATCATCTCTTCCCATTTTCCCCCGTTTTCCTCAGCTTACTTCAGTTGCAGCAAACTGAGTTCAAAGTACAGTCACAGTTTGCACTGAATTTATTCAGCGGAGAAGAGAAGAGAAGAGAGGGCAGTCCTTCCCAGTAGGCTCAGGCAAAAGCAGACTGCTGCAGCCTTTCCTAACTTGTATGCTCTTCCTCATTAATAACTTTTGTCATTTGACCACATTCTGATGTCACTCGATCAACACATGTCCTTGTTTTCTTCTGTGAAATGTTGGAGGGTATGTTGTCAACTGTCAACATACTTCCAAAGTACAATAGCTTCAGTTTGGTTGCTTTGGTTTCTAGTAGGGATGGGACGAATCCAGATTTTTCCAAATCCGGATCTGGATCCGAATCCCTGGAAGGTTCTGGGAATCCACAAATCTCACAAATCTCGAATCTTTTGAATCCTTTTTTAAAAAAAGGTTTAAAAAGCAAGGGAAAGCAAGCCCTTACTGAAAAGTATTTTTGAAGCAGAATTTGACTAGTCTCAAGTCCTGCAACAAGGAAGACACTTAGAAAAACAACAAAACTCTAGTCCAGTCTCAATTCTGCACCCTGCAGGTTCAAGTCAAGTCTCAAGTCCTGCAACAAGGCACTTAAAAAAACAACAACTCACCAGCCTCTAGTCCAATCTCAATTCTCTACCCTCAGGTTCAGTCTCAAGTCCTGCAAGGGACTTTCAAGTCAAGTCTCTAGTCCACTATCCAACAGTCTCAAGTCAAAAGAATAGAGATTATTCATTATCTTGCAGAGGGAGACAGCTGCGGGGACAGGTAGCCCCAGCAGGGACAGGTAGCCCCACGAGTGGGCATAGGCAGCCCCATGAGCGGGCATAGGCAGCCCCAGCAGGCACAGGCAGCAGCCTTGGGCTTTATACCATGATTTTCACGTGCCCAGGGACCTGCTGGCCTATCAGCCTTTGGGGTGCCCCGGAGGCGCCAATCTTTTAAACCAAAATTTGGTGGATTTGAAAGATTTGGTTCACCTATTTTGACGCAGGGATTTGGATCGGTGAATCTTGAATCCTTGCCGAGGATTCAAAGATCCGAGGATTCGGTTGGCCCATCCCTAGTTTCTAGAGAGAATTTAGACTTGATGTGCTCTTGGACCCATTTATTAGTTATTTTACTGAAGACTGCTTTTTAATTCCAATCTGTTGTTTTACTACACATGTTGACTTAACTGTGTTTTGTTTTTCATATTTTTGAAGCAATCATCTTAACAGTGGCACTCTGCCAAATTGTACTTTTTTGGAAGGCTAGTAAGTGTTGTGACTGTGTGTGTTTGTGTGTGCGTGTAAGAAAGAGAAAAAGAGAAAGAGAGAAGACACACACTCACACACACATGCAGAACTCATGAAGTTTTGTGTAAGTAAACTCCTGCTCATTGGCAAATTTCCCAGTTATATACTTCTAGCACCTTGATTTTGTGGTAGGCCTCTGTACTTTGACGATAATTGAAATCTGAACTTCCTAACTGGCTATGTGTGAGTTTTAGAATATATTATGGAAGAAAGATGAGATATAAAGATAATAAATTAATAAATAAGCCTGGTATTCAGTGCTAAAGACAAAAACATGGGAGCAATGGTCTGGAAGCATTGATGTACAATGGTTGTGTTGATGGTTCCATATAATTGCATCCTATAAGGCTATAAAAAGCAGGAGTTAGACAGAAAACTTACTTTCATCTCTCCCCTCAGAAGCCTCTTCATGGCTGTCTGTAATCTGCAGAGAACACTGGCTTTGCTATTTCCCAGTACTGCAACAAATCAAGCTGGCTTAGCAGATTTCTCATTAAATGTCTGTGCCCTGTCGCTGTCCCAGACCAAAGAACATCAATATCTGAGCACTGAGATAACAATATTGTGCCATCTGCTGGTAGAGGTTTACTTATTATGTTTTTCTCCTTCCAGACTTGCTAGATAAAATTAAAAAATTAAGGACGGCATCCCATGTTTATCCTCAAATTGTCTTCTTAAAATACATGAAAGGAAGTGGATGGGGAGTAACAGAAGATATGCGTCTATGTGCAGTCTGTGAGAAAGTGAGCCCAAGAAGTTGTCAGTGAGGGCTACTGTAAACATATAGATCCATATTACAAATAAGTGAAAGTTCAGGAACTCTGGGAAATAACTTATTTTGCAACAACAGAGCACTGAGTACCCAGAACATTTTTGTATTTAGCTTCCTTTACCCACAATGTGGATCAAGCTTTGTCATATGACATGCTGCAGCCTATCAATGTTCACAAACTTTTTTATGTTGGTTTTTGTGTATCTGGCCGGTTAATATTGTAGCTTCCTTCTTTGGCAGAGGCTTAGTGATGGAGCACTGGATAATTAAGGTGAATTAGCCAACAATGATGTCATTCCAGCACCAAATCAAAACATGGCTTTTTATTAAAGCTTAATTAATTTTATTCGGTTGGTCATGTCTTATCGTTGGCATTATCTTAAATTTTTTAACTGATTTAAAATTGTCTGTCTTTAAGTGATAAGTCATTTAATATATTTTGAGCCTTTTAAAATTATTGTTGCAATTTACTGTCCTAAATTGATTTTATTATACCCTGAGGCCCTCAGATATAGGGCAGGATATCAATATTTTAAATGAATTAATGAACCCTTACTCTACATTAAGGATGGAGTGGAGAGTCAAGTCTTGACACAAGATGAAATACTTCTACACTAGAAATGGGAATAAGAGGACAATGCCAATATTGAAAACAGTACTCTACCCTAATGGTAACAACTAGTTGTTTTAGTTTTGTTTAATCTGATTGGGTGAGAGCTTTGTGCATAAATATTTTTAAGTGTATGTATAACCATGTGAAGTGATATCAGATCTAGACCTTAAGGGACAACTGAGTGTAACAGTCACCAAAATCTCTTAAGTGAAAGCAGCCATGTGCAGCTGCACATTTGATTGGAGGCAACAGGAGTTCTTGGTGTCTGTTTTCAAGTTGTTTCTGACTTACTGGAGCCCTAAAATGAATGCATTGCAGGGTTTTTCTGGCAAGATTTGTCTGGGGTAGGTGTGTTGTCTTTGCCCTCCTCTGAGGCTGAGAGAATGTGACTGGCTCATGGCTACCGAGGGAGTTTCCATGGCCGAGCGGGGATTCAGACCCATTTCTGCCAAAATCATAGTCCAAAACTCAAACCACTACACCACACTGGCTCTCTACACCATACTGGCTTTCTTTATGGTCAGGTGGGTGTTTTTTTTTTTTTCTGCATAACTTTATTTTTCTAAATATCCAACACAGCAAATAAGAATTCAACATAACCAAACAGATATAAGGAAAATAGACACAATTAGTCGGGATGCTTATTATAAAAGTCGTCAAGCTGAAAATATTTTCTCTCAGTACATTAGCAAAATCTTAAAATAATCAGGCAAGGAGCAGGAACCAAGAAAAAGGGAAACACCCCCCCTCCAAAAATGTATTACCTGCATGTGAAATGTAACCGAGAAAGTTAATTTTATGGATGGTGCTCTCTGTTTTTACTGGGGAATGGGACTGTGTTTCTTCTACTGCCAACACACCATTACCCCAGATATCCATGCATGGACACTAGAGTTTCCAGTTCAAGATCATCCCAGACCCTGAGGTTTCTGGGTCAAAACCTGAGTCCTAGGGGTAACCCCTGATCATTAAGCATCATGCATTAAGTGCCAGCTTCAGTTGCTCACAGTTCCTCATTCAAATGCCCACAGAAAAGATAGTTTCTTCTTTGGGAATTAAGACTTACCTAAAGGTGTTTAGTTCAAAGTGAAATGAGGAGGAGACTGTTCCTTCCACATATTTAGGGAGATGGGATAAGGAGCATTTAATCTAGGCTACTTGCTTCTAGCCAGAAGGCAGATGTGGAGCAGACCGGAGGATGAGCCCTGGTGCTGCAAGGACTGTGAGGGAAGAAGGAAGCTACATAAGTAAATACATAGACCCCTGGAGAGTAACTAATCAATTAAGCCTTGTAAATAGTATCAAGCTGCTGCTCTTCTAGCTGAGCTGCAGATTATTATACAACTTTATCATTTTTCCTGGAAATGAACCCTTCTAAACAAGAGAATTGGTACCCTCATGTCTTGTCTTGGAGATTTAAACTGGACGGTCAGAACCAGACTCTGAGATCTAGCAACCCTAATGAACAAGAAGGTTGTGCTGATAAAGCCTGTGCATGACCAGTGGCTTATCAGAGGTTTTGATGATACTGATGCCCAATATGTGGGGATGCAGTAGGCAAAGCCAGCGCTGTACCAGCACAGGGACCCCTTTGGTCTATTTATACATAAGATTTGCATACTGCCGTATATATACTGGAGAATCATAAAATTGGAAAGCGTTCATTGTAGAGCTCTCTGGCAAGCCTATACTTTGTGTTAAAGGAGTTAAATGCAAGAAAAGAGGAAGGAAACCTTAAATAAATGCTCTAAATAATTTTTAAAAATGAGTAGAAGGAATTTTTCAGGTATACCACTTACTTTCCATTTTGGTTTCTTGCGTGTTGTGACTTTCCACATGGTTGGAGGAACCTCCTAAACCATCTGGTTGATAATGCAGATGGTAGAATGTTGGAAAAAAGTGAAGGGGGAAATTGGGCAAAATTGTATTACATGAGATTCCTTCTACTTGAACCTTGACCATGCCAGAAAATGATGATGTTTCTTTTATACCTACAGAAGTTCTTATTTCACTTTATGTAGCAACTTGCTGGGAGCCTGGTGTTTCCAAGTTACAGCAGAACATTATTTTCTATTTTTTGTATTCAGTGACAGCCATCCCCTGTCCCTTTTCACTGCCTGGGTAAAATAGTCCAGAGTTTATAGAATGTCGAGCATTGGGACCAAGTGCCAGCATTGGAATAAATGTGGATTTGAAGATATAATTAAGCTGCTAGGCAAGTCATTTAAGAAAGCATCAGTCAGTCAACTAATGAAATTTTAAGAAAAGATAAAATAAAAGCAGTGATTCATTTTGCAGCTAAATAATAGAATCTTTCCAGAATGATTTTCTTATTCCTTTTCCCCTCCTCATTTGGTTGTGTATCACTCCTTTCACAGCTGCTGAGCTGGCCAGTTTTGTAAGCTAAACAAAAGCCTCTTGAGGGATATTCTCCTGAATGTATAACAGACTTGCTGTTGCTTTTCTGATCAGGGTTGAGGCTTCTTGTTTTTAATTTTTCTTTTATCATATGCATAATATGTACCAGAGACCATTATACAATAATATATCATCATAGTAGTCATGTGAAACAACTTGCTACAGATCATGATGTATAAATGTGACATAGTTAAGAGACATGAACTTGTAGAATATTTGGAAACATGCTTTCCTATTCCAAAAATTATGTTTAAATCTCTAAATCTTAAATGTTACAGAGAACTTTAGGGTATTTATGATTTGACTTGGGCTGGTGTTTAGTATTGCAGTTGTGGATTTATAAACTAGAGTTACAGATCCATAACTACATAGTCAACCTATATAAATGCCACCAAAGTCCACCTTAAAGGCCAGTTGTCAGATTGGGTGAAAGAGGTCCATTCAGCTGGCAATTGGGGCACAAGGAGCACAACGTTTCCACTTCCTCATGCTAGCAAGCGAGGCTGCGACCATGAGAAGCAGGATCCCTCTCACAAGTTCTTACTGTACCCTCAGTGGCTGATGGGAGAAAGCTGGAAACATTGTCCTTGTTATGTCCCAATTGCCCAGTGAATTGACCTCTTTTGCTGATCCCTGTGGCTGGCTCCTCAAAGTGGACTTAAGGTAAGGGTCAGCTGTTACTGAGTTACTTCTCCTTAATTAAGTAGTTGATCTAGGATTCTGGTGTTGCTTTTTAGACTATGGCCATTTCCACACTAGAGTGTTATAGTGCTATGATTCTACTTTCAATGTCCTATGGAATCCTGGGATTTGCAGTTTAGGGAGGCCCCTCCCTAAACTACAAACCCCAGGATTCCATAGGATGTTGAAAGTAGAATCATAGCACTATAACACTCTAGTGTGGAAATGGCCATAGTCTAAAAAGCAACACCAGAATCCTAGATCAACTACTTAATTAAGGAGAAGTAACTCAGTAACATCTCTTATCAGGGGCTCTTGCCAGGTATTTGTATATAAACTACAAAAATAATATATTTAGGTGCTCAAAAGGACTAGGTATTTTCCATATCAGTTAAAGGCATAGTTGCTAAATTGCAACAACAATAGCAACAACAATGTTGATAAGCTCTGTTGTCTTGTCTTTCCTGAAGCACTCTGCAATCTCTCTGGCAGTGTATTTGTAACCGAGACAGGAGCTACTGTTGCTTTGTTGGATTTCATATTTTTATAAGAAAGAAAGAGAATATATCTCAGCTTATCTTTCTGTCACAGCGATAGCTTCAAGTCCTTGAAAACTGGGTACCCGAAACATGGCATACACACTTAGGAGATCCCAAGGGTCTGCATTTTAGGGTTATTGGGTTTACAAATATGTTATATTGTTTTAATCAACTTAAATGTGTAGTTGTATTTGGACCTGCTGTACTTTCTTCAGTCACTATGTGGCGGGCTTCCCTAACATGCAGGCAATATAGTCTGAAACCACAGGGGGTAGTAATTCTGTTCATTATAAGGCTGCCCCTCTCTTTTGTGGCAAGGCAGCCCATCAGAGGAACAGGCAAATCCTTCCCTCACAGGGTGATAGGGGACACATGGCAGGGGCTGACCTCAGAAGCCATGTGTTTACTTTGACAGCTGCATTACTTTTCTTGACGGCTAAGGGGTAGCAGACAAGGTCTATTTCAATCAATGTGAGCTGGGTATGTCCACTAGTCTCCTGTAGAATGGGTATTACTCGAAAATGAGTTGAAGAGAAATGAAATCACATGAAAATGGCTCCAGTCTGTGTTGTAGTAGTTCAGAAAAGACTTAGTTAGTTACCTATTTACAAAAACTGCCAGATTCTGGCAGTGGCAACTGGTGGCTCCAAATGGTAGTAGCGCAGAGCTTCTGCTTTGGATTTTAGTTTGAAGCTAAAGGAACCGTCCAAGATGTTGAATGCTATCTCAGAATAAATAGATTCAGCACCTTGGATAGCTTCTTTAAAACTTGGACTAAAACACAGAGTTTGTTTACCATCCTATGGGCATAGGAGCCACCAACCATCAGCATATCTTTGCAGTTTTATAAAAACAGGCAAATTATTTGGGGTACCATGGACTATGGGAGGGAGTTCTTATATCATATGCACCTCCTTGCCATATTTCTGCTATGCCACAATACGACTGTTAGACAACTCTATGATAGAGTAAAAGTAGGTTAAGGCAAATGAGGATGCTAATGCAGTCCAATCATTATTTGAGCTGCCATTAAAAATAAAAGATTTGCAGGCTTTGTGAGGATCTTTTAGTATGAAGGGTATGGCCACCTCGCAAAAGCTCAGTGTTCTCTCTCAGGCATCTGGGTAAAAAGCTATAAAGAACAGCTTCAACGGCTCCTAGAACATTTCCAAATACTTTTGGAAGTGGTGCCTTTGTTCCTTTGCCATTTAGCATTCTGTGCCAGCTGGCTTTTGGAAGAACACTGGGGAGAAATAGCAAACAAATTTCTCTTTGGAAGCAGGCTTAAAAAGGAAAGGTACCGTGAAAGAGCATAGAGGAAAACTAGGCTATAAAGTTGTGCCTCCAAGGCACAGCACAGAAGAAGTTGCTAACGGAGAAGGCCCCAAGGGTCTTGTGTAGCATTTGAGGAACTGTTACTTCCACTAACTATTTTTTTTCAGGGCACTCAATTCTTTTCACTGTAGGCTTTATTTTCTGGAAATGGTCAGCCTGAAATCTTCCTCATGCCACTTGTTAGGAACATTACTGTGTCTCAGCAAAAATAAGCTGTGAGTGATGACATATATATGACGGAACTGCTGTACTGGCAATGCTATAATAAAGAGGGGTAATAAGAGTTTTTATAGCTGCACCATTGTTATGCTTTGGACACAGGCAGTGAAAATACCCATGTATCTGCTTCATTCGCCTACAGGCTCCATCTACACAGGAACAGGTCACAGAAAAGCAGCTGCCTCACGGGTCTGGCTGAATCTGAAGAGTGCCTATGCAGAAAAGTGAGACTAATTGGTTAGTGGCTTCAGGCATAGTGAAGGAGGATGAGGCTGAGAAGACATGTGGGCTTCATTTTCCATAAAGCCACGTAATATTAATACTCACTGGCATGTCTTGCCAGGAAACACGCACATGTACATAGTGAGAAAAGCAAATTCCTCCAAGTAAATACTGCAGAAATAGCGTCATCTGAAAATTCACACACCACGGAAAACTAGTGTCTTTAATAATGCCTCAGAATCAGAGGAATGAATGAAATGTACAGCATGAAGAACACTAAAAATAAATGTGTGTGCGTGCACACACGTGCACTATCACACTCTCTCAGCCCCAGAAAACCCCATGATAGGTTCACCTTAGGGTTGTCATAAGTCAGAAACTACTTGAGAAAAGTAACAACAACAACAATAAAAGGAAAGAGAGAAATCCTCCACTGATGAATATGGGTTGCAGACCATATAGGGTTCCTCTGTACATATAAGCCATTACCACCTATTGTCGAAGGTACCAGTGCTGGGGTGTAAGGCCCCGCTTTGGGCGTCCCTGACATTAGGATGGTTTGGATGGGCACCATATCTAATTGGCATCATATGTAATTGGCAACACATTTTATTGGCTCTGATATCAAATTCAAGCCTGAGAGGTGGCAGACAGGTCAAACCAAGTGAGGGAAAGAATTTGACTGTAAAGGTGAGAAGGACAGGTCAACTCGACACTTCCTCCAGGTAAGACTGAGTCATTTGTCAGGCAAATACACACCATTCCTGTGGATAATAGGCTTGAATAGAAACTGGAATTTTTCAGGGAATCCAACTGTGAGGAGTCCACCAGGACACTGATTGACAGATATCCATCCCTTGTACACCTGGATTCCTTCCTCTTTCCTCACAGCACCCACAACAGACAGCTATTACAACACCCATAATGTCTTTGTCAATCAAACACTAAGCCCATCAATAGGCGAAAGACCCATTGTCCACAATAGGTTCCCTTTGTCTTGCATTTGGAATCTTCACTGCCACAGGCTATTTTCAGGGTACAAATACCCCTGATTTCAGGATGCCCAGTGCAGTCTCTTGAAGGTCTACCCATCACTCTGTCTGTCTGGCTTCTGAATGAGGACTGTCCACAGGTCCTACCTAAACCAAAACACATTTCTGCTCTTCACTACTCTCCTGGACTGGTAATTATAAATCCCCTCAAACCCCTCAGCCTCTCTATAATTTTTCCTCCTTTTCTCTTTCAGTTAGCTCTTGTGTGAATGTGTGATTGTGTGTATCTTGTGTGCATGCATGAGTGATTTCCCCTCAATAAAACACATTTTTAGCTTACTTCTGGAGCTCTGGCTGGTTCTTTTTCTGCATGTGCCCGTAATCACCGGTAGGAAAGATCTTGCTAAGTTGCCCCCCTCTTGCAGCCTCCTGATTTTGAGCTAATTAATTCCCCACTTTTTCAACGAAGTATTTGGCATTGCAGAGTGGCCCTTGTGGCACCTACGTTTTGGGGTAACAGGGGTCAGACTGAAAAACCTGTTAATTTATTAAATTATCAGTTCTTTAGTCTTTCCCTCCTCCCAAAATGTGACTGAACTCCAGAGTCTGCTTGATTAATGTTTGAATTACTGCTACACTTTTAACAAATTAGTCATTTTGTACTGTTGACATTCATTTGGAAGGTCTCTTTCTCTCTCTCTCTCTCTCTCTGTCACATATTATACAGCAGGAAGCCCCAGGAAAAGGAGGATTAGGATTGCAGGCAATGTATCACATTGCTTTGTTCTGACTAGTTTATTGAGAAGGATTTAGGGCTTGGCCACAAGAGATCAGCAAGGCCAGGCTTCTAGAGTAGACATTTTGGGGTGCTTTAAAAATCATGTATTCATTAATCTGTGGGCAGCTTCGATACCTTTCTGAACTTTGGCTGCAAACATTTAATATGTGTCATGTGGAACACAGGTAGACAACAGAATAAATAAGAGCAAACATAACTTTATTTTCATCAACTTTATAGTGAAAAATGAAGGATTTAAACAAACAAGTACCGAGTTCAGATGGATGTAGAGAACAATGGGCTTGTTAGATGGGTAATCGTTTGACGCAGTGATGCATAGTTTTAATTTAGGATGCCTGGGTTTGCCATGCTCCACCCCGCTCAAAAAATTCTGTACCACTGATTTCTGCAGATCACACTTCTTGATTGGGATTGGGGAGGCAGGATGAAGTGACTTAGTTGTGCAGAGAAAAGTTCTGCATATGCTGTGAGGAAGTGAAGTCAAGACTGGGACCATTTCTGCACTAGACAGTTATAGTGCTATTATTCCACTTTCAACATCGTATGGAATCCTGGGGTTTGTAGTTTAGGGAGGGGCCTCAAAGGAATAATAGCACTATAACAGTCTAGTGCAGAAATGGCCTGAGAGTATCATCATTAGATAAGGGAGCAACAGAGCAGAGAAGACAAGGGAGGAACACACCAGGGAATCGTAGCCACTTATGTTGCCCCTTAGTTGCAAAGTCACATGTGCCAGCATGGTTGCACATTGCTTCCAACAGGAACTACATGATGCAGTGCTAATCCTCAGATGTGTGTTATGATGATCAGATCTTGAATACCCAGACAGGGGATTTTGCTGTTTATTATTTTATTTTATTTTATTTATTTATTTATTATTTATTATTTTATTTATTATATATTAAAATATTTATATCCTTCTCTCTGTCTGAAGATCTCGGAGTGGCATATGGTAAAACCAAACAAATTTTAAAAATGTAAAAATAAAATGATATTTAAAGACTAAAAACATATTAAATAATTTAAAAAGATAAATAGACAGGTTCAAGTGGGTTAAAATAGTTAAAAATAATTTTAAACAACTTACACATTAGGCTTGTGTAAAAGCAATGAGGCTGCAAATGATTTACTGAATAGACATGTTTTCACTTGGTGCCACAGTGATGGCAAAGTTGGAGGCAGTCAAGCCTCCAAGGGGAGAGTATTCCATTACAGCTAGGGTGCTACAACACAGAATGCCCTTTTTATGGGACTTTTTTTGGGGGGGGGTTGATGCACTCATCCAGAGAGCCCATGGCACCATTCCAACAATGGAGATAGTGTCATGAGTATCAGAGGCTTCCATCTCAATGTCATGAATTCTGAAAGAGGGAAAAGAGTGAGTGGTACAACACTTGGCATCTCTAGGTAGGCCAGAGAAAGCTTTCATTCAGAAACCCTGGAGAGCTGCTTCCAGACACTGTCAACAGTACTGGGTTGGATGCCCCAGTTGTCCAACTTATTCTAAGGCAATTTGCCGTGTCTCAGTACTTCATTATCCCTGCTGGAGGAAAGGTGAGCATTACAGTCTTGAAACAGAAGAACACCATGTGGTGCTGCAGCTAAACTGGTAGCATTTCCAGACAGAAGGTTTCTCCCACTACCAATTATATTATACACACCAGCTAATCACCCTGTGTATGTTACATGGACAATGACAGAACATGCACACCCAGTAAAATTCAGTAAATGAGGCAGGGCCTGATGAGTATCTGAAACCGCCCTATAGATTCTTCTATGTTCTCCTCTCCCCAGTCTGGTTTTATTAGAGTTGTTATTTCCTGTCACACTCCTGGATTGGGTTACGATAGGCATTTTAAAAAGACATACTTCATGGTTACTGCAAACTCAGTTGCGAACAAGCAAAACATACAGGCAAAAAAAACCCTTGTCTGATAAGAAGATATATTTTTGGAACGTATTAATCAACAAACAGGAAAGCCTGAAATTACTTTTTAGGAGGAATATATATTCAGAGGAGTTTGTGTGTGAATTATTTTGGTCTCTGAATGGTTGAGGGCTGTTATCTTGATTCTTGAGGCTTTATAGAAATTCATGGGAATTGCACTGAGTAGAACTGTTTCAGAACAATTGCCTCTCTTATTTGCATTCTGACTATTCTCTTCTTTTTGCTGTATCTAGCCTGACACTTGAGTTTGTTTTTCAAGAGACAACAGGACTGATATTAAAAAATAAAAATAAAAAAGATAAAAGCAGGAAATAGACACACAAACACAGAGCTCTTTTCTTCATTTCTATGCCAACAGCAAGGCTGCTAAAATTCATAATTCATCATCGCAGTCCCAGTTCACTTCCGTTGACAGCAGACTGACAGCAAAATACTGGCTTATGAAATAACCAAGGCATTTATGATCATCCAGAGATCTTATCTTTTTCTGTACAAGATGAGCTCATTTTTCTGATTTTTATACACAAATCAATATGGAAATGAGAGTGCTTTTAAACTGGTGTTGGTCCAAATACCATCTCACTGTTTAAATGCAATTAAATCTTCTAACAATTCTTACCATTCTCTAAAGAAATAAAATCTTCCAGATAAGTGTCCTAGTGTGATCCATTCATTGTTCTTTCATTGTATTTGTTATAGTAATTCATTGCAGTTGCCTTTCCATACTGTAGTAAGAATTACACTGTATCTCTCGGCATATTCCACTAGTTAACATGGCTGCTAGAGGTAGGGGCATTTGAAACACAGCACAAACTAATTAAAACCTACACAGAAGGAGCCATTTATTGTTCCTGGTTTTTAAATCATTCTTCATTACCAAATCCCTTCTCTGACTAGACTTTTGTTTTAAATAAGAAAGAGGTTCAGTACTAAAAAGTTAATTTTGACTACACCAAAATTAGACATTAGAATTAGACATTAGAATTATAATTGTCCTTGTGCTGGCTGATCTCAGAGATCTGTTGACAGAACATTCAGGAAAGGAGGAGCTTAATTGTGCTATATCCACATCTTTTACAGTCAGGGTCACAGTCAGCCACAGTGCTGCCAAAGACTTAGGCGTGGGTGAAACAAACCTCACTGGACTGCAAGAGATTTAAAATCAGCACAGTTCCAGCTGGTCTAGTCTCCACTTAGCTAAACTGTGGCCATTTTCAGTGGATAAGATTGCACTCTGAGTTGACTTATCTTAGAATCCAAGTTACAGGATAGCTTAGAAAAGTTACAGCTTTGGTCAGCTACCAGAATGGTGTTTCCCCAACTTACTGCTGAGAAAGTCTTGTGGGTCATGGCAGAGAAAGCTTCCCTGGGTGGCACCATGCTTGGGTCATCAGCTGTCTTCTTCCCAGGAGCCTTTGCAGGGTTTGCCTGCTTGGGAATATGCCCAGGAAAAAACAGTGAATCAGAGTCTACCTGTTGTCCCAGGGAGAGACTTAAGCGGGCTTGGTGGAAGGCTTCACTCAAGTCCCCTCCTGGGTTTAAAATAAGTAGCTCATAGCTCTAGAAACCAGTTCATCCCCTTCCCATCTTGTATGTGGTAAAATTGAAATGTGAAACACTCTGTCACAACTTTTGATGGCACAGATCCAGCCAGAGAGTTACACACAGGTCCTGTCATAGGCAATGGAGGGAGGGTCACCATAAGAGATCCTGGGATACAGCGAAGTGAAGCCCTGCCCAGCTCAGAGGATTTGAGGTTTTTATGCGACTCCCTAAAGGAGCCGTACAGTGGCATCTGCCCATGTGGCATCCCATTTCTGTCATCACAGTTGGACCTAGCAGGTGGGCTGGAGCTGTTCTTTGCCACTGGTCAGCAGTAAGATCCAGGACCCATGCTGAGGCTAAGCCTATGTGGCTGTGATCAATAACAATTGTGGCCTTATTTGTTCTAACAATGATTGTAGTGTCAGAATGGTTTTTCCCATTCTTCACCAATCCTACAATACTAACTTTCCTAAGCTGTGGATTTCAGGAAGCATGCAGCATGTCTAACTCTGCATAGAACAATTCTTTTCACCAGCACTATATCCATTGTTTCAAGGAGAGTTGGTCATTGTATTTTGAAAGTATGTTTATAAATGCTAATTCTCTCCCCTTTTTTTCTTTCTTTTTTGTTATTGGCTTACAACTGGCTAATGAACTACTCTGTACAGACTTCCCAATAATCCTAAACCCATTAGTCAATGTGTTTATAATAATACAAATCATTTATAGTGCATTATGTGTTAAGTAAGCTTATTCTCTGTAGGTTTTTTTCCTGACAGAATGTAGCCAAAACACAAGTGGGAAGTATCATCAGACTTTGGATGCTCCAGAGCATGAAACAGCAGACATCTCCCCCCTTTAGAACTCCAAACTATCCAGAGAGTGCTGAGTATGCTCACTGAGCACAGAATACTGAAAAGAAAAGAAATGGGAAAGGATATAGTGATTGGATATAGTGATAGTAATAGTGATTGTGGTGCAGTGGTTTGATCATTGGATTACGACCCTGGAGACCAGGGTTCGATGCCTCATGTAGCCATGGAAACCCACTGGGTGACCTTGGGTGTGTCACACACACACACACAGACCCAGAAAGTCCCATGATAGTTCACCTTGGGGTCACCATAAGTCAGAAATGATGTGAAAGCATACAACAACACATGGTGAATATAATGGCCAGAAATATGAACTGCAGCACTCCATGCTATAACATTTTGTCGCAGCTTTCACTTGCAGTATTTTAGTGTTCAGAGCATGTTAGCTATATTCTGAACTAGTGTATATACCCAGCATTGCCCAGGATTTTATTTTGTCGTAGATAATACTTGTTAGAAAGATTTGAGATCCTGTGTCTCTAATTCCCAAACTGTCTTGTCCAGTACCTGTAACTTTTCTCCACATTCCCCAATCCAATCTGTCTTCAGAGTTATTAACATACAGAGGTTGGGTTCCAGAGGGAAATGACTGCCCTTCTCTTTGCTGCTAGGCCTCATCTCCATGGTAACAGGCCTATTCAGAGTTCTCTGGCTGAGAGTTCCAAAGGCCCCTCTCTAAACTGCAAACCCCAAGATTCCATAGAATGTTCTTAGACAGCTAATCATATGAAGTGTTTGGCTGCAGCCAATCATATGAAGTTTTTGCCTGACACAGACAAGCTTTGACTTTTATATATTAGATAACATAGAACTGTACTGAAATCCTAGGCACATGTATAATAAAATTTGTATCATTGAACTCAAATGCTTAAGCTACTGTGAACAACTCTGGCTTTCGAGTATTTTTGTCCTACACATCCCATCATCTCAGCAAACATAAGTAGTATTTGTTTTTTGGATAAATGTTTCCAAGATTTGATCTCAGAATTTAAATGAACTACACAGTTACAGGAATTGAACTGCAATGGCTCCATCCTATGGAATCCTGGCACTTGTAGATTGGTGAGGTGTTATAGCATTTTCTACTAGAGAATTCTAGTGGTGTAGTTCAGAGAGTAGTAGAGCTCTCTGGCAAGGAATTATAAGTACTTTGTTGTTATGTGCCTTCAAGGGATTCCAACTTATGGCCACCCCATTATAGGGTTTCCATGGCATGATTTATTCAGAAGGGTTAGCCATTGCCTTACTCTGAGGCTGAGAGAGTGATGGCTTGCTCAAGGTCAGTGGGTTTCCATGACTGAGCAGGGATTCAAACTCTGGTCTTCCAGATCCTGGTCCCAAACTCAACCCATTGTACTATGCTGACTCATTCTAAGTACCACACTGCATTACAAATTCCAAGTTCCATAGGATGGAGTCATGGCCATTAAAGCTGTATAGTTGTGTAATGTAGATACATTCTTGCTGAATAGTCTCTCTTTCTCTCTTTAAGTATTCTTGCTATCTCTTCTCTTTCACATAAACCCACAGCCACTGTGCAGCTCTTAATATTTTGATGGATGGAGTACAGTCCTCTTCACTTACTTTTAGGATTGCATAACATCAGTACTTTGTTTCTAAATGTGCACAAGAAAATCTTGCTGAGTTGGAAGGGTAAAATTTCAGTGCAGATGACCAGACATTTTCCAACAGTGCTGTTTGGAAATGTTGGAAGGCATCCATCTATCTTCTATATCCTGCAAGCCTTTTAGCTGTAGCCCCCCCCCCGCTTGATAAAATGTCCATTTGGAAAACCCACAACTGCCACACACACTACTATTTCCTCACTTCTAAGACTGCAGTGGTGTAGCAAGAACAGAGATCAGCAGGTCTGTTTCTGTCAGGACTTACTTGATTTTTCTGTTCAAACAACAGATAGCCTTTAATTGAGTAATTGCATAATGAAGTAAAACAAAAAAGACAAAAAAAGACAAAATGTATGTATATATAAAAACTCAGAATGACAGAATACTCTATTGGTCATCTACAGTCCCCAGCTGAGACTACTCACATGCATCATCAATGAGCTACAACCAATTCTGGAGAATAACACAACCCTCTCGCAAGTTCTGGGAGGCAGGACTTTATCAAGACACAGGCCATTTCTGCACTAGCCTGTTATAGCACGATGATTCCACTTTCAACATCCTCTGGAATCCTGGGGTTTGCAGTTTCGGGAGGGGCCGGCCAGCCCCAGGATTCCAGAGGATGTTGAAAGTGGAATCATCGCGCTATAACAGGCTAGTGCTGAAATGGCAACAGATAGGCCTTCTAATCTTAAAACAGCTACAATGAACCCTCAGTATCTGCCAGGGTTTGGTTCCAGAATCTCCTGTGGATACCAAAATCCATGGATGTTTAAGTCCCATTGTATACAATGGTGTAGTAAAATGGTGTCCCTTATATAAAATGGTGAACAGTTCAAAGGTTTTCTTTTTGGATTTTTTAAAAAATATTTTTGAGTCCTGGATGGTTAAATCTATAGATACAAAATCCATGAATAAAGAGGGCCAACTGTACTCACTTACCACAAGATGCCTAACATGGATGCTAATAAAGGGACAAGATCCTGCCACAAACCCAGACACCAACTGTGTCCCCAAATCTACTTTGGGAACAATATTAGAGGTGCCAATAATATCATTCAGAGGTGCATTTACCTGCTGTTCCTCCAATGTGATATATGCCATCCAATACTCCTCTACATTCTATATTATTCAAACAGGACAATCTCTATATAAGAGGATTACTGGACACAAATCAGACTTTAGAAATGGCAGTCTGGAGAAACTGACTTTTAGTAAGCAGACACATCAGCACTAAATGACCATTGTAAAGATCTGAAAGATCTGTTTCAGCTTACGCAGCCCTCTCAAAATTTAGGGCAAGGGTCATGATTTGTACCTTTCTAGATTATATTGCATTCTGTCACACTCTCACAACTTTATAAATATGTTTTATACCTGAGGCCTTAATACCACTCAATACAGTATCCAAAGTGGGTTTATATCCATGAAAGATCATGCAAAAATAGTAACCAGTTGGTCTTAAAGATGCTGCCATGTTTTCCTCCATCCCCCTTCCTTCTGCCTTTTTATGTAATAAAAACATTGAGCTTCCTCCCTGTATCTTCATGGATTTTCATTGGCATAACTTTGCTTCCAAGTGTTCCTTAGTTTTGTTCAGCAGTGGTGATCGGTGGTTTCTGGGCTTGAGGTGGGCACTTCATTCCCCTGAAAACATATAGCCGGGAGAGGTATTCCACTGCATAGTGCATAAGGTGCTCATGGTAGGGTGTCTCTGTTGCCTCCACCTGGTCCTGGTCCTTCTCCTGAAACTCCTGTCTGGGATCTACTATCTTTGCAGAAAACTCTTGGCTGACTACAATTAGGAGTCTTGGGATTACAGCACAATCCTAACACAAAAGAAATGCCAGCTGTAGTGGTAGTGGGGGATAGGAATAGGCAGAAGCCTTGTGTGCTGGCTGAACTGGCCTTCTGTTGATCAAATTGCCTGGCATAGTGGACTGAGCAGGGCTCAGATCTTCACTCAGCCATGGAAACTGACTGGGTGGCCTTGGGCAAGCTTTGGAAGGCATCAGCAAATGACATCTGAATAAATCTTACCAATAAAAACCCATGATAAGTTTGCCTGAGGGTTTCTCCAAAATAACTTGGATACTCCAACAAATTCCCTTCTTCCACGTGGTCTTGGAAATCAACTGTCAGAAGAGCCAAAAAAAAAGGGCAGACTGAAGGAGAAGCTTTGCTAAGCCAGATGGAGACTTCCACTAGCTTAGGGACACAACCATTCTGCTAACACAAATGTAGGCCAGGGCCAGTGTAGTTCTAAGCATTTCCAGCAATCCTAGACTGAGCGGGATTTGGATTCAACACAGATTCAGCTGGCCTCGTGTCAGCACAACTAGTTCTCAGCCGTATTGGTGGGTTAGGACTGTGGGTCTTGAATTCAGTTGGTAGTCTAAAGAAAACCCACTAAATCATTAGGAACTTGACAAGTCAAAACTTGTATAAATCCCACTGATTCAGTCCTGTTGAGATCAATAACTAGGTTTAGCTCATAGCTTTTTACCTTGGTCTGGTTTTTGCTTACTACACCATGCAATTTACTCTTAACATTCCACTGTCAATTTTAACTTGGCACAGATGCAAGTATCTCTTTTTAGAATGATGGCTTCTTGATTAGAAGAATATTTAGGGTGGTGGTATAGTAACTTTACTTCATATCCTTGAATCTGTTCAAATATACTTTAGGAATAAAAGGCATCTACATATATGATTCTACTAGGATTTTCCCAGGAAGAGAGAATAGAAAATGGAGAAAATGAATTCACCCTGTCACTTTTCTCAGTGCTGGGAGAAATAAACTAAGAAATCCTGTATCTGTTTGAACATTGATCCTCCCTAACACTTATGATTAATTTTTCACGGGGTGGAAAAACTCTGCCTTCATATACAAACAGGGTGTCCCTGGCAGTTGTTCCATCTCCTGAAGGGAAAGAAATATGGAAGCCCAGACACTACTTCCAGTCTTTTCACAGATGCAATCTTAAAGGAAAATAGTGTCAGGATAGGCCTACAGTTGTGGTGAATTGAGAACAGTTCTGCAACTGTTAAAATAATATGATATGAATTTATATTTTTCTCCTTGCAGTTTTGCATCCTAACTCAATACAAGACTAGAAACGGCTGACTCAGTTTATGTAAGGAGTCAGCACAGCTTGGATTTTTGCTGTCAATATGATCACCTTTGTACCGTTCAGGGCTCTGTCCCTTAGCTTCAGAGAAAACAAAGTTTTGTGGTGTTCTTGATATAACTGCAGATGGCAACAGACCTCTTGACTGAATGCCTATCATTCCTAAACACTAACAGGCACAACAAGACTTTAACTTCTGTTTCCATAAAGAGCTTTTTCCATCAGAGCCCTAGGGACTCAGGAAATGACCAGTGCAGCTCTTAGTCATACTCCTGCATCTCTCCTCAAGGTTTGTAGACATTCTCTGCCAGTTTTTATCATCATTCTGTAGAACTAACCCTGCAGTGGTTAAGGCTTGTCACTTGGAGCTTCTATGGGTGAACACTAACTCTTCTTCAGCATGTCACTGAACAGCTAAATCAAATTAAGGTAATGCTGTGTTAAATTAAAAGGCTTAAAATAGGATAATTGTAGTCATTCCTCTTTTCTCCTTTTTAGTGTTTGACTTTCTCATTGGATTATATAACTTTTCTTTTCTCTCTGTTTTCAGTTTCAATCACTCAGTACAGCAATGGGAACTTTGCTCCTGTAGATGTTTTGAACTACAGCTCCCACAGTCACTTACCATTGGCCATGCTAGGTGAGGATAATGGGAGCTACAGGCTAAAACATCTGCAGGGCTAAAGATCTGCAAAATGGCCACAACCAGCTTTTCAAATCAGAACAGCTTTTGCAGGGAAATGGCAATGGTTCCAAAACCTCCAAGCTTCTTCTCAGACTTGAATTAGAAAAGGGAATCCATGCAGAACCCCCTAAAATTCAGTGCAACTGCAGAGATAACCCCTATCCCTTCTCCAGTTCCAAGCTATAGAGGAGGACTTGTCACCTTTGTCAAAAGGTGGTGAAACATCCATCAAGAAAAGAGTGGGGAACAAGAATATGAATGACTGTGACAGACTGTTATAGTTTGTCCTGTTATAGTATGCCCTGTTTGTAAACTAGTTAGCAGTAGTTGTTGTTGTGTGCCTTCAAATTATTTCTGACTCATGGTGGCCCTAAGGCGAACCTATCCGGGGGTTTTCTGGGGCTGCGAATGTGTGATGTGCCCAAGGTCACCCAGTGGATTTCCATGGCCAAGTGGGGAATAGAACCCTGGTTTCCTGAGCTGTAGTCCAATGCTCAAGCCACTACACACACTGGTTCTGTTGTGGAAATACTCCAACAATATATGTATCCCTTTTGAGGTAACAAACATTTGTCTCTCATTTCTTCTTTCTGTTGCACCTTCTCCCAAATATATATTCTGCAAGCATATGTATGGATATCCTCCAACCTTTCCCAGAGGAAAACTGGGATACATATGGCCAAACAATTTCAGAGTGTGGTCAAGATGGCAAAAGTTGTTGACTAGGAAGAAGTCACAAACTAGGAGACACAAGCTAGTTTGCTTTTGCCTGAACCTGCTGAGAACAATAAGATTCTCCCTGTTCCACCTACCTCCTCTCTGCTGAGCTTGTTAATTCCAAGCTACATTTGCACTTTAAGTTCAGTTTGATTCAACTGAAGTTAGCTGAGGACAAAAGGGGAAAGGGGGAACGGGAGAGAGAAACAGGCCATTTTAGAAGCATGTGAAAAACTGGGGTTAATTGGGACAATTGGAGAGTATGATGAACATTTGGGCTTTCATTTTATTCACAATCCAAACTTGGTTCAAATGTATGAAGGGCAGATAGGACTCCTGAAGTCCAGTATTCCTTCTAAGGGTGGATTTCTTTGGTCTGTGTCAACTCATGCAGTAGTGTTCCATCAGATTAAAAGGACTTATTTCAAGGCTTCACCAGTCATTGGAGTTTCTTGAGTTATACATGTTTAAATGTGAGCATTTTAGTCTGTGTGGAAGAAACTTAAACTGGTAACCCTGAATGAGTCAGACACTGAGGACCATTGTTTAAAACAGAGTGACATTTAAAATACATAATCTTGCTTATTTTGGTTTTTTCTCCCCTTACTCTGCTTCATTTGTTTGAAGACGCAGACGTAATAGTAGGGAAAACAGCATTGTTGTGCAAACTAAAGCTATCACAATCCTGTCACAAATGCACACTTGCTTTGGTGGTAAGCCCCACTGAACATGTTTGTTCTGGAAGCATGTATAGGATTATGCTATAAGACTGTTTTTGTCACAGGTGTAACCCTGCTAAATTAAGGGGGGCTCTCTTCCATGTAAACATGAATAAGACTGGGCTGTGTAACATTACTAGAAATTGAGTCCTAATCAGCAAATATATTTTAAAATCTGAATTCAGGATACACAGCATCTTAACTGGATTTTTGTTTCTTTTTGCTAAGGTAGAAATACCTAGATGGTATAGTTACTAGATGATACTGGAATTTCAGCAACAGCTTTCTCTAGTGGCTGAAATATACATTACATCTATGCGCTTTCTGAGTAATGTGCTGGCTAGAAGGCTGTATCCCTTCAATTAGTTAGGCACTCTCTCTCAATCTCAGTCTCACTCTCTTTTTTTAAAATACAAACACACATAGTTGTGCTGTTTCACAGGAGATTTTGGAGATATTAATGAACATGAAAAAGAAAACCTGGGAAAGTTGCTTTGGGTACTTTTCCAAGTTACTGCAACTTTGTAGTACCTTGCAGTTGTGGAACATAGTCTACAATTTTCAGAACTGAAACCAGTTTCTAGTTAGATTCAGCAGTGCCTGCTTCTCAGATGGTTTTGCCCTTTGTAGGAATTGCTAGTGGAAACCCAGTGTCTTTCTCTAAATTTTAGAAGTTCTATTTCATACTTCTGACCCCATATGTTATCTGTAGCACCTCCTTTTTAAAGTCCTGTTAATAAAGTTGTTTTGATCATGGCAATTAATACCATAAAAGTCATTATCTCCAGGGCTGGATTCCTATCTTTGTTTATTACTGAAAACTGAAAAAAAGTACAGATAATGTTAGTGAAGACAGTGAGAAAAGGCAAGTTCTCAGCTTCCTAATAATACGGAAAGAGGAAGTGAATTATTATTGGTTAATGCTGGTGTAAATGTTCACCAAAAAAGTAATGCGAGATTCCTCGATTAAGTTTTCTATAGGAAAATTTTCATCCTTTGGTCTTTTTTGTGGTCTCTCTGCAGTCTAGTGGCAACTGGTCACTCTTGTGTCCATGAGACAGTGAATCCACCCTAGATTTTCACTGAGGCATTGAAGGAGTTCTCCAGGGTACTAAACTGTTTAGCACCGTGGATAGCTCCTTTAACATTAGCCAAAACCTGGAATAGATTCATTATTGTTATGACGTGGGAGCTACCTGTTGCCATTGCTACTGTACCATATTCTGTGATTGTGCAGAGTTAAATCTGGGAGGCTTCTATTGCAGGGATAGGCAACCTGCCACTTTCCAGATGCTTTAGATGGTAACTTCCATAATCCCTGAACATTCCCTGTGCTAACTTCCCATAATCCTAACAATTGACCAGCTGGTTGAGGTTCTGGAGGTATAGTTCAACACATCTGGAGGGTATCAGGTTTCTTTTTGCTTGTTGTTATGTCCCATCAAGTTGTTTCTGACTTATAGTGGCCCTAAGGTGACTGTATCACAGTTTTTTTTTCTGGCAAAATTTATTCAAAGAGCCTTTGCCTTTGAAGTTAAAAGAATACGATTTGCCCAGGGTAACCCAGTGAGTTTCCATGGTTAAGCAGGGATTTTAAGTATTCTAATTGTTTTAATTTTTAATGTTTAAAATTGTTTTTTTTACTGAATGTATCATTTAATATTTGTTTTGTACTTTACATTGTTTTAGATGTTCTGTTTTAATCTGTGTTTTAAGCCTTTTTGAGTCCCATTTGGGAGAAAAGTGGTATATTAAATAGATAGAAAGATAGATAGTCCAGCACTCAAACTACTACACTATGCTGACTCTCTAAGGTTGTCTCCCCCTGTTCTATTACTATTACTCTGTCCATGTCCTCTCAATGAATGAAGAGGCATGCCTCCCACCTTCCTGCCCAGTTGTCTTTTCATGCCACAGAAGGAGTATTAGTAAATTAGTCAGCAATATATAGCTAAAGCCATTTCCGCACTAGCCTTTTAGAGTGCTATTATTCCACTTTCAATATCCTATGGAATCCTGGGGTTTGCAGTTTAGGGAGGGGCCTTTGAGACATTGGATGCCCTGCAACTTGGTGGCATTTTTAGACACTCTTCTTGTGTCCTTCTGGAGCCTGTTACATTCTATCCCACTTCCACAACTGTATAAATATGCTTTATACCTGAGGCCTTAATAACACTCTGTACTGCATCTGAAGTAATGGATTTATGTCCATGAAACTCATACTAAAATAAAAGCTAGTTAGTTTTAAAGATGATGCCACATTTCATTTTTTCTCCTCCTTCCCTTCCTCCTTTTTTTTTTTTTTGTTTTGAAAAACATGATGAATGTTTTTTGTTCTTGTTTTTTTAAAAAAGACATTTAAGTTTCATGAATGGAGTCTGGTAGGTTTACTCAGCAGTTTATTCAATGACACAGTGCTGGTGGACTCTGGCTGGGTAGCTCAGGGTCCCACAACGAACAAGCAATTAAACCAACATTATACAGCATTCTTGCAAGAACATGCAGTGGCAGCAACTGAGCAACCAAAGGCTATGACGTACAAACAAATTCACCGAGAAGGAGCGGGCGCTATTTCCAAACTATATATGTCACACTTGTTCTTTGAATTTTATTTTGGTGTTCTAGCTGTTACTTTATCAGTAGAACATGTCAAAATAATTTGGAACGTGGTTCAGAATGTTTTGTATATGTTTAACTTAACTTGAAATCACTAGGAACTTAGAAAATTTCCTGAGTCTAAGCAAACTGGTTTTTTCCCCCCAACATGGTTGTGCCTCATTTAGGCCATATGGTCACTTTTTGACAATTCTCCTTTAATGACTGACAGATCAGATGTAGATGGACTGGAGAGAACTTTGATATTGCATTGACTGTTTTGATTATTCACTTGTCAACTGTGTAACCAGTTGCTTCACAAGTGGTTTGATGAACGCAGCATGGTAAAGAAAAAGGAGGAATGAAACATTTAGATAAAAATGAAAGGTGGAGGGGGGGATTAATCACCAGTAAACTAGTATCCGTGGCATCAACTGAAGCTGGATCTGGATAACATGCCTACAATTCATCTCCCACCCTACCCCCAGGCCTTGGGAGTGTGATTTTATGAGACTATAGCTCCAATCACCATGGCCAGCTCCAAAAATGTAATTTTCCCAAGTGCTAGTTTTTTACCATAGCACTTGAACAGTATTCCTGTAGATAGGAATGCCTGGTTCTACTGATAAGTAAGTGAAAGAAGAGATAGGGAGGCAGTGTATGGAATATATACCCATTGCAGATCACTTAGTGTAGTAGACCTGCTATTATTCATTTATACCATGCTGGGTGATGGGGAAACTGAACAAATGAGAGGTTGTGCTTGAAATATTCCATCATGTTCAAAGGTACAGTAGATGTCCTGAGCACAGGGGGCACAGAGTAATTTATATAGTTATATATGTAGTTTGCAAATATCAAAGCTCAATTTTTCTTTTGAAAAATGTCCATTTAAAAAAAAAAAAGATTTTCACTTGGGAAGACTATCTATTACTTTCCTTTGCAGATCTAGGGAACTTGCTTCCTAGATCCAGAACCTGCAAAGTTACATTTGAGATCCTTTGCAGATCTAGGGAACTTGCTTCCTAGATCCAGAACCTGCAAAGTTACATTTGAGGACTAAAATGCCTTGAATCCCTCAATCAGAATGGTCAGGATCCAAAGGATTGGGTATTGGGTAGTAAAATAGTATTTTTTTCAAGCTTTGCTGAGAAGTGAGTAGAACTCCAGTGAAAGTTTCATAATTTGGCTTGTGAAGAACAGTTTAAGACTATCTTTAACAATGGTTTGATTGTAAAGATTTTTCCTTAATGTAGCTAAGGGAGTGTAACTTAAATATTCCCATTCAATAATAAGTACAGGGTGATCTTGACTTGTATAAGAGGTGTACTCTCTCTGTGAATTTAGAGAAAAGATATCTAATTGAAACAGTCACCAGTGTTATATAATCCACTTGTACAATGAGATTATTAGCATAATTAGATCAAACTTGTACAATCCAGCTCTGCCATCCTCTTTATATAGACTCCGGTGAAAATCACAGTGGAAAATTCTTCTACATCTGAGACTCAGACAGATGGTGAAACAAAAGTTGTTTTGTGTGAAATGGATGCTTCGACTCTGCAGAAGCAATTAGCTTAAAACAATGCCATCACTTAACAGGTGTGGTTTCTTTCTTAGATTTCATAAAAGACAAAGGCAGCCCAGTGATCCTGTTCTAAATATGGGGGACTGCTCTCATAGAAGTGTTCTGCAAACTGTACTAGTGTTTTTGCTTATCTGGAAAAAAAAGGTAAAAATACAGTTGTTTAGGAAAGATAATCATAATCTTTTATTCTTTTACCTAAAAATGGGACTCAAGGTTGCTCCCATTGAGTAAAAAGCATAGTTAAAACATGAGACAAGAACTAAAATTAAAGCAAAATTAAACTAAAGATATAGTTAAGACTTGAATTAAAAGTCACAAAAGTGGCATCCAATTGGTCACAAAGCCTTTCTATGACTGAGAGGTGGGAAGGAGGTTGGCTGCACGAGAAAGTCCAGGATGGTGGGCTCTTAGATTCTTCTTGGAGGAGGCAGCTTAAGACATGTGCTCTAGGCCTCTTCAGGGGGACAAAGAAGGAGAGGAGAGGAGAGGAGAGGAGGCTGGAAGAGTAGAGCCTAGCAGCCTGCCTGCCTCACTTTCATGGTCAGAAAGACCTGCTGTATCCCTGGAAAACTCATTCTGTTGTGTGATTTTCAGAAAACCCCAGTGCTTGATTTTACCAGGTCAATTTTCTGGGTATGGTCGGCACTCAGCCTCAGTATGTCTTCTTGTGGTGGGAACTCCACACAGAAGCACACATGTGGAACAGACTGCTGATTCTTCTTTGCCCTTCTTATGCACTGCAGGAGTGAACCACTACTATTTTATGATAACAAAGTAAGCAGTGTGAGCCTTGAGAGAGGACATCTTGGCCAGGAGGCAGCAGAAGAGCACTTCACAGTGGGAAAAAGGGGAAGATAGAGGTCACCTAAGAGGAGAACCATCCCCTTTCCTCACCAAAAGATGATGAGGGAGCTCCTCTCTCTCCTTTTGAAGTTAGAAGACAGTAGAACATCCTCAGCAACTCCTCAGCCCATCCCTGACTTTAAGTTCTCATCATAGGCTTTGTTGATGGATGTCTGCTAGACACCCTCTAGCTGAGTGCCAGATCCTTATCATCATGTATGGTAGCCAGAAGAAACCTCTGGCTCTAAAGTAGGGAGTAAATAGCAAGATAAATTCAATTCTCACAAGCATTTCCTTCTCTGGCAAGCAGCTAGTAACTGCTAAAAGCAAGCATAGGCCCAGGCCTATGTAAGCTCAAGGCTATCCAAAGAAGTCCAGCTCTGCAAAACTACAGGACACTGGAAATGGTGATAGAAGGCTGTTTCATAGAAATTCATCCATACAAATTCATTCATTTTGGCTATGAGAAAGACCAGTACCAGTGCAGAGATTTCCCAATAGCCAATAGCCCTCCTTGGAAACTAGAACATCTCAATAAGCCCTACCTGGACAGTGCTCTGATATGCTTTTCTCCTTTGAATGAAGCCTGTTACGCACATGGCAGACTACATCTAATATATCAAAGTAGAAGTTTGTGAGGTCTTCTCGCCTGACACAGCGAATCTTATGAGGTCTTTGCCTGCCTGACACAGACAAAGACCTCATATGATTAGCTGCCTGTGAAGATTCTATGGAATCCTGGGATTGGCACTTTAGGGAGGGGCCTTTAGAATTCTCAGCCAGAGAGCTGGCCCTAGGCAGGTTGATATGGAGACAAGGCCTAGCAGCAAGGGGAAGGCCAGTGTGTTCCCTTAGAAACCCAACCTCTGTATTTTAACAACTCTGAATACAGATTGGATTGGAGACTATGGGGAAAAGTTACAGATATCGGACTGTCAGTGCCAGGCGGTGGTCAGGCAGCGGCAAGGGAGCAGGTTAGAGGTGAAGGGCTTTAATGCAGTCAAAACTCAAAAGAACAAAGCAAGCAGGCTTCTACACAGTCTTAACAGAAATAGTCCTTAATGCAGGCAGGGCTTCCACTCAGTCCTAACAGAAATAAACACAGGCTGTTAAAGTACATAAGGGAGGTTACTTCACCAAGGCGAACGGGAGGACTGGTCTCAGGCGCGGGCAGGAACAAGGCACGGACAGCAGGACCACGGTTGACCGACAGTTGTTGCTCCGTGCCTTCCCCAGCCCGGCGCCTGCCTCAAATAGCCCTCCAAGCCAGGCGCCGGCCAATCAGGCGTGGCCATGTGGCTGAGGGCTCGCAGCTGTGCTGTGCCTCACAGCTGCGAGGTCTCTGCCCGTCGCCTCCTCTCCAGCAGGCGCCGGGACCGGCGGACGGCCTCCTTGGCCTGCCGCCGCTGCTGGAAAGGAGGAGGCGAGGCGGAGGCATCAGCCTCCTCCGGATCGGGGTCGCAGGCAGACTCCCAGGCCTCCCGCGGATCGGGGCCGCGGGTGGGCAGAGCCCCGAGAGCAGGCCCGGGACTCGCCCACCCCGGCAAGCCGGCCGACGACGAGGGACTCGAGCCTGCAGCCTCTAGGTAAGTGGCTCCAGGCCCGGCAGCCTCTCCCATGGCCGCCAGGCCTGAGCCGTCGTCCGCGGCGGCCTTCAGGCAAGGCCCCTCAGCCGCAGCAGCCTCCACACAGGCCCCGTCGGCCGCGGCGGCCTCAGCGCAGGCCCCGTCGGCTGCCGCCATGGCCGCCGCCGCTTCAGCGGCAGCCTCAGGGGCAGCAACAGGCCCAGCCAGGCCCATGCCCCTGACACGGACAAGGCAGTTTGGGGAATTACACACACAGAATCTCAAATCTTTGTTTCAACCGAATCTAATTCCCAAGGTAAGGTAATTTCTAAGGTATTTCTAACAAGTATTATTTATGAGAAAATAAAATCCCAGGCGACGCCGGGTAAATATGCTAGTCTATTATACAACTGTGAGAGGAAAAGACACCTGTCACAATCACAAACCCAAGTACTCTTGGGAACAATTCTCAACATGATCACATGTGGAGTAATTCTCTCTCTAGACAGACAGAAGTCTTCCATCTTCATCTCCAACAAACTCATCTTCACACCAGTCTGCTCTGTCTTTAATGTGGAATGGTTGCATGCCAGGACTTGGTGCCCTGGGAACATTTCCACATAAGACTGCTCTAAACTTTCCTGCTGAATTTCAAGACAGAGATCTCTTAGAGTCACAGCCTACAATTGATACTACCTCCAGGAGTCTGTTACTCTCAAAAATGATGGTTGAAGCCAAAATATCCAGATCAAGGATTCACAGCCGTCTGATTACCATAACCACCAATTTGTGCCTCATGGGATGGGGGCCCCTGTTCTAGAGCCATCGTATCAAGGCCTTTGGACTAAACATGATTCCACCTGGATCATCAGTCTCCTTAGAGTTGTGAGCGGTTAGTCCTTTACCATCTCAGTGCACATCCAGAAAGAAGCTATGTCCTATTTCACAGAGACAAAACTTACCGAAACAAGCAAGGCGATATGCAAACCCTGATGAAGGATGACTCTTGAGGTGCAAAGCAGACATTGTTGTCAGTACCTTCCAGAGGAATTCTTTTTCAGATCTGATTTATATCTTGTTCTGCTTCTTAGTTGATCTTAGAAGCACTGATGATGAAGGATAATGCCTGATATAGCTTGCTCATAAGTGTGAAATATTTTCACTGGTTCAGTGGAGACAAGTGAACATGGAGAAGAGGAGACAAATTTGAGAATGTATTTCCTGAATGTATTGAATTTATTTGTGAATGCATAAATTGTGAAGGCATTTCAGCTGTATCCCTTTCCCAAATTTCCTTAGAAATCTTTTGTTCTACAACAGACCGTTTGAGAGCAGTGACAGCTGTTGCTGAGTGACACTAACGGCAACCTTTGAGAGTAGAAGTGTTCTGATACTTTTTTTTGTGTGTGTACTGCAATTTCTATTGTCATTGTGTGCATTTATTTTACTCAGTTACATAGGAAATTATCTTTATTCTTTATGAAAATACAGAGGGCCAGGCACTGCTGACAGAAGATGGCATATATCACATTAGAAGACAAGTAAGTAAATAAGCAACTGATTTTTTTTGTAAGTGAGGTATTAGGACCTATAAAGGTATTGCCAAAGTAGCTGTGGGGACAGAGTTGACATCTGGATTTGTAGCATTTGTTCCATCCATGTTGTATGGCTTGTTGTAGATGGGGAGCTGTTTTTAAGCAAGTAGAATCCTGTCACATAAAACCTGTGAGAGGGGAGTATTATTCTCCAGAATAAGTCACAGTTTGGTGAAGATGCATCTGAGTGGCCATGGTAGGGAACTGTAAATGACAACAACTATGTTGTCTCATTTTATGTTTTTGAGTCTATCTTTTAGTATTGTTCTTGGATACCAGTCTTGCTTTATCAATTTTGTTTTTTTTACCTCCTTGGGTGTGTATTGTAGTTTGAGAAAAGCTAGGTGTTTATCCATGCATGTATATCTCATGGATCTGAGCAGATATTGCAGCATGTTCTGATAGAAGGTGGAAGCATGTGACTAAGTATAGAAATCACTGGGTTTTCAAGATGACATGGCGCTCATATATTCATTATGTAGTTGTGCAGTGATGTCCATAAAATGAACCAGTGGCATAGACTGTTCTAGGTGCAAGTCAATGGTGTTTTTGTTGCTGAAATTCTAGTGGAAGTTCTCAAGTGATTCTTCTCCGTGATAAACATACCACCAACAAAGAGGAAGAGTAAACATTCTGGGCAACAGGAGCTGAGAAAGCATTGCTCTAGCTTATCATTGACTATATTTGCATATAATGCTGCCATTCAAGTGCCCACAGCATTACAATTGATTTGATGGCACATGCAGAATGTATTGAGACAATTAACAGCCCAGCAACCTAGCAGGCCTGGATACAGATGCTAGGATGCTTATGCTAAACTTCTGAAAGTTTATGACCATTGTTACAGTTATCATTTTCTGTCTTCTCTCTGATTCTACCTCCCCAACTATGTAACTTGGTATAGATACATACATCTGAAATTCAAAAATTGTATTCTGTCAGTCCAGAGAAGTACATTGCAAATCTACCACTGTTCATGTTAAAATAAACACATTAGTCTTAAATTTGTGATTAAACCCTTTATTCTTTCCCCTTCTTTTGGATAGTAGGCTTTTTATTTTCTAGTCTAAATGCTGTTTCAAGCAACATCCACTAGAGGGAATCAAAACCCACAAAATATAATGATTTTAGGTTTTTTTTTAAAAAAGTTTACAAGACTGTAACTAATGGTTGACTCCTAGTTTTATGTAAAATACTTCTTATGAATGATAGTTACTACTTAGAGTCCTGAAGTTTAAGAATAAATTGCTGGAACAAATAAGAGAATATATCAAACACTTATAATATCTCTATAGATTTATCTAATGTACATATGTGGTATCGGTCTACGTAAAATCAGGGCAACAGAATTGTTCATTGTTATTTCTCCTATGGTCTGCATATTTCTCTTAACACAAGAAAGGCTCTGTTCTGTGGTACAGCCTACAGTGTAGAATGATCTGTCCCTCTGGTGTGTCCAAGACACAGTGGTGCTATATTTTACACATATGTTAGGAGTGCATATCTTTATTTTGGGTTTCCCCAGACATGAGGAGTTTAAATGTAGCCCTCTTGTGTCTTTATTGCTTTATTGTCTTACGGTTGTGTATGCTTCATCAGGACTTTTTTTGGTATATGCACAAGCAGTATGCCATTGTCATAGTTTATTTAATTTGACTTAGTTTTCTGAGGTTAAAATTCCTTATTTCAAGAACAGAGAATACACCATAATCTAGAGAACAGTTAAAGTCTTCCAAATTCTCTCTTAATATGCCTGGAAGAGCCTTGGTTTTGAATGTGCCTATAGAAGGATATTGGCAAGAACCTCAACAGACCACAGTTGTCTTCTTCCTTCTGACAAATGGACTATAATGTCAATTAAGATTAAAAGAAGAGTAAAAAATGAAAGTAATCACTGCAGTATGAATAATAGGTGTGCTAGTCATTTTCTTTCTTACTACTTTCTTTTTTAAAAGAACCAGACTCCATAGTTAAATCAACTAATCTTGTCCCATTTTAAATATCATTTTAGCCTTCTTCTCATATCGGCAGAAAATTGAATTTTCTGGGATTTTAGCTTTTAGGAGCTTTCTAAATTGAGTTCAACAGAGCATACACAATTTGTCAGCTCTGAAGCCATAAGGACACAAAGATGCAATAGGGTGTAATTTCCTTTCTGTTCAAGGCCTTCGAACTTCACTTTATAATATAGCCCCTGTTTAAATGAGTGTACAATATTGGGGCTGGGCTGGAAGGATAGCAGATTGTTCCCTGCTGAGGGCCATATGTGAAACTTGCAGACTACATGGGTTGCCTTCTATAACTCCTGGAATGTCCAGTGATGGCATGGCAGCGTATGGCTGTCAAACTACCTGTTGGCTGCGTGCCTATAGCGAGCCTTATATCTAGGGTACTTGTTTAAACAAACAAGGACCTCCAAAAAACCTCTGGCAATAAAACTACAGCCTAGAGGAAAACAGCCACTTCAAACTGCAATAAAGAAAAAGTACAAAAGGTTTATTGCAGATAACAAGTTAAGGCATTTAGCAAAACATGATAAAGTCAAACAGCAGAGCAATATACAAACCAACACAGCAAGGAGACACAAGGAAAGAGAGAAAGAGCAGTTTCTCCAAACTGCTTATATACACTCTACGCAGCTGTACATTATTACTCTACAAGTGCCTGAGTCAAACACATAAAATTAACATACAGCTGCGTAGCCTCATCTCACTCTACACCTTAATCTTAAAGGGCAAGATCAGAAGAAGCAGCGCAGCATCAAGTAACACTAACCAATTACACATCTTGACACTACCTGACCAGGCAAAGAATTTTCATTCAGTATGACCAGGTACCACACTCCGAGCATGTTGTTGATGTTGCAATGTTTGACTAGCATTAGGCTCACGTAATCCATATAAATAATTGGTTTGGCCCAGTGGGTGGAAAAACATTAAGGAAGAGGCTGTACTTGCCAGCTAAATTCAGAAAGAGAAGAAAAGCTGGAGCTGGAGAAGAGATACACTTCCATGGCTAAGGAGTGGGTCCTGTTCACTTTGAATAGAGTTGTGGTATTTTCAATCAATTTAGGAGGGAACAAAAGACTAAGTTCTCTGTAGTGTAAATTCTGTATTGTATTTGCATCTATTTTGCATTTTTTTTTATTTAGGACTTTAAGACTGCATCCAAATGTTGCAATACCCCTAAGCAGTGCAGCATTCGTGGAATCAAGTCCTGCACTGACATCTCATTGAATGCATGGAACTTTTGGGACAATGCATGTGTGTCAGATTTAATACCCAGTTTGTTGCCTTGTTGTTAATACACATGCACGCATATGGAGAGAGAGAGAGAGAGAGAGAGATTTAAATTGAGATCATGTTTGCAATATTCAATTGAAAGAACCAGAAGAGATGTAAAATAGATGCAATGTCGGCGGCTGGGCGGGGCCGGGCAGGCTCGGGTCTGGCTCAGGCCGAGGCTGGCGTCCCGGAAGCCTCAGCCAGCAGAGTCACTGCAAAACTAAAGCAGGCCTTACTTCAGGCGGTAAATAGGAACGAAAAGAAAGGGTTTTCCTCACCCGGGCAACGAAGGGTTAAGCTGGCTGGCAAGGCTTCCGAGCAGAGTCTCGGCAGGAACGAAGCGGGACCGCGGCAGGGGCAAGGCAGGCAGGAACACTGACGGGCAACTCACGGAGAGCCATTGGTTGTTGCTCCGTGCTGAACTTGGCTCCCTCTGGCTCTAAAGTAGGGGCCTGGCGCCAGCCAATCCTGAAGCTGCTGCACAGCTGGGAGCCCTCAGCCGGGCTCACAGCTGTGCGTCCTTAGCCAGCTGCGAGCCCTCAGCCTGCCGCTGACGCTCCAGCAACCGGCGGGAGCGGCAGGCAGCCTTCTTGGCCTGCCGCCGCTGCGAGAACATGGGAGGGAGGCCGTCAGGCTCCTCCGGATCAGGCCCGCGGGTGAGCGGCGGCCCAGCGACCTCCGGGCGACTCTCTTCCGCAGCGCCGGCTCCGTCGGCGTCTTCAGCGGTGTCAGGGCAGGCGGGCTCGGGACGACCTCCCGTAGCGGCAGGTGGCTCCGTAGCCTCCTCTGCGGCGGTGGTGGCCTCGACGGCGTCCGGGCAGCTGTTCCCGGTGCCGGAGGCCTCCGCCGCTACTCGCGAGGAGACCGGATCCCCGCCGCTACTCACGAGGAGACCGGATCCTCCGCCGCTACTCGCGAGGAGACCGGATCGTCCTCCTCCTCGGGTGCTGCGTCCGGGGCCGCGGAGGTCCCGACATGCAAATACAATATAGAAATTGTATCACAAAAAATGTACCCCTTTTGTTCTCTCCTTAGGGTTTTTCCAGTCACTAGGCTGGACAATTTCTAGTGATTATACTTATACATTACAGTGGCCCCTTAACTTTCATGAGGGTTTGGGGTGCAGAACCCTCATGAAAGTCAACAAACCATGAATAACTCCTCACACTCGAATTGAGCCCTTCATGTTCCCTTCTAGGGCTCACCCTTTCACCCCCTTTGCCTTTTGTCTGGGGACGAATGCCTTTCTTTCCCATGCCTGGGCCAAAGGCAAGCAAGTGGGAGCCCTAAATGTGGAGAAGGTGCATAGGGCCTCCCCCTCCCATTCTCTTTCCTTTTGTGACGTGCATTTGCCTTCCTTCCATGCATTCAAGCAAAAGACAGGGTAATGGGATAGGCAACCCCACACATGAAGAAGGTGTGCATGCCTTCCTCCCATTACCTTATTGTGTGCACATGAGCCTTCCCCCATTCCCCCTCCCATTCCCTTGCCTTTTCCCCAGGCATGTGTGCTTTCCTTCCATGCATCAGGGAAAAAGGCAAGTGAATGGGAGCAGGCAGCCCCATGTGTGGAGAAGGCACACAGCCTTCTCCCCATTCCCTAGCCTTTTGTCCAGGCATGCTGCTGTCCTTCCACATGTCTGAGCAGAAGGGAAACAAATGGGTGGGAGCAGCTGTGTGCATGGAGAAGGTGTGCATGTGCCTCCCTCCTATTTACCCCTCCTATCCCCTTGCCTTTTGCCCAGGCATTGTCACAAATGCCAGCTGTCTATGCCAGGCAACAGAGTGCAGGGTCAGCAGGAGGCCATTCACAGTCAAACAGAGACACTAACAGTCAGTATGGCTTGCCTGTTCACAGTGGGAATGAACATCATCCAGAAACAATCCAACAAGGAATATGGCAGGCAGCATGGTCAGACAGTCAAGGGTCAGAAAATCCAGGCAGGCAATGAGCAGGGAATCCAGAGAACACAAGATAGGGCCAGCAACACAAAAATTGTTTCTGATGTTGAGCTACTGCCCTGTGCCTTCCTTAAGAAGGCTGGAGCCAGCTGGCTCTCATCTCAGCCTGATTAGCTCTTGGTGCACTTGCTTCTGCATGTCCTCCTTCAAGGCTGCTGTTTACCTGGGAAAGCCAAATCCTGGCCCATGACAAATGTGGACAAGGAAGTCAGCATACCTGGGCAACAGGCAAGGGAATGGTGGGGGAAGGCATGTGCACAGAAGAGCACATGAGCCTTTTCCTCTCTCATTTGCTTGCCTTTTGCCTGGGCACAGAGAAGGAAGGCAATACACCTGAGCATTAAGCAAGTGAATGGGTGGGGAAGGCACTCATGCATTTTCTCTGTGCACAGGGTTGCCTCTGTCATTTGCTTGACTTCTGCCTGGGTGCAGAGAAGGAAGGTACACGTGCCTGGGAAAAAGGCAAGGGAATGAGAGGGGGAGAATTGCAGGGGGAGGCAAGTGGGCACCTCACAAATAATCAAATTCATGAAGGTCAGACCTGCAAGTGTGGAAGGAGGATTGAAGGTTTAGTCCGGGAATGCAAAGACTAGCACTAAATCTGGCCCAGGAATTAGAAACTGATTTGTTACACAGTTGGATTCCAAGGTCTCATTTGGCATGTAGACTGCAACTTCTGTGCATAGACCAAGAAATTCATGGCCTTCCAGATTTTGTTGGACTGTAACTCCCAGCATTCCTCATCATTGCCTATGCTGACTAGGGCTGCTGTGCCTTGCAGTCCAACAATGTTTGGAGGCCTGCATCATTCTCATGCCTGTTGTATGACAGTAGTTTGGTGTTTAAGGAGATGCTCCGAAGACACTATACCCCACGTTTGACGCTCATCTGTGCTTCTCTCCAAAAATAGAAAAAACAATGAACTCAATTGTCTGCTCATTTTTACAATTGTTCTGGTGGTTAACTGTGCAAAAGTATTGTAGGGATCCATTCTGGAATGTGTTGGCTCCTTCAGATCACTAGGGGAACATTTCCTGCTTGTAATTAACAATTTGTGTTTTAAAAATTCTACCTTTTCTGTTTGCCCTTGGTTGGTTTCTCTCTTCATCTGATGCTACTTTACAAATAACATACAAAAATTACTAGCCTGCAAGACTTTTTTAAAAAAACTACTCTGTTCTGCTAGGGTCAGAGAACTCTATCCAGCAACCTGTTGTATTTCTGTGCTGGGCACAGAGAAAGAAAAGGGCATTCTCTTCTGACAGCCTGCTTGTTTTACTGTATCCAAATCATTGTCAACTCCAGTGACTAAGTGACTGCTAAAATACAAGACTGTTTTGGTGTCTTTGCACTGCCAGGAAGCTGTGCTTCAAGCACTTTCCACAAACTGGTCTCTATTTAGATTCTAGGACTCTTGTATTTGATTTAATCTTCCAAGGAGAAGATTAAGCACCCAACAAGAACTCAATTAAAGTAAGCAGAGGATGGAGCAAGAAAGTGGGAGGAGGAAAAGAAAACTAGGACATGTTAAAAGCAGCTGAAAAAGTGGTAGAACAGAGGACTGTCCCTACAAAATAAGGATAGTTAGAGGATAGGGATCTGGTTTCAGTATACATGGCTAATTATTGCATAATTTCTGCTTGCCATTCTTTCCAAAAATTGCCAATCTTTGGACAGTCCTACCACAATCTTTGAAGACTCTTATGGAGATTCTAGCTAGTTCAGAATGCTGCTTAGAAAAGGATGAAGTTTCTTCTTTGTATCAGATCATTGGATCTGTCACACTAAGGCCATTTCTGCACTGGACTGTTATAGTGTTATTATTCCACTTTCAACATCCTATGGAATCCTGGGGTTTGCAGTTTAGGGAGGGGCTGGCCCAAGAACACAAAGAGGTGTCAGACTGGGCAGGTCTTGAGTGTGAGGCTTGGGTGCGCCTTTTGCAGGCGGCACTGACGGATGGGCCGGTGTTTCCCCCTCACGTGTTACACACATAATTAACTCAGCAGCGAGAGAGCAGAGGAGGAGGTGGAATCTTGCCCTTCCCAGCAGCCTATGGCAAAAGCAAATTGCTGCAGCCTCTCCTGGCTTGTCTGTTTTTTCCTCATTAATAATTCTGCCATTTTACCACACTCCAATTTTGCTCGGCCACACCTGTTCCAGTTTTCATCTGTCAAATGTTGGAGGGCATGCAGATCTGTTGAATACCAACATATTTTAGGGTCCCAGTTTAGGGATATTCAAGATCTCACCACTTTTCTCCTGCTTGCTGCCGGACAGGAAACAGCTAAAAACTAGAAGATGATAATTATATTGTCTCTGAATCGGTGATACCACCATGTCTGGGATTTAGTTCTTTCAAATAAACTTAGGCATCAAATATGACAAAATTGGACTCAAAATGACTCTTACCCGGACCTGAGCCATGGTTAACTTTTCTTTGGCCATTTCTGCACTACACTGTTACGGTGCGATTATTCCACTTTCAACCTGCTGTGGAATCCTGGGGTTTCCAGTTGAGGGAGGGGTATTTAGAATTCTCAGCCAGAGAGCTCTTTGGCCTCAGTAAGCTACAAACCCCAGAATTCCACAGGATCTTGAAAGTGGAATAATAGCACTATAAGAGTGTAGTGCAGAAATAGCCTTTGTTTTACAAATTCTGACACAGCAAACTTAGATCATCCCTGCTTCTCATGCTTGGATCTGGAGAAATGAATTTGTTGAATATCAATATTTATTGTCCTCCTTTACCACACCCTTCAAGAAGTGATATTTACAATTCTTGTAATTGCTATGTTGTGTTTTTGTTGTTTAACAGTTCATCTCGGTATTGAGTCTGTAGCTTGTAACCTTAATAAAAGTGTTTTTTTTTAAAGTTTGCTTTATGCACAATGTGTTATATCTGTCAAATTTTATGTGCAGAAATTAAAACACTTTCCCTCTTTCTCTCATTACAAAATTATTATAAGAATTAGGCTATGACATTTCATTATGTCTCTGAAATGTATCCATATACTTTAGCAAGTTCAGTACAGTGATGCAAATTTCTTGATGGACCAGACAGCTGTATGTATGCATGTATTTAGTATATAAAGTGCATGTTTGTTTGTATACATTCAGAATCTAAATATGTGAATTCTATGCTCTAGATGCATTTGACTGAAACCTTATTTGATTTCATAACTAGCTTTTAACCATTCGGTATATGTGCATAAACATATATGCATATGTGAACGAGGCCTAAACTGCATCATATTTCAGTGTGTGAATAAATTGCATCTTCATAATTAAACCTGAATTAATTTAAATAACTGATTTGCTTTCTGTGAAGCACCTACAGATTAGAATAACTAAATTTACTAAGATTAGCTCAGCAAGAGATTTTCCTAGCATTCCAACCGTTAAATGTCTCTTCTTCATAGTTGCATTGTAGTAAAAAAAGAATGAGATACCCAGCGTCCATGATGGCTAATGTTTTACTTTGGAGTGATGTAGCCATCATTAAATCAATACACTGACCTTTATCAGTTGCACAATCTATCAGAGTCTCTTAACAGTGTCTATGTCACTTGAACCAACCACTTGATAACTTTTGTTCATTTCTGATGACATAGAATGAAAGGAGCCTGCTCAGTATGGCTACTTGTACAGATTCTTACTGGTTTGCATTCTTTCTGGTTGGCATTCTTTCTGCAACCTGAGGTATTCGTTTCTTGGTTCATCTGGCAAAATAATTTTTTGAAGTTTCTGCCAGCTTCCAGCATGACGGACTAAATCATTTGCCCTTTCGAACATGACGTCAGTTTTCCATTTCATCATTTGTCAAATGTGCAATGTGTGCTGTGGTTGCAATCTTCATCTCTCAGAAAGGAGTGGATTTCTCACGCTCGGCATATAAAATGGAGGTCATGATTGCACCATTTGTCTTCCTACATAATTGAACCTTTCACCTGGACAAATGAAAGCATTTCTTCACACTGTCCTAATATTATACCTAGCTTGTGTCCAGTAAGACATTAATGACAAGTTTTCTGACATAAATATAAAAAAGCTGCCCCATATGGAGCTATACTGTTGGTATATTGTCCATAGCAGGAGGGAGAATTTTCCTATCCTCCATCTGTTGTTGAACTCCAGTTCCTAGTGTCCTCCATCTTGTTGGCCAGAACTGCTGGCAATTGCACTCTAATAACATGGGGAAGGCTGCACAATCTATACTCACTGGCAATGGATTTCCAGATTTTCAGACAGAGGGCTTTCCCAGCCTTCCTTTGAGATGCCTGAAAGTGTGCTACTGCAGAACTATAGCCATTTCTGCACTAGACTGTTATAGCACTATTATTCCACTTTCAACATCCTATGGAATGCTGGGGTTTGCGGTTTCTGGAGGGGCCGACTGGCCCCTCCTGGAACCGCAAACCCCAGGATTCCATAGGATGTTGAAAGTGGAATAATAGTGCTATAACAGTCTTGTGTGGAAATGGCCTATGACTCTTCATGGAAACGGGAGTGGGGAGCATGAAACTCTAGATGCTGTTGGACTACAGTTCCTATCAGCACTATCCAGAACTACCAATGGTGAAGGGTAAGGGGAGGACCACTCATTCTTCATCCCAAGAAGGATTCATGTGTATTAACTTCACCCTTTATGTCCAGCATTACCCAATTTTTTTGACATATCCTTTGAGAGTAATAAGTGAACTACTGCTAGACTGAGGAACATGGAATAAAAGACTAACTCCATATAAAAAGAGTGTTTGTTGGCCATTAGCAGTTGAGAGCATGCAGAAGGAAGGTGTTTTCCATCATACACTCCTAGGTTTGATGTGCTTGTCTCAGAATGGTCCTATTGATTCCCTGAAGCCAGCTGATTTTTCGTGTTTGCTGTCCAAACAGTTACAGGTTTTAATAAATGGATAATATCTTATCAATGTGCTCTCGATTATGGTGTGCTAAAAGGTTTTGTTAGGTAGCATAAACACAGTGATAGACTTCTCCTCTGGTGGATCTCTGTTTTCAAAGCACAGAGTGTTTTTACACTAGCAAACAACAACAGCAAATACTAATCTACTATATAAAAGTCAATGTTTGTCTGTTTGTCTGCGTCAGGCAGGTGAAGACCTCATGCTGTATGAGGCGAGAAGACCTCATATGAATGGCTGGCTGTGAAGATTCTATGGAATCCTGGGGTTGGAACTTTAGGGAGGGGCCTTTAGAATTCTCAGCCAGAGAGCTCTTGGGCCTCAGGCCGGTTGCTATGGAGATGAGGCCTACCATAGTAAGGATGCCAGAAAACATTTGGGAGGCATATGTGAGAAAAATGAAAGTGACACACACAACTTAATACATTTCCACACTACACTGTCATAGTGCTATTATTCCACCTTCAACATCCTATGGAACCCTGGAATTTGTAGTTTAAGGAGGGGCATTTAAGAATTCTCAGCCAGAGAACTCTTTGGCCTCAGTAAACTACAAACCCCAGAATTCCACAGGATGTTGAAAGTGGAATAATAACACTATAACAGTGTAGTGCAGAAATGGCCATAGTTGCAAGGGCTTCTTGCCTCACACAGTAGATTATATGGGTTCCATATGTGAGGAATCTTACAACTGAAATTCAAAACAAAAAATGCTTCCAGAAAAACGTAAAACCATTGCCCAAATTCAACAGAAAGCAAAGCAAAGCAACGAAAAAAAAAAAAGCCAGTACGTCAATGTCACCAGATAACACAGATTGCACTGGGGACTATGGGGAAAAGTTACAGATACTGGAATAGGCCGGTTGCTATAGAGATGAGGCCTAGCAGCAAGGAGGAAGACAGTGTATTCCTGCAGGAACCCAATCTCTGTATGTTAACAACTATGAATACAGATTGGATTGGGGAATATGGGGATAAGTTATAGGTACTGGAATAGGCCAGTTGCTATAGAGATGAGGCCTAGCAGCAAGGAGGAGGTGAATCCAACCTCTGAATCCAAGAGGAATCCAGCCTCTGAATGTTAACAACTCTGAATAAAGATTGGATTGAGGAATATGGGGAAAACTTACAGGTACAGAAATAGGCCGGTTGCTATGGACATGAGGCCTAGCAGCATGGAGGAGGACAGTGTACTCCCTCAGGAACCCAAACTGTGTATATAAATAATGCTGAATACAAATTGCATTGGGAAATATGGAGCAAAGTTACAGGAAATGGAGACAACAGGTTGGTAAGTTCTTAAGAGGAAAATAAAAACCTCAGGCAACACTGGGTAAATACGTTAGTACTAATAATATTTATAGAATAATACTTATTTTATAGGCTGTCGTTCTGCATAAGATTCCAAGGCAGCTAGCAATCTCACATAAAAACATCTACAATCACAAATGCCTAAAAATTACAAACCTAAAATCATAGATTCCATGTCTAAAATTACAAATATCTAAAATGATAGACTATACATTTTTTTTATCTTTTTTTTTAAAAAAATACAAATGACAGCAGTAAAAGTTAAAGGAACACCTGTTTATTCTCCAAAAGCTTGTACAAATTATTGAATTTTCAACTGGCACCTGATAAATAAAAGTTCAGGGACAACTGGATTTCTGACAGAAGGAAGTTCCATAACAGGGCTGCCAACACTGAGCAGCATATCTCTGTTCCTTTTATTACTAGTTGATAGTCTACTAATGTATTAGCAGTTGGTAGTGTATAAATTACTTGAGTGCTTGAATTCTTATGGGGTACATGCTAGTGAAAATTAATTGTGCAAGCAGCTGAACTTTTTTGGAGGTTGCATAAGTGCAGACTCTAACGCCTACAACCATTGAGCAAACACACACACGCACGTGGCTCTTTTTCTCTTTTTTCCTTGCCTAATCTTGTATGATTAGTGAGCTCAGAACCAAGCCACCCATTGTGCAATTGGTTAAGCTACTGGTGTATATTTTTGCTATGCTGAAGGTATAAGGCCTTGGTTGAAAATGAGAACTTTCGGGAGACCAAATTAGACACTGCGCCAGTGAAAATTATGAACCCTAGGCAAGACCCTCATCTGATAATCCAGTTTGGTCACAACAGTCTTAGTCTCTTTGCTGTTATGTGTCTTCAAGTGGTTCTGAATTACGGACCCTCTCATAAGGTTTTCTTGGCAAAATGCATTAAGAGGAGGGCCATTTCCGCACTACAGTGTTATACTGCTATTATTCCATTTTCAACATCCCATGGAATTCTGGGGTTTGCAGTTTAGGGAGGGGCATTTAGAAATCTCAACCAGAGAGCTCTTTGGCCTCAGTAAACTACAAATCCCAGAATTCCACAGGATGTTAAAAGTGGAATGACAGCACTGTAACAGTGTAGTGCGGAAATGGCTGAGGTCTGGTGTTTCCCTCCTCCTGGGCTGGGAGTTGTAACTTGGCCAATGTCACTTTGTGGGTTTCCATGGCTGAGCAGGGATTTGAATCTGGCTCAGCCTGATTTCTGGTCCAACACTCTGCTACACCACAAATTCTCCCTCAGTCTCTAGAAAATAAATCAAGTGCTGGACCCAGAACTGATTTTTTTTAATAGTTTCACAAGCTTCCCATGGACAACCTAAAGGAGTTTCAGCAGCCCAAAAGGGGGGAAAACCTCAGCCTTGGATGATGGGATAAAATGTGTTTGTGAATCTAAAACAGAAATGTGCAAATGTATATCTCAAAGCTGTCCACCTTCACACTTGGGAATGGGGCATTATAAAATTTGCAAAATCCAACAGATTTGTCAACCAATGAAACCATACCTATCAGTAGAAAGAAGAGGAGGTCTTTCCAACTGTCACCCCAGTACCCTCTGTGCATACTCAGAACCTGCTCTGCAGTACTGGAACAAAGGGAGAACAAACTCCCACCATCTTAGCAACAATGGCACTGGATGTAGAATACAGCCCTGACTATAAGCTCGTATGATGGTCTAAGATGGAATACAAAAGATGACAGCAGAGCTGTAGCAAACCAACACATCTCAGAAACAAATCAAACTGCAATTTTTACAGATGCTGTGGTACTTCATTTGAAATGGCTACAACACAACTGGTGTGCATATGTGTTTGTGGTTGAACAAATAGATTGGACAAATTTAATCCATCCATTCAGCCCACCCAGTTTTTGGTTTTCCTCTTCAAGTATCTTCTGCTTCCATTCTGCAAAGATTTCTCACTTTCAGTAGTGGCACTCTTAGGGAGCCTCCTGACTAAGGTGCTTATATCCCACTTCAACTGGTATGCTAGGTTAATTACTCTTCCTTCCACCCCCAAGTCACTGATGAACTGCAAAGATGAGAATCATAGAATCATAGAATCATAGAAATGTAGAGTTGGAAGAGACCACACGGGCCATCCAGTCCAACTCCCTGTCATGCAGGAACCTCCTCAAAGCACTCCCGACAGATGGCCATCAAGCCTCTGCTAAAAACCTCCAAGGTAGGAGACTCCACTACTCTCCGAGGCAGCAGATTCCACTGCCGGACAGCCCTGACTGTCAGGAAGTTCTTCCCTGAGGTTCAGGTGGAATCTCCTTTCCTGCAGCTTGAATCCATTGCTCCTTGTCCTGGTTTCTGGAGCAGCAGAAAACAAGCCCCCTCCTTCCTCTACGTGGCATCCCTTCAAATATTTAAACATGGCTATCATGTCCCCCTCTTAACCTCCTTTTCTGCAGACTAAACATACCCAGCTCTCTCAGTCTATCCTCATAGGGCATGTTTTCCAGGCCTCTCACCATTTTGGTCACCCTCCTCTGGACTTGCTCCAGCTTGTCAATATCCTTCTTGAATTGGGGTGCCCAGAACTGGACACAGTATTCAAGATGGGGTCTAACCAAAGCAGAGTAGAGTGGTACCAGTACCTCCCTCGATCTAGACACCATACTCCTGTTGATGCAGCCGAGAATTGCATTGGCTTTCTTGGCTGCCGCATCACACTGCTGACTCATGTTCAGCTTGTGGTCTATGAAGACTCCTAGATCCCTTTCACACGTACTGCTATCCAGCCACGTGTCCCCCATCCTATATTTCTGTATTCCATTATTTCTGCCTAAGTGTAGGACCTTACATTTCTCTCTGTTGAATTTCATTTTGTTCGCCCTGGCCCAGCTCTCCAATCTATCCAGGTCATTTTGAATTTTGATCCTGTCCTCTGGCGTATTAGCAACCCCTCCCAATTTGGTGTCATCTGCAAATTTGATGAGCATGCCCTCTATTCCTTCATCTAAGTCATTGATAAAAATATTGAACAGCACTGGGCCCAGGACAGAACCTTGTGGCACCCCACTAGTCACTTCTCTCCAGGATGAAAAGCAGCCATCCGTGATCACCCTTGGGTTCGAGTGAATCTGCAACCAATTACATATCCAATTAACAGTAGCCCTGTCTAGCCCACATTTTACTAGCTTCGATGCAAGAATGTCATGGGGAACTTTGTCAAAGGCCTTCTTGAAATCGAGATATGCTACATCCACAGCATTCCCTTCATCTATCAAGCTAGTAACTCTATTCATAAAAAGAGATCAGATTAGTCTGGCATGACTTATTTTTGAGAAATCCATGTTGACTTCTCGTGATTATTGCGTTGTTTTCTAAATGATTAGAAACTGAACGCTTAATGATCTGTCCAGGATCTTCCGGGTACCGATGTCAGGCTGACTGGGCGATAATTATTTTGGGTCCTCTTTTTTTCCCTTCTTGAAGATGGGGTGGCTGCTTTGCTCTCTTCCAATCTGCTGGAACTTCTCCTGTCCTCCAAGATTTCTCAAAAATTATAGCAAGCGGTTCCGAAATGACCTCTGCCAGCTCTTTTAATATCCTAGGATGCAAATTCATACTGGCCCTGGAGACTTGAATTCATCCAATGCGGCCAGGTATTCCTGTACCACCTCTCTACTTATTAAGTGCCTCATTTCCTCTGCTTCCTCCCCTGCTCCCCTACCGCAGGTTAGGTGCTTGTATCCTTCTGGGAAAATACGGAGGCAAAGAAGGTGTTAAGTAGCTCTGCCTTTTCTCTCCCCTGTGAGTAATTCGCCATCTTCTCTGCGTAGCGACCCCCCTACTGTCTCCTTCTTTTTCCTTTTGCTGCGGACATATTTAAAAAAACCCTTTTTATTGTTTTTAATGTCTCTGGCCAGCCTAAGTTCGTTCTGTGCTTTAGCCTTTCTGACCTCCTCCCTACATCTCCTGGCTACTTGCTTAAATTCTTCTTTGGTGGTTTCCCCTTCTTCCATTTCCTATACGTGTTTCTCTTAACTCTTAGCTCAGCTGAGAGTTCTTTAGTCAACCATTCTGGTTTCTTCAGATGCCTTCCATTTTTCCTCCTTATTGGCACAGTTTTAGACTGTGCCGTCAGGAGTATCTCCTTTTTAAGGAACTCCCATGCCTCCTGAACTCCTTTCCCTTTCACTATTCCTGACCACGGAATTCCAGCCAGCAGCTCCCTAAGTTTACAGAAGTCCGCTTTTTTAAAATCTAAGACGAGTGTCTGGCTACCCTTATCTTCTCCTTCCCACTGAATGCTAAATTCCAACAGGGCATGGTCACTCCCCCCTAAAGATCCAACCACTTCTACCTCATTCACAAGGTCATCCCTGTTGGTCAAGACCAGATCTAGAATATTTGATCCCCTTGTGGCCTCTTCCCACCTTCTGGACCATGAAGTTGTCTGCAAGCAAGCAAGAAACTTGCTGGACCTTGCTGTCTTGGCAGAGTTCGCTCCCAGCGTCTGTCCGGGGTAATTGAAATCTCCTCTTTACTGTATCTCTCCTCTTTGAATGTTCAGTCATTTGGTTGAGGAAGGCGTCATCCAAGTCCTCAGCCTGGGTTGGAGGTCTGTAGTGAACCCCCACCAGAATATCCCTGTTGTTTCTCGCTGCCTTAATTCTTACCCAAATGCTCTCTACCTGGCTTTCTGGGTTTAAGCCCAGGATCTCTTCACAGGTGAAAACATCCTTGACATACAAGGCTACTCCTCCTCCTTTCTTGTTTGGTCTATTTTTACAAAATAGGCTATACCCCTCTATTCCTATATTCCAATCATGAGACTCATCCCACCAGGTCTCAGTGATGCCTATGAAATCGTATTTATTTTCTTGTACTAGGAGTACAAGCTTGGTCCCTGCTTGTTTCCCCCATACTCCTTGCATTAGTGTAAGACACTTAAGTCCCCAGGCCCTTCCTGCAAGTCCTGTACTATTGTTTCTACTCCTCCCGCCATTGGCCGCTTGTACTACTTATCCAGTATCATTTGGGCCTTTTCCCCCTATGTTCTCTGAGTCCTTGCCCTGAATAATATTGTCTCCCTCCCCAGTGGATCTTAGTTTAAAGACCTCTTAATCTTCCTTGCAAGACTGTTTGCAAAAACATTCCTGCCCAGTTTTGTGAGGTGCAGCCCATCCCTCGCCAGAAGCCCATGTTCATGGAAATTCAGGCCATGTTCCCAAAAACCCCAAACCGTTGTTGGCGGCACCATGTGCGGAGCCAGTTGTTGACCTCTACTATTGCCCTTTCCCTACATGCGCCGTATCCTTGAACAGGGAGGAGAGACGAAATGACCACCTGCACACCAAGGTCCTTAAGCTTGGTCCCCATACGCTCGTAGTCCTTTGCAATGTGGTTTAAGCTGCTCCTCGCAGTGTCATTGGTTCCCACATGAACCAAAATGAGGGGCTTATAGTCAGGATAGGGGTTTGAGACCACCTGGTTAGCCTCTCCGTTATGTGGTTGATCCTGGCCCCAGGAAGACAACAGACTTCTCGATTGAGCTTGTCCGTTTGCAGATTGCTGTTTCCGTTCCTCTTAGCAAAGAGTCCCCAACAACCAGAACTCGCCTCCTCTGAGACTTGTCCTGGGCTCCTCGGCGAACCTGTTCTACTCGGACTGCCTGGGCATTCTGTTTAGGCTGGGAGTGTTGATCTAGTCCCTGTTGGTGAAGTTTGATTCCTTCTTGTTGACATTCTGTTCCCTCCGCGTGGTGCTCCTCATTGTTCATAAGGCCAAGTAGTTCGAAGCGATTGTGTATGCTAAGAGTCTCTGTTACCTTCCTGGTCCTTTTACTCCTCCGTGTGACATTCGCCCAAACCTCCGTTTCCCGGCAAAGTGTGGTGACTTCCTGATCTGGCAGCTCCTCCGTGCATTCAGTTCTTGAGTAGGTCTCCACTGCCCTATACGCAAAAACTCCTCCCCTTCCCTAATAAGATGGAAATCAGAGATTCGTCTGCCTCCAGCTAGCAGAACCTACTCCTCCAAGAAGGTGACCAGCTTGCACTTGGTGCAGGTGTACCCGAGAACCTCTTGTGGCAAGAAAAGGAACATGCCACAAGCGTTACAGGTGACTGCAGCAGCTTCCTCACCTTCCATCCTTGAAACTACAGAGAGTAGTACAGGAGAAGCTCGAGAAAGTAAAGGAGTGCAAGTGCGCGCGCCGAAGGCGCTTGCCGTTGGTAGCTCCTAAATAAAGCTCCTCCCCGCTAGCTGCCTCCTCCCTCTCGTTAGTCAGACCGTGTGATCAGGCAGAGCCCACGGCCAGGACAGTAGCCAGCAAACAATAGCAAGCAATTAACAGCAAAAACAAGCAAGGCCCCCAAGCACAGCAAAAACAAGCTCAGCAAAAAAAAACAAGCCTGTGAAACACACCTGGTCTAGGACGTCTTCACAGGCCCAGCTCTCCTCTGCTCTTTCCTCTGGGAAATGAGCTAGAGGCCCGTTGGTAGCTCCTAATAAAGCTCCTCCCCGCTAGCTGCCTCCTCCCTCTCGTTAGTCAGACCGTGTGATCAGGCAGAGCCCACGGCCAGGACAGTAGCCAGCAAACAATAGCAAGCAATTAACAGCAAAAACAAGCAAGGCCCCCAAGCACAGCAAAAACAAGCTCAGCAAAAAAAACAAGCCTGTGAAACACACCTGGTCTAGGACGTCTTCACAGGCCCAGCTCTCCTCTGCTCTTTCCTCTGGGAAATGAGCTAGAGGCCCGTTGGTAGCTCCTAATAAAGCTCCTCCCCACTAGCTGCCTCCTCCCTCTCGTTAGTCAGACCGTGTGATCAGGCAGAGCCCACGGCCAGGACAGTAGCCAGCAAACAATAGCAAGCAATTAACAGCAAAAACAAGCAAGGCCCCCAAGCACAGCAAAAACAAGCTCAGCAAAAAAAACAAGCCTGTGAAACACACCTGGTCTAGGACGTCTTCACAGGCCCAGCTCTCCTCTGCTCTTTCCTCTGGGAAATGAGCTAGAGGCCCGTTGGTAGCTCCTAATAAAGCTCCTCCCCACTAGCTGCCTCCTCCCTCTCGTTAGTCAGACCGTGTGATCAGGCAGAGCCCACGGCCAGGACAGTAGCCAGCAAACAATAGCAAGCAATTAACAGCAAAAACAAGCAAGGCCCCCAAGCACAGCAAAAACAAGCTCAGCAAAAAAAACAAGCCTGTGAAACACACCTGGTCTAGGACGTCTTCACAGGCCCAGCTCTCCTCTGCTCTTTCCTCTGGGAAATGAGCTAGAGGCCCGTTGGTAGCTCCTAATAAAGCTCCTCCCCGCTAGCTGCCTCCTCCCTCTCGTTAGTCAGACCGTGTGATCAGGCAGAGCCCACGGCCAGGACAGTAGCCAGCAAACAATAGCAAGCAATTAACAGCAAAAACAAGCAAGGCCCCCAAGCACAGCAAAAACAAGCTCAGCAAAAAAAAACAAGCCTGTGAAACACACCTGGTCTAGGACGTCTTCACAGGCCCAGCTCTCCTCTGCTCTTTCCTCTGGGAAATGAGCTAGAGGCCCGTTGGTAGCTCCTAATAAAGCTCCTCCCCGCTAGCTGCCTCCTCCCTCTCGTTAGTCAGACCGTGTGATCAGGCAGAGCCCACGGCCAGGACAGTAGCCAGCAAACAATAGCAAGCAATTAACAGCAAAAACAAGCAAGGCCCCCAAGCACAGCAAAAACAAGCTCAGCAAAAAAAAAAAACAAGCCTGTGAAACACACCTGGTCTAGGACGTCTTCACAGGCCCAGCTCTCCTCTGCTCTTTCCTCTGGGAAATGAGCTAGAGGCCCGTTGGTAGCTCCTAATAAAGCTCCTCCCCGCTAGCTGCCTCCTCCCTCTCGTTAGTCAGACCGTGTGATCAGGCAGAGCCCACGGCCAGGACAGTAGCCAGCAAACAATAGCAAGCAATTAACAGCAAAAACAAGCAAGGCCCCCAAGCACAGCAAAAACAAGCTCAGCAAAAAAAACAAGCCTGTGAAACACACCTGGTCTAGGACGTCTTCACAGGCCCAGCTCTCCTCTGCTCTTTCCTCTGGGAAATGAGCTAGAGGCCCGTTGGTAGCTCCTAATAAAGCTCCTCCCCGCTAGCTGCCTCCTCCCTCTCGTTAGTCAGACCGTGTGATCAGGCAGAGCCCACGGCCAGGACAGTAGCCAGCAAACAATAGCAAGCAATTAACAGCAAAAACAAGCAAGGCCCCCAAGCACAGCAAAAACAAGCTCAGCAAAAAAACAAGCCTGTGAAACACACCTGGTCTAGGACGTCTTCACAGGCCCAGCTCTCCTCTGCTCTTTCCTCTGGGAAATGAGCTAGAGGCCCGTTGGTAGCTCCTAATAAAGCTCCTCCCCGCTAGCTGCCTCCTCCCTCTCGTTAGTCAGACCGTGTGATCAGGCAGAGCCCACGGCCAGGACAGTATGGGACAATGAGTATGGATTTGAGTTATCTCTGATCTCCTCAGCCTAGGTTGGACAGCATGGGCTGTCTAAATAGCCCTGTAGACACCTGTAAGGACAGATGTGGTTGCAGTTACAACTGTTTGGAAACACAATACTTTTCTAGCTGGCAATTTTAAAATTTAAACCTTTTAATCTTTACCATAGGTCATGCCACTGAAAGAGTTTCCCAAACTCTGTTTCAAGTCAGTGTCCTGAAGCCTACTGGTGAGCCATTGAATCTAGGCCATTTTTGTGTGGTGGAAGGGAGGGGTGGAAGGGAGAGTCCTGCAATGGGGATACAATGGCAGTGGTCAATGAGTCATGCTTTCACATGATGTCATCGTGGTCCCACTGCCAACCCATCTCCACTCACTGAGATTGTGGGATAGTTGCTTCATGGAAAAAATCCATTAAGCACCTACAATCACATGATGCTCCCCTCACCCCAGCCATGCGGAAGGGGCAGAAGCACGATCATGCGCTTCCTTCCCCAGCACAGCACGGGAAAGAGGCCGGTTGTGCTGTGCAAGGCAGGGGCATGTTGCTTTGTGTGCCTTTCTGCAGGGAGCTGGCTGGGTGCGGACAGGAGTATTCCCTTTGCATTCCCATGCCAGCAAAGGCACTACCGAGATCACAAATGGGACGTCAGCAGGAACCCGTAAGGTGTGAAAATGGCCCTTGTGTTAAATGGTGAGCCACCACATAGGTAAATAATGGGTCTACACTTGTTGATATGAACAAGAGGTTTGAGGTTAGTGAGTTGCAGCATTCAATCCCAACTGTCTTCTCAGATGCATCTGACAGGGATGACAGACAGGGTCTTCTCTGTGGCAGCTCCTAGACTACTACTAGACTTCCCTGGGAAAGACTAGGATAGTTCCCTCCTTGCTGTCCTTCCCCCAGCAAGTGCAAACTTTCCTAAAAGGCCTTTAGGAATTGCCTGCAATAGGCTTTTAAGGGTGCATTGTTTTGTGGTTCTTGATAACCTTTCCTAACAGGCCTTTAGGAATTGCCTGCAATAGGCTTTTAATGGTGCATTGTTTTGTGGCTCTTGATAGCCTTTCCTAACAGGGCTTTAGGAATTGCCTGCAATAGGCTTTTAAGGGTGCATTGTTTTGTGGCTCTTGATAACCTTTCCTAACAGGCTTTCAGGAATTGCCTGCAATAGGCTTTTAATGGTGCATTGTTTTGTGGCTCTTGATAACCTTTCCTAACAGGGCTTTAGGAATTGCCTGCAATAGGCTTTTAAGGGTGCATTGTTTTGTGGCTCTTGATAGCCTTTCCTAAAAGGGCTTTAGGAATTGCCTGCAATAGGCTTTTAAGGGTGCATTGTTTTGTGGCTCCTGATAGCCTTTCCTAACAGGGCTTTAGGAATTGCCTGCAATAGGTTTTTAAGGGTGCATTGTTTTGTGGCTCTTGATAGCCTTTCCTAACAGGGCTTTAGGAATTGCCTGCAATAGGCTTTTAATGGTGCATTGTTTTGTGGCTCTTGATAGCCTTTCCTAACAGGCCTTTGGGAATTGCCTGCAATAGGCTTTTAAGGGTGCATTGTTTTGTGGCTCTTGATAGCCTTTCCTAACAGGGCTTTAGGAATTGCCTGCAATAGGCTTTTAAGGGTGCATTGTTTTGTGGCTCTTGATAACCTTTCCTAACAGGCCTTTAGGAATTGCCTGCAATAGGCTTTTAAGGGTGCATTGTTTTGTGGCTCTTGATAACCTTTCCTAACAGGCCTTTAGGAATTGCCTGCAATAGGCTTTTAAGGGTGCATTGTTTTGTGGCTCCTGATAGCCTTTCCTAACAGGGCTTTAGGAATTGCCTGCAATAGGCTTTTAAGGGTGCATTGTTTTGTGGCTCTTGATAACCTTTCCTAACAGGCTTTCAGGAATTGCCTGCAATAGGCTTTTAATGGTGCATTGTTTTGTGGCTCTTGATAACCTTTCCTAACAGGGCTTTAGGAATTGCCTGCAATAGGCTTTTAAGGGTGCATTGTTTTGTGGCTCTTGATAGCCTTTCCTAAAAGGGCTTTAGGAATTGCCTGCAATAGGCTTTTAAGGGTGCATTGTTTTGTGGCTCCTGATAGCCTTTCCTAACAGGGCTTTAGGAATTGCCTGCAATAGGTTTTTAAGGGTGCATTGTTTTGTGGCTCTTGATAGCCTTTCCTAACAGGGCTTTAGGAATTGCCTGCAATAGGCTTTTAATGGTGCATTGTTTTGTGGCTCTTGATAACCTTTCCTAACAGGGCTTTAGGAATTGCCTGCAATAGGCTTTTAAGGGTGCATTGTTTTGTGGCTCTTGATAGCCTTTCTAATCAATGTTTAAATGGTCTTAATTCTATAGATTTTTAACCGGCAAAAGGGCGGGAGTACAAATGAACAAAAGCAATATCAATGGCTGGCAAGAGCAGCAAAGTGCATCGGAATGTCCATTCGTCGTCAGTTTTTGCAGCTGCCTTTGCTTCTGCACATTCCAGCTGCCACAAATGATCAGCCCAACAGAGCGCAGGCCTCCCATCTGTCCAAAATGTTGGAAGGAGCCACCACGGGGCAGGAAGGCGGGATCGCTGGATTCCCTCCCTCTCTCAGGCCATTTCCGCACTAGCCTGTTATAGCGCGATGATTCCACTTTCAACCTCCTCTGGAATCCTGGGGTTTGCAGTTTCGGGAGGGGCCATTTGGCCCCTCCCGAAACTGCAAACCCCAGGATTCCAGAGGAGGTTGAAAGTGGAATCATCGCGCTATAACAGGCTAGTGCGGAAACGGCCTCTCTCTTATCTCCAAGGGGCATCTCGCGTTTCTCCCCACCCCTGCTCGCGCCCCAGAGTCCGCTCTTCCTCCCAGTAAAACATTAGATTGCCGTGGGTAGATAACGCGGCCGCCACAGCTCAGCCGGCCAGAAGCGGGTTCGTTGTCCTCCGGAGCGCCGGCAGCCCTTCCCGCCCCAGCGCCCGGCGAAGGGGGAGTGGCTGAGGCGGGGAGCCACGGTCGCCACCGACTGGCTTCGCCGCCGCCTGTTGCAATCCCTTCCCTGCCTTGCGCCGCTTTAAGCGATGAGACGATCACGCTGCCTCCTCGTGGCGCTCGGGCCAATGGCGAAGGCCGGCTGCAAGCCTCCGGCCAATCGGAGCGGGGCGATGGCCACTCCCCTGTGGGGGGAGCCAATAGGAAGGCAGGGGCGCCGAGCGTGGCTCCTGTTTAGGGAGCCTCTAGGGTGGCAATTCTTTCGAAGAGGGGTTGTTGGTGCTGCTGCTGCTGGGCGCGGAACTGGAGATCGGCTCCGAGAAGAGGTCGCGGGGGACGCGAAGCCGGGAGATTCGTCTCTGGGAACCATGGATGGCAAGAAGTACGTCGTAAACTTCGGCGCGGGACCCGCTAAGCTGCCGCGATCGGTAAGGGAAGGTTTAGATTTGCTTGGAGGGATTTATTTCCGCACCAGCCTATTATCGCGCGATGATTCCACTTTCAACCTCCTCTGGAATCCTGGGGTTTGCAGTTTCGGGAGGGGCCGGCCGGCCCCTCCCGAAACTGCAAACCCCAGGATTCCAGAGGAGGTTGAAAGTGGAATCATCGCGCTATAACAGGCTGGTGCGGAAATGGAGTTATTCGGAGCCCTTAATCGCGATCCCTGGTTCCTTTCAAACTGGGGGAGGGAGTAAGGGAGCTTTGCACCGCGCAGCCCGATCCTATGCAGAGTTCCTCGCAAGGAAGTCCCAAGGACTGACTTCTCTGCTCCACTGGGAATAAGTAAAAACCCCGCTGACTTAGGTAAGACTTGCTTCCTAAGGGGGTAGAGCCACGAGCTGGATCCAGCGGAGCTCAGGGGAGCGAGACTAACCTTCAGACAGGAGGTCTTTCCGCACTAGCCTGCTATAGCGCGATGATTCCCCTTTCGGCCTCCTCTGGAATCCTGGGGTTTGCAGTTTCGGGAGGGGCCCCGATGTTCTGTTAAAGCGGGGGGACAAACGGAGGGAGGGGATGCTAGATTTGGACTTTGGAGAAGCTTTGCAGGCGATTTTCCTTCTCACAATATCTTTTAGTCAGTTTTATGGCAGGGCTGCTTTGCCTTGGAAACTTAACGAGCTGGCATGTTAGTGCTACCTCGCTCCTCGTTTACCTTTTCCCCCCACTCCCTTTGGATCAAAACACAGGATCTGGGGGGGAAAAGCAGGATTTGAAATGCTCGGGCGTTCTGTTTCTCAAAGCTGCAAAGGTGCAGCCATAGCTTGTTGTGAAGCAACAGCATTTCAAGCAGTCCAGGAGGGTGAATGGGGGGCGCGCCTGGCTTTCAAGGGCGTCCCTGAACATCTGTCAAGCCAGATGTCTGCATTGCAGGGTATTTTCCTCTCCCTTTCCTCCCCTTATCTTCCATAGTTTCTGCCTAGTCTTTCAGGCGCTCCAAGGGGCATATTTGGACTAGGAGGAGCAGGAAAGGGTCTATTAAAGGGCGCAGAGACTCGACTATCTCTTTAATCGTCCTTTCTTTCACAGGGACTCCCAAATCTCCAATTGGTTAGGCAGATCACCCTGATCCCAAATATCTGTATGGGTTTTGTTTCAGGGGGGAAAAAAAAGTTGTAGCTGAGAGTAACACTTGGCTCATTAGCCATTTCCGCACTACGGTGTTAAACTGCTGCTATTCCACTTTCAATGCCCTGTGGAATTCTGAGGTTTGTAGTTTACTGAGACCAAAGAGCTCTTTGGCTGAGAATTCGAAGTGCCCTTCCCTAAACTACAAACCCCAGAATTCAATAGGAGGTTGATAGTGGAATAGCAGCACTTTAACACTGTAGTGCGGAAATGGCTATTGTTGGATATGGCTGCTTGTGGGCTTTTAGAAACATGCACATTCGCTTTTTCTTTTTCAAATGTGCCTCAGTAGCTGTGAAAAAATCCAAGAAAATTCCCTCCCTTTTCCTGCCCAGGCAGCTCCAAAAAGAGATTTGGGTTTCTTGTTTTTCCAGTTCAGGAAGCCAGAGTATAGAATTGCTTGAAACTTGGAGAGCGGCAATGTTCTTACCCATTTTGCTTGTTCCAGAAACTAGGATTTAAAGAATCCATTGTCTTCCCTTACTGAATCAACCCTTTGTGAATATGTAGGGCAGAAGATAAGTTTTTTTTTTTTAAAGACACACTGCTTTAAGAACAGATAGTTTGCCCTAACTCAAGAAGCAGATGTCAAGTAAAATATAAATACCATATAAACTATAGTCATTTCTTCAGAAGGTTGCATCAGCGACTGTCTCAATCCAATCACATCTGGGAGAGGTGTGGCTTCTGTGGGATATATCAAGTTTTCCAGCTTTCCACAAGAACTGAATATCTAAGCAATTTTACGCATTGGTGTGCATTGTTTTGATCTAACGAGCTGAGACACTACTGTTAATTTCGAATTGCATTATGCATTGCAGTGCTGCGGTTAACATTTTCTCCCAAAAGCTGTTTTCCTTAACTGTATTAGATCTTATCTTAGCAATCTTATTTAGAGAAGATTTTAAGCACAGTTCTTATTCAGTTAGCTAGGTTTTCTTCCTAGTGAAGAAGCTTTGATATTTCACAGGGCTTGCCTGTAAATCTGTCTGAGTGTAAAAATGCCTTTGTTTTTCACATGTGGCCAACATTAGCAGAATGCAGGATCTGGTTTCTGAAAACCTGGTGGTATAATTATTCAGAATGCCTTTAAGGAAAGAGAAAACTTGAACAGGTTTTCTGGAACATCAAATATCTACTCAAAAGTGAAGGAAAATGGGGCATGAGACGTTTTGCTATGAGACGTTATTTTGCAAGTGTTTTATTATTTATTTATTACCAAGTTCCATGTTGAAATTACCATGGGCGAAGTATGGTTCAATCCTTAGAACTTTCCAAAGTTCTAATGACATTTGTGTATTTCTTTGTATGTGTATGCTGACTTTTAGGGCAAAGTCCAAAGATAGATAACATGCATAATTAAAAACACAGCTAAACTCCTATCAAAAATGGAGTGTAGAAGTACAATAGCTCTAGGGATAGTACACTGGCCTACAGAGGCTCCCAGTCTTGATCTCTGGTATCTCCCGTTTAGACACACACCTTCCAAAAGAATCAAATGATAGGTAAGACTGCTGTCTGAGTCACTAGAAAGCTACAGCCAGTTGAATTTGTGGACTAATCCCTTCACCAGTATTATTATCCTTGTATTTGGATAACTCTTACAAAGCATCGCTATCTATGTCTGTTGGCCTGTGTGTATTTATAGCATAAAACAGGAGTAGAAATCACTTGGGTCTCTAAATATTGTTGCACTGCAACTCACAGTGTTCCTTACCATTCATTAGCTATGTTGGCTAGGACTGCTGGGAGTTGCAGTTCAGAAACATCTGGATAACAATATGATTGTCACTCCAGCAAAAAATATAATGTGTAAAATGTGTGTATGTAAAATGATTTGCTATTGATATGTACTCAGCTGTGCTGAATTTATTTCCTTTGTAGGTATTATTAGAAGCTCAGAAGGAACTGGTGGATTATAAAGGCCTTGGCATTAGTGTTCTTGGTAAGGTGTTTCTGTTTATTCTCCATTCTTTTGAGGAGGTTTTGAATTTATGTCTTAAAATTAATGCAACAAATAAGTACTACATAATTTGCTCTTCATGGTCCCAGTTTGAAAATATCCTTTTTAAAGTGTCTATGTATTTTAAATTATTTCCTCAAAATACTTATTGGCCAAATAGTTAAGGATGAAATAATAATAAAACATCAATAACATAAAACTGAAGAAGCTAAATGGTAATGTTGAAATTAGCAACTTCTCCACCTTAAAATCAAGTAGGAATTAAGACATCTGTATCATATTTTTGTCGCACACATTTTGCAAGGAGCATATGACAGCACACACCTTGTGTTTTGGTAATAGTAATGTTATTTTATTTTTTCTTATAACTAGCCTGTAAGGAATATTTATTTGAAAAAGTGAGCTCAATCCATAGTCAGCCAATCAGATTCATCCCTCAACTTGGGTATTTTTAATCCAGTTTAGCCTTCCATCCATACTGCACAACAGCATCTCCGGATTTTTTTGACTTCCAGTTCCTAACAGTCCTAGCCAGCATGGGCTGTGGTCCAAAATTCTGGAAACTGGAATCCAAAACTCAGGAAGGGTTTTACTTTGAGACAAGCTATCTATTTTATGCTAGTCCTAACAGACTGAAACATAAACTTTTATCCTGATCTAGTAATTTCCAAATGGATGTAAGAGCTTTTTGGTACATGTGAAGCCCTGAACCGTGAGGTAGCTGCTCCATTCACTTAAATGCAGGAATATTACTCTGTGAATGGAATTCTTGTACCACTTGAAAGATATGGGGCAGCATATATGCAAGTTTCCTGAAGTTGCTGGTGCATATGGTGGTGTGTGGAATAAGACTGAAACACAGATCTGCAGTAAGGCCCAGAAAGCAAAGGTTAGTTTGGTTCCATATTGTCTTTGATACTCCTGGTGACTTAACCAAATTAATTATTTCTGTTTGTATCTGGTATGGCTTATATTGTAGTGAGCTTGATTTATTTCTTTTGTCCTAGAAATGAGCCACAGAACTTCTGACTTCTCAAAAATCATCAAAGCAACTGAAAATGGCTTGCGGGAACTTCTGTGAGTTACCATTTTTATAATTTTTATTAACACCATAAGAAGCCTCTCTTTTGATGACATTGTAGCTCCAGTACAGTTTTTTTTTTTCCATTTGGCATGTGAGATTCCTTAATAGAAGTTGAAAGTGTTTGCTTCCTTGATATGGAAATAAGACTAAACACTTCGTGCTTGTGTTTTCAGAATGGCTTAGTTTATAAACTTTGTGAATTGATTCAATTATTTCTGTAATAGAACTGAATCCAGTTATTAGTCCCAACTATAGCAGTCCCATAGAATCAATGAGATTTATAGATGTGTTAATTTAACATATCTGTTCATTCCAGTTGGATTAGGTGCAATGAATGAACAATTAGATTTAGGTCATATTGTTGTAAACAAACTGTGGCCTTTTCCACACAATGGCACTGTCCTGGCATGGGTTTGCGTTGCTGCCAGTCTGCGAATCTTGTTTTTGCACGACATCATTGTGGTCCTGCTGCCCACATGTCCCTAGCCATTGCAGTCATGGGGTATACCATTACCCAAAAAAATCTGGTAATGGCCCCTGATTGTGTGATGCTCCTGTCACCAGTGGCTGTGCAGAAAGGGCAGAAGTGCGATCTAAGCGCTTCCTTCCACAGTGCAGCACAGGAAGTGGCTGGCTACACTGCAGAAAGGAGCATGTCTCTTGCACTACCCTTCCACAGGCAGCTGGCAGGGTGTGGAGGGGAGCATTTGGGTCACATTCCCATCCTGGCAGTGGCAGTGCCGGGATTGCAACAGGGCAATGATGGAAAACAGTAAGGTGCAGAAAGGGCCTATGTCTTTTGTGCTTAACATAGCAATCACTTGCCAGCCCAACTGTTTAGATCCAAGCTGTACTAGATTTGAAACCAGGTCCCATTAAAATCAGTGAGATAGAAGTTAGTCATTGCTAGCTCATCATGTAGATTAAAATGGGACACAAGTATGACCCATACAGGATCCAATTCAATACTTTTCAAGAGCAAAGCAACATTGCGAGAAAGATAGCTTTAACTGGAGAGTTGGTGGGAAAGAAGAGGACATGCTATATTCATTTCATCAGCACTACTTGTGAAATCATGAACACTGAAAATGACTATGAGGAAGGGGAGCTTCTTGTGGTTCTAGTGCTGTATTATAGTATGCCATGGAGAACATAGACCATCACTATAAACTATTGACAAGGATGCGTACAAATTCTTCCCCTTCCAGATCTGGCAAGTTGCTGGCTGGGATAGAATCTCTTTTTGCTTCGGGTTGGGTCATTTTTATGGTTATATGTTGCTTGAGCATTGGACAACGGACATATTATCTAGCACCACTGTTCTACTCTAAAGACACCCAATATCATCTGATTTGAAAAGTTAAGCTGTGTAGGGCCCAGAGGCCATAGAGAATCTAAAAACCTCTAAGATGTTGGGAACATTCCTGTCTGAAATCACTGGATTTATCAGATAGCCTCTGATGTTCTTATGTGACAGCTGCACCAAAGATTCAGAATCTATGAGCTGGTCTCCACACCCTGCCAGCTGGCTTAAAAATCCCCCTGAAGTTTTGGAGTGCAGTGTAGGGTTGTGAAAATTGGATTCATGCATCTAACAGGTTATGTATTTGCTGAGTACTGTCTGCACTGGACATTTGGAGAGTATCAATAATCTAGCATGACCAGAGACACCCTAGGATTCTGTGATCCTTTTTAGCATACATGGGAATAGATGTACACCTGGAAGTTTTTAATGTTCTTAGGGTGTCACTTTGACTATGTCAAAGTGAGCATCCTGGAGAAGCTGGGGAAGACTAGCTACCATACCTTGGCATGAACCTTGTACAGTCAGATTCTGCAATGGCTAAATTCCATGCTCTGGTAATTTTTTTGTGGAGCATCACAAAGCTCACCACTAGGGCGTTATAATGGAATGTTACAATTGTCAGTATTGATCCAAGTTCAAAACAGGTATGGAATTACAGTCCTCCCTGCACATTCGTGGATTTGACTTCCATGAATTTATTATTTGCGGGGTGCCCGCTTGCCTCCCCCAATTCTCCCCCTTCCATTGCCTGGCCTTTTGCCCAGGCACAGGGATGGAAGAAAATCTTTGCTCCCCTGCACTCCCCTGCTCATTGCCTGCATGGGCATGCTGGCAGTGGCAGGCAGGAGAGTAGAGGGAGAAAAATTTTTGCTCCCTTGCCTGTCGCCTGTGTGGGTGTGCAGAAAGCAAGGCAGGCAGGTGAGTGGTGGACAGGACAGTGCAGGGGGAAAGATCTTCACTCCCCTGCACTCTTCTACTTGTCATCTGTGTGGAAAAAAAGGAAGGGTGCGTGGGCTGCAGGCTGGAGAGTGCAGGGGGAAAGCCTTCCTTTTCCTTCAGTCTCCTGGTTGTCACCCATGCGGGAGCACAAAAACAAGGCAGGGTATGGGGGCAACAGGAGGAGACTGGAAAGGGGATGGTTTCCTCCCTGCACTCTTCTGCCTTTCCCCCAGCCCACAGCGGCAGAAAGAATTAGGGAGGGGGGAGTGCTCGCTGGGGGGGAGTTGTTTGTGATTTTTTTTACTTCTGTGAGGGTTCTGTGCCCCGAACCCTTGCAAATATGGAGGGCCTACTGTTGCTAGCCTGAGAAAAGATATTTGTGTGTTGTGGGTCTTTTGAATCACTGAATGTTGATGTTGTGGGAAGGAGCTACATTATTTCTATTTTGAATTAGCATTCCAGCAGTTGAAACTCTTCTTGCTGTCTCCTAAAACAAGCATATTTGTTATCTGATGTGAGTAACAGCAATATAGGGAACTAATATTATAAATGATGAATTAGTACTTATTTTATATCCTTTCTTCTTTTGCACAGGAAGATACCAGACAATTACAAAGTGATATTTCTCCAAGGAGGTGGATCCGGACAGTTTAGTGGCATTCCATTAAACCTTATTGCGTTAAAAGAAGCAAGGTGTGCTGATTATGTGGTCACAGGAGCCTGGTCAGCAAAAGCAGCCAAAGAAGCGGAGAAATATGCCAAAGTCAATCTTGTTCATCCTAAACTCTCTAGTTATACAAGTGAGTTAACTTTAAGCTTAACACCGATGAACACTTGGAATCATGCCTGGCAGCATAATTTTCTTTCTTTTTTCTGGTTCTTTTGATTTGTTAAAACAGTGTGAAGGATAATGAAAACACAATCTGTAAGCACATGGCATGCCCCCCATGGAGAAACGCCCTATTAGATAGTTTGGCATAAAAACTTTTATCTCATTAGAGAGAAAAACATTCTTACAATTGATCTGGAGAGAAGGCTTGCATTGTCTTTTGAGACATCCCTTACTTTGTCCACCTTTGTTTAAGAGGCTCTTTAAATACTCTTATCAATACTGAATTTTCATTATTGCTTCTATTTGTGATAGTGGCTTAACTCATTTCTTCTGTTTATTTGCCTTTGACAGAAGCTAAATCTACTTGTTTCCATCCCATTCCTTCCCTCTCCCATTTTTGAGCATGTTGTCTAAGAAGAATTGAGTTGTGTAAGGGTGCACTTCTGCATTGGAGGAAAAAAAAAAAAAAAAACAGCCAACCAAACATGTGGGAAAATTAGTACAGGGAGAAATAGGATCAAAACTGTAATACAATTTGACAAGAGTGCTGGTCTGGAAGCCGTTAGTACAAACAATTAGGACAACTTACTACATTAAAAAAAAAGGCATCTCATTCTGTTGATATAACAAATATACAGATTCTTGTGGTTGATGTATTTTAGGGTGTCTTCTGTGCAAAGCTGTTAAATCTTATGTTAAGATAGCTATTTAATCTTTCCATTAGAAAAATCTAGGTTACAGGCTTGCAGAGATGAATAAGAGACAGTGAAAACAAGGCTTTCAGACCAAATCCAGATTTGGCAGGGCTTCTTTCTACTCATTTTGAGTGACATTTCAGTTCCCTTCTCAGCTCTATGACCCTTCTGGTGATTTGTACCCCGGTTCTTGCTTCCCTCTGTCCTTGCTGTTAATTGCAAAATGTAATCAATCCAAATCAGAGCCATGGAGGCAAATATATGCCAGCTGCACGATTGAATTTCTTTGGTAAAGTGAACTTTTCCCCACAACTAGGTTTGCACAGACTTGTGGTTTCACATAAAATTAATCCTCCTCTTCAGGATTTTCAGAAAAGGGAGTTTAGATTGCAGAAAGGATATCTCATAGAGCTACCAGTTTGCCTCTCCCAAAAGAATGTTGTTTTTCAAAACATGTTGAATGATAGCAAATAGGTGAAGACACTTTGAGAATCAAGTTATTTGTTGGGCATTGCATTACTACAGATTGCTTTAACCTGGATGCTTTTTAGACATACAAAATGTTCTTGCAGGAGTGATGTAAAGAATGTCCAAGAAACATTTCATTTCTTCAGAGATTTGAAGTATGGCCAGAATGGTATACAGTGTGGAAAATGAATCTTTAATCTGAGAGGGATATTTAAATGCACATTTATATATTCCTATAAGGAGAACCAGTCTTAAAAGCTACACATTGAACAACTGATCAGCATTTCTCAGCATCTGTAGTGAAGCATGACATCTGGCTCAGAATGTCCTGTTTTTCTTATATTTTTAAGATTGTGTTATTGAGAAGCATTGACACAGAATATGTAACTGACCCTGCTTCTGATGCAAAGTGGTTAGTTTTTGCTTCTTCCCCTGGTGAAATGGGCATGTTCCTGAGGTATGCTAAATTTACACATCTCAGTATCGTGTTTGTATAGATGCAAGTCCCAAATTATGGCGAATACTCTGTTGGTGCTTAGACGTGTGAGTAGCCATTCTCAGAGCCAGAGGATACTGCTCTACTTCAGCTTTCCGTGTTGCACCCAGACCTGCTCTGGTTTAGGTCTCCAGAGCAGTTTTAGGAAGGTAAGGGGGTGTGGAAACATCTTCCCCCTCATGGTTTATCTAATGGAAACAGTTCATGAACAGAATCATATTCTGAATCCCAGCATACGACTCCAAAATTGTTATGTTAGCTAATATTTGCGTGACAGTGCAAGCACTCTTTCTCTGTGTGTGCCTCTCTCTCTCCCCTTCTCTCCTCTTTTTTCTTCTTACTTTTTTTTTAAACAATAGCAAATGTTCCTTTTGTAGCAAGTCCAAGATTTAATCCACTTTTTTGGCAAAGCAATAGAAATGCGCAAAACTGGAGTTGCTGTCAAAGTTCATTGTTTAGGAAAGCTGCATATGTTGTAGTTACTATCATACTACTGAGTCACCATTATCATACTGCTGAGTCACCGTTACTTCTGTCTCTTGTCTGTCATCTTATCTCCTTTAGAAATCCCTGACCCAAGCACTTGGAACCTTAACCCAGATGCCTCTTATGTCTATTACTGTGCAAATGAGACGGTCCATGGTGTGGAGTTTGACTTTGTACCTGATGTTGGCAAGGCAGTCTTAGTTTGTGATATGTCTTCAAACTTCCTCTCTAGACCTGTGGATGTTTCTAAGGTAAAGATTTCAAAGAGCAAAGTTTGCAAAGTGCCAGCTAGTATCTTGGGTCACTGAGGCCAATGCCTTTGTTACTTTTATGAACATCAGGAGATATCTGTATTACACAGTGACATCAGTGTTGTAGCAGTTTATGGGAATATTCTGGGATCTGTAACCTCCTGATAATTCTATTAGTGGCCACTATTCTACATTACTTTTCATATTCCTGTCTTCTGTATCTTTTTGTCTCCTGAGTCTCAATTCCACTTAGATTTTGAGTCTTTGGATGTAAATTTATCTTGTCTTTTTTTAAAAATAAAAATAGTATAAAAAACATTTAGCTTCTTTTAAGAAATCAGCAGCTCCTTACAATCCCCAGACCCTCTTCTCAGAACTACAATTTCAGGGTTCTCTGAGAAGAGAGAATAACAGTGGAAAGTACTTCTGAATATACATGCTTAGATTTCTGCTGTGTGTCTTTTGGTGTGAATGTGTCTTACAACATTAAAACTGTTTTGAACATGCACGCCACACATCTGAAGCTGGAAATGGTTAGACAATTGTTTTTCACTTCTGCTATGAGAACTGGCATGCTCTTTAGTACACTTTTGGATTTTCATTGTACACCCTTTTTCCTGTCATGAAGGAAATGCCCAGTATCAAGGGAAAAAAAAATAGCAAAAATATATGAATTATTAATAATCCTTGGTCCCTTGTGTGTGCCCATTGTCTATGGCAGGGGGAAGGGACTTTTTGGCCTTTTAGATGCCTTGAACTTCAGTTCCCAGAAGCTCCAGCCAGCACGGCCAATGCAAAGAGATTCTGAAAGTTGTTGTTCAAAGCATCTGGAAGCCAATGTTTCCCCAGTCCTTGTCTGTGGAGTTTTCCTCATTGATTGACTGATGTGAGTTCTAAATGTGGTTCATAAATGAATTCATAGGTGCAATGTCTATTTTATTTCCTTCCCCACACCCCCTGCTCCCAATATAAAGTTTGGTGTAATTTTTGCTGGCGCTCAGAAGAACGCAGGTTGTGCTGGTGTCACGGTGGTAATTGTGCGTGAGGATTTAATTGGATTTGCGCTGAAGGAATGCCCTATAGTGTTGGACTACAAAGTGCAAGTGGAGAACTCCTCATTATACAACACTCCTCCATGCTTCAGGTAATTTTGCCAAAGTGTAGTATCGTTCACCCTGCTAATTACTTGAATGTCATTTACTGTGCAGAGCATTTGGGGTTTGATTGGTGATGGCAAAGAGGGCAAACACAAGATTGCTTTGTGAGGGAGGAGCTGCGTGAGGCTCTAACAGTGCTCAGGAGAAACCCACTATCACACAGCAACTATTGTTGCGTCAGTTGCATGCATCTCCCTTGAAGCACATGGAAACTTACAGTGGAATTTTTGCTTTTGCTTTTTTTAAAAATTATTTTAAATTTTTTACTCAAGAAACAGAATGTTAGCAAAGGTAGAAAAGAAGTACAGGCTTCCCCTATTTTTATCTGACAGGTTAGGGACTGAAGCACTGTCTGAAAGCAGAAATGATCAAAAAGTGGAACCCATCTACTGTAGGAAACATGAAGGATTTAGGGAGGCTTCTTGGGACCAACCGTAATGCTGCTTGTAAAGTCTCTTAGCTGGCTTGGCATCTTCCCACCCTGCTTCTAAACTAGCTTTGCAAGCAGTGCATGTGCAGTCCCAAACGAGCCTCCATAGGCAAGAAAACCTGACAAAAGTCCACTGTTTTTCATCTAGCAGTACTGACAAGTTTGATCAATTCAACTAGGGAATCTACTCTTTCTGTAGGCAAGACTTGGGATCATGTGTGCATGTTTCCAGGCAAGTCTGCATAGACGGGAAGGTCTGATGAAAGAGTGGACCTCAAGTGTCAGTGCAGGAAAACACACTTTTGGTTTTACCATGACTTCTTTGAGTGTAATGGGAGCTCTGACAAAGCTGGATCTTAGCTTCAGCAGTGGTTAAGCTTCAGTTCAGCTTGGAGCAGCAGCAGTAAAACCAAGAGTGGCTTCATCAGTCCTGCAGTAATGGATCCACCAGCCACTTCTGGCTTATGCATATAGTAAGCATGCCACTGTGGGGATTAGGTGGGGAAAGATACCCACACAAGTAGAAAAATGCAAATAAATATAAAAATCACAAATGCTTTTTTTTTTAACCTGAGGACACTTCTTTAGGAATCTCTAGGTTCTCTAGCATGATTCTATGCCTTGCATCCCTTGGCAATGGTGAAGGATACTGGGAGTTAGAGTTCCAAAAACCAGTGATGGACCACAGATTCACCATGCCTTGTGGGGAAAACATACAGTCTTTCTCTGTGTGTGGATAGGTGAAGAGAAACATTTCTCCGGAAAGAACAAGCATCCAGCAAGCTATTTATGCCAGTTGTATATCTTGGCCCTCTTCTGGTATTTTATACACTGACAGATCTTTTGGGAGAATGAGGAATTAGTCCCTCTCCCTCGTTACCTGCACAAATTGTAGGACAGCAGGCTGGAATCAGAAAACTTTTTTTCTCCATGCAAAAATCTAGCATTCTCCAGGGTTTTGAAATAATGCAGGGAGCTTAAAGAGGAGACAGGCCTCTCTGCAATGTAAAGAGTTGTTCTTGAACTTGAGGAGGGCAATGAAGAAAGGCAAAGCTTTTGCACTCACCCCCTCCATCACATACTTCTAATCCTGTGGAGGAAATGAGAGCTTGAGTAGGGCCACAGAGACGCTCAATTGCATCCTGAGAGAAGGCTCCTCCGTGTGTGTGTGTGTGTGTGTGTGTGTATGTGTGTATGTATGTATGTGTGTGTGTGTATGTATGTATGTGTGTGTATATATATATGTATATATATATATATATTTGCAAAGATACTGACCAGTTGCACCTCCAGAAGGCTCTATGGGGCATTGCTGGTCAGGTCAAACCATTTCCCCATATCCCTCCACAGTATTTTAGGTCCAGACCAGCAGTGGAGTACCTAGACTCAGCAGTGCCTGGGGCAAGTATGGAAGCTGCACCCCTAGGTGCAGCTCTAGGTGCTGCCGTTGTCTCCCCAGTGGAACAGGTAGAACAGGGGCAGCGGTGAGTGGGCATAGAAGTGTATGGGGTGGTGGTGGTGGGCGAGCAGGCAAGGAAGGGCGCAGGGATGTGGTGGGCAGGTGCTGAAGGGTGTGAAGGGTGGTCAGTGGGTGTGAGGCGATGGTGGCTTTTGCGCCCCCTGGGAATGGCACCTAGGGCATGCACCTCAGTTGCCCCACCCTAGATTCACTTCTGCAGATCTATGTTTTTTCCCCATCAGGAAGTAACTTCTGGTTTTGAAAATCCCCTTGTGTACACCGGTCCCTAGGGACCATAGAATGGCCTGAAATGTCCAATGGCACCCTTTAGAGGTTGCTAGGAACATGGCTGATTAATGTATGATCTCCCCAAAGTGGATTTTGGCAGGGAATAGAAAGTCTAAGGAGCGTTATAGCAACTTTGGCCACTCTTTTGCACCGTGCCAGCAATCCTCCCAGGTTAGACAGTTCAACTTTCTAAGCTTGATTTGTTAGGGGGTTTTTTTGTGTGTGTATGTGTGCGTTGCAGAACATACTGTTACAATGCAGTAAATATTTACCTGCAAGTTAGTAGAGTGTGTCTGCCTTGAGTTTGCTTTTAAAATGCTGATGATGAGTTTCTTTTCCTCCCTTTTTTCTTTTTCTTTAACTGCTTCTCTTTCTTCTGTTTGCTGGTAGTAGTTGGCTGGCAACCTGACCTGAATGTCCATGAGTTGGTTTAGCAAAACGCTGAATTAAATTAGTGCAATGTGGATCATTTTAACCTCTTGCCAAAAGGAGCCCTGGCTTCCTAACATTAATCTCCTGGGTGAAGATTAATAGCATTTTCCCCCAGAAGAAATCTCATTTCCTACCTACAGGGATTTGCTTGATATTCAAATCTGCTACTCAGCCTACTTTGAGGATGACATTGAAGCTTTCTATGTGGCTTTAAAGTGGGTCATTCAATTACCCACTGCCCCCTGTTTAGTGGATGTACTCTGGTGGATATAGCAAAGGCTTAGGCAAAATTCAGTACAGTGCTGTTTATATACAGCACTCTATACTTGCCTACAGAAACATGCAGAAATTCTCTTGGTGGATCCTAACTTTGGAAGAGTCTGCATTTCCAGAGTGGGCACAGGCTGATTAAAAAATAGTTGATGAACAGATCATTGTATATATATATGTGTGTGTATACACACATGTGCACATATATATCTATACACACACACACACACACACGACAGACACACAGACAGTGTGCCCTCTGTATATGCAGGGTTCTGCTCCAGGAATCCTTGAATAAAGCAAAAAACATGAATGCTCCGTCCCATTATTGTGCTGGTGTGTGCGTGTCTGGTGCATCCATTGATGATAATTGGACATGTGGCTTCGCGTGACCTTGCATTCATGTGCACTGAGGTCACATTAGCAGAGGGTGTACTGTATAGATCTGATTTTCTCCCAAAGGCCTGTAATGCAGTATGTGGTATAACATACAAACACCAATGAATGCAATAAAATGCTTTCTGTAAAAGGCCGAAAAGCCTAAATCTATTCAATATGGACATTTCAAATAAGCCAAAATGGAAAAATAAGAAAACCATAGTAGCACAATACTGAAAAGAGCAGATTGGAAGGCCAGCTTCAAGCCAACAGTGAGACAAAACAGAATGGGCTTAGTGATAATTGGAATCTCAGTATCCTAAGGACTAGCTGACCATCCCACTGGAGGGTATGCAAACGTGTCAGGTTCAGGATGCAGGACTGTACTTCTGCGGTGCTGATGGAAGCAGTTCTGTCAGAAGAAATGGGGGTAGGTTGACTGCTCCTCCCTGATCCAGCTTTTGAATGTCCTCAACAGAGCCTCCTTCTCCCTGAAACCTGCCATGATACCTAAAACTCAGCTCTGTCATTAGCTTTTAGTTCTTGCCTGTATTATGGGGATACTGCAACTAGCTCACCTTATAGGTCTATTGTAAAGATCTGAGACATTTTTTATGCTAAGTGTCTTTTCAACCATCTCAGCAATGATATGAAGGCTGCTAATGGTATAATATTAATATTTGTGGTTGTGGCAAGGTAAACTGTGGCCTTAAGACTTTTACAACATTGTTCTGAAATGTTCAAGACAGTGTTGTACAAACAGGTGAAAAGTGAAAGAGTTTTATAATGCTGTCTTTTGGAGCACCCCTTTTCAGTCTCCAATAGAAGGATTAATGAAAGAGAACATATTGGAACTGTGCCATTAAACACACAGAGACAGAGATGGGTGCTTTATTATGCAAAGGAACTTCCATGGGAAATGTCTCTGCTCCATCAAGCAGAGTTATGTAGCTAAAACCACACAAAGTGAGCGGTACATGTTTTGCATTCTCATTTTCATTCAATAACTCTCTCTAAAATATTAGTGAACGGCCACATGAAAGCAATGGGATTTTGGTAGTCTCTGTTAAGAACTTAATTTTCAGTACGTGCTACATAATTGCTAACCTAGTTACTACAAAGAAAACAGATTTAGATGAAAAGTTTAAAGTTAGCTAAAACAGGGAGAGCTTTGTGGTGAAAATGTTAATGTTCACATATATAAAAAAGGATAATGTTAGCAATATTCTTAGCAAGTTCTGATTGATCTTCTTGCCTTTGAGTCAAGGTTCTTTTAATCTGGCTGATACCCAATAGTTCAAAGCATGCAGTATGTTTTTATTTGGTTTAAACTAGGAGCAGACAGAAGGTAGTACTGAGAGATCTCTGGATGGTTTGCGGTACATTAACAATGACTTCTAACAATTATTTAACAATAGTAGTAACAAAATAACCTGAGATAAACCAGATAGAGAAAGATCACATAGCTCCCTCAAACATGAAGTATGTCTAACCAAAGTTATGGTTTAGAACAGCCTGTCTCAACTTTTAAAATGTTTAATTCCTGCCCCCCGCCCCCCAAATCATGATCATTTGCAGAACCCCTAACAGCTTGTCATGGAATCCTGGTTGAGAAACTTTGGTTTAGAGCAGCAGTTCTTACCCTGAGATTTGTGGACCCCCAGGGACCACAGTGTCTTCACAGGGTTCTGCAAAGGCCTGGAAGAAATGTTATAAGCTTTTCCAGTTAAAATAGGCAGACAGGCAGATGAATGAATGAATGAATGAATGAATGAATGAATGAAATGAATGGAAGATAGACGGACGGACGGATGGATGGATGAATGGATGGTAATATATTAATCTTAAAGAGCAGGAGCCTTTGCTGATGGTACACAACATTTGTATAAAGTTTCATTATGTCTTAAACCATTCAAAAGTTATAAAATAACTGTTTGAAAGTACCCAACACTTGCAACTTCTGTGCACTATGAGAACAGGCAAGGGAATGATGCTGAGTGACTCCAGATTTGGAGAACTGTGCAATTTTAAATATCTGATGCACTTTAGGGTTTAAAATCTTGAGTTAAATCTTGGTGGTTTGTGACAACAGAAGATATTTAGAGGGGGTCCATGATAAAGAAAAGGTTAAGAAGCACTGATTTAGACTATAACTTCTGCAGTTGTGCTAAGATCTACACAAAACAGGCATACAATAGGAATTTGGTTGTAGTTTAAATCCACAGCTTCTAGTTACATGGGGAACTATGTGCCTTAGAGCTGCATTCATTGGACAATATGTTACCAGAAAGCTTAAAAGTCAGATATACTTGCGCTAAGTAGAAAATTTTAGTTGCAGTTTTTTTTAAAGAAAGTGAGAATTTTGTCTTAAGCTGACATGCTTTCTTGTATGGGTTTCTGTTCACTGTTTGCACTGTTGTAGTGGGGATGGTGTTCCCAAAAGGATTTATGCAAAATAAAACATTAGCCTTTCAGGCGTCACAGGGGTCTATTTTTCCATTCACTGTGCGTCAAGCTAACAGCTTATATAGTGGAAGTAAAACTTGCTGTTTTGTTGTCAAGACATGTTCAGAATGAATTAATGTTGCTTATTGCAAGTAATTGGTGCTTCTTTTGATTTCAGCATCTACATCATGGGTTTGGTCATGGAGTGGATTAAAAACAATGGTGGAACTGCGGCTATGGATAAACTCAGCCAGACGAAATCACAGATGATTTATGACATTATTGACAGATCGAATGGGTTCTACGTGTAAGTTGCTCTAAGTGCTGTCCTTATTATAATGTAAATGGGTCATAGGAAGATGTGAATCCCTGTTTAACATGTCAGTTCCAAAAGAGAGAAATAAACCTTTTGAATTGGCTGCTGCAATTTATCCAGATGTTGGATGGCTGAGGGTAAACAGGCAAGGAAGTTAAGGATCACAGGAGTGACCTTGGATTTCTTTCTTTTTCTTAAGTATACAGGAAAGATTGTGGTTCTGTAGCAGTCATATGGAACACTCAATTGAAGCTGTACCTGTATGGGCTTGTAGAATTACTTCAGAAAACTTAATTTAAAATTTTATCTGTTGTAGCTCAGGGCAGAGGAATATTGCTTTAGGCTGGGTTACAAGAATAAAAATAAATCTTGTGAAAATGGGAAGTAGCATCTCTTTAAAATTTGCCTCGGTAAATGAAATAGTATGGGGAACAAAATGGTCTTGGGCAGGGGTATATTGCCTTTCAAAACCATACCAACATACCCCAATGGCCAAAATTTTAAACTTACTTTTGCCCCAGTGCCCTCTATTAGAGGAGAGGTAATTTCAACCTATTGGCTTTCTTTGGGTCCTTTTAGGCACAGAGAGGCCTTTTTATAAAGAGGAAATCAATTTGTGGCTTACTTCTCATTTACAAAAGGGCCTCTCAGAAATCTCAGGGGTATTTTGGGACAACTTTTTCATTGCTTTCAGATTCTCTTGGGGTTTTGGGGTGCTTCACGTGACCTTACGATGAAGCAAATAGGCTGCACTTTTCCTGTTCCAGTCTAGGAAGTTAAAAAACAGTAAAGATAAAAGGTGGAATAGGTAAAGGTTTAGGTTGACTTTAACTTATTTTATCATATAACTGACTTGTGACTAGTAAAAAGATAGCCAGTATAACATAGAGCTTAAGTGTTGGATTACAGCTGGGGAGACCAAGGTTTAAGTTCTCAAACAGCCATGAAACTCACTGGGTGACCGTAAGCCCATAACCACCTCTCAGCCTAACTTACCTTATGAAGATGAAAATGAACTGGAGGAGAATGTGCGCTGCCTTGTTCTCCTTGGAGGAAAAGTAGGATATAGGTGTAACTAAGAAAAACATGTGTTGGGAAAGGTTATGGCTCAGTGGTAATGCCCATGTTTTCCATACAACAGGCCCCAGGTCCAATCTATGGCATCTTCAGGTATCTGAAATAGTGACAACTTACTGCTAGTCATTGTACAATACTGAACTGGCTAGATAGACCAGCCAGTCTGGCTCAGTAATAGGAAGTAATGGGAGCAAAAGTTGGACTGTCTCTCAGTATCATATGTTCTATTGAACTTTTATTTTATTTTTAATCACAGAAATTTAAATTTACCTTGATATTTAAGTGCACCACTATGTGAAGAGTCTTCTTTTTAAACAAGGAACTTCTCTGCATCTTTCTTGTGTTCACTCTTCTGTTTTGTCATTGGACCTTTTCGCACTAGGCTTTTTGCGCGAGCGGGGGCGGGCGGCTTGCGGGAAAAGCCTAGTTCGGGAGCCTGCCGGTTCCCCGCTGGTTCCTTCCGCAGCCGAAGGAACCAGCTGGGAAACGGCACTGTCCCGGAGGCGGCGGCGGCTCGCGAGTCCATCCCCCCCCGCGCGCGCAAGAAAGGAGCCCGTCGCTCCTGGCGCGCGTGGGGGGCGGGCGCGACTGTCGCTCGCTCCTGGTGCGCACGGGGGGGCTGCTCGCGACAGCCTCCCGCTTCGCGCGCGCGCACGGGGGGCGGGCGCGACTGTCCCTCGCTCCTGGCGCGAGGGACAGTCGCGCCCGCCCCCCCGCGCGCGCCAGGAGCGAGCGACAGTCGCGCCCACCCGCCCCGCACGCACGCGGGAGGCTGTCGCAAGCAGACCCCGCCCGTGCGAAGCAGGGTGCCGTCGCATCCGTCGCGCTACCGCCCCGCCCCTTCCTTCCGCAGGAGCGGAGGGAGGGAAGCGCGACCCGGCCGCCGCCCCGACGCACCGCACAAGAGGTAAGTGCGGGCGGGCGCCGGGAGCGTTGCGCGAGCGCGGGTTGATTTTCGCCTGCTAGCGAAAATCAAAAACCCCGCGCCCGCGCCGCTGCAGCCCCGTGAGAGCGCCGGAAGTGGGAGTGCGTCGTGCGCAGCGGCGCTCCCACTCCCGCGCGGCTCACGGGGCTCTTTCGCTTGGGAAAGCCCGTGCGAAAAGGTCGATTGTCTCACTCTGGTGTGTGTCCATCTTGGCTTGTGTCCTTTTGGCATGTGTCCATCATACTTTCATTTTTTCTGATCATAGTTAAGAACCTTCCCTCAAATCAGCCACGAGTTAATTCAAATATACTGGCAGTCCTGTGGTACAGAGATCTTTGCCTATTGCAGAGACTGACACAGGAATGATGCCTTTGCAAATAGTCTATCTCGTGCATGTGGAAAGCTTCTGTCCAGCCAGGCACTTCCAGCCTTCTTCCTGAGGTGCCAGCTTTTGAGGCATGGCAGTTGCTATGTGAGGACTGTACCATGTGAGAGATGGCACACTTTAAATGCAAGGTAATCGGTATTATTCTTTCTTTCACTTTTACCCATTTCATATATTCTAGCTGTTGGTTCTGAAGTGATTGGGGAATTAAGTGAGCTTAAAGGTTGGAGGAAGTCCCTGCTCCCAAAACAGCTAATTCAGATTTTGCCTTCAGCACATAGACTGTTTAGGGCTCCAAAATGGAGGTGATGGCCATTACTGTGATAGAATTAAACTGCTTCTGCTTCTGCTGAGAAGCATGTGTCTTATCAGTATGTATTGCTGCCTTTTGCAGCTTAGGTGGTGATATCTGTGCCATGCTTTTTGAGTGAAGGCAAAGTCTTATCTGAAGCAGGGCTGTTTACCTGTGAAATACCACCTACGAAATGAAATGTCTCACTGGGCAGACCAAAATGTGACCAGCCTTTCAATACCACAGGAATTGTATTCCATCTCCTACAAAGCTGTAGTCGCTCTACATTTCATCTAGTGCTTCCACTCTCTGGATCTAGTGTATGGCAGCATGAAAAAGTTAAGCTGCACCTTCACAAGTGACTTGTTGTGCCATAGTTGATTAATTACACCTGCTTTATTTTCAAATGGCTGATGCTGGCAAAATTTAATATAAATCCGAAATGAGTCAAATTGCAGTCAGATTTCTAGGTTTTTCCAGTGCAGAACACTGTGTTATTGTGGTTTCTGTTGGGAAAGGGCTGTGGGAGACCAGGAGTCAAATTCCTGCTCAGCCATGGAAAACCATTGGGTGACCTTGGGCAAGTCACACTCTCTCATCCTGAGAAGGCAAACCTTTTTGAACAAATCTTGCCAAGAAACCCCATGCTAAATTTGCTTAGACTTGCCATAAGTCAGAAATGGTGTGAGGGCACGCATCACCAACTACGGCAGCAAGACTTCAGTGGAAACTAGCCTTTTTGGCACTCTGTGTGGGTGTGCATATTTTTTTTCAGTAGCAAAGGCATCCTCAGTACCAGTATCATGGGAGCAAAAGCAAGAAGGGGCTGTTGAAGTCATGTGTTTCCTGTTTACATTCCCAGAGGGGTCTGGTCAGTCACTGCAGGAACAGAATACTGCAATAGATAGATGGGATTGGGCACACTCCAATGGACAGAGGACCAGTTTTGGTTCCTCATTCATTTTGTGGGATACACTGTTCAGTAGAAGTGACATTTCAGATGACTAGAAGTCACTTTGGGATAGTACTTTTTTGCTATTTGAGGGTGAGCTGGGTGGCCAGAAATACCAATTTGAAGCTATCGTTGCCATTCTGGAGTGTATTTGATTTTTAAATCCCCCTGGACTTGAGAAAGTCTGAGGATCACATGGACCCCCCCTAGTGCCACATGCAGCCTAAGGGCTTCATAATTCCCACCTCTGAAGTAGATCTTCAGTCTGAGTCAACACAGTAATTCCTGTAATCTTAATACCTTATTTTGACCCATTTCAACTTGTGCCAGAATCAAATCAACTTTATGTTGGCCTGCATTTATCCTGATTTGTGAAATTGACTCTTGACCACAAGGACCTTGAAGCCTGTATATATTACTAACAACCGTTTTCACTTCCAGGTATAAATAGGTAATGGTGGTTGTAGTGGCACATGGACTTCATTGTTGAGCACATTTCACTGATTGTGCTTATTTCTGAATTTGTGTATCATTGGATGGCAACTAAATTTCTCTTGAATTTATGGAGAATTAGGCTAAAAACTAATATTGTATAACAACAAGGTTCATGGCCTGTTCTTCATATATTGAGCCTGTCTTCACAGTAGATGTGTCACACAAGCTGATTCTTCCAGTTCTGATTCTTCCAAGTTGCTCAGTCATTCCAGGACCACTGGCACTCCTCTCATGACTCTTTTTTTGTTTCTCCATGTTGGGAGAGCACAGCTTTGGGAGCATTTTTAGCTTTCTCTAGCTGTGCAAGGCAGTAATGGAAAATAACATTTTTGCTACATTCAAAAGTGCTTTAGGGTCTGTTATTCTGTCTTCTAACCCCATCAGGGAGATTACATTTGGAGGAGGCAAGGAGATTGCATCTCCACAAAAGACCAGTGTACTTTCCTTGAGAGCCTGTCCTCAAGGCTGACTAGTAGGATTTAGACTTGAGGGAGCTGTTGCCTAAGAACACATAGTGGCTGCTAGTCATTGCGGTTCTGATACCAGCAAAAGACACAGAATAGTTCTCATGAGCAACATTGAAAAAATGTGGTTGTCCTCCTTGCAGGTTTCTTAAATAATCTGCTTGGCCACTATAAAAGAGAGAGTGCTACAAGAGAGAGGCCTTTGAGCTGATCCACCTGGGTTTTCCTTAAGTTAATTAATGATACTTGTGCTTTAAGAAATCACTAATTTTAAATGAGTATTATCCATCCTTTATTTAAGACTGACTGTATTAATAAGCAGCTTTGTTTAAACACGATCTCTTTCTTTTTTCACTATCAACATTGTAAACTTCGGCTGCCCCCCCCCCCGAAACTGCAAACCCCGGGATTCCATAGGATGTTGAAAGTGGAATAATTGCACTATAAGAGTGTAGTGCGGAAATGGCCTTTATATTTAGGGTCTTGGTTTCCATGCCAGCGTGATATAGCAGTTTTAAATGCTGTACTGGGAGATTATAGTTTGAATCTGTGCTCAGCCATGGAATCCCACTGGGTGACCAAGTCACCCAGCCAAGTCACTCTCAGCTAAGAGAAAGGCAATGACCAGCTTCTTAATAAATCTTGTCAAGAAAACATTATGATATGACCACCAGAATTCAGAGTCAGTGTAAAGGCATAGAAGAACAACTGTGTTTCAAGAGAATGTTTAGTGGAGTTTAGTATCCAGTTTTAACTGACCCCTTTTTAAGATTACTCTGCATGTGCAGTTAATGTGTTCAAAATCAGTAGCACATGATGCCCCCAATGGATATTTGAGAGCTTGGAAAAGCTATTTGTTTGGATTATAAGCCCTAGAATCTTTCTTGAATCTTTTCCAGACATGATAAATTTTGGTCCAACAAACTGACTTCTCAAAATTTTGGTCAGCGTTTTGTTTCTCTAGCAGTTGCTTTAGAATGCTGCATTATGCTTTTATGTATGTGCGTAATTTGTGTTTTCATGTAATGATCTTTCAGTTAACCCATATGAGATTGGAGACTATCCTCCCCAACCTGATAGTCTCTAGAAGTTTTAGATCACTGTTCCCCTCAGTCCTGCTGCCATGGCCAATAGTGGGTGATCATGAGGGTTGAAGTCCACAATTATCTGGAAGGCACCAATTTGGGGAAGGCTGTTATAGAATGGAGTTATCTTTGTGGCTGAACAAACAGCATGTTATTTAGAAATTTGATCTATATATTAAAATAAGGCTTTAAAATACTACAAAATGTACTTTTATGACATTTTCAGATGCCCTGTGGAAAGAAAAAACAGAAGCAGGATGAATGTCCCATTCCGGATTGGTAGCATTAAGGGTGATGAGGCCCTTGAAAAGAAGTTCCTTGAAAAAGCTGTAGAAAACAACATGATATCCTTGAAAGGGCATAGGTAAGAGAGAGAGAAAGGTTAATAAATTTGATCTCAGGCAATCTAACAAGATGTCATAATGCACAGTGCTCACCATTCATGAAGAGTGATAAAATTATCTTAGTTTTTCTGAATGAATGGTGAACAATATTTCCTATTCTCAATAGGGCTTTGATGAATGTTTGCCCTTTGTTTCACTGTTTTCTGAAAAATCCTTTAATAATTAAATTAAATTAAAAAAATAAAAAATAATTTAATAATTAAAATCCTTAAAAAGTAATTATCCATAGACTAGAAACTAAACTATGACAAGTTTTCATTTCAGTTTCAGATTACAAAGTTGACAAGTCTAAAATAAGTCATGAACAGTAGTCCTTGAACAGATGTTCCTTTTTGTGTGTGACAAAATAAATATTGAGTTAAGGAGATAAGTAAGGCTATTATTTCTCCATGTCTGCTATTGCTTCACCATGTTTTCTCTTAGTCCCCTTCAGTTTCTTTCTCTTTTCCAGAACAATCCATACAGTCACATAAATGTCATGATGGCACTAAGCAGCCAATTAGTTTTGGAGTTCAATTCCGCCACCGTCCTCCAAACTTGACTGTATTGGTGATCCTGTCAAGGTTCACTGAGAGCAAGTGAAACATATTTGTGAGAGAAACAGTTCTGGAGCAGAAAGAGTGTGCTACTCCTTTTCTTGGCAACAACCAGAATGAGTACCGTACGTCTTTCAGTGGTCATGAACGTGTTCATGAAAATCGCAGTCTTCTGGCACATTTTTCACTATTTCATTCGCAATTCCGAATACACACACACACACACACACTCTATTTTGAGTTATGTTTTAGAGTCTTGAATGTATTCCCTTTACAACTACTACTTAGCATAGTTTATCATCATATTTCAGTGTATCAGAAATGCTTTCCTCTTAGGATCTGATACCTTTGCAAAGTGATGCTGGTTAAATTGGTTTAGTGACTGTTCCTCATGGACAATCTCTCTTTCCTCACTCCTCTTACTCTCTATGTTCTCTATTATTTTGTTCTAGTACTGTAGTTTTCCTCCCCTCTGCTCTTCCCCTTCGTATTGTGAGAAGCTGTCCTTAGAAGATTGGTTTTCTGTGCACATGTGAATGAAAAAACAAACTGCTACCTTTCATGTTCTTTCTCTCTAGAAGTCCATGTCTAGAGGAATGCAAGGAACTTGTTAAATTGTGTACTTGTTCAACTGTATTCTTTTCTTACATTGGCCTTCTCATATTTCAGATCTGTGGGAGGAATCCGTGCTTCTTTGTATAATGCTGTCACTGTAGACGATGTTGAAAAGTTAGCAACATTCATGAAAAGCTTCATGGAAACATACCGGTCATGAATTCAAGAACAAAATGTTGCACTGCATCCTGGTGACCTAAAAGTCTTAAGAATTGGAAGATTATAAAAATATTTTTTAGAAAATGTACAGCAGGAGAAGCAAATTTAGGGGAGAATAAACATTCCAGTATCCACTGTTGGTCAACAAGTACTCTGAGTAGTCTAAACTGTGGTTTAGAAGGGCACTTTGGAAATACTTACATTGCCAGTATGCATGTCTCTGTGTTAAAGGTGTTGGTAGGGAATGTTCAGTAGCCCATCAAAGGACTGGGTAAACTTGTAATTATAAACCAGATTGTAGCACCATGTAAGGTCCAGAGTTCAATGGAGACTGGAATTGCAGACATTTTAACCCTACTAACCTATTTGGTGTTGATGTAAGTCACCCTGCCAACAATCCAATTTAATGTAAAATGTTATTTAAGGTTTCCCCCCGAGATTTTCTGGCTGTTCCTCTTTTAATCCTTTACATTTTAAAATTTAAAGTGCTATGTGCTTGATCTGGTAAACAGTTAAATGGGTACCTTTTTGTTTACATGCGTGAGGCTACTTTTCACAGCATTACTTTTTATATCTGATTATTCCAAGTATGCATCACTAATGGTGCCTGAGGGAACTACTGTCAATTGTGCTTCGCTGACCTCGTCTTTTGCAAACATTTTGAAAAAAAGAGGTCTCTTAAGCTTTATCTACTTGGATGTGGTATCATTTTTCTTCCTAAACTATTAAGCGCACATTTATCTGCACGGAGGTGCAGGTTGTTTTCTTTTAAAATACTAAATGTATTGACTTAGAGAATATCCTTTTGGCAGATTTGCATTTCTATATCAAGGGAATCAAAATTGCTTTCCTTCCCAGTTTTCTCTTTCCTTGAAGTCAACGTCACCTTTGGTTTTTTTCCTGAAGGCGGTCTTGAGGTTGCACAATTTTGGTTATTTACATGTTCACTCAGAGGCCATTTTGTACATGTTATACTTTGAAAAGAGGCCTTGCCTATTCTTCATACACAGATTAGTTTCATACATAAGCCCATCTCCTATCCCACCTCAGCTGTAGTGTGCAATGGTTACAGTAAACCTATAAGACTTCACTGCTTGTTATGATCTTACTGCATCTTATGTACATTCTCTAGCATAACTGTGTCTCTTTAAATAAATAAATAAATAAAATTAACCAAACCCCCTCAAAGGTCTACTCACAATACTTTTTTTCCCCAAAAATTCAGTTAGAACTGCTTGTTACATAGCATGAAAACTGATCAAGAGACCAAATTTCTACACATCATTTCCTGTCTCCTTAGAACTGGACTTCATCAAGTATATACAATATTAAGAATAGCGTGTAAGCTTAAGCAATATGAACAGTGTCCCTCTTTATTCTTGGTATAATGCCTGAAGGTGGTGAACATACACCACTATAAAAGGAATAATTTTATTGGCTTAGTTTACAGTAACCATGTTTTACTTTTTTCTTGTGTTACGCTATGTGTTGAAAACTAATAAAAGGCTTCTATAAAAATGTTTATGGCTTTGATTTTTCTTTAATTCAGAAAGCTCAGATGTGATGGGATACTTATGTTCCTTGAGACTTTGCAAATAACCCTACCTAATAGCAGATTAAGCCTTTAGAAAAGAACCCATTTTCTGGTGAACTATGTTACCTTTTTTCAAGAGTGGGTCTGGATGCTCCACATAGGCGATTTCCACACTAGGCTGTTATAGTGATATTATTCCACTTTCAACATCTTATGGAATCCTGGGATTTGCAGTTTCAGGGGGGGCTTCAAAGTGTTGAAAGTGGAATAATAGCACTATAACAGCCTAGTGTGGAAATGGCCATAGTTGCATATAGCTGGATATTACTTAATGAAGCATTCTATACAGTCCAAGGAATTAACCTGCCTCTAAGGAAAACCTCCTTCATAATCCTATTCCTTAACGTTTGACCAAGTCCAGAAATGACATTTCTGCTATTACATTCATTATCCTTAAATATCTAGATGTTGTTTTACTTCCTGCAGTTTGGTGCTGAAAGAATAGACAGATAACAACATTCTGAAAGATTTTTTCCCTTTTAAATCTTAGCATTCCCCCTACTGTGTTGTCTGGCCTTGCCTTAGAGATTGGAGAGCTGGGCAGTCGCCTTGGGCAGTGGTTCTTAATCTGTGGTCTGGGGACCTCAGGGGGTCCACCGAGTCTCACAGGGGGTCTGCGAAGCCCTGTCGCCACCAGTGGCAGCAACAGGGATGTGGCAGTGGTAGTGCCGAAACAGCTCCCACATTTTGTAAGGGCTGTGGCAGCAGGGGGTGTGGGTGCTGAGGAACGTGGTGGCAGGTGTGTGTGCATGCCCAAACTCTTCCCCCATTTGCAAATGTGTGTGCAGACACACACAGACTGCTGCTACATCCCGGACAAAAGGGACAGCAGCAGGCATGTGTGCATGCCCAAACTATGACTATGGGGACCAGTATTTGAATCCCCAATCAGCAAGGGAAACCCACTGGCTGACCTCAGGCAAGTAACATTCTCTCAGCCTCAGAGAAAGGTACCGGTAAAGGCAACAAATCTTGCCAAGAAAATCCCCATCATTTTTCAAAGGGGAGAGACACGATGGCTAGAAAGAACATCCCCCTGTCAGTGGCACTTTGTTGCTGTGTGCTTTCAAGTCTCTTTTGACGTGATAACCCAAAGGCAAGCCTATCACAGGGTTTTTAGGGCAAGATTTGTTCAGAAGGGATATGCCTTTGCCTTCCTCTGAGACTGAGAGACTGTGACTTGCTTAAGGTCACCCAGTGTCTGAACAAGGATTTGAATCTTTGTTTCCAGAAGCCTATAATAAATAAATAAATATTTGAATATTTAAATAAATTGGAATATTTAAATCTTGAGTTATGTCTTGCAGGTCCCTGGGAACAAATTGTATTTATAGGGGGTCTCCAGTGAAGAAAAGGTTAATCATGACCTAGGGGACTGAACTGTGTGGTGCTGAGCTGAGCACAAAAATGGACTTAGTGGATATTTCATTTTGTTTTGTTTATTGTCTTGGAAATCATCATAAAGGTAAGGTTGTAAAATATATCCTTAGGAGACTGGAAGGGAGATTCTTCTTCGTGGTCTCTGTGCCTTCATACACTAGGAGCTTTAGCGCCTGCGCGGTAGCGTTCGGAAACTTCTAGAGCTTGTTCGCTTGGCGGGAACCCTCCCCCACGCCGGTACTGTGCATGCTCCTCCCGCCGAGCAACGGTCTCTCCTCAGTTCTTTCTCGTCCGCCGTCGCGTACGGAAGGTTCTTTGGTTTGTTCCTCTCACTTTTGTGCTTGGCTTGCTGTTTTCACGGTTTTACGGACTTTTGGACTGTCTCTGACCTCTCTTTCGGACTCCCCCTTCAGCTTTTGGTCTTTTCGGATTTCGCAGTTTGGCGTTCTTCGTCTTATGTCCGCGCTCTTCAAGAAGTGCGTGTCCTGCGGGCGCAAAGTTGCCCTCAACGACGGCCACAAGGAGTGTCTTTTCTGTTTGGGTGAGTCCCACAACATTCGGACTTGCCCAATTTGCCGGGATTTTACTCCCCAAACTCTCCGTAACCGGTCCGCGAGACTTAAGTCTTATTGTTGGGAACAGTCTCTGCGGGCGATAGACGAGACCTCCACTTCCAAGATGGCCGACAAGAAGACGACCACGCCATCGACGGTATCGGCGGCTGCCGTTCCGTCCACCTCGTCGGTATCGGGCTCGGTACCGGCGAAAACGCCGATCTCGGCGTTACCGAGGATCCCGAAGCTGTCGGCGGCTGCCAAGTCAGCGAAAGGATCCTCGACGGCGAGGAAGGCTGAGGCTCCCCTGACGGAGACGCCTGCTAAAAACCCCCCTGCTCCGGACGGAGGCAAGGGCAAGGAGAAGGAGAAGAAGAAAAAGGGAAAAAGGAAAAGGCGTTCCCCGGCTGGGGACGTTCAACCTCCTCCTCCTCCTCCTACTGGGAAAGCCTTCCAAAGGGCGAGGCGAGTCCGTCGATTTTCTGGGGATGATGAACGAGGACTTTCCCCAGCGCCCGGACTCGCCTGTGGCAGCCCCCCAACCCTGGTGGGGGAGCGCCACCGCCCTCCAGCCGTCGCAGGTCGGCCGACCTGCAGCAAAAGAAAAGCCCCCCTGTTTCTCCGGAGCGGCGTTCGACCTCCTTCCGGTCCCGGTCCCGCTTTTCCAAGCGTCCGGTGGCCTCCCCCCTCCTGGGAAAACAAGAGAGGAACAACCTCGCTCGTCTGCCTCCAAAACCCCTCGGCGTCCTACGTGGCCAGGTACGCGAGGGAATCTGAATGGAGAGAGCCCCCGGCCCCCATCGGTCACATTCGCCATCGTACCGGGATCGGTACCATCGGGGGCCCGAGTCGCTGGGAGACCTTCCAGAGGTCCCGGTCACCTCATCGAAAACGCGAAATCCCGCTCGCCTAGAGGGGACGAGGCTAGCCCGTCGAACCGAAGGATTTTCCGTGGGGACCGCCGCCCCTTTTATCGCTCTCCCTCTCCTCGATATCATAGGGCGAGGGAGCCTTCCCTTTTGGTATCGGGCGATATCGCCACCTCCTAGGGTCACGACAACGGCGACGCGCCCTACGGAGTCGGTGGTGACTGAGCGGGCTACGACGACGTCCCCCCCCCAAAGCTCCCCCTGTCACCACTAAGAAGGTGAAGTCAGTGGTCAGCCACCCAAGTGGGACGCTGCTACTACCACCGCCCCGGCTGCAGAGAAGCCTGGGAAGGCAACACCTGTGGCGACTGCGAAGGAGCCGGAAAGTGAGGGCGAGGGACTCCCCGGCCCTCAAAGCGTCCAACTCGAGTGCGGAATCAGAGGTGTTGAGGCGGCCTCCCAGGAGTCTCCTCCGCTGGGATCGGGGACCCGACCCCAAAAATTCTGTCCAGAGGAACGCCACCATTTCTCTGCGATGCTGCTCCGCATGGCTACCCCTCGGCCTGAAGATCACCGATGCGGAGCCGGAGGACGACGATCCAGTCTTCTCCTTTTAAAGGGGGAAGCAACCTGCCACGGCCCCGCTCCTCTCCTGCCCCGGGTATCCAGACTGGTGAAGGCCGCCTGGGATAGGCCGGCCTCGGCTCACCGATACCGCAGCGGCTGGAACACCTCTACAGGGGGGGGAAAAGGGGTAAGGGCGGGTCCCCTTTTTAATTACCCTCCCGAACTCTGTGGTGGTCGAGTCGGCACAGACGAAAGGCTCCGGCAGGCAACACACCACCCCGCCGGACAAAGGGGGCGGGAAATTGGGACGCCTTGCAAAAAAGGTTTATTCCGCTGCCTCCTTGCAGATCAGGCTGTCCAACACTCCCCTCCCCCGTGGCATACCTGAAAAAGGTGCTCGATCGCCTGCAACCGGCGATGGAGGGGGTTCCCGGAGGAATCCCCCGGGCCCCCCGTGATTTTCCCAACGAGGCCATCTCCATCGCTGGGGGAGCAGTTTGGCCCCCTTGGGGGCACGCAGGGGGAAAGATTGCCCCCCGGGTCATGGGGGGATCCATCGGCCTGCGCCGCCATGCTTGGCTGCGGCCGGCCGACATCCAGGAGGACACCAGGGAGGATTAAAGATCTCCCCTTGACGGTGAGGGCCTATTAAATTTTCTTCCCACCGACAAACCCGGCAATCTCGTTAAGGCGAGGCTGACCGCCAAGAAGATGGGGGCTACACCCGGGCCCAGAAGCCCGCAGGGCCTCCACCTTCCGCCCATCCTGGCGACAATCTTCCACCTCGTCGTTCCAGCTTTCGGCCCATTTGGACAGTGGGAGACCATCCTCCGGCTCATCGGCCAGACGCACGATTAAACGACGCCCGGCTTCTCCAAAAAGCCTCCTCCGAGAAAAAGGTCTCGGTTTTTGAGTGCCTGGCAGGACCTACCAATACCCACTCTTAAAAGGCCACCATCAGCGCTCGGAGACCGACCGACTTGGCTCGACATTTTCGCGGAGTGGCAATGTGTCACTACGGACTCTTGGGTGCTTTCCATCGTCCGTCTTGGCTACGCCATCGATTTTCCCATTTCCCTCCTCGAGGCGCTTCCCTTTTCCACGCCGTCGAGTCCGGCCCTCCTGGAAGAGATCCAGTCCCTCCTCCAGAAAGGGGCGATGGGGAAAAGTTCCCGCAAGAAGCCAAGACCACCGGCTTCTTCTCCAGGTACTTCACGGTACCAAAAGCCGACGGTACCCCCCGGCGATCCAGACCTAAAGAGGGGTGAATCCCCACAACCGCCCCAAAAGGTTCAAGAGGGTTTACAAAACCGTCGATCCTGCCCTTCCTACATCGGGGGGAGGGTTTTCCCCTTTATCGATCTCCGAGACGCATCTTCCATATCGCCATTCGCCCGCAGCACAAAAGGGTCCCCCGCTTCGCGGTCGACGACCCGTTAGCAGACAAGGTGCTGCCGTTCGGTTTTTTCGACTGCCCCAAGGGTCTTCACCAAGTACATGGCCCCGGGGGGGCCCCGGCGGACGAAGGGTGTTTCTGTTTTCCCCTTTTACCTCGACGATTGGCTGTTGGTGGCGTCCTGAAAAACAAGATTTTCCACGACGTCCACATGACGTTGTCACCCCTTTACCCGCCTTGGTCTACGGGTGAATCCGAAGAAGTCCCACCTCGAGCCGGCGAGGATCTTGGACTTCATCGGGGCGACGCTCGACTCATTTCCCCCAAAGGGCGTACCTACCAGAGTCTCGACCCCAAAACCCCTTTTGGGCCGCCGCTCACGCTCGTAGGCCCCGACGTTATCTGCGAGAAGCGTCCAGCAGCTCTTGGGCTACATGGCTGCGACCACCGCTGTGACATATTTTTCGCCAGGCTGAGAGCGAGCCCTTTTTCCAACACTGGTTCGTCCGCATACCCGCCCCCCTGCGAGACGAACAGAAACTCCGCCCTGAGTTGGGGAAAGACGCCCGTTCCCCCTCCGATGGTGGCAGTCGCGAGGGAATCCATGTAGGGATCCCTTTTTCCAACAGCCGACACCGAAGGTGAGGGGGTTAAAACCGACGCCTCCCTGTATGGATGGGGGCCCACTGGGGCCACTGGGAGCCCGCGACAATGGACCGACGACGAGACCGCTCTCCATATCAACGCGCTGGAGCTGGTCGCCGTCTTGAAAAGCCCCAGGGCGTTCCGCCACGTCGTAGCGGGGCGGACGGTCCGGGGTTTTTGACAGACAAACGACCGCCGTCTGTTACATCAACAGACAAGGAGGGACTAACTCCACAACCCTGCTAACATTGCACTCGACTTGTGGGAAGGGTTTAAATTCGCCTGCATAGGGTTCCCGTGGCAGTTCACCTGGCCGGCCAAAAACCCATGGCAGACGCCCTCAGCAGGGACACCTCATCCCATCACGAATGGTCTCTCCCCGGGAGAGGCGTTAAGACTGATTCGGGACTGCTGGGGCGAACCATCGATCGACCTCTTCGCGACCGGGGAAAACGCGAAGTGTCGCCGTTTTGGGGTTTAGAGCGGGCCACGATCGTGCCTCCATCGGGGACGCCCAATTTTCCGGGGCCGGGGAACCCCTCGCGCCCGCCGTTCCCGCGGCCCCGGCCGGACGTTTCGAAGATCCTCCCCGGACCGAGCCGACGCGATCCTGGTAGCCCCGTACTGGCCAAAGGGCCATTGGTTCGCACCCCTGCTACAAGGGGGACGAGAGGGCCCTGCCCCCGGTTGCCCCCGGGCACCGGACCTGCTCCCCACTCCGGCGGCCGAGTTTTCCATCTGGCCCCTGCCACGCCTGGCCCCCATTCCCTGGAGGATATCGCACAAACGATCCCGTGCTCGGTACCGCCTCGTCGCGGCCGGAAAGGAATCCACCCGTCGCAACTATCAATATAAATGGCGACGCTTCCTGCCCTTTCGCAAACGGGGAGTGAGCCGGTATCGCCCGGGGGGGCTTTTACCGTCCTTTTTCCTCCTGCACCTCCGGAAAAGGGGGGCTGGCGTTTCCATCCCTGAAGGTAACCCCTCCGCGATCGTGGCATCCCAAACCGCCACGATCGGCTGCCTCGGCCTTCTTAGGAACGATACCGTTAAGGGGTTTCCGGGAAAAGGATTCCACCACCCCCACCCGCCGGATCGCCGGTACCCCGGGTCCCTTCGGGGTGCCTGGGACCCAAAAAGGCCCCCCTTTCGACCCATGGCGACCTCGGATGATAGGCCCCCTACCATGAAAACTGCCTTCTTGGTAGCGGTGACCTCAGCGAGGCGAGCGGGTGAGATCACATCTTTGATCCGATGAGCCCTTCACGGTCTTCCACAGAGACAAGGTGGTCCTGAGACCTGACATCTCGTTCCTGCCTAAGGTGGTGTCCAGTTTCCATCTCAACCAGGACATCATCCTGCCTGCCTTTTTCCCAAAACCCCACGACACCGTTTGGAGGGTCCCTCCACTCCCTGGACGTGCGTCGGGCCGTTGGGCCCTTTTACATGGACAGGGACTGCTTCCCCTTTCCCACAACGCCGCATCTCTTCGTTTGCTATGGGTGACGTCGGAAGGGCCCTTTAAAATGTCCCCCCAACGCTTTTCCAAGTGGGTGGTACGGACTATTCAACGGGGATGAGCTCGCGAGGAGGCCTCCGCCAAACCGGTTTGAGCCCACTAAGAGCGGTGGCTACTTTGCGGCCCTCCTGCGAGGAGTTGACCTATGGGTCGGGGGGGGTGGGGGGACCTGGGCCCCAAACCCTCGACCTTCGTGCGCCACTACAACTCGACTCCGGGTCGCGCAGAGATGCCCGGTTTGGGCGTGAGGTGTTGGCTTCCGTGCAGGACCTGAACCCCCCGGGGGGGGAAACAAAGTCTCCTAGTGTATGAAGGCACAGAGACCACGAAGAAGAAAATAGGTTGCTTACCTGTAACTGTGGTTCTTCGAGTGGTCATCTGTGCCATCATACACACCCGCCCTTCCTCCCCTCTTTTTCAGGTCCCTGTAGGTTCTACGGCGGGGCGACCGCGGGGGAAGCCGTTGCTCGGGGGGAGGAGCATGCGCAGTACCGGCGTGGGGGAGGGGTTCCCCCCAAACGAACAAGCTCTAGAAGTTTCCGAACGTACCGCGCAGGCGCTAAAAACCCCCTAGTGTAAAGATGGCACAGATGACCACTCGAAGAACCACAGTTACAGGTAAGCAACCTGTTCTTCCTTATTGCCAAGACATGCAGCCCAATGCCAAACTTTAAAGAAACAATGGTAAAATTTTTTTGGGCAGCAATGGAAAATAAGACTTCTTGGGCCCCTTTTGTCCTGGTTACACAGGTGGTTTCTATTTTCCAGTTAAGGAGCAGGGAAGGCTTTGAGGAGGGGTTTTGTGACAGATCAAATGCCAGGCCCCCCAGGGGGAAAAAATTCAAGGAACTAAGGGAGCAAAAAAGATTTCCAGCAAGGTGCCTCTGGAGAGGGGAATTTTCCATGGAATTTCCACAAGGAAAGGCATAAAAGTAGTGTGAGGGTTTTCCCGAGGGAGTAATTGTGAAGGACACCACCACCAGACCTGTGATACTGAACTCCAGGAAGCAGAAAGGTGTTTTAATTTTTGGGGGAGGAACTCCGGGAAAAAACTACATTCCAGCCCTGAAACTCTTTCTTCATTATTACTGAAGCCAAAGCTTGAGAGAAGATACCTGACGTTGCAGAAGGAAGAGCTGCAAGCTGTAGTATCAGAACATGATACTCAAATTATATGCCATTTTTCAGTGCAGACTTGTGGCTGTTTGAAGCGTACAGAACTGTTAAAAAATCTTCAATTACACACACACAAACACAGATAAACACACAGAAAACACACAGTTACTCTCCCATCCCCTATGTCGGTGGGGGATTTTACATAAAAATTGATACTGGGGAGATGCCATTTTGCTCACGGATGGGCTAATGCAACCATTTGCAGGAAACCCCCCTATTTCACCTTTTCTACCTACTATCCTTGTTAAGCATGTGATTCTCACACATAACCCCCCAAATTTTGTACTCACAGGAATGAAGTTTTGTGGGGGAACAGCAGAGCTCTTAAAACCATCCTTCCCCATGGGGCCTAAAACTATTGGGGGAGCTCTTTAAATTGAAGGCGTGGGGGGGGGGATTAAGACATTCTACGCCCGGGTTGCAATATATCAAATACCGGCTGTATGTGTTGCTACTTTTCTCACTGTACATGGTGGATTAGATCAGAGACAAATGCAGATTTTTTTAGGGGTTTCCTTTAGATGTCCAGTGTTTCTGTTGGGGTATTTTATCTCTTTTGTTTAACTTTTTAACTTTTTAAAATATTTTAAAAAAAAATATGTTTTTAATATAGTTACCAGTTCTTTTTTGTTTTTAAAGGTATTTTTTTATGTATATTTTTGTAGTGTATTTTTTTTAATTATGGAAAATAGCTTGAGTCCCCGACTTGGGGAAAAGACAGCAGCAACATGACAGTACTGATCTATGGTGCCCGTTTTTTAGAAGCATACAGATTTAAAATGGGAACAAGTAGGCAAGCAAGGAGACCAATACCAGTCGCAAAGCAGAATTGATTTTCAAAGGTAATAGCAGCACCACTGGACACCCATCCTCCGAGTTTCAAAATCTTTTTTTTTTTAAAATTTTTTTTAACACATATCTAATATATAAAACAACATATAGGGGATTAACAAGAAAACAGAAATAAAAGAAAAAGAACTTATATCCCAAACTAATATTAAATTAAACTATGCTACAACTAAACTAAAAGAGGGTCAAAAAAAACATATAAATGACTTTTTAATTTACCAACTTTTGGCTCTACAATAATTTGTGGAAAAAAAACTTCTTCTGGTGTGTCTATTTTCAAACTACTGCCTAAATATTTAAAAACTATAAACTTAACCTTCAAAACCAATATCTGACTTTTTTCCCCCCAACAGTTTCTTTGGGTTTTATAATCAGTTTATCCCAAACATTTCAAAATTTGAAAAATCCTTTTTTAATTAAAATAGTTAATTTAAACCATTCTAAACTTAAGCCCTTTAACAGCCAGTCTTCGTGTGAAGGAATAGCCACACTTTTTCCTTTTTTTGAATAAGCTTTGCTGCAGTGATCATCCAGTGAATTATTTTTCCTAGTTTTTTTAAAAAATCTGTCCATAAATAAGGGCTCAGTTAAAAACAGTTCATGTTTGAGTTGAATCTCTACCTTTTATATTTTTTATCAGTCTACGTATCATTTACTCAAAATTTCTTGGCTTTCTTACTAAATCCAACATATGATAAAAAGTTCCTTTTTTTAAAATTTTTCTTCAAAATCTTAAAATGTTTTCTTAATAAATGCTCCCCGAGCCCTCTTTGCCGATCTGTTTGGGCCCCAAAACTCATGCTTAAGCTTGGCAAACATGGCACACAGCTTCTTTGCAGTCTGCAGATGGGTCTTAGCTAGCAATCCAGGAAAAAAAGTGGAATATGGCCCCAAAAACCCAAAAAATTAAAAATTCACAGCTGTCAGCTGAACTGTGGCAATGCTAAAGGAGGTGGCAAGGGCCATAATGGTACTTTCTGGTTCTATGTTCAAACTTCCCAGGGGGAAAATAAAATTGTACATAGACTTGCAATTTCATGATAATGTAGCCCCGGAACTTTGTCTTCTATTTTTTAAAAAGTGCACAATATTTTAACTTGCTCTGAAGCTGTGAATGAAGGATTAAGTGTAGACCGAGTTCCCGGACCTTTTTGGACATTTCCCCCCACCCATCCTTTATCTTTTATCCCATCTTTTTCCAAAAATGGGGCTCAAGGGGAGAAAGATAGAAAGGTAGAAAATTACAAAAGAGACACATATAATGAAAAACATAACCCGCCTGAGATTAAAACAGTATTAGACAAACAGAATCAAAACAATTTAAAATCTTACTTTAAAATAATGTAGTACCATAAGAGGCCTTCTCTTGTTAACAGTCAGTTCCCAAAGGCTTGGAATAGAAGGCTGGAATAGAAAGATAGCAAAGGAGCCATCCTGTCTTCCCTACGGAAGTATTTGCAAAGTCTGAGAACAGCCACAGATAAGGCCCTTTCCTGGGTTGAGATAGAGCAGAATGCCTATTTTGAAGATCTTAGAATTTGGTCAGTTACATATGGGAAGGTAATGGTCTTTCAGATAGCCTGATCATCAGTATCTGAGAATACTGGGTCAGTGTACAATAGGTGGGGTCTACTACCCTAAAGGGAAAAGATCCCACCTGATTTTGGAAACTAAGCAGGGTCAGCTCTTGTTTGTACCTGGATGGGAGATTGCCAATGAATACCAAGTGCTGTAGGCTATATTTTAGATGTAGGAACTGGCAAAACCACCTCTGAGTATTCTTTGCCTAATAAAACCCTATGAAATTCATGAGGTTTCCATAATACAACATGCAACTGGAAGGCACATACACAAACATACAATAGCTGGAATTCTTTTGGTCAGTTCCAAGCAGAGTAGACCCAATGACTGAATAGCTGAATGATGAGTCAACACATAAGTTAACACCACTGATTGCATGATGGTACTCTAGTTGGGACTAAAATAGGATTTAGGCCACTGCCTTCCCAGTTGTAAACATATTGCCCCCTCTGATAGACACATGCTATATGCTCAAGGGCTATGTCTATATGAATAGCATTTTGCATGTGAGGATCCCCTTTGTGTCTCTGCTGAACAATTCTTGGAGTCATGGTCTCCAATTGGGAGAAAAGTGAGAAAGAGAGTGAGTAGCTTTGGTTCTGTTTTTCCAAGCAAGGAGATCAGTTCTACCAATGGCAGTACTTTTCGTGAATCTGGGACATGGGTGGCACAGGATCAATGTATTAATTCAGTAGCCCGGTGAAAATTCTTTTTTTTTTTTGGCCACATGAAGCACTTTTTAGTTCATACTGGACCTGAGCCACAATGGCAATCTGAAGAAAAGACCATACGTGCAGATTGTAGGATGCTTTATTTAGTTATCGTACTAACATGCTGCAAAGTAACCAAGTTCTTTGGATGATTTACAATATGAATATGATCTTGTAATGTAATTCTTGGTCAGAAAAAAGGTACAATTAGTTTTGCCATAGCTTGAGGACTTTGAAACCTAGACAGCTTAAATTTAGCATAGACAGAAGATGGCTCTAGGGATATGCACCTTGGATAGATTTTCTTTTAAATACCGGTACCAATTAATTTTTGTTAAAATGTATGGCTTGCAGTATCACTGTGAGTCACTAGGCGGCAGACATTCCTAAGCAGTCCAGAAGAGTCTGCAGTGAGTCCTGGAATGTTAATTTCTCAGGGGTTCATAGGCAGCTTCATATAATCCTTCCTTATGCAGAGATCCTAGACTCATCAAACAAATGAATTGGGTGAAAAAACGAAAAAGAATGTACTGTGAAGGAGGTGTGACTAGAGTTTCTAATCCTTGCAAAGCTAGGTACTTCTACTAGTAAACAGTAAAATACAAGGTTTTCACAAAATTCAAAGGATTTCTGACATCTTGAAAGGGCTGGAAAAATAGTATTTGCCCGACAGGGAAAATTATCACAAAATAGGTTTTAGGTGAACATTTTTCAGGCCAGAATTCAGAGGTGTATCTAGGGTGGGGCAACTGGGGCACATGTCCTGGGTGCCAAGGCCGGGTGTGTGTGCGAAAGAGCTGTGCCAAAAGATTAAGTAGTAGCAACAGAGGAGAAAGCAGCCCCCGAGGAGGAGCAAGCAGATCTGGCTGCTCTGAGTCTGAAGGGCTCCTTGCCCCACCTTAGATACACCTGGATGACAGTTTCCATCCCTGTCCAGCTATTGGCACACAAACTTCAGCAGACCTCAAGGGGGCTGTGGTGGAAGAGATAGAGGCGGCATCCAGGTGCAAAGAAAGCCTTGGCAAAGCAACACTGGGGCTTGGTTACTTACACCGAGTAAAGTGGCTAATGAGCCCAAGAGGCAAAGCAGAGCTAAGCTCCCAGTGAACATCCATGCCTAAGCCAAGCACACTGGGTGGAGGGAAAGAGAGGACGGGTGGGGGCAGGTGGGCTGCCAGAACTTGCAGCTCTGGCTCGGTCACTTGCTCACTTCCTTGTCATCTAAGATGCGTGCAAATTGCCCAGGCCCACCGCAGTGGGGTGTGCATGCAAGTGAGGGCTGAAGGTACACATGCAAGTGGAGATATAAGCAGAACCTTTACATTTTTTGGGAAAAGTGGTGGAATAAGGAGCAGGAGCCCCATAGGCTCCTGTGCATTCAATGGAGTGCTGAAAAGGGAAATTCTGCAGGTGTCCCTCCTGACGCAACTAGGTAAAAGCGACAATTACTGAAATTCCCCCTTGTTCACCAGCTGCCACAGCAGCCCCATCTAGTTTTCTCCCTGGCAACCCTAAAAGCAGCCTGCAGGCATTTCCTCCCATTGGAGGGCAGAGCTGTTTGTGCCACACATGGCTTCCACTTCCCCCAACCTTCTCCCTGCAGAGGCACTGGAGGACAGAATTACTGGAGTGAAAACTGGGCTGGGCTCCTATCCCTTTAGTGGCCAAAGAAGAGAGGGAAATCCAACAGGTGCAGCTTGTTACTGCATTTGCTAGCCCAGATTTGGGCCTGCTAGATATCATTTTGATATCAATAATTTGGCTCTCTTCCACCACCCCTCTCCACGTGTTTGAGAGGCCCCCGTACAAGCACAGAACTAGGCTCGGCCATCAAACGCTGCAATATCCCAACACAATACTGGCAGGCCAGAAATAGCTAGATCACCACTTTAGGAGACCTCTCTGCAAACACCCTCATTATGTATGCACGCTGCTTACAAAGAACTCCCTGTCCTGAGCAGGCAACTTGGTAAGCTGAATACTCAACTGCCAAGCACTGAGCATTTGCATACTGTCTACCTCTTTGTCAATTCGGACTTAACTCAATCATGCTAAATTTTGATCTTTCCAAAGCTTTGTCTTGCGCCCGAAATTCATTGTTTTCCCCAAGTATGGAATAGCCTGCAGTTACATTTCTCCCTATAAAAAACCCTGATTCCGAGACCTTCCTCGGATCGCTCTGGACTTCCATCCAGCCTTGCTGCCACTTTGTTTGGCGAGCTGTCCTCTCAGTCCCACATACTGAGTCTCCATACCAACGAACTCAATCTTCAGACCTCTCTGGGCTTCAGGACAGGTGTCGTATCACCCAATTCAACAATCCCTCTCAAAAATCCCTCTATACTACTCCAACCTTTATTTTCTATAGTTACTTGTGTGAGTGTGTTGCATATACTGTTTGTCTGTATTTAATAAAATTCTCAATTATTCTTAAACTTGGTGTGCTCCTTGGCTTGGCCTGACCCTGTAGACATTGGGTAAACGATTCCGCTGCGTTGTCCTGCCTCTCGCATTACTAGCTTGTGTTCTTTGACTAAGTTCCCCAACTTGTTTAATTGTGAGTGCATTTAGATGTCCCTCACGGGACCCCTAGTAAACAAGCTTCTTTTGCCAACAGGTCAGCAGCCCCACCCCTCAGTTTCCTTCTGGCAACCCTCCCTTCCCTCTGCCGACCTCCGCACCCCTGAAGCCCCAGAAGATGCTGTTCTGTCCCCAGGGAGAGAGGAAAGGTTCAAGGGCCAGCATGCTCCATTTCCCGGGGGAGGCGGAGGGAGGGAGGAGTGGGCACCATTTTATTCTGTGCCTCAGGCAGCCAAATCATTTTGCGTCTGGTTAGATGCTTCAGTGCCTCACTTTGCCTTGCCTCTAGCCAGATGCCCAACAAGTGTGGCACAGTTGAGGTGAACATGGGCGGTGGGGCAGTTCTGCCCTCTGCAGCCTCTGGAGGAGATTAGTCTCAGGGGCTCACTCAGCCTCTGTGGAGGTAAAGAATCAGGACTGATGCCAGAGATTTACAGCCATACCATCAGTTTTTACCATGCAGTGCTTTTGATCATGTTATCAAGAGCTGGTGGCAGTCTCGCTGTGTTCTGTTGGACTTTCATTCAGTCCACCTTCCTCAGCAAATGTAGGCTCATCCAATGTATCAATGACTACTGGACATTAATTTTTAATTTTGGGAGTTGCATAAGCAAAGAAAAAAAAAGTCTCCTTTCCCTATGGAGTTTACATGGGGGGGCAAGAAGATAGGGGCACAATTTGCACACTTGCCCTAAGCACTATTTAGGTTAGATACACTACTTGTTGTCTCTATTTTGTTAACTTCCTCTCATTCCCACTTCCCAGACCACCACCACCATCACCAGCCCGCTATAGATAGCAGCCCAGGGCTCAGTTGTCCTGGAGCCAGGAGGAAAGGTAAAATCCGAGGCTTTTCATGCTCTGGGTGAAATGGCAAGGGAAGACTTGAGGAGGAGGATATTCTGTTGCCCTTCAAAGAGAGCATTTGTGGAAACAGGCAAGGAGAAGGTGGCAAAAGAACCCAGTAGAAGACAAAGAAAGGTCACTCCATCTTCTCACTGACAAGCACCTGCTTCCCTTCCTCCTCATACTGGGGAGTCTCAGTGAAAGCCATCCTTGAAAGGGAAACTTTCATTCCAAGTCTGGAAGAAAGTTTGCTCTTCTTCCTGAAGTGATTCCCACCAAAGTACTGCAAGGCCTCTGCTGTTTTTACTGACAGGACTCTAGAAGAGAAACATGCCTGCAGCACTGGGTTCTGTGTGTCCCCACTTGTTCTGCTCTGTTGCTCCTGGCACTGTCCACCAAGAATGAAGCCCCTTTTTGGGGTTTTGGGGTTTTTCTTCTTATTTGGGAAAAATCTGAGGAAGGAGATGGTCCAGGCTGCTCATCTGGGGGCATATAATACTCTGAAAAGCTTTAGTGTGCTGGGACTTCTTCTTTTATATGGATATATTGGGAAGTCCTATATGTTTTTATTGAATGGAGTGGTAAGTGACGAAGTAACATAGGCTTAAAGGGGTAGAACTGCAGGGCCTGTGTCCTTCTCTGGTTCAGTGGGGCAGTGTAGGCAGGATTCCCAGGACTTTTAATGAGCAGGGATGATGACCTCCTCTGCAGTCCTCCCTCAATTTCCCTCTCTCTTCTCAGAACAGACACATTTTGTGGCAGCTTGGTTTTGAGTAGGTGATTAAGATCTAGTAGCTTAACAAAAGACCTACTCCTTCTGCAGAGGGAATCTGCTGAAACTGGTTTCTTCATATGGATCAACCCAGTGTCTTGCCCTTTTGGATACTTCTTAGAAATACAGCTAGGGTGACTAATATGTTGTGTGATGCCAATCCAGAATGGAGCAATTCACTAGGGTGCTGGGAAGCACATCACATGGAACCTCTCTTGATGGAGGGAGGGAAGGGAAAGCGGAAGGACCATGTGGCACATGTTTTGAAGTTCCAGGCCCCAATCCCCAGAAAGTTCTGAAGCTCTTCCCTGGGGTATATAGAGTTCCAATGCACCATAGAATGACAAAGCAGCACGTTGCCAAGTCTGATGAGTTGCATTTCCCACCTTTTTAGCTATAAGTCATGGAAGAGAGGGCAACTGAATGACTGTTCAGACTGCAGCGGCTGAATGAGGTCCCCATGGCACTGCAAAGCCTCCTCCATGTTCAAGGCAAAAGCTCTGCCAAATGCCCGGAAATCTGGAATTTCTGTAAGGACCAGGAACAAGGACGTGTTTGTTGGTCCTCTTTACTCTGTTTATCCAAGAGGTCCATCAGCTGTGTGTTCATGAGACACCCCATGGAGTGGAGATGCTAAATAGGAAGAAGAGTCTTTGGAGTATGCCAGCAGGTAGCTAGCATTTCATTTCCTTCACACACCCCCAAAACTCCTGGACAAGGAAACAAGAACAGGCATGATCCAATTTATTGCACTTTAGAAGGGAATGAGCCTTGTTACCTCTGAGCAGTTTCTCCATCTTCACCTCCTATTCTTGAAGGCAATGGATTTCTTGCTTACTTACTGGTTAGTTTCAAGCTTGTCAAGCACAAACCATAAGAAAGCTTGTGGAAATCACTCTTCAGTGTGAACAGGGTGCCCAGTGAGTCCTCCACCACAGAGGCAGAAAATTTAATATTATTCTTCCTACAGCTGCTGCATGTTGAATGAAAACTTGGTTGGCATGGACCCTGCTTAGGCACCAGAAGAACTCCTGTTCAGCTCAGAACACACAAAAAGGAACAGGGATGAAATCGAGGGTTGATCCTCCCCCTGTAGTAGAGGAAGTACTAGCTGTGCCCACATAGAGCTGCATCTGTAGTTAGCCACGCTGAAGAAAGCATACAAAATGGAATAGATTTTATAACTATCCATTTTGTTCTACACCATTAATTTTTTTTAAAAAAAATTAGAGGAGTTTGCTTGTGCTAGTTTTTGTAAAAAGACAATAAAGTGCTGACAAGACTTTGTATTTTTTCAGTTACAACCAACAAAACTGCTGTGAACATCATCCCTAATTTGCACCACAAACTACTGGGTTGAGCAGAGATGCCAAAATAATAGAAAAGAATCACCCTGCTACAGTGACTAGCACAGTCAAATAACATAGGAAGAACATGCCAAACTCACCAAGCAGGGCAAGTTTAGTAGGAATATTTTTGGAATTATCGTACCCCTTGAATTATGTGAGCTATTTCCTGGCACTAATTGTTGGCCATCCAGAAACCATGTTATTGGTTCTTCTTCGTGGTCTCTGTGCCTTCATACACTAGGAGCTTTAGCGCCTGCGCGGTAGCGTTCGGAAACTTCTAGAGCTTGTTCGCTTGGCGGGAACCCCTCCCCCACGCCGGTACTGCGCATGCTCCTCCCACCGAGCAACGGTCTCTCCTCAGTTCTTTCTCGTCCGCCGTCGCGTACGGAAGGTTCTTTGGTTTGTTCCTCTCACTTTTGTGCTTGGCTTGCTGTTTTCACGGTTTTACGGACTTTTGGACTGTCTCTGACCTCTCTTTCGGACTCCCCCTTCGGCTTTTGGTCTTTTCGGATTTCGCAGTTTGGCGTTCTTCGTCTTATGTCCGCGCTCTTCAAGAAGTGCGTGTCCTGCGGGCGCAAAGTTGCCCTCAACGACGGCCACAAGGAGTGTCTTTTCTGTTTGGGTGAGTCCCACAACATTCGGACTTGCCCAATTTGCCGGGATTTTACTCCCCAAACTCTCCGTAACCGGTCCGCGAGACTTAAGTCTTATTGTTGGGAACAGTCTCTGCGGGCGATAGACGAGACCTCCACTTCCAAGATGGCCGACAAGAAGACGACCACGCCATCGACGGTATCGGCGGCTGCCGTTCCGTCCACCTCGTCGGTATCGGGCTCGGTACCGGCGAAAACGCCGATCTCGGCGTTACCGAGGATCCCGAAGCTGTCGGCGGCTGCCAAGTCAGCGAAAGGATCCTCGACGGCGAGGAAGGCTGAGGCTCCCCTGACGGAGACGCCTGCTAAAAAGCGCCCTGCTCCGGACGGAGGCAAGGGCAAGGAGAAGGAGAAGAAGAAGAAGAAGAAGGAGAAGAAGCGCTCCCCGGCTGGGGACGTTCAACCTCCTCCTCCTCCTCCTACTCAGCAGCCTTCCAAAGGGCGAGGCGAGTCCGTCGATCTCTCGGATGATGAGATCGAGGACGTTCCCCAACAGCGCCCGGACTCGCCTGTGGCAGACCCTCCAACCCTGGTGGAGGAGCGCCACCGCCCTCCTAGCTGTCGCAGGTTGGCCGACCTGCAGCAGAGAGAGCCCTCTGCTTCTCCGGAGCGGCGTTCGACCTCCTTCCGGTCCCGGTCCCGGTCCCGCTCTTCCGAGCGTCCGGTGGCCTCGCCGCCTCCTAGAGAGACAAGAGAGGAACAACCTCGCTCGTCTGCCTCCAGATACACCTCGGCGTCCTACGTGGCCAGGTACGCGAGGGAATCTGAATGGAGAGAGCGCCCGGCCTCTTATCGGTCACATTCGCCATCGTACCGGGATCGGTACCATCGTGGCCCGAGTCGCTGGGAGACCTTCCAGAGGTCCCGGTCACCTCATCGACAGCGCGAATCACGCTCGCCTAGAGGGGACGAGGCTCGGTACCGTCGACACCGAAGCCGATCTCCGTCGGACCGCCGCTCCTTCAGCCGCTCTCCCTCTCCTCGATATCATAGGGCGAGGGAGCCTTCACCTCGGTATCGGGCGATATCGCCACCTCCTAGGGTCACGACAACGGTGACGCGCCCTACGGAGTCGGTGGTGACTGAGCGGGCTACGACGACGTCAGCCTGCCAGACTACCCCTGTCACCACTAAGAAGGTGAAGTCAGTGGTCAGCCAGCCCAAGCGGGACGCTGCTACTACCACCGCCCCGGCTGCAGAGAAGTCTAGGAAGGCAACACCTGTGGCGACTGCGAAGGAGCCGGAAAGCGAGCGGCGAGAGGACTCACCGACCTCAGAGTCGTACGACTCGAGTGCGGAATCAGAGGTGTCTGAGGCGGCCTCCTAGGAGTCTCCTCCGCTGGGATTTGGGGACCCGATCCCAGATTCTGCTCCAGAGGACGTCCACCAGTTCTCTGCGATGCTGCTCCGCATGGCTACTACCCTCGGCCTGAAGATCACCGATGCGGAGCCGGAGGACGACGATCCAGTCTTCTCCGTCTTTGAAGGGAAGCAACCTGCCACGGCCCCGCTGCCTCTCCTGCCCCGGGTATCCAGACTGGTGAAGGCCGCCTGGGATAGGCCGGCCTCGGCTCAGCCGATACTGCAGCGGCTGGAACACCTCTACAGGGTGCAGAAGGATAGCGCCAGTTATCTCTTTAATCACCCTGCACCGAACTCTGTGGTGGTCGAGTCGGCACAGACGAAAGGCTCCGGCAGGCAACACACCACCCCGCCGGACAAAGAGGGCAGGAAGTTGGACGCCTATGCAAGAAGGTTCTATTCCGCTGCCTCCTTGCAGATCAGGCTGTCCAACACTCAGGCTTGCCTCGTGGCATACCTGAAAAAGGTGCTCGATCGCCTGCAACCGGCGATGGAGGCGGTACCGGAGGACATCCGCCAAGCCTCCTCCGTGATCTTCAACGAGGCCATCTCCATCGCTCGGCAGCAGATGGCCTCCTCCAGGCACGCAGTGGAGATTGCCTCCCGGGTCATGGCGGGATCCATCGGCCTGCGCCGCCATGCTTGGCTGCGGCCGGCCGACATCCAGGAGGACACCAGAAGGAGGATTGAAGATCTCCCCTTCGACGGTGAGGGCCTATTCAATTCGTCCACCGACGAAGCTTTGGACAATCTCGTTAAGGCGAGGCTGACCGCCAAGAAGATCGGGCTACAGCCGGCCACGCAAGCCCGCAGGGCCTCCACCTTCCGCCCATCCTGGCGACGATCTTCCACCTCGTCGTTCCAGCGTTCGGCCCAGTCTGGACAGTCGAGACCATCCTCCGGCTCATCGGCCAGACGCACGATTAGACGACGCCCGGCTTCGTCCAAGAAGTCCTCCTCCGAGACAAAGTCTCGGTTTTGACGTGCCTGGCAGGACCTACCAATACCCACTCTTCAGCCTACCATCAGCGCTCGGAGACCGACCGACTCTGGCTCGACATCTCGCGGAGTGGCAATGTGTCACTACGGACTCTTGGGTGCTTTCCATCGTCCGTCTTGGCTACGCCATCGAGTTTCTCGATATTCCTCCTCGAGGCGCTTACTATTCCACGCCGTCGAGTCCGGCCCTCCTGGAAGAGATCCAGTCCCTCCTCCAGAAAGGGGCGATCGAGCAGCTCCCGCAAGAAGCCAAGACCACCGGCTTCTTCTCCAGGTACTTCACGGTACCGAAAGCCGACGGTACCCTCCGGCCGATCCTAGACCTCAGAGGGGTGAACTACTACAACCGCCCCAAAAGGTTCAAGATGGTCACGATACCGTCGATCCTGCCCTTCCTACATCGAGGGGACTGGTTCGCCTCCATCGATCTCCGAGACGCATACTTCCATATCGCCATTCGCCCGCAGCACAGACGGTACCTCCGCTTCGCGGTCGACGACACCTGTTAGCAGTACAAGGTGCTGCTGTTCGGACTCTCGACTGCCCCAAGGGTCTTCACCAAGTACATGGCCCCGGTGGTATCCTTCCTGCGGACGAAGGGTGCTTCTGTCTTCCCTTACCTCGACGATTGGCTGTTGGTGGCGTCCTGCAAACAGAGACTTTACCACGACGTCCACATGACGTTGTCACTCCTGACCCGCCTTGGTCTACGGGTGAATCCGAAGAAGTCCCACCTCGAGCCGGCGAGGATCTTGGACTTCATCGGGGCGACGCTCGACTCGACCTCCGCCAGGGCGTACCTACCAGAGTCTCGAGCCCAAACCCTGATCCGGGCCGCCGCTCACGCTCGTACGGCCCCGACGTTATCTGCGAGAAGCGTCCAGCAGCTCTTGGGCTACATGGCTGCGACCACCGCTGTGACATATCTCGCCAGGCTGAGAGCGAGACCTCTTCAACACTGGTTCGTCCGCATATTCGACCCCCTGCGAGACGAACAGACACTCCGACTGCAGCTGCCGGAAGACGTCCGCTCATCCCTCCGATGGTGGCAGTCGCGACGCAATCTCATGTCAGGGATGCCTTTCCAACAGCCGACACCGAAGGTGACGGTAACGACCGACGCCTCCCTGTATGGATGGGGTGCCCACTGCGGCGATCTCAGAGTCCGCGACAGATGGACCGACGACGAGACCGCTCTCCATATCAACGCGCTGGAGCTGGTCGCCGTCTTGAAAGCGCTACGGGCGTTCCGCCACGTCGTAGCGGGGCGGACGGTCCTGGTTCTGACAGACAATACGACCGCCGTCTGTTACATCAACAGACAAGGAGGGACTCACTCCACAACCCTGCTCAACATTGCACTCGACTTGTGGGAATGGTTCATTCACCTGCATACGTATCCCGTGGCAGTTTACCTGGCCGGCCAGGAGAACACCACGGCAGACGTCCTCAGCAGGGACACCTCATCCCATCACGAATGGTCTCTCTCCGGAGAGGCGTTCAGACTGATTCGGGACCGCTGGGGCGAACCATCGATCGACCTCTTCGCGACCAGGGAAAACGCGAAGTGTCGCCGATTCTGTTCCAGAGCGGGCCACGATCGTGCCTCCATCGGGGACGCTTTCCAGTTTCCGTGGACCGGGGAACTCCTCTACGCGTTCCCGCCGTTCCCGCTGCTCGGCCGGACGATATCGAAGATCCTCGCCGACCGAGCCGACGCGATCCTGGTAGCCCCGTACTGGCCGAGGCAACATTGGTTCGCATCCCTGCTACAAGCCGCACGAGACGACCTGCTCCGGTTGCCACCGACACCGGACCTGCTGTCCCACTCCGGCGGCCGAGTCCTCCATCCGGACCTGCCACGCCTGGCCCTCCATGCCTGGAGGATATCGCACTAGACGATCCCGTGCTCGGTACCGTCCTCGTCGCGGCCAGGAAGGAATCCACCCGTCGCAACTATCAATATAAATGGCGACGCTTCCTGACCTTCGCTAACGAGAGGAGTGAGCCGGTATCGCCCGCGGGGCTCTCTACTGTCCTGCATTTCCTCCTGCACCTCCGGCAACAGGGGCTGGCGTTTCCATCCCTGAAGGTGTATCTCTCCGCGATCGTGGCATACCAACCGCCACGATCGGCTGCCTCGGCCTTCTTCAGGAACGATACCGTTAAGCGGTTCCTGAAAGGACTTCATCATCTCTACCCGCCGGTATCGCCGCCGCTACCGCCGTGGTCCCTCTCGCTGGTGCTCTCGCAGCTGACAAAGTCGCCCTTCGAGCCGATGGCGACCTCGGATGATAGGCTCCTGACCATGAAAACTGCCTTCTTGGTAGCGGTGACCTCAGCGAGGCGAGCGGGTGAGATCACAGCTCTTCGATCCGATGAGCCCTTCACGGTCTTCCACAGAGACAAGGTGGTCCTGAGACCTGACATCTCGTTCCTGCCTAAGGTGGTGTCCAGTTTCCATCTCAACCAGGACATCATCCTGCCTGCCTTCTTCCCGAACCCGACGACACCGTTGGAGCGGTCCCTCCACTCCCTGGACGTGCGCCGGGCCGTGGCCTTCTACATGGACAGGACTGCTTCCTTCCGACAGACGCCGCATCTCTTCGTTTGCTATGGGTGACGTCGGAAGGGCCTTAAAGTGTCCACCCAGCGCTTCTCCAAGTGGGTGGTACGGACTATTCAACTGGCGTATGAGCTCGCGAGGAGGCCTCCGCCAGTCCTGCTTCGAGCCCACTCCACCAGAGCGGTGGCTACTTCTGCGGCCCTCCTGCGAGGAGTTGACCTGCATGAACTCTGCCGTGTGGCGACCTGGTCCCAACCATCGACCTTCGTGCGCCACTACAGGCTCGACTGCCGGTCGCGCAGAGATGCCCGGTTTGGACGTGAGGTGTTGGCTTCCGTGCTGTAGGACCTGACCCGCCGTCCGACCGGTAAGCTACACAGTCTCCTAGTGTATGAAGGCACAGAGACCACGAAGAAGAAGAACAGGTTGCTTACCTGTAACTGTGGTTCTTCGAGTGGTCATCTGTGCCATCATACACACCCGCCCTTCCTCCCCTCTTTCTCAGGTCCCTGTAGGTTCTACGGCGGACGACAGAACTGAGGAGAGACCGTTGCTCGGCGGGAGGAGCATGCGCAGTACCGGCGTGGGGGAGGGGTTCCCGCCGAGCGAACAAGCTCTAGAAGTTTCCGAACGCTACCGCGCAGGCGCTAAAGCTCCTAGTGTATGATGGCACAGATGACCACTCGAAGAACCACAGTTACAGGTAAGCAACCTGTTCATTTGTGGGTTTTTCTGGTATCTTAAAAACATGCATTACAAACATCATATGCCAAACCGATCACTTAGTAGTGGTTAATGTGTGATAGGGAGATTGAGTTAAAATGCACTGGGTTTTTTGAGATGTTTCCAGAGCTTCTATCACAGCTTCTATGTAGAATGTAAAAGCATCTCTTGGCCTCAACTCTTTTACTACAAATGTGGTATTCTTGGACTTTCTAAAACAAATAATCATAATTACGTAACCCCATATAATAAATAGTCTTTGGAATGGTAGAAAACATTACCCATGATGGCACTTGCAGTCAGATCAGAGGTATATCTAGGGTGGGGAACGTACCTGGGTGCCAATGCCAAGAGGGTGTAAAAAAGCCATACCTCCTCCAATTCTATTGCTTGGGACAGGGAATAGGAGGTAGATCAGATGCGGAGTAAAGGCTGGGGGGAACTCTAATAATCCAGGGTAGAGGCAAAGTGGGGGGCCACTCACCAGCAGCAGGTGGCCCGGGATGGCCCTGGCTGCTTCTTCCACCTCTTGCTTCTCCTTCACTTGCAGTTGCTGCTGCTGCTTCTCATCTGGCTCCGGCTCCCTCTCCAGGCCTGGCTGGCCAGCAATGCACCCTGAAAGCCACAGTTTTCCCCACTATCACCGCTGCACTCACTGGGGTCATCCTTGACTTGGGCTGGTGGGGATGAAAGCAGGAGAAGCAGCAAATCCACCCAGGCCTGATCAGCCACCATGTTCTCCAGGGTTGTCCTTGGCCTGGGGCAGCAGTGGTGGGAGAAGCAGCACATCCCTGCTGGCCTAGCCTGCTGCCACTGCCATGGTTGGGGAAACAGCACCTGCACCCAGGCCTGGCCCACTGCCACCTCCCCCAGCAGCAGACCCCCTAAGTGACCCAGCAGGCAGGAGAGGACCACCGAGCCACCCAAGGATGCCAGACCTTTCACTACCATTGACGCTACCATCATTGCAACTAGGCCAGCCCACCTCCTCCAGTTTAGCCCACCAGCTTCTGCCCGTGGCTCTTAGGAGGAGGAAGAATAGGAAGGAGGAACTGGCTCAGGAAGGGTGGCTGGCATACTAGGAGGGCTACTCAAGAGAGTAAGCTTGGTAGACTTCCAGTGATAATGTCGGCATGAATGGCAGCTTGAGTCGGACAGAAAGAGAGAGAGTAAGCCTTGTGGAGAATCTCAGCCCTTCTTTGGAGCAGACTGGTCAGTTTTAAGTGTGGAAGATAGCTGGAATGCTTTGATACTGCACTTTTACCTGCCAGTGCTCCAGACTATGGAGTCTAGTTTGGTGGGAGCACTGGGTTGTTGTGACTGTAGAGGGTGGGATGCCACCCCAGGGATCGGCCATGGAAACTCAACAGGCAAGTCACACTCTCTAAGTGTCCCTCCCCTCTGGACAAATCCTGGCTGTGAGTGGCACAATTTAAATGTTGGGCTAGGGCCCAGAATTCAGATCCCTGCTCAGCCATAGACTCCCCCTTCCTGGTGGCCTTTGGCTTCTCTCTCAGCCTCAGAGGGAGGGAGGGAAAGGTAGCCCCCTTCTGAACAAATTTTTAGAAGCATACAACAACAAAGCAGCTAAACAAAGTAATGCCAGTGTGGTGTCATGCTCGCTTGTTGGGTCATGGAACGCAGTGGTTGGCTCTGAGCACATTATACACTCTCAGCCCCAGAAAATCCCATGATAGGTTCACCTTAGGTTCGAAGTTGGAAATGACATGAAGGCACACAGCAACAGCAGCAGCAGCAACAACAAGGGGCTTACCACCCTGCTTTAGTTCAGGGGAGCATGCCAGACTACACTAACCCCCCGCAAACTACAAGTCCCTTTCCCTTTAGAGAGCTGAAGGCTGCAGACAAGTTTCTCCCCCTCTCCCTACTTTAGGTTCTCAACAACCCTACAAGGGAGGTCAGGATGGTTTAGAGAACGTGAGACTTGCCTCAGCTCACCCCATCACTGTCATGGACTTGAATCTGGATGTCTCAGTCCAAGACACTGAAACCACTTACACTCCACCATCTTCTTGTGGGACAATACTGGTGGGTCTGGGAACCAATTTCTGTTCCACTTACCCTTCAAGGACTTCAGGGCTTGCCAAAAGGCAAGCCCATCACAGGGTTTTCTTGGCAAGGTTTCTTCAGAGGTGGGCTGCCTTTACCTTCCTCTGAGGTTAAGAGAGTATGACTTGCCCAAACTCACCCAAGAGGTTTCCATGACTTAGTGGGAATTTGGACCCTAGCCTCCAGAGTTATAGTCCAAAGCTCAAACCATTACACCATGCTGCCTCAACCTAGGCGGTGCCATGAATTGCATAGAGTTTTTTTAAGTAAGGAATACTACTTCAGAAGTGGTTAACTTTCTAACTATTTCAAGGGCATTTTAAGAAACATTTTGAGGAAAAGTTTGGAATTTTTAACGTCATTCACTACTCTTAACAACAACAACAAAACATCGAATACTGTGATTATTTCTTGAATTTGATGTTACAGCATCTAGAGTTCATCTTCACTCAGTGGTCTAGGGCACGGGACAAGGGGAGAGAGTGTGCTTACTGGCCTTCTTGTCAGTTCCTCCACTCCAGCTCAGATGGAGGTGGTGGCAGTCACAGTCCTGGGGCAGAGTGCAGTCTTTGGCTCATGTGCCCCAGGCAGGCAGGAAGGCAGGCAACAAGCTGGAGGAAGCCCAGCAGGCTAGTCCAGGTGTTGCTGCCAGAGACCAGGAAGCTTCCTGGGTGGCAGCAGGCTCCCAAAGTTGTGAGCAGAGCCAATTGGGTCAGTGAGGCCAAGCAGGAGAGTGGACTAGACAGAGCCCCATGCCCCTTCCCTTGGGCCCTCGCCACCTGCTCTCCAACCAGTGTCCTTCCCTCCCTTGGGCTTGATAAGAGGAGCTCAAGGCAAGAGCAGCAGCAGCAGTGACTAAGTTCAACTTTTTCTGCTCTGAAAGAGGAATCTGCCTCCTAGATGGATATTCCAGATGAGGCCTGGGTGTAGGGGAAGAGAGGCGTGGGACCCCCTTCCACCACAGCTAGATGCAGGTCTAGTGATACCTTAAGAGCAACAAGTAGCACCTCAAGCCTCACTAAGAAGGTAGGGGCACAATTTGCACACTTGCCCTAGGCACTGTTGAAGCTAGATATGCCACAGCCAGAATGTCACAGGAGTGTATCACCAGTAGTCACCACCCACACCATCCACCATTACATAGGTGCTGGGGGAGATGTGACTTTCCAGACATTATTAGAATACTGTTCCTATCAGTTCTATCCAGCATAGCCAATTGTGAAGGATGATGGGATTTGCAATGCAAGATCTGGAGCATCACATCTTTCTCTCACTGAGATAGATTGACGGAAGTAGCTTGACATATCTCATCACCTTTGTTAACTCACTGCATTTAAAGCAGAATGTGAAAAAGTTGTTTTTGGACCACAACTCTCAGAAGTCTCCATCAGCATTGTGATGCCGTCTGGGGATTCTGGGAGCTGTAGTCCAAAAGTAACATTTCAAACTCTGCTTCTGTGAAACTTTTGGACTTCATGTATGCATATGTGCCTTCAAGTCTTCTGTTGACTTATGGTGACCCTATGAATTTCATAGGGTTTTCTTGGGCAAACAATACTCAGAGATGGTTTTGCTAGTTCCTTCCTCTGAAATATAACATCTGCTATACATTGGAAGTCTCCTATCCAAGTATTAACCAGAGCTGAGCCTGCTTAGCTTCCAAGATCAGATGGGATCTGGTGCCTTAGTACTTAGAAATGGACTAAGCTCTTAAAATTATAGAATCATAGAGTCATAGAATTATAGAGTTGGAAGAGATCACAGTCCAATTACCTGCCATGCAGGAACACACATCAAAGCATTCCCAACAGATGACCATCAAGACTCTGCTTAAAAACCTCCAAAGAAGGAGACTCCATCACGCTCTGAGGCAGGATATGATTCTGGCCTTATTTCTGCACTAGACTGTTATAGCGCTCTTGTTCTACTTTCAACATTCTATGGAATCCTGGGGTTTGTAGTTTAGGGAGGGGCCGACTGGCCACTCCATAAAATGAAAACCCCAGGATCCCACAGAATGCTGAAAGTGCAATAAGAGCGCTATAACAGTCTAGTGCGGAAAAGGCCATAAACATTAAGTTTAGCAGTGAGTCAGTGACAGTCATATTTTCTCTGGGTTAAAAAGATGATGAGACCTAGCATGGTGCAGCAGTTTCAGCACTGGATGAAGACTCTGGAGAGCACAGTAAGCCATGGCAACCCACTGGTTGACCTTGGGCAAGTCAGATTCTCTGAGCTTTAAAGGAAGCCAAAGGCAACCCACCTCTGAACAAATCTTGCCAAGAAAACCCCATGATAGACTTGGCCTAGGGTTGCCATAAGTTGGAAACAACTTGAAGGCACACAAGAAGAACAAAAAGACACCAATGAGAAGATGAACCTTTCCCCAATGCCCTTACAAAAAAGATTGCATAGCTACAAATTTTGGAGGGTAGTGTGCATTAGTAGCATGAAGCCAAATGTTCTAATTTGGTGGGGGAAAGTATGCTATGGGTTCATTTCTTTAGAACTTCATATGACTTCTTGGACACCATTTTGCGTTATTGTATCAGTGTGTATCAAAATGGGAAACCGAAATAGTTTAATTTTTTTTTAAAAAAAGACATCCAATCAGACATGACAACATGGATTTTTAATGCCCTGTGCCAACTCAGACTCCACTGATATTAAATTAAATCTGAGAGGTGAATTTAATGTCATCTTAGGTGGCTGAATATAGCAAATTAATCAGATTTTTTGTTTTCCTTCTCCAATTAATATAAGTCAGAAATAACCAGGAATAACCATTAAAGGTGATAGGATATTTTGATAGATTAGTTTCTGTCAAATTAAGGTGAAAATATTATTAGGCTTGGCATTCTATCAGTACATGATTAATATTTGTTACATTACTCTCTTGGAATATAAAATAAAATGTGGGAGAACCTCTTCACTTTGATAAGACTGTGCGTAATTAAAAAGTGAAATGTTACTTGCTTTTTATGTGAAATCAATCACTTTAATTGGAAAGAAGTATCCCTTATTTCTATTGGTAATTGGACTCCTGATAATTTTAGATCAGGATTCATGACGGTTTGTGATAAATCGGCTTCTTTTAGGCTAAAAGAAGCTCAGAAGTTATAATTACCCATGGATTACTCCTGGATGGCTAGATCAAAGAGATGGAAGGTGATACAGAGAAAAGCTGTTTAGTACATGAAGATTTATTAGGTTCTAAAGCAACTAAAGAATAAGTGTGTATTGGTAGCAAAAACAAAAGCTTATGCAACTTCTGAAATCACAGGAAAAAAAAAAAAAATCTTTAAGAGCCAGAGAGAGGAAATGAGAATTTTAGTCGTTGCATTAATCTGCATCACATTTGAGCTGACGAAATTATGTGTCAGGGATTTAAGTGTGCCGAACTATTGTAGCAGCAATTTCCACTAAGATGATTAGAAACTGTAATTTGTACAAATATAATTAGCTAAATCTGAGCTCTTGTGTTTGTTTTCCCTCCCCCACCCCCAAGGATTACCATATGCATAACTGCTGTATGCTCAAAAAATGTGCAAATGTCCCTTTGTATGCCTGGAAACTAAAGGTAATTAGGAGACGATGGTGGAGTGTGGGGGACACCAAGGCCAAAATGCATTAGAGACTTGTCTAGGTCAGCTGTGGTTGCATCCAGACCACAGGCTTGCTAGAGATGAGTTGTTTCTTGAGGTGCTGTGCTCTGAAAGCTCCTATCATCAGCCCTTGGGAGGTTATCACTACTTACAGATGTATATAGAAGTAAACCAGTTGTTCAGTGCACACATTAAAGATAATCTTAATCAAGGTTTAAAACAAGATTTACTGCTTGGTTAGTTAATTTTATACATAACCACTCCTCTACCAAGTTGATTGATTGAAAATATAATCTTTTCTCTTAAGGAATGCTTTCCGCCCAAAGGCAAAGTTGTCAAGTACAATCTTTTGATACAAAATAAGGCAGGAACAATTTGGTAGAGGAGTGGTTATGTATTAAATTAACTAGCCAAGCAGTAAATATTGTTTTAAACCTTGAATACATAACAAATATTCTCAGTTTGGAAGCAGTTGTGCCCCATACTGTAAATTATGCTTAAGGTATGCTTGAGAGAAGCACAAGCTACAGATTGAGCCCTCCGTGACTTTAAAATTCACAGTGACAGTTAAACATACTAAATATAATCTTGTAGAAAGCTTCTTCTATGCACATCTTTTTTCTCTCACACAAGAAATAAAAAATAAAATAAAAAACCCTTGAATACTTTTAAAAGCAATGATTTCATTGATGTAGAAAGTCTCAGCATGGATACAAATCACAACTATTTCACATTATCTTTTTGTTTGTAGCTGCTACAGCTAATTCATTATCACTAAGTTCACAGTCACTATGGGTAATTTGTCACATGGTGGCTAACTTTGTGGTGATGAGCTTTTCCATGCTTAGCTAGGTGGGTCTTTGGTTGGTGGTCATGTAATTTGCCACCACAGCCATGATCAAAGCCTTACCAACATTCACTTCACTGACAGCCTTTTGAAAGGCCATAGAAAGGACACATGGTGAGGTGTTAGAATAAGATTTTGTAGAGGATCATTTCCAAATAGAAATTCAAATGATGATTTCCATTCCATGGTCTCCATCAAAATGAAAAAAGCAGGAAGATCTGGATGAGTCAAAAGTTTTGTGGTAGTGGCAGAATGCGTGTGACCAATATCCACCCAGTAAGGATCTTTCCATTTCTCCTTCCCTGAGATCTTTATGGCTTGTTCCATTAGATGCACTTTTTGCTGGTGTTACCCTATTTGCTGGTGTATAAGACTTACCTTTTCCCCTGAAAAATATTGTTTGAAAATAGGGTGCGTCTTATATGCCAGTGTGTCTTATACACTGACAAATAGTATTTGCTGATGTCTGAATGGGGTGCGTCTTATACGCTGGTGTGTCTTATACACTGGCAAATATGGTATATGGTGTCACACAGAGCTCAGGAGATGCCATGTCTCCATAAACTGCCATATATTTAATATACCACCCAGCCTCTGTGATGTCTTGGGGCACACTACTTTAAAGAAACGCTCCGCTATAGGCCTTAGTAATTTTATGCATGATTTTTAAAAATCTCACTTAAATATGACATCAAAGAACATTTACTGAATTATACAAATACTGATATAAACATATATTGGCGTAGTACTATTTCTTTGAGGATAAGTTGGAAAAACAGGGAGTTTTTCACCTTCAGCTGAAGGTTAAATTAAACACAATGGGATGATGGGACGGTAATTTACCTGTCTACACCATTCACATATGAATGCCATCCTGCTCATATGAGGCCTAAAATATGGTGGCACTGGGGACGTATACAAAAATCCTTTTCCCAACGTGCCCATGAAACTGGCTTCTAATTCAGGTATCTCATATTTAGCAGTTAGTTCTGAAGATGGCTTGTCAGCATGTTCAAATGGAGGGTTATAACTATAGAAGCACACATACCAAGGTTTCAGTTCATGTTGAGATTTGTAAATTCATAAGACAAGCATAGTTACAATCCCTTCCAAAGCTTCACACCAAATGCACAAAAGTCTTTAGGAACTCCCACACATTGAGAGTTTTAGCTATTGTGTGTAGAGACATGTATTAGGTTAGATGATAATAGCTAATTAAAGCTTTTTCCAGAGTTTGTCACATTTCAAAACCTCAGCAAAATGCAGACTCTTGTTTTTTGAAAAGTACTGTAATTGATAACAAACCGCGCACACCGTGTTCTATAGAGAAGCGGCTGTACTTCCTCTAACTTTGCACCTTGCTGCTGTAACCAAAGAGATCTTTCACCTTCAGTACTGGAAAAGTTCTGATAAGAAATGTAAAGGAAAACCTGACAAGCTGATATATACTAACATATTAATTAATAACAGCTTCAACCATAAGCAAATGAAACATTTTTCAGTATTCTCTCACATGATAATAATGGATTAAAAGCTAGTATATCCAAACAAATCGACTGTGATGGGTTGAATGCAACATAATGTTATCGGGAGAAATATAAGAGGTACCTCCACAGTGCTGGTAGTTACTTGTTAACATGTTCCATGGGAGGTTACACAAACAGAACTTATGTAAGCCAACACCTAGGGTAAAGGGTTGTGAAACCACATTCATACCTTCCAACTGTCCCAAAGTAGCAAGGGACAGCCTCAATTAATCTTATGTTATTCCACTTTTTTCAGCTGCTTTAACAAGTCCCAGTGTCTCTATTCCCCCGTTCAGTTTCTCTTTTTGTTCTTGGCTTACTTCAGTTGCTGCAAACTGAGTTCAAAGTGCAAATGTAGTTGGAACTCACTTAATTCAGTGGTGGTGGTGTTGGGAGGGAGGGGAGAGGACCTTGCCCTTCCCAGTAGGTTCAGGCAGAATCAACCTGCTGCAGCCTCTCCTTGCTTGTGTGTTCTTCTTCAGTAACTTTTGCCATCTTGACCATACTCTGATGTTGCTTGGCCACATGTGTCCCAGTTTTCATCTATGAAACGTCAGAAGGTATGTTATAGTAGAGCAAGGTGGAGAACGCATGGTCTACATCCCATCCTTAGCCTCACTTTTTTTTTTGGTCAATTTTTGTTTCCCCTCTGTGGTCCCACAACATTCTTCTGTTGGTGGTTTTGGATCCCCACTCCCTCAGCCAAAGAAGGAAATCAGCCAAAAATGAAAATGGAAGTGACATCATGCCACTTCAGGTCATAGCAGTGGTGTTAATATATACCTTGTTGTGGCTGGGTCTGATATTTCCATGAATTTGCACATTAGACTTTAGCTGTGCAAAAGTGCTCATGGCAATGGCCAAACCCTGGGTGTCCAGCTACAGGGCTGAATCCAGGAATGCAACTGAAGTGTGAAGCTGAGATTTTATGATGAGTGAAACACCATCCAAAAGAGGTGAAGCTCTTACTGCTTGGCCTGCCTTTCTAGTATTAATTAGGAACACTTTTATCTTGTCTGAATTAAAATAGTCTCTCCTCATTCAGGGCAACAAATAGGAATCCTCCAGCCTCATCTCCTGGAACTGACCCTCCCGGAAGGACCAGAATTATTATAAAACAGTACCCTTCATCCTAGCCTGGTGGTCCAAAGGGATACCAAGGATGATTAGTGTTGCTAGATTAAAATCTGTAGAAGGCTCCTGTCACTTTAATGGCTATGTAGAAAAAGGAATGTCAGAAGATGTTGCTTATGATGCAACCAGGTAATGAGTAACATTTATTGAAATTCCCTCTTCTACACAACCGTTAAAGGGACAGGAGCCCTTCCAGATTTCAATCTGGTACCACATGGTTTATGGTATTTAAAGCCATATTGACATCCAAATGGGACATGTTCCTCCTATTTATTTCCTGATATACATTGCTCATCCAGACAACCAAATATGTCTTCATCTCATAATTAGGTCTGAAGTTGGAGGGAAACAAACCTGGATAATCACCCTTCTTCAGGAATACCTGAAAGAGAGATGTTTTCAGGTGGCTGAGTGCATTGACCAACAATAGAATATTGGAGACTAGCACTGAACACTTATATTTCATTTACATTTAGTTTCGTTTACATTTAGTTCAGGGACTAAATCAAGATGAGACACTTAGCTCTCTTCTCGTCTTTAAATGATATTCTAGACATCACGTATCAAAACAAGATTTCATGCTATGAATTGGTTTTCAGAATTTGTCATTACCTTTGTTTAGCACAATTGTTCCTTTCTGTCTCTGAGCTGAGAATTGGTGCAGTTTGGCTTTTGGGTGTGATCTGTTCCAAATTTCTTAGTGTGATACCTATTTGGTTGTCATACTTTATGGTTTGCTATTATATATATACTATATATAAAGCATTCAGTCCATTTTAATTATGTTAAATAGCCTGAAAAGGAGCAACAATCTTGCAAAGAAGTCAGTTTTAGTTCAATGCTTCTCAAACCATACTGAGACTTGTTTTCTTTCTTTGAGCAGGTGGTATTTAAACTAATTAGGAATTAAACCATGATGCTAAGGCAGGCAGACTGTTATAACATGAACTGTTATAACCTCTGTAAGCTCTCCATAATGCATTCAGTGACCAAGAACATATTTTTCTGCTGTTTTATTTTCTGTTTTGCAGAGGGAAAAGGAATGAGAGAATTTCATCTGCTTTAATTTATTACATATATTGGTCCTACACTGATATAAAACCCCTCTTCAGAGTGGTTCCTCAGAATCCTTCTCTTAGGTTACTTGGCACCCACCTTAGCCTTTTTATCACAAGATCCTTATTTGGGCCCCAACTAAGGCCTTAAATTAGCCCCAGACCATTGCTCTGCATGGTAGGTTGTGTTCCTGTGTTTTCATTGGCAGCAGGTGACAGTGATCTGGCTGCAGAGATCCCAAACCACACTTTCACTTCAGGCAAGAGATAACCAAAACAGAAAATACTTTTATTTGCATAGGAAGCATAATTAGTATCTTTAGACTGGCCTTAGGCATCACCATAGAACATTATATGTATAGAATAACATTATAACTTAAACTTTTGCACAGCTTAAATCTCCATCTCTCCAGCTGTACTCATTCCCAAATCTATTTGTCTCCTCAACTTCCCTTATTCCCTATCTCTCTCTTTCTCCAACTTCCCTCATTCCCTATTTACCTATCTCTCCTATTCCAAATGTAACTATCTCTTTCCAGCTTCCCTTACTCCCTGTTTAACTATGCCTCTCCCATTTCCCTCTCTTCCTCTCCTCTCATTCCGTTATGTCTCATTATTCCTGCATTTCTGAGCATTCTAAAAGCTCTGATTGGCTGCCTTGTCGCCAGCCTCCTTCAGCAAATTAATTCTTTCACCTGGCACCGTTGCTTCTTGTTCAGGGAGAAAGTGAGGGTGGGAAGGTCGGGCCATGTCTAGGTTTTGTGCCCTGCGCATTCCCATACATCCATCAGCATTTCTGTTTAGCTCCCAATATTTTAGCTCTCAATATTTCTTCCTCAGCAGATTTCCTGTGCCTAAGAATTTCCTCAAACAGGCCAAAACTGGGCTTCCCTCATCATAGAATCATAGAGTTGGAAGAGACCCCAGGGACTATCGAGTCCAACCTCCTGCCATGCAGGAACACACATCAAAGCACTCCCAACAGTGGCCATCCAGCCTCTGCTTAAAAACCTCCAGAGAAGGAGACTCTACCATACTCCAAGGCAGCATCTTCCACTGCCAGACAGCTCTGACCGTCAGGAAGTTCTTCCTGAGGTTCAGGTGGAATCTCCTTTCCCTGCAGCTTGAATCCATTGCTCCTTGTCCTAGTCTCTGGAACAGCAGAAAGCAAGCCATGACATCCTTTCAAATATTTAAACATGGCTATCATGTCCCCTCTTAACCTTCTCTTCTGCAGACTAAAGATACCTAGCTCCCTAAGCCATTTCTCATAGGGCATGGCTTCCAGACCCTTCACCATTTTGGTCACCCTCCTCTGGACATGTTCCAGCTTTTTGATATCCTCCTTGAATTGAGGCACCCAGAATTGGACACAGTATTCCAAATGAGGCCTAACCGATGCAGAATAGAGTGGTACCATTACCTCCCTCACTACCTCATTCATTTCCACACCATAAAAAACTCTGTCTGCTAATTGCTGTTAAAGATATCAGTATTCCTGCTGGAAAAAACAAAAGCTGACAGTCCCACAAGGTCTGCAGATATCTGGAAATACCACTTGTGTTCTGCACTACTGGTAAGCGGAGCTCATATTTCACAGTAGAACACCACTCACATAGCTATGTCCAGCTATCCAGAGAGGGCTCTGGAGGATGTAGTTTTAGGCTTTCGTCCACCGTGCTACATTTCAACCAAGGCAGCTTGCAAAAGCAGTTGTTGGTTATTTGAATTAAAAAGGCTGAACATCTCATTGGGTATGACTGAGCCCTTGGGTGTACCTATAATTAGCTGTTTGGATCACAGCTTAGGCCTGTAAGAAAAAGTACAATCTTAATATTTGCATTATTTATACTATCTTGCAAAAAAGAGATCAATCATCATCATCATCATCAGTTTTTTTAAATGTTATGGTAAATTTAAAAGAACTAGTCACTCACACACACAGAACTAGTCACTCACACTCACATATTCACATATATTCCCATCCATTCCCTCTGGCATATGCACACTTGTGTCTGGATATAATTTTATATAACTTATATAATATATAAATTTTAGGCACACCTTGATGTTGTACATCTCCAGAAAGTTGTGAGAAGCAGCAGGAATAATAGTGCTGAAAAGTGGATAGGTAACATCCAGTCAAAATGTAAGCATGTTCCCAGTGGGCTATGGAAGCTGCTACCATCATTTACTACTGAGATTGGATAAATAAGAATGTTCTGTCTGAGTTAGACAGAGAGTTAACAGGGTTTTTTTTGTCTTATAGACTATTATTCTGCTTTAACTTCCATGAGGCACCTGTCCTATGGAGTCCTGTGGTTTGTAGTCTGATGAGGCAGTGGAGCTCTCTGACTGAGAATTTGAAGGCCCTTTCCTTTAGCTGCCAATCCCAGGATTCCATAAGACAGAAGCATGGCCATTAAAGTGAATCATATCACTATGATTCTGTAGTGTGAATGGACTCCCAGTAGAGTCCCTTTGTCTTACAATGTTTTATCAACCTTGGGATATATGTTGTTTAGTGGGTCTGACTGATCCTTTTGGACAAGAGCAACAATGGTTCTAAATGCTGACTCTGAAGATGGAATTTAAATGAATATCTTTAATTCTTTGCCTGTTTTATAGTTCCATTGAAATTTGTTTACCTGATTGTTAATTATTTTTTATATTAACTGGGTTAATTACCAATAAACAAAAAGCCAAAAGGAGGAGAGCTTTCTTCTTTCCTTCTTGATGATCCATCTTGCCTTTTTCTCTTGTACTGGTTGGCAGCTTCCATGTCAGTGAAGAGTGCAAATCTATTCCATGTTTTAGTCTGAACTTTGAAAGAGCTATCCAACATGCTGAACTTCATATAAAAAATAGATTCAGCACCTTGGATAGCTCATTTAAAGTTTGAACTGAATCCTAAAGCACGTTCACTACCTGATCGTTATGGGAACCACCAGACGCCAGTGGTGTCTCTCTGACAGCAGTGGCAAAAAGGAGTCAGGAGGGGACTTAACAGATACAGAGGTGGACATAGTTCTGTTTTTGTTTTTGTTTTTAAAAAAAACACTCCTGTATGGACAAATTCAAAAACGGTTTTTGAAATCCCTACATGGAACTATCTTGGAACCTAAGGTTTCTGAAGCTGTCAGTCTTGCCTTTAATATATCATAATAATTTATACTATCTTTTATACTATTATAAGCTTTTATTGTAGAGCTGTTTTTTTTTTTTTTAAAGATGTTAACATTTATCCACCTCCAGAGGTATTCTAAGAGTGATACAAAAAGCAGAGAAATGAGACAGAAGCAATATGGTTCCTGTCTAGATGGTTTGGCATTGAAGCAACTGAAACAGGGACAAGGACAGTAAGGTACCTGCCTTCGTGTACCGTACAGTGGTAAACTTACAGTGACCCCTTGAGTTTCATAGAGGTTTCGCAGGCAAGGAATACTTAGAGGTGGTTTGCCTTTGCCTTCATCTGAATATAAAGGGAAAGCAAACAGGAGTGGAAAAGAGAAAAGAGAAGTAGAAATGATGACACATTATTCAGCATGGTATTGCCTACCTTTCTCCCATCCTGCAGTGGAAAGCAGCATACCTAGGGCTATAGATGTAGCCTCTCATGCAAGCACTAATAAAAGGCAGAACTTCTTGTCTTCAGTATGTTTCAGCAATATATATTTCCAGACAATAGCTCTGCCTAGGTGAATCTGGCAATCTTCCGTGGCCTGTGTTCTTGGCAAGGAGTGATCAGTGCAATCCTATAGGTGAGAAGGGAGAGTCCAAGGGAAAGAACCTACTGTACCCTATGTCCAGCTAGGTTTGCACCAATGGGAGAGAAAAAGGAGGAGCTTGCTGTATTTTCATTCTTTATTTCTGGCCTAGAAAAGAAGTGTACTTGTTTCAAGTCCTGGAGTGCTTTTCCTCCAGTTCTAATCCTGAATGAATAAGATGGTTTTTGATCACCCAATGTCCCGTCTTTCCGGTTAGTGACAGACAGCACTGATGGTGAAGCAGGAGTGGGGAGGCTGTAAGGGTGGACATCCCTCTCTGTAGGGGACAAGAGGCACATCTCCTGTTTGCTAGGGCCCCTTTAGGAACTTCCCCCAGGAAATGTAGGATTACAGCCTTAAGGGATGAGAAAGAAAATAATTTGAAATTAATTTAAATTTATACTCTCCCTCTCTCATTCTCTTTCTCTCACAAACACACACATAGATATATACTGCACTCTTTTTTTATTCCATTGATTTGCTTTATTCCATTTAATTATGTATCATGCGATTTGGATTAGTTAGCTTATTATTTGATGTAATGCACATACACACATGCCAGATGGACAAAACTATCATTCAATGGTGCCAAAGGAAGCATTAAAATACTTAAACATCAGTTGCAATTTTGCAGCATGCAGATGGAAGCCTGGAAATATTGCTTCTTTATTTTTATTTTTTTCACTACAGCTTTCAAAATTTTTCAGACAACATGGCTAGTAACTTTTGCAAAAAATTGTAACATTTCCAGGCTCTGATCGATACATGGGCACAGCTCAGCAAAAGTTAGACTAGTGGGCCAATGGAAGGAGTTCAGTTTAAGCCCTACGTGACATCCCATCAGGATGTTTTAGGATACCACTCCTACAATCCATTACCATTGCACCAAATATCTGAAGAACCAAATATTCTCCACACATCCTTAAGAGGACAAAGGTGGATACATCAAGGGACATTATGTATCCAAATGGACACTCAGTTCTAGCTTGTGCATACCTAGGAGAGATAAAGCAATACATATAATTTAATTGGTAAGCCAAGAAAACAGATTCATATTGTCTGTTACACAGACTAATGCTAAGATCTGATGAACTAGACTGTACCTGTGAAAGCCCACTTTAAATTTCTGTCTGCTTAGTTTCAACGATGCTAGTGGAATCCCTTATGTGTTTTTATTTTATACAATGTGTGGAAATGTATTTCCCATCTTAATCCAAATATCAGGATTGCATGTAAAAAATCATCTTCTGATTCTTGCTAACATTTCAGAGATGAAAATTTGCATACAAGTGGCCAAGAAACACAGATTGTAGTTAAGATGGCAAAAGTTGTTAATGAGGAAAATCCCACAAGCTAGAAGAGGTTGCAGCAGTTTGCTTTTGCCTGAATAGAGAAGGGCAGGAATCCATCCAGGCTTTCCTATCCCCTTCCTGAGTTAACTGAGTATAAACTACTTTTGTGCTTTGAACAAGCAAGGAGTAGAGGGCACGCTGATCAAATTTGCAGATGACACCAAATTGGAAGGAGTTGCTAATACGCCAGAGGACAGAGTCAAAATTCAAAATGACCTTGGCAGATTGGAGAGCTGGGCCAAAGCTAAAAAAAATGAATTTCAACAGAGAGAAATGTAAGGTCTTGCACTTAGACAGAAAAAATGGAATGCACAAATATAGGACGGGGGACACATGTCTGGAAAACAGTACGTGTGAAAGGGATCTAGGAGTCTTGGTAGATCACAAGCTGAACATGAGTTATCAGTGTGATGCGGCAGCCAAGAAAGCCAACGCAATACTAGGTTGCATCAATAGGAGTACGGTGTCTAGATCAAGGGAGGTAATGGTACCACTCTATTCTGCTTTGGTTAGACTTCATTTTGGAATACTGTGTCCAGTTCTGGGCACCTCAATTCAAGAAAGATATCGACAAGCTGGACCATGTCCAGAGGAGGGTTTTTTCATCTTCAGTTTCTTCATTGTCCAGTTTTCACACCCATATACAGAAATTGGAACTTAGTGGCATGGACAGTTGTATAAATGTACACTTGGGGATCTTATCTAGTTCCTTCTGAGTTGCCCTTCTAAATCTCAGTCTTCTTCTGATTTCTTGACTGCAGTATCCTTTCTGATTAAAGACTGATCCAAAGTGTAATTTTTTTTAACAATTCCAATGTTTCCATCACTTACTTTAAAGTTATATAAATCATCTGTGCTTATCATTTTTATTTTCTTAATGTTCAACTATAAACTTACCTTTGCACTTTGTCCCTTGACTTTCTTCAATGGTCATTCCAAATTTTCTGCTATTAGAGATACTACCATGTGATTTGCTATATTAAAACAGCTCTGTCAACTAGATATGCCAAGATCTCACTGAATTTTATTTCCATGGAGCAGTTTAGAATCACAGGAATTTAATTTCAAGAGATTTCCAAACTAGACAAGAGAAACGCAAATACCTGTGATAATGTAAATATACTGAGAGAATCTGCCCTCTTCCTAACATCAAGGACTTTACTACATGGGGAAGGTGGATTAATTTGTAAGAGTTCTGTAATTTGCACAATAATAAATGCATATGTTATGGAAGTCCATTGGTCATTAATTGTCCCTGTTGCAAGGGAAACAAACAAACAAACAAGCGCTGTTAAATTTCTCAGGATGAAGCAGAAAGGCCCCCTCTGGATAAATATTTTACACGCAGAAGGAAACATTCTACTAAAAATTCTGCTAAAAAGAATGTTTGCTAACCAAATAACAACAACAACAACAATTTTTTATCTGCCTCTCCCCAAGGCTTGAGGTGGGGTACAACATAGATAAAAATACAACTAAAAACACATAAAATCATTTAAAATATATAAATTTAAACTTCATAGTTAAAAGCTGACTGGGTAGGCCTGATGGAACAGATAGGTCTTTAGTGGTTTTTAAAATCCAGACAGCATGTTTAGCTATCAAATCTCTTCCAGCAAGTCATTCCACAATCAACGGGAGGCCGATAAAAAAGTCCTTTGGGTGATTGTCACTAGTCTAGTCCTGGCTGGTTTAAGTAAATGGCCCCCAGAGGACTTGAATGCAGAGGGTGGATTGTATGGGAGGAAGCAATCCTGCAGGTGACCTGGACCCAAACCATGTAGGGCTTTAAAAATAATAACCAACACTTTGTACGGTGCCCAGAAATTAATTGATAGCTAGTGGAATGATTTTAATATTGGTGAGATACACTCACTCCTGGATGTACCTGTAACCACCCTGATTGCCACCAGTTGGAGTTTCTGAATTTGGTACAAAGGTAGCCCAATGTACAGCGCATTGCAGAAGTCCATCCTTGAGGTTACTAGTGTGTGCACTACCATCTTTAGATCTTCCAATTCTTGGAAGGGGTGCAGAATAAATATGTAGAAACCAAACTGCAATTTCCTTCCTGATTCCAGAACAAATTCATATATCCTGGCAATTTCTATAGCCCCTGTACAGCATGATGCCTGTATAAGTTTGTCCCATGCAACTTAACCTATTGCCTAAGAATTCATTTTCATGCCCATACTCTGAATGGCAGATAGTAGTGTTTGCTTTGCCCTTTAGCTATCAGTGTCATGTGTCAAGATGGTTCTGTACAGGCCAACGCACATACATTATAATCTACTGCCCTCAGAATTGAGAATGCTGTCGTGTTGGCAGTATTGAAAAAAGATTCAATTACCAGTTTGATTATCTTCTTGGCTTAGGCATTTCTTCCTTTGTCTCTGTTGGGAAAGGTTAGAAGTAGTAGCAGATCTCTTCAGCATTATAATCAAATGGGAAGAAACTGAACAACAACCAGTCCTACATCTATCCATTTACAGGGAGGGTCTGGCAGAGAAAAGAAATTGGCCGAGAATTCTAAATGCTCCTCCCTAAACTTTAAATTCCTGGATTTCATAAGATGGAATTGTGGCAGTTAAAGTGAAATCATAGTGCTATAACTGTGAAAGGGACCACAGTTAAAACCAGAAGTAACTTAAAATAATAAAGTGAAAAAAGATATCCTAAGTAGACTAATTTTCTCTTGGTAACAAAAATGAAAAAGAAAAACTGAGAGAGAAAAGATGAAATCAAGCTACTAATGGAAAGATCCATAACTGCAGGGTTTGGCCAGAGGCTCCCTCCCCTTGTGTATGCTGACCAATCTAGAAGCCACCAATGTAAGGACACAGAAAGGGACTTCTTGAAAAGATCTCAGTGTGAGGGATAGGAAGGAAGCTATCATTTAAGTAGTCCTAGGCCTTTTCCACAGGGGGGGAAATAAGTCGGAGTGGGGCGATCTCCGACGGGTGCAGTCCACACCTTGGATCGGACATAATTGTGAGGTTCCACACGTTCAATCGCACGGAGACGGCACCATCGGTCAGCGTGCGGTCTTTTTAAAAACTGGGAGAGAAGGTGGTCTTTTTTTTTTGTATCGCTCTATATCGAACGTTCCGGGATGTGTGGAAGCAAAAATACGGGCCGATTCGGGCATGACGTACTTGGTAGGCGGGCTGGGGTGCGCGCGGCATCATCGGTTGCTCCGCCCCTACAGAGAGCTGTAAGGCGCCATTTTTTTTTGGATTCCCGGACAGCATTGTCGGAAAGCGTTCTCCTGCGGCTACGAAAGGGGAAAAAGCTAACAGGTAAGTGCTATAGCGTAGAAAAAAAGGGTTTGGGGAGGTTGGGGGATTGTCGGGACCCCGGAGTGCCATCCTTAATGCAGTTTTAAGAGTGTGCCGCGGGTCGCTTGGAGTTCTGTTTCAGGCCTGGGGGCTGGGGGCGCAGTGCGTTACAACGGAGACAGGCGGCTTGCTTCCCGGCCGCGGGGGCACATTTGGTGGGGTGGTGTCGAAGATGGCCATGGGCCCCCAAGGATGCATGCCGGGTGTGTTATTTTGCTTTGTGTACATGAGAAACCCGTGCGCTACCATGCGCGGGGCATGGTGGCGGGTTGTTTGGGTTGTGTGTTTTTGAGGCAGAAGGGAGAAAAGTAACTTCTGCTTCTGCTTCATGCATCTCGTATTAAAAAGGGAATTGCCTCCACGGAAGGAGCGGGGGGAAGGCCAAGACGCCAACAGGGACTTGAAAGATTTGAAAGGAAGCAGTACTTTAGCTAGCCTTGACCCAAACCATTTAGGGCTTTCAGATTTACAACCTCAATTTAATTGGTCCCAGAAGCACATTAATAGCATGTGAAGATATTCTAAAATAGTCTTAAAATGTTCACACAGTTGTGTTCTTATAAACATCATTGTTACCTCATTCTGAACCAAATAAAGCTTCTGCAGTCCCTTCAAAGGTAGACCCTCAAATAGAATACATTTTAATTTTTCAGCTTAGATGTAGTTAAGATGCACACCCAGAATTCAGTGTATGTGGACATTTAAACATGCTATTTTATTTTAAGAAAAAGGCCACATTGATGGTTGACCCTCCATTATATAAGCTTGTCAGTTTGAGTCTGAATGCCTCAGAGAAGTTTTCTTTTAGGTGTCCTTGTTTGAGATGGCATTTAAAAGTGAGGGTTTAAGAAACGACGGGACTCTTTTGAGTTGCTGTATGTTGTAGACAGACAGACAAATAGACAAACTATGGGAGATCTCATTTTGCAGGGAAGCTTGTCAACAAACCAGCCCCCTGCGCAGCTTGTTTATTTTGTAGCTAAAGATAGATAATTAATGATCAAAACAATGCTGGCTTCCACATCATTCCATCCTTCCTTTGTGAAACTGAGGAGAAGCCCTCCTGCTGATATGTCTGAGAAACTGCTGTGAATCCTCCCATGCCGGCTTTGGATCGATACTGGATACTGGAGCTCCGTTTTTCAAAGAGAACTCTATTATGAAGGGCGGGCTCATTTCCTGCTCTGGTTCAATATGTGGTAGCAAAAGGTAAATGTTTCGACAATGTTGTCTCTGTGTGAAGAATGGGATGTAATATTTGAAGGAGGACTCAGGATTATTTGTTATCACAACACTTAAAACTCCACAGATCCTATAGTTTAGGGGTTCACAAAGTATTCACCTTTTTTCCCTCCATCTCCACCTTGTGATGGTTAAGAATAGCGGCAATATAATAGAAAGAGCAGGGTACATTTTTAGTATCACTCTACTGACACACCACTCTCTGTTATAAATTAGCTCAGACACTGGCCTATTGATTTTAGGGCCAGCTATACAATGACAGACATCTTTAGAATGGTTTGGGAATGTACTCCTCGGTGTTTGATAATAGACTGATTTCTCCTAGGTCACATGTGTCAACAAGATATAACGTCCGTGTTTAGGAAAAGGATTTTCTGTACTGCGTCTGTCTCTTTGCAGGTTGCCATCAAGATTAGATAGTTCCTCAGCAGAACGGAGTAGCCATGTGGTTCAGTTTTCAGCTTGGCTTGCCCTGCTAAACAATTATGAGAACAATCATTGGTTGGCAGGCTCTTTGCAGCTTGCTCAGGTGACAGGAGAATGTGAAAAGTAGTGCTAGATAATGGGCATGAGAAAATGATGCCTTATGTGTTGTTAATGATTACCTATACGTGTTGCAAGGATTGTTTTCTGTACCTGCAGATTCTTAGGAAAGAACAAAAAGAGAATCACAAGTGTGTTTAAGCCTTTGCATGGTACTACCACAAGTCATTTTTCAGTCATAAGAATATATTCTAGAATGCATACAAGAAGTTGAAGGTGGAGAATTATACTTACATACACTGGCCAGATATCAAGAACTGGCTGTGAGTTTTCAGTTTCCATGGGTCATCTCCAGGCAGGAGATGAGAGTGCAAATTCTCCAGTTTTGGGAGGGTTAGCTCCAGGCAAGAGAAACAGGATGTGTACGATCTCCAGCTCAACAAGGAAAGCAGCAGCTTGCCACATTTTTTAAGGCTTGATCTGTTGCTGTAATCCCACAGGAGTATGTATGTATGTATGTATGTATGTATGTATGTATGTATGTATTTACTTTGTTAACTTCCTCCTTCACTTGCAGTCATTGGGGTGCCAGGGCTTACCCTCCACTCTACTGTGCATCTCCCTTGTGGGTAGATGAAATATTATTTCGCCTATCTCTCTAGTTCCCTCATTTCATCTCCATCTGGAGATGGCAGCAGCAGGTGCAACAACTTTTTGCTGCCTTTTCCTATCATTAAAACTCCCTTATGAGGAACAACAACAAATTAAACATGTAACCCAGTTGGAAGTTGCCTTGGATTAAAAACTGCCTTAGATCCCATCCCAGGAGAAAGGCAGGATATACATTCAATAAAGAAAGAAAGGAAGAAGCAAATAAATAAAGCCAATACACATTAAAACAATCAATGCTGTCTTTAAAAATCATAATTATATTAATAACAACAAATAATGGCCCCTTTAGCCAAGATTTCTATCTTATTTTCAAACAGGAAAATCTAGTGTGTGTGTGCACACGCATGCATGTTTGAATGATATGATGTGAGCAACTGTGGTTTTGTTTTTGCTAACTGAGGTATACTTATATGATCCTTCCTATGGTTAAAAATCTACATTATAATCCTTTGAGATCCATCTTTGTTGCAAACCCGCTTGATAAGCTTTCCATAATTAGGAGAACAATGGGAAAGGATATGTATTTAAATCTTTCCTCATCCCTTGTGCTCGCATTGTGTGGCACATTCCTTGTACATTCACAAGCAATGAGGGCAAATTCTTCAGCAGCAGCCTGAAAGATATTGTGAGTTGCTCAGCAAACTTTGACAATATCAAGTGAGTTATAAACTGCAACCTTTGAACTGTCTTCAAGTGCAGGACTACCTAGAATGCACAGCGGTTGAAATAACCTGTATTTAGTATGCCAACTGGCTGATGAACATTAACTTATTCTAATGCAATTACTACACACTTACAGAGTTTATAAATAAACAGTATTCTAGTGGATTGGATGCTAATTTGCTTTGATGAGTATAATTAACAATGTACAGGCACATACAATTTGTGACTCATTTAATTACACTTTACCAGATATGGCATCTTTTAACAACTAATAATATTAAACAATTCATTGGAGAATATTTCAGGTTACTTTTGATAATATTGATAGGATTAATACCTGATGCCTCTAAAAGATTACTTGATGAGATTATGCAAATTCAGCTATTTGGCTGAAGAAAGAGACAGTTTAGAGATCTTGGCCACAAAAGCAATTGCAGAATGTAATATTTCAAGATAAGCTAGAAATATTAAATGTAATCATTCACTGAGGAGGGCAAAGCAAAAAATCAATCCTGAATCTTTTAGATGTGCAGCCACAGAAATGTTGCATTGATTTTGTGGAGGCTAGGCTCAAAGTTATTCTTTTCTATCAGATTTAAGGTTAACTTTTTCTGGGTTTCTTTAATGTTTAAGGCATCTTTTTTCTTTTTTTTAAAAAAAACCCATTCTAAGTGCTTTCTGTAACTGTTTGATAATAAAAGTTTAAGTTCTTCAGTGTTTGATTTTTATCATTTGCCATTCAAACTATGAGCACAGGAGGGAGACAAAGACTTTGCTAAGGCAGGAAACAATTGCTGTAAAGCAGATCTAGTCACTTACTCTAATTTATGCCAGAAAAGTATTAGATATCCAGAAAAAAATGACATATGGTTGCTTATGTACATATTATAAAAGAAACCTGATTTCAGTGGTATGCATGTTCCCTTTAGTGTGCTGTCTTGCAAACTGTTAAAAAAAAGTGCCCATGGGAATGAAAGCAGTAGGGGGAAGATAGTTTAGATTGTGATGAAGGAAAGAAAGCATGATTGAAAGAGGTTTAAACTCCTAGTGCTGTGATCAGATCTATGGCTGCCTGTGGCTGAACAGTAGTAAGACTATTCATACATCTCTCATGTGAGGTCTAGTTTCACATGATCACAAACCACAATCTAGTTAAACTCAAGTACTTTTATGTCTCACTGATTTCACGTGGAGAGTTAAACACTTAAAAGTACTTGATACTGAAGGATCACATCATAGCATCAAGCACAAGAAGAACAATATCTGGGGCATCATCACTTTAAATGAAGTGGTGAAAATTGTAGAGCTCCCAGGCAACTGTCCTGAGTATGGAATGTTATATGTTTAAAAATTCATTCATTAGGACTGATAGAAAGGGGGAAATTAAGTTGCTGCTATTGATGTAAGGAAGGTGGAACTCAATTGATCTCACTGATCTTTAATTAATATGTTAGTGAAATCATTAGTTTTGAAAGAAGTCATGGGAAACAATGGTACTTTTAAGTTGTCCGCAAATGGCGAATTTTATTCTTAAACTGGCCATTTTGTAGATGCATTGCAATGTAAGCCCCACAGTCTGATTACTAGGCTGATACTAAGGCATGGAACTCAACAACCTGTTCAATTGATTCCTTGGCCATCCAGTTCTCTTCTCATCCTTCTGCCTGCAGCTGCATGCATTTTGCTCACCCATCCTTCAAACATTATGGATTATTTGTCTTCACTGGAAAAAAAAAGATGAATAAAGAATGGTGTGTTTATTCCAGATAAAAGACACTGCTCCAATCCAATTCAGAAGTGCAGCAATAAGAGACTAATTAGTGAATCAAGGGGCAGTGAATTCCTAAACAGAAATACTTTGAATGCTTTTGAATATATGCAGGAGATATTCTGCATTCTTCAATAACTGCATCCTTTACCTTCTTATTCACTTAGAACTAAAAAATATGCCCCGAGAAGATCCATGCTGGATCACACATCTTTGTATACAGGGGCAAGGGTTTCCAAGTTCAGTTTTTGCACTACAAGGTTGTGAGTGTAGTCAGTTCATCCTGCAATAAAGAAGGGAAAAACCACACAGAATTAGGCATCTTTAGGTAATTGTTTCTGAGGACTGACAAGTGCAGCTAAGAAACCGTTTGAGCCACCTTAGAAGATGAGATAACTAATTAACTTGTGAAATTTAACCAGCTTGCCTTATAGTCTCTATAAGTCAGAAATGACTGGAAGCCACACAACAATAACAATTTTCATGCAATATTGCTACCTTAAATGGAACATGCTGGGGTCAGCAGAACTGCCATCTCCTAGCCATTCATCTCACTGGAGCATAGAAGTATTTGTCTCACATGTCCCGCACCTTCTTACCAAGGCTGCTTGCTGAGGTGAGGTGAAAGATACTGTCCATTGTCAGTGGGAAGAACAATCCACTTCTCAGTCCAGTTCATTTGCGTTTGTGGTGGAATGAGATAACATCTTGTCCTTTGCCTCCAACAGCAAAACATATTAGCATATCCATTACATTACTATCTTCTCTGAATTGATTTGCATTCTAAGAAAACTGATTGTTTTGAGTAGTTTTTTTTTAACTGTAGCATTTATCAATTGATGTCTATTATCAGGGGCCATTTCATTCTACACAGTTATAGCACTAAGATTCCAGATTAAAAGCTAAGGCTGTATCCTATGGAATCTTGGGGTTTTTAGTCTGGTGAGGCACTAGAGGAGCCTTCTGGCTGAAAATTCAAAATGTTTCTCCCAAACTGTAAATCCCAGGATTCCATAGGATGTTGACATGGCAGTTAACATGGAATTATAGAGCTAAAATTGTATAATGTGAAAGGGTTCCAGGTGTAAAGGGAATCTAAATTTTCCTGTTGTTCATGTGTGGCAGGGCATCTTTTTGGTGCATAAAAACAGTAGTTAAATAAAGGGATGAACTAAATTCAGATATTATTATTTACACCAGGGAACACTTGTGACCATTCAGCGTATCTTTTTAACATGGTATTTATTTTCCAAATTTCCATCTTACCATTGTACTGGGTGCTCAAGACAGCATTTTGTCCACTTGTTCCTTCTCTGCTAGGCATGGAATGTTTTCTGTGCATCCCTGATGATAGTATGTCCAGATGTTCACTTTGGTTTTGGTTGGTCTCTGTTTTATTTACATTGAGGGGGAAAAAGGTGGGGGGAGGGGAAAAATCAGAATAAATGAAAAATTAAGAAAATTAATTATAAATCAAGAATGGTTGTGTTGATTTCAGAGCAAGATATTCACCATGTTCTTTAGCCCAATTTGTAGCCTAGCTGGAGAATGGTAAGAGAAGGGGAAAAATCCATAGTTGCTGCTTTCTTTGTACTGTACTTTATCTCATTGTATACTAACTGTAATGAGATACGCACAACCCCTTTGGTTAAACAGAATGCAAACTCCTTTTGCAGTTTGAATACTGTCTGAATGAATGCAAGCAAGCTGAGGACAAAGAGGCAAAGTGGAAGGAGGGGAGAGAAATTGGGATATTTTAAAAGCAGTTGAAAAAGTGGGATGACAGAGGGTTAACTGAGGCTGTCCCTGCTAAATTGGAAGAGCTGAAGGGTATGTAATAAGCAAGATGAGATTGGCCCCCTTAGTATCAACAAGTGTGTCATTTAAGTATAACTAATGTTGCCCTATTATTTTCAGAATTTCATATGGTCTTTAAAGTCAGAAACCTGAAGAGGAGGAGAATAAGAAAAGAGTTAGAAGGAAAACTCAAAACATTTTATGGTGCTGAATCAAGGAGTGGTCTGGGATTTCCTAACATTAAATTGTATTGATTATTATATTGTTGTGGGATTTGGAAAAAACAAACACTATGTTAACCTCAGTATATTTAAAAAACTGTGCGTATGATGTAATGTTTGCAACAGATGCATTCCTTGACATAGGTCCAGTTTGTTAGAATGGTCTGGACTAAGGCCTCACTCAGGTTTTCTGCTGTATCTCTGGGAAGACTAGAACAGTTGCATCATTTCTGCAGTAGCCTGTTACAGTGCTATTATTCCACTTTCAACATTCTATAGAATCCTGAGGTTTGCAGTTTTGAGAGAGGCCTCAACCAGGTAGCACTCCAGCTGAAGGATTTCTGAGGCACCACAGGCTACAGTGCTGGGAAATGGTGTCTGCAGCACTCTTCTGGTTGTATGGCCCATTTTGAGAAGCTGTTGTTTAGGACTTTAAGGGGTCTCTCCAGATACCTGTTCTCGACATGCCTCTAGATGGGGGGAGTGTCACAAATTTCATCCACCAGTGCCATAATGTGCAGTGCTTTGAAAACATTTTGGTTGGGGCACTGCCTGACTGGAAAAGTAAGCTTTTTTTGTTCAGACGTAACTGTGATTCATGTGCTATAGTGGTTGAGCATTGGACTGTGACTCTGGAGACCAGGGTTTAATTTCCCACTTGGCATTGGAAACCTACTGGGTGACCTTGGGCATATCACATACTCTCAGCTCCAGAAAACCCTGTGATAGGTTTGCCTTAGGGTTGTAAAGTTGGAAAGGACTTGAGGGACACAACAACATATGGAATATTTCCACTTTGGACTACTTGAAGCAGTTATCCTGGGAGCATATGTGCATTCATTTGTGTGTTTCTGAACCTATGCTATGATTTGTCTTAGGTCCCTATAAGTCAGAAATGACTTGAAGGCACACAACAACAACTGTGATGACAAAGTTACAACATCATGGTTATGCCTGATGATGTAGGGTTGTGATCGCATCTTTCACATAAATATTTTATTCCATGAATAACAGGAAGAAGAACATGAAAATATAAATCCCAACCACCATTTAGAGAAAGTACAAAGACATAATTTTTTGTGTTTGGACTAGTTATTCTTCTAAGCACACGTTAGTAGTTGATATGGTATAACTGAGGCACAGTTGTTCTCAAAAGAGCAGGCTAATAACCCACTCTACGAGTCTTCATTGGTAGAAGAGAATGACTTACAAAGGTGAAACATTTGAACAAAACAGTATACTGGTCCCATAGTTTCCATTAATACTCACTCTGTTCTATGCTCCAGTCAGCAAGTATCCCAGGAAACACATGATTGGAATGCCAGAGCTGTTGGGTTGCTTTGCTAGTCCAGGTCAGTCACAGATTATCCAGTAGAATGAAGTGTTACCTTGACTTCTGGGGGTCTCTTGGGGGACACCTTGATTTGCTCCAAAAATGCTAAGATTGGGGAAATTAGTGGAGCACTGGCTATAGCAAAAAAAGGGGCAGGATAACGCAGCAAGATTTTTTACTCAACTTTACGGGGTCAGGCCAAGCAAAAGCCAGACAATGATTAAAAGGTAAGCTAAAAATGTGTTTTTATTTGGGTGAATTCACTTGTGCATACACACATGTTGCACACAATCAAGCATTCACACAAGAGCTAACTGAAAGAAAAAGGGAGGAAAAATTACAGAGAGGCTGAGGGGTTTGGGAAGAATTATAATTACCAGTCCAGAGGAGTAGTGAAGAGCAGAAAAGTGTTTTGGCTTAAGTATGACCTAAGGACAGTTCTCATTCAGGAGCCAGATGGACAGAGTAACGGGTAGACCTTCAAGAGATTGCACTTGGCATCCTGAAATCAGGGGTGTTTGTACCCTGAAAATAGCCTGTGGCAGTGAAGTTTCCAGATGCAAGACAAAGGGAACCTGTTGTGGACAATGGGACTTTCGCCTGTTGATGGGCTTAGTCCTTTGATTGACAAAGACATGATGGGTGTTGTAATAGCTATCTATTGTGGGTGCTGTGAGGAAAGAGGAAGGAATCCAGGTGTACAAGGGATGGATATCTGCCAATCAGTGTCCTGGTGGGCTCCTCATAGTTGGATTCCCTGGAAAATTCCAGCTTCTATTTAAGCCTATTATCCACAGGAATGGTGTGTATTTGCCTGACAAATGACTCAGTCTTACCTGGAGGAAGTTTCACGTTGACCTATCCTTCTCACATTTACAGTCAAATTCTTTCCCTCTCTCAGTTTGACCTCTCTGTCACCCTCTCAGGCTTGAATTTGATATCAGAGCCAATAAAATGTGTTGCCAGTTGCATATGATGCCAATTAGTTTTGATACCCATCCAGACCATACTAATATCAGGGACCTCCAAAGTGGGACCTTATAGAAGGGAGAAATAAGAGGGGGGTCATCAGCTGGTTCAGAAGTTGCACAGCTAATCGGTAGCCCAAATAAAGCCAGCAAGGAGTAAAACAGAGTCATAAATAGTAGCCAGTCGAAAGTCTGTGGAACATGAAACACCAAAGAATACTGCCAGGCATCAAGACAGACAAAACAACAGAGCCTTCAGTGAACTGCTGGAAAATTTATAGCCAGGTGTCTCAAGGCACCAGGTGCTTTAATTAGTGTCTCCTACTTAAGAATCTCTGAGACCGATATAACTTCTTATCTCTCTGTACTTGAAGAATGGCTGTACTAGATCTTCAAACTCCCACTGGGGAGTAGAGCCATTGTCTGCCTCAGCCCCCAGCACCTCTGACTCAGGAGTTGTAAATTCCTGGCATTTCTAGCGCTCCAGCTCAATATCCGAATCTTCTGACTCCAGAGGCTGAGTTATGATATGCTCTACCAAGACCCTCAAGTCTTATTTCCATTTCTTATACATGGAACTGTCGTTGAGAAATGGTTGCCTGTCATGTATTGCATGGTGAGTCATTCTTTAAATTGAGATTTAGACTCAAATGTCCAAATCCACATGCAATGTTTTATACAGTGGAACCTGCAAGCACATACCCTGCACACTCTTATGGGTCAGGAGGAATTTTAAATTTTAGAGCTACAAATGGATTTAAAACCTTCACTCTATGCTGTTGGTTGCTCTTGTGTTATTCTTTAGAAGCAATCCATATGTGATGTCTGGGAAAATATACCAATAGGGTCACCACCATCTTGAGACAGCAAAATTTCATGAAAGTCTGAAGAAAAGTAGACTGTTCATTGAAATTTGGAAGAGAATGTTTTATTGCACAGGTAATAAAAGAAGTGAAAATAGAATTTTACAGATATGCAGTACATGATATATGGGAGGGAGAGAAGAGAGTCAAATAGACAGCTGGACTTAAATATCTTTGATGCTGACAAAAAAAATGCAATATTGCTTTGTGTACAGATGTCACACCTATGGTCTGCCTGCTTCTCACAGGCATGATAATCACTGAATTACTATAGCATTGAGCGCTAACTTGCAGATATAAACAAACTTTCATAGATTGCATGCCATAGCTAGAACCTTGGTATCCATCTTAAATGTTTTCTAAAGAAGCCAGTTGCAAATCATCAAGCTGTGGACCATCAAATAGTTGAAAATCACATGATGAATATGCATTGTCAAGTGGGTAAACTGGCTTGATGAATCTCTTACCTTGGGTATAAGCTAGTGATGTGTCACTGTTATTATGTTCGTGCCCATTTATGAATATGTTATTGTGACGTACCGTTTACTGTGTGGGTAGCATTCATTTCACACTAAATATGGGCATCTGTCCTGTGATCCGGTCATATCTGTCAGATTAAGAAAATGGATTTCTTTTTGAACGATGACTCCACAATGCCCTGTAGCTGTGCTGACTGGGAAATGTAGGTCAGAACCCCAACCTTTCCAGCTTCTGACCTGTACACACCCGAAATGAAAGTTTAAAGTTCACTTCAGTGTAAATATTTGTATAGCAAATATTTCAGAATGTTTGCAAATGCAGGTGTGTTTATGTATGTGTGTGTGAGTGCCTGCGTGTGTGTGAGTATGCAATAAAAGCCGTAATGTTTCATCGGTATATATGTTTGTGTGTTCAGTGGACCATGTCTTCAAAAAAATAAGAAAAATAAAAAATTGACTGGTCTTATTTCCCAGATGTTTCTTGTATAATATTCTAGTGTATTTCATAACAATGTTTTAGTGTAGCTCCAAAGTATATGTAGGATTTCATAAATGCAGACTTCATCGTCCTTGCTGGCCAGATTGCATTTTCACTGTGAGTCGTTTTATCAAATGCATTTCTATTAGAAGTTAATGAAACAAAGAGACTCAGTGCAGGAAAGAGACTGACTTAATATAACACAACTGAATTAGATAAAAAGGGGAGGAAGGAGATCTGCAATTACAGATTGACAAGTTGTTTTAATATCCAGTAATGCAAGTCTGGAGCAGCTGGATTAATTAAGTAATATGGCAAACCAAACCATGGGTTATTATGAATTTCAACATACCTCGGGGGCTTAGTGTGGCCTGAGGGTTTAGAGTTCAACTTCTGACCACATGAAAGTGCTGGTATCTATAATTATCTTGGGTATCTTGCTGTGATTACGGAACACTTGCTTGAAAATGAGGGGTGAAAAAAAGCTTTAAAATTAGCAGGAAGAAAAACACAAAAAATTGAGGCCAGAGAATATTACACAGATTGGACTGAATCTGTTATTACTGGCAGTATGGTGCTACTTTGAGCATTTCTTCAGACTAACCAAAGAGTTCACTTCAAGGCTGGAAACAGACAGTGGTCTGCCATTATTAATGTATTGAAAGCACACTCAAAAGCCGGGGCACTTCAAAAGGATACTTGGAGAAGATGTAAGATTCCACCAGAACAGATGGGGTCATTTAGAATGGACATAATTCACTGCAGGTTTACTTCTATTTGAGTAGTTGTGTTTTCTATATTTTTATGAAGGCCTACAGGGCCTCAGACCTGGGTCATTTCCGCACTACACTCTTATAGTACGATTATTGCACTTTCAACATTCTATGGAATCCTGGGTTTCCAGTTTTATGATATAAAAGTAAAATAATGTAGAGTAATAATTACTCAGCATCACAGTAGAGACTGTCCTCAAGAGTGACAAGACTTTCTCTAGCTCCTATTTTCCACCCAGCCTTCTGTGATGTTTCAGATCCTACACTGGAGGAATATGCATTCTGTATTCTGGAGTTAGTTTAAAAGTGTGGGAGGGGCAGTAGGAAGAAGGGGGAAGTGTCCTTCTTTTTAGTTCTTCTGACAAAGTCATTCCTCCAGTGGAACAAAACAGTTGGATCCTGGCTAATATGACCAAACTGAAACTGCATTGACTCTCCCTTGTGTGCTTCCCCCAAAAATCTGGAGTTAACAAAATGGCATTTCTATTCAGCTCTCTTAATTCTCTGCTTCAGAAAGCTACTCTGAAAGTAGGGATTGTAAAATGGCTCCTTTATGGATTTAGGAGATTAAGGATATTTTAACTTTTGTATGATGGGTACTTTTAGTTCTGTCTGCTTTAACTTTTGTAAGCTACCTTGAGCCCCAGAGTTGGGGAAAAGGCAGGATGATGACAACACAGGCATCCCTGTTATCCAAACCTCTGACAAAGAAGCTTCATTTACAAATTCATTTTTCGTACCCTCCAATAGTTCACAGATGATAACTGAGATGTGGGTGGCCAAGCAAAATCAGAATGGTCAAGATAGTAAAAGTTATTAAAGAGGAAAAGCATAGAAGTCAGGAAATGTTTGTTACCCTGTTTACTGGGACACCAAAGTGTGCTCTCAAAATATCAAAAGGTGGGGAAATTAGCAAGAGCACAAGTTAGCACTGCGAGAGGCAGGGCAACGGAGTGGAATCTTTTACCCAATGTCTACGGGGTCAGTCCAAGTCAAGGAGCAAACAGGATTGAAATAACAATGGTGATCTTTATTAAAATACAATCAAACGGTGTATGCAGCACACTCACACAGATAACTATAGAAAATAAAGGTTGGAATGAGACAGAGGGATTTTTAAAAGGAATTGTTGGTTTGGGTGATACTCCACCTGTCCTGGAGCCCGGGTAGTTCGCTGTGGAAGTTTGGAGGTGTGTAGTCTCAGTACATGGGACTGAGGGGAAGGCTCTCCAAGCACAGCGATGGCAAGCCGGGAGGAAAGTTGGGAGTGATCCGAACGATCCAAGGAAGGTCTCTGAATCAGGGGTTTTTATAGGGAGAAATGTGTCCACAGGCTATTCTGTACTTGGGGAAAACAATGAGTTTTGGGTTGGAGACAAAGCCTCCGAAAGGTCAGAATTTAGCATGATTGAGTTAGTTCCGAATTGACAAAGGAGTAGACAGTGTGCAACACAGAGTGCTTGACAGATGAGGATTCTCATAATCAAGCCTCCTGCTCGAGGCAGGGAGTTCTTTGTAAGTAGCGTGCATACATAATAGCGTGCTTGCCGGGAGGTCTCCTAAAGCGGCGATCTGGCTGTTTCTGGCCTGCCTGGGTGGGAGATGGAATGTCCAGCGATTAGTGGCTGTGCCTAGTTTCGTGCTTGTCCGGGGGCCTCACAAACACATGGAGAGGGATGGTAGAAGAGAGCCAAATTATTGATATCAAAGTAATATCTAATGTCACCCCAAGTGCAGCTTAGGAACTGCAGTAACATGTTGCAGCAGTTTTCTGTTGCCTGGACCTACTAGGATTGCAAATTCCACCCCCTCCTGTCTTCTTTCCTTTCCAGTTGAGTACAAAATATTTTTGCACTTTGAACTCAGTTTGCAGCAGCTGAACTAGACTGAAAGTGAGAAGAAGAGTAGTTGGGATATTTTAAAATCAGATGAAAAAGTGAGATGAAAAAGGATTCATTGGGACTATTCCTGCCAAACTGGGACAGTTGAAGGTATGTTTTTTGTGCCTGCCCAATCCTCTTTTCATCCTCATTCTGTGTCCACCTGGAAGCTTTCTAGCAGCATCAGCATTGGGAGTTGGTGAAGAAGGGCTGAAGAAACAGACTTTCACTGTTTGGTTGCATTAGCAGTGTTTCTGCAAAGGACAATGCAAAAAAGCTGGAGCTGGGAGAGAATGAGATTCTGCCCTTGCTGATCCTACTGTAGCCATGTGTGCCTACATCCAGCAGGTAAAGTAAACATACACTGCCCCCAGAGGCATCTACTGTGCAAGTATGAACAACAAACAGAGAGAAAAGGAGAAAGGAGGTAAGTTTACCTCACCAGCTACCACTAACTTGTTAAAAATCATAGATCTATAAGTGTAGCCATTAAATGGGAATAATGTGAAAAGTGGAGGGTAGTGAAAGAAAGACAGCCTGCATGGTGTAGTGGTTTGAGCTCTGGACTACAACTTTGGAGACCAGCATTCGATTCCCTGCTTGGCCATGGAAACCCACTGGGTATCTCTGGGCAAGTCAGACTCTCTCAGCTTGAGGAAGGCAAAGGGAAACCCCTTATGAACAAACCTTGCCAAGAAAACTCCATGCTCAGTTTGCCTTAGGGTGCCATAAATTGGAAATGAGTTGAAGGCACACAACAAAGTGAAAGAAAAATCATTCCTGGATGTATTTTGAAGAAGCCTTCAGCTGGTTTCTAGTAGGTTCATTTTTTTTTTCTTTACCTGACAAATAGTTGTTTCATTTCAGATGCACATATTGTTAGCTTTGAATAAAACAGTGTGTTGAAATGTGTTTCACTGTTCTTCATTTTTGGTGTAAGAATATATTCCTATTTTTTCATATTATTTCTGTCTCAGGTATCCAATTTTCTGTTAAAAAAAAATGTCCAGGAGTACATCTACTTTGTTAGCTAATGTATGATGATGATGGTGATGATAGAGGTGGTGGTGATGTTTTGCTGTTTTAGTTTTAAAAGTCAGGAAGTCTGTTGTGTAATAGCTACATTTTCAATGGTGAATCAAATAGACTATCAGATGGCCAGATAGTTGTTGCTATTGGAAAACGAGTAGTAGTTTAAATTCTATTTTTAAACATTCTCTCCTTTTAAAAAAACGTATTCTTGATTGTTCCACATTTAGGTAACAAGCAGATTCAATAAAGGCTAGTTCTGTTTGTATTTGGTCTCTTAGGCCATTTCCGCAGTAGCCTGTTATAGCGCTATGATTCCACTTGCAACATCCTATGAAATCCTGGGTTTTGCAGTTTCTGGAGGGACCGACTGGCCCCTCCCGAAACTGCAAACCCCAGGATTCCATAGGATGTTGCAAGTGGGAATGGCCTTATTCTTTAGGTCCTGTTCCTTACTGTATTGCTTGGGAATAATTCATATAGGTTTTTATTTTTATTTTTTTTTGCTTTGATGGGTTTCTCTTGCACTCAGCACAGCTATCTAGTACATCTACCAAAACATGTCTGAACATAACAAAAAACAGCAGATGGGTAGAACCAACATATTCAGAAGAAAGATATTAAACTGAGACTTGTAAGGCTGTGGGATGAATAAATTAAGGAAATCATAAAGCATAACAACAAGTAGCTGCATAATATATTTCAGAGAGTTATGGCAATTGTAAGATGAAGATGGGAAGACAACTGGCAAAAACATATGTTTTCCTTCAAGAACAGTAAGAGAACAGTAATTACTGATAGAGTTGGGATCCTTTAGAGGCATTTATCAACACATTCTGCAAAAGTAAAATGAGTTTAACTTGACAAAGACCAATCTTCTATGATACATGGAATTCATAATAAAAGGTTTTTCTGGGATTACTCCTGCATTTGAAGCAGCTGAGGCAAGGAGATCAGTAGATATGATAAGATGACAGTGGATGATTTCATAGGACCAATGAGTGACTTGAAATATGTTAACTGTGAATAGGCTGCACAGTGGAGGGAAGGGCTGTAGCTTAGTCACAGAGTACATATTTTGTAAGCAAGAGTTTCTGGGTTGAGTCACTGGTATCTCCAGTTAGGAATGGAAAAGCCTCCTGTCTCAAACTATGGAGAGCCACTGGTAGTTACTCTAGAGCTGGGGTGGGGAATATGTGGTCTTCCATTTACTGCTGGGTCACAACTCCCATAAGCTGACATGCTCAATGGTAAGGGATGATGGGAATTGTAGTCCTGCACAACCTGGAGGGCCACTTACTGCCCACCTCAGATCGGTGTGACTCAGTATAAAGCATTGTTCTAACTGTTCCTCATGGAAGATGTTGATATTTAGGAATGGGCCAACCGAGTCCTTGAATCCTTGGCAGGGATTCGAGATTTGGGAATCTGAATCCCTGTGCCAAAATAGGCAAACCGAATCTTTTGAATCTACCACCCAAATAGTTTGTTGGAGACTGGGACGCCTGAAAACCTGGGAGACTGGAACGCCTGAAAACCTGGGAGACCGGGATGCCTTGAAACTTGGGAGACCAGGATGCCTGAAAACCTGGGAGAGCAGGATGCCTGAAAATTTGAGAGACTAGACACACAAGGGGAGATGGCAAGTAGCTGAATTTTTCCCTTGGAGTAATAATGGCCTTTGCTAACAATTTCAGAAATTACATCTAGGGTTGTATTCTAAGATATTTAAATTGAACATTTCATATTTAAGTTCAGCACTTGACTGGAAGGTACAGGCTTGAGATTTCAAGGACAGTTGAAACATTTCTTTGCATAGCTCACTTGCAAACCTCTTTCAGACACAATTCTTGGGTTTGCAGTTTTGCAAGGGGTCACAGCCTTCTCTGTCAAAGTCTGCTGGTGCATCATCAAATTACAAACCCCAGGATGCCAGAAGGAGCTATGCAGAGAAAAGCCAGTTTTGATCTGGATTATCTCTGTACTGTAGTGGCCCTGTTTACACAGGCAGGAAAATGTGGGATGAATCCACATTTTCCTGCCTGTGTAGAAAGAGCCTTCATGACATTTTCAGTCTGGGGAGATCATGAGGCAAAACAATGGCCATTTCTGCAAGGGGTATTTGAAATGGTGCAGGGAGGACGTCTGCACCTGGGAGCAGACTGGGTCCGGACTATTTAATGTAGATCCGTACCTCAGCCCGCTCCAGAACGACCCCAAGTGGTCGTCCAGTGTGCTTTTGAAAGACCTTTTGAAAGATCTTTCAAAAGACAGGTCTTTCAAAAGCACGGAGTGTGCCACTGCAAGCCTGCTCTCTGTGCAGATTCACAGGCTCGCACCAATGCGAGCCTGTGATCTGCTGAGGGTGGGCTTTAGGCTGGCAAACTTCAGCAGTTGGTCGAGGTCCTCCACCAACTGGAAGCCACCATTTTCAATGCCGGGGCAGTGCGGAGTGACGAGCACGCACTGCTCCGGAGCAGCCTGGACCGGACTGGGGAGCCAGAAGATCCCGTAAGTAGCGGCGCGGGGCGATTCCCTCACCCTGTGCGGAAATGGCCTATGACAATTGTCCTGGCTAGATTTCTTCAGAGGGAGGTGTTACTGCTGTTATCTGGCCCAAGCCTGAGGTCTACAATCTCATATTATTTATGTTTAATATTTCCACGTGGCACTCCATAAGATGAACTCCATGTGTCTGAAAGGGTCACGAAAAGCCAGTGTAGGCAGGCACGGCCGCATGGCCTTAATTATGCATGCTAGGTCTAGGCCAGTAAACAACCATTTGCCACACAGCCAGTAGTGCCCCCCAGACACAGCCGATCATTAAGCTAATGCAAGGGCTCTCAGCCCCGAACTGCTTGCTCTATGCAACTGCTAAGTGCTCCTCATCTACATACTGTTCTAACAATTGGCAGTGCTGGCCAAATCTCATCAATTCTGATTTTGACCTTTCGGAGGCTTTGTCTCCACTAAAAGCCCTATTGTTCTCCTTGGGAGAGGGCTAGCCTCCAGGTACAATCTTCCCTATAAAAACCCCAAGTCTGAGCTCCTTGATGGAACGCTCGTGCCTTGCATCCCAAACTGCTGCCGCTCTGTTCAGCGAGCCTCCCCTCAGCCTCCACGTGCTGAGCTACTACGATCCCCAGCATCGAACTCTATTTCTCCTATCCCGGACTGCAGGATCATGTGGAGTATCACCCCAGAAAACCCTCTGAAAACTCCTATCAATTTTCCTCACTTTATGCTTCTATAGTTCTTGGATGAGTGTGTGAGTGCGTGTCGTTGTTTGCTTTATTAAGGAGAGTTTAATAAAATCTTTTAACTGAACAACTTGCCTAGTTCTTGTTGCAACCCGACCCCGTAAACATAGGGTTAAAGATCTTGCTGTGTTACCCTGCCTCTCGTATTGCTAGCTTGTGCCCTTTGCTAATTCCCCCAACTTAGTAATAGCTGGAGTACACTTAGGTGTCCCTCCCGGGACCCCCAGAAATTAGAGTAACAGAGGTTTGCCTTTGCCTAGGCTTTTGCTAAGGCTGAGAGAGCATATCTTGCCCAAGATTATCCTCCTTTTCCTTGCTTTTAAAACCCTTTTTAAAAAAAGGATTTGAAAGATTCGAGATTCGTGAGATTTGTGGATTCCTAGAACCTTCTAGGGGTTCGGATTTGGAAAGTTCTGGATTTGTCCCATCCCTATTGATATTATCTGAGCTAAAATCTGTTTGGGTTTCATATTATTCTGTGGCCTAATCCAATTGTTAGTGTCACCTAGAGTTGACCCATTGAATCAGAACAGTTCTACTGATGGATCGGCCCTAGTTCAGACTAAGAGATTACAAGGTTGTGTTACAGGCCAGGCTTATTTGCTTGCCAGCTTTAAGGCCTGGGAATAAGCACAGAGTGTAATGAGGTATGACATATAGAGCATAGCATATAGGATATAAGATATAATGCAGAAAATTGAGTGTACAGAATTCTGTGTGTATGAGAACCGAATGGCAGCTTAAGTCTGGGCAAAACACCTACTCAAATGTAAACAAGATGAGAGATGAGAATGCCAGTGATTCTAACAACATTGAGAACAAATGTGATTTATAATAACCTCCTAGCAGGTGTAATGGCTGATGCAGTTAGGATGAAAGGCAGCTAAAGAGTCCAAATACACTGAGGTGAAGTCATATCTAAAGATCTTTGTTGTGATTAGATATCATAAATGAGGGAGAGTCAGCACCTTTGTATAGATTATTTTGATTGGACAGCTGACAGGCTGGAGAAGGCTAGAGAGAGAATAACAGGAGTCAAGATAGAGCTAATGAGTTGATTGCTTTGTAGTTTGCAGTGATGAAGAATACTGTTCATCATAGCTGTGCTGTTTCTGATGACTGATAAACTGCCTACACATGCTGATGAAGGCAGACTATCCTGGTAATAGATAGTGCTGGTAAGAAGCATCTACACTATGGTAAAATAGATGTATGTCACATCATAACTGTAATGGATGGTGTTATCCATTAAGGCCCTTTCCACATGTGTGTGTGTGGGGAAACGGGCGAAAATGCCCGAAAATGGAGCTTACCAGCAGCTGGGCGAGTCCGTCGCCACATGGAGCAGCGTGAGCTCGATGCTCCACAGTCCTCCGGCGTCCCGAATGGTGGCTTCTGGTTGGTGGAGGCTTTCCACAAACCAGAGAAGCTCACCAGCCAGAAGCCCGCCCCGGCAGATCTGCAGGCACGCACTTGCGCATGCCTGCAAATCTGCTTCTGAGCTGGGCGACGGAGTGGCACAGGGTTGTGCGCTCCCTGGTTTTTAAAAACCTCTGAAAAGAGGTTTTTAAAAACCACGCTGCGCAACCAGCTCTGGTTGCTCCTGCGTGGATTGAGGTGTGGAACTACAAAAAGTAGTCCACGCCAGTCCACACTATGGTACAGAAGACCTCTGTTGGAAGTCACTCTGCACCATTTTAAAATGCTAATGTGGAACTGGCCAAAGATGCTTATGGATGTAATGGATGCTGTTAGGATTTAACAATACTCAAGGATATTAATGCTTGAATGCCTGTGTGTTCACAGATGCCTGTTTAGAGATGAATAGTTCCTCAACAGCTGAGAATGTATATCCAAATAGATATATGGCTGAGTTATATTGTTCAAGAGGAAATATTCCTGTATATGTTAACTCTTAAAAAGCCTGTTAAAGAGATGAAGAGAGCTAAAGGTTCCATCCTTATGAAAGTGTAATATCTTACTTGTCATACTGTAAAGTAGTAAATGTATGGTGCTTTACATGCAATGTGATGTAATGTGATAAAAGCAAGCACCCAGGCATTCAAATGTTTGTGTTTGTCCCTGAGGAGAACATATATGTTTTTATATCTTTGACTGCATACAATAAATAGCTTAAAATATTGCCGAAGAGTCAGCTCATTATCCCATATAAACTCCAGTACTTAAAGAATATTAAGTGGAGTGTTGATGTTAACTTTCCCTGTCTGGTTTTAACCACCAACACAACCAGGTGGCCAGAAAGTGATAAGGGAACCGCAAAGAGATTACAAATTAGCTGAAAAGTGGCAAGAACTTTGATCCCTCTGTCTAAAGAGATGGGGTGGGGAATCATGCCTGTTTCAGTTAGATTAAGGCCCATTATTTAATAATACAGATAACAGAAATGGATATATAAAATGTTCATTAAGAGGCACACTAAGTAATTTATTGTCATATTCTGGTTTCTTCAAATATCTCTGAAGAAGAAGGAAAGACATTTGTTGCCACAAATGAACAAGCATAAGGTAGGGATCCATGCTTATTAAACTGCACTGTGCAGTTAGTTCTTGGATGTAGCCCTTTAGCTCTTGCTTTGCTCCTTTCTTCAGGCATGTGGGCAAACCAAACAGATTAGGGCGATATTTTCAAATTGAGATAACGGTTTATTGTGTCCAAATAATTCTGTAGTTCTAATCCAACAATAAACTGAGGTTTAAAGTTGGCTAACAATCCTGGCTTGTTTTGGTGCATTATATAGTAATGTTTGATGATTGAACAGTGGTGTTTAGAATGTCAGGGAATAGTTCAAGTTATTTCTAGGCTAATTTAAAGTTTTGGTGCCAAAATTTTTCTAGGTAGTTTTGGGGAGCATAGTCAATTGATAACCAGCCATCAGATAACAAAAGCAGATGCAGATTGGGTTAAATTAGGGCCATTTTATTTGACCTAACCTATTTAAGTTGCACTGGCCTGGAAATGAAGTGAGGGAGGGGGAGAGAAAGCATACTGATGTGGGCATCAGGAGGCCCAGCTGTAAACCCCTTGACAACCTCCACAGCCTCCCTTTGGGTAAAACACTTTAGCCCTAAGGTCAACCCAAAATACTATTGGTTGCTCCCCATCTAGCTGCAATTGGAAGGTAACTCAGGGGACTCTGAGCCCCAGAATTCTATAAGTGAGAGCCCAGTTCCCAAGTGAACCTCAAGGGTAGACTCCTTCCCCAATGCTCCCAGGCCCTAGAACCCTATAAGGGGAGGTCTCAGAGTCCTACCTTACACCAAAAAGGTGCCAAAGGTGATCACCAAACACTTATATTCTTTCCCCTGCTACCTGCCAGATCAAAGCCTATTTAATGACACCACCCAAAACAAACTGTCAAAGTTCCACAGATATAGTATGAGATAGGGACAGAAACTTTATGTAGAATTTCTACCTGGCTCTGAGGTGACCAGACAAATCTCACACTGCACTAAAGGTAGAAGTGTTGGCCGTGCTGTGAAGCTCCAAAGAGGCATGTGAGTGGACAGTCAGATCTTAAATAACCTGTGACTCTACCCTCATCACATGCAATGTTCTGGCATTCTGGTCTCTTCCATGGAGGCTATCGAAGTCCTACCTCCCCTGTGGCATTGTTCACTGTGCAAGTCCAGGTAGTCATTAGGAAGAAATCCAGTGATTTGTAATTTTGTGAGACCCTAAAATGCTTTGACATAAAATTCTAAATACCTCATGAAATGACAAAACCCATCATATCATGTCAGTTAAAGGGATATTAAAGTCCTGTAATTGTGTCATTGTGTAGTGTGAAAGAGACCTAAAGACAGTAGAATCAAATAGGAAGTTAGCCCATTGATGTTCTTTTATGACAAACCAGAGTGTGATGTATAGGACAGAGAGTATAGCTGGAACATAAGTGAGATTGTTTGCTTGGATTAACATGCACTCCTAATCCTTGCATTGAGATTTGATGGTTGTAAGAAATGGTTTCAGCATGAGATTCTCTGGATTCAGAAATTCCTTGCACAACAGGTACATTCTGCCTTTTTTTTTTTCTTCCAACAGCATCACAAGTACCAATCTGGCAAAGGTGGACTGGGTTGGAGAGGAAGTGGCGGTACAATTGTTCCTTACACTCCTGATTTGGAGGCCAAGAAATACTTCTTTGTAATCATTAAATCATTTTTCTATGTACACACATAAAATACTAACTGTGCTGAAGGAGTTTAAACATGTTTTTAAACAGGAATTACCACAGAGAGTGATGATTGATGGGTTGCAGCATGCTTTCTTTCATTTTTACCAAATATTTGGCACAATCCAGCCAAGTCTGGCTTAATTCTCCATCTGAAATTAACCGGTCTAAAGTTGTATGTGCTTGAAATAAAAACCTTGTTTTAAAAACCATAGTACTTTGCTACACATCTCTCCACTGCTGAAAGGCTCTTCACACTTTAGTAGGCCAGCTGATGAACAAAACAAGTTTTATAAGCAGGATGCTAATTGAATGTATTTATGCAGTTTTGCATAATTTAGATTGAGTGTTGATTTAGTTGTAGGACCCTTCAGAAACCTGATCTGGGGACACTTATCTGTATGTTCTCCTTTATCTTGTCTAGATACCGCTCCAATGGTATGATCTTCAGGCAAGCTTGCTACTCTGCCAGGCTGCTGCTGCTGTTATAACAGCCCAAAATATTTTGCTGCCTGAAGCAGAGCACCATGAGGAGCTGCCACACTCCCAGAGTCAAGACTCACAAGAGCCAAGGCCAGACGAGTTGTTTGGCACCTGAGGCAGAAAATCTTACATGCATCTCTTTCTTCTTCTTGGCTGTTGAAAAAATTATAATCATTAAATTAAATAATAATTTCTTGGCCTTTCATGACGGAACTTGCAGTACTGGACCTTGGTTGGTTGTGGCCAGACTGTGCTTTATATTTTGCAAAAGCAAAAGCAAAAACAATTGTTCTACCCAGACTGTAAAGACTACATTTGATGGGAGCTGCCATTAAAACAAAACAAAACCATGACCAGAATCCTTTTGGGGAATTACAAATGCATAATTTGGAGTTAGGCATGTGTAACTGTGTGTTATTCACTATCCCCACATAGTCCCTAGCAAATGGGAAGGGGAGCCCTGTGTGCAGAGAAGGAAGGTGTGTGTAAGCCTCTCCCTCATTCTCCCTCTGCCATTCCCTTGCTTTTTGCCTGGGCACAGAGAAGGAAGGCATGCACACCTGGGCAAAAGGCAAGGGAATGGGAGGGGGGAAATGAGGAGAGGCCAATGTGTGCCTTCTCTCCATGCTGAGTTGCCCCTACTGATTTCCTTGCCTTTTGACAGGGCATGTGGAAGAAAGTTATATGCACCTGGGAAAAAAGCAAATGAAAGTGAGGGGAAGAATGGTGAGGAGGCATTCATACACCTTCTCTGTGTGCATGGCTGCCCCCGTCCCATTCTCTTGCCTTTTGCCAAGGCACATGGAGGGAAAGCATGAACACCTAGGCAAAAGGCAAGGGAACGGGAAGGGGAGAATGCAGTAAGGCAAACATGCACTTTCTCTGTGCACAGGGCTGCCTCCTTCCATTTGCTTGCCTTTTGCCTAGGCACAGAGAAGGAAGGCATATGTGCCCAGGCAAAAGGCAAGCAAATGGGTGGAGGGTGCCCTAGAAGGAAACAAGACAAGGAGCACTCACTTGGGTGTGGGGGAGTTATTCATTTTTCAACTTTTGTGAGGGTTCTGTGCCCCAAACCCTTGTGAAAGTGGAGGAGCCACTGTAATTGAAAAAGGTAAAAAGTATTGATGGCACAAAAGCAAGCATGCACTGCTTTTTCTCTCAGTTAAGTTGGTGCCATCTTCCTATTCAATTTGTAACAGATTGAATAAAAAGATGGTACTGAGTCAATTCACTTCTGCATTTCAATGATTTCTGTTTTTCAACATTGCTCTGATCCTTAACCTGTTGAATAAGTGGGGGAGTCTTGCAATTAGAAAACATTACTGATGGCAGCAATGAAGTAACTTCATCTCCAGTTCCTTTTTGTTATCTATGGAATGTGATGATTCTAAAAAGGAGGCCCCTATTTAGTTATCCCTCATTAACCTCAAAGTCATTTCTTATAGGTAACTACATTACTTGTAATTTATTGCTTCCAAGCAATATCCAGCAGAGATTTGTCAACAAGCATAACTGCTCCTCCTGAACTGTTCTGTATAGGTGGTGTTAGAACAGCGGTTCTCAACCTGTGGGTCGTGACCCCTTTGGGGGTCGAACGACCCTTTCACAGGGGTTGCCTAAGACCATCAGAAAATACGTATTTCTGATGGTCTTAGGCTTCATTCCCTCCTCGGTGGTGATGCGCAAGCGCGAGCCACGTGCTCGCGTCTTCCTGCCCCCTGTTCAGAAGGGACTGAAATCACTCCCCTTCTCTGCTACTGGGAGAACCTCCCGTCTGATGGGCCAGCTTGGGGGGGTGGCAGCAGCACGGGGTCAGGTCCTCTCCTCGCCACAGCCCCTGCCCCACTCGCCACGGAGGGGGGTGCTGTGGAAGGGCTGGGGGGCGGCAAGGAGGAGCTTTTCCGGGGGGCAAGCTGTGCCCAGCGCAAAAGACAAAGGATTTCTCCCCCCCCCGACCAGGGTCGACACTCTGGAAACTTTTCCCACACTGCCCCCCCAGCGGAAACGAGAGCGAAGCAGAAGCAGAGCCTGGGGGGGCGTTCTCAGAGTTTTTTCCCGGGGGAGATGTGTGGTTCCTCTTTCCCTCTCTGCCCAACCCCCTCCCATTCCTGGCTGGTGAGGCAGCCTTTGCCGGGGGGGGGAGGCATTGTAAATAATAAATAAATAATTTTCTGGTTGGGGGTCACCACAACATGAGGAACTGTATTAAAGGGTCGCGGCATTAGGAAGGTTGAGAACCACTGTGTTAGAATAATGTTTCTGCAGGTGGTACCAATGGTAGCTGGTAGTTTCCTTCTTGGGGGTGGTGGTTAATCTGTTATGGGGCTTGCTCCAAATTTTGAAAGAGCTATTCAAGACGCTGAGCCCTACCTCCAAGAAGGGATTCAACCCCTTCGGTAGCACCTTGGATAGCTCCAGATGGATTCAGCAGGTTGGATACCTCCATAATGGCATTGGTATACCACTGGCCACGTTTTGTATCAAGGATTCCAGCTCTGTGGGCAGAAATCTTCCTCATCCCATTCCATCTTCTATTGATAGGAAAGAAAATGGAATCTTTCAGGCTTATGTTAATATTTTTAAGACTCCATGGGCCTCATAGAGTTCCTAATATTCTGAGCAGGGGTGGCTCCCAGTTCCTAACATTCTGAACAGGGGTGGCTATTTGTAGAATACAAATAATTTCTCAACGCCTCTATAAAAGGACACCACCTTATGTTATCCCATTCCTGGTACTGCATTATTAAGGCGGAGGAAACTATTCTTGTAAAATGTTTGCCAACATTTATGTTTAATAACTAGCCCTTTAGGGGGGAAGTAATAAATATGCATGTGCACAAAGAAACAGTAAACTGTCTCCTGCTTCCACACTAGGTTCTGTCATAATGATGGACCACACAAGCTTTCCCACTCCTTTCCCCCTTTTAAAGCAATAATTCATATGGTGGAAGGACCAACAGGATATAGCATTCTGTTTGCTTTTCTCCCTTCCCTCCTTTGCCCTGAGGTGTCAGTAAAATAAGAAAGCAGATAAATAAAATTCCCCTAGGAACCCTAATAAAGCACAAGGCAAAAATAATAACAACAGTAATAGTAATTAAAAAAAACCCTTCTGTTACAAACAGCAGGTGGAGCTTTGTGACAGGCTTTGTTTGCAAATGATAACAATTACAGGTAATTTTTCATTTTGATGGGAGAGCAGGGAGGGCCGGAGAGAGGAAAAAAAGAGAGAGAGAGAAATGGGAAGGAGGAAGGCAACGCAGACAGAATGATACACAGAGAGTGCGATTTCCCAAGTGTCTTATTGAATCCCAGGTCGACAACCTAACATGAATGTAGAGAGCTAGGTAGTTCCTTCTCATCCCATTGAGTGAGATCTAATTGTGTCGGCACTGTCTGTTGGCAGATGCAGTTTCTACATAACAACAGCCCCGAGACAGAGCTGCTTGATTAATGCCTCCAGCTGTCATATGCCCCATTATCTGTGCATTTGCATAACTTAATGGTTTAGGACAGGGGAGAGAGGATGCTTAATTTAATGTTTAGCAGGCCCTTGATAGCTGAATAATTTAAGAACTGTCAAGGGAGGTCAGTCCTACAGCAATACAGCAAGACAGCTATAATTTCTGCATATCATTAAATTCTTGGGCTAAGAAGGAAGAAGGAAGGGAGGAAAGACAGAAGGAAAGAAAGAAAGACACAGACAAACAGACAGACGGATGCTTGAAAGGAAGCCTGGTTTTTCTGTTAACCACACGCTTTCCATGTCAATTTTGGACATGCATGTGAGCAAAGGCGGCCTTTAGGGAAAGGGTTAATAGTTTTTCACTCCCCCTTCCCCCACACATCACCAATTTGCTGAAGGGGAGAGCTACAGAATTTACTTAAATTCAACTAACAGCTCAACATGCTTTGAACAGGAAACACTCTCAGTTTCATTAGATACTAATGAATATTATTAAGCTAATCTGCCATTTGTTTTCTAATTATGTGTCACAAAGCGCCACAGTGGCAGCTGAGGCAGCTGCCAGAGCGCATTTATTTTTATTCCTGCACTGCGCTTCCTGACTAAAATGAGCAGGGAACGACTAGCATGAGCTGAAAAAGGATAACTGGAGGCTGTCTAGGAAAATCTTTTTTCCAACCTGTTGGCATTGCCTCAGTCACATCGCATTGTTGCATCTGTGGAATGGGCATAGAAAGATACTGATGTGCCTATAAGCATGCCTAGTCAGTTTTGTCCATCTTCTGTCCAGCTCTGTTGATCTTCTGCCCTCAAAGACCTTTTTTAAAAAAAATATTTAGGTGGTCCTTTGGGGAAAGACCTTTTTTTAAGAATTTTTTTTTTTTAGGCAGGCCTTTGGGGACTGACTTTACCTGCTACAAAAGGGATTTTTAATCGGGTGGGTGCTCTATTCGTATGTGTTTCTAAACTGTGCTTTACTTTTTAATGTTTTTATAAAATTTATGTTTAAATGTTATTCTATTGTTAAATATTATTCTAAGCTGCATTGAACCCACTTATGGAGAAGGAGGAAAATCACCATGTACTGGACAATTCACACTCAAAGAACACACTCTGAGGTTAACAGTAGTTTATTCATTGGAATAACACGAGTACCAATGACACAGTTTACCAGAAGTTGCTGAAACTAATTCATATAGGCATCATAAAATTTTAATACATTTTCATTACAAATTCATGCATGCCCAGCTTTCATTGGTTAGTACTCCACGGCCCATTCTCCTGTTCTTTTCCCGGGCTGATGCCTGTCTCAAGCTGGCTTGTCCTCGAACAGTTGTTGACCTGTCTCTGAGCCTTTCCCAGCTATGTCCATACTGCCTTTTCATTCTCATACTACCCTGGCACCAAGTATTTCCTGCTTTCACTTTCCAGCCTTGACACTTGTCCCCCATCCATCAGTTACAATGTAACAGCTGGTAATCTATTAGATATCATGTAGCAGAGGTTAGCAGAGATACCTTTGAATGGGGCACAAATAGCAATGATTACACACATCCAGCCAGTTTCAAAGAATATATATTTGAATACACATTCAGCTATGGAGTATCCACCCTCTCTTTCTCCCACCTGTCACCATGGCAGGAGTACCTTGCGACCTGACAAATATAAATCAAACCAAACCAAACCTTCAATCCTTCCTTATGGAAATATGTAAATCTCAGGGCTTCTATCATGTGGAGGTGCGCAAAAACACAAGCTTACTTTTGTGTGTACAAATAGTAGTGGACACAAGACCACTCCTTTTTCCTAGTGTCATATTTCTGGGGAATGTGCACTTGAGAAAAGTGTGGTTGTTGTGATGACACACATGAGATTATTTATTGATTGAAAGTATTTTAGCCTGTTTTGGCCCATAGAAGTACCCAAATCAGTCAGTCAGGTACTCAATAAATTGATCAAATCAACATAGAAAATAATGGTTAAAGCAGGCCTAAGACAATTGTACTTCTAACATTTAGAGTCTAACCCTTGGAGTCCCAGGCAGTATTTTCTCTTTTATGATAGACTTGTCTTCTGCAATTGGGGTGTGTCTATACTATATACTGGTTATATCAGTTTAACGGTTATATCCTACAGAATCCTGGAATTAGTAGGTTCATGAGGGACTTAGGCCCTTTCCACATGTGGGGCATGAATCTGGCAGAAACAGGACTCACTGGATTTCTTCGCCGTCCGCTCAAGTCCGTCGGGACGAGGTGAAGTGCAAGCTCGTCGCTCCACACTGCTCCGGCGTCCAAAATGGAGGTTTCCGGTTGGTGGAGGCTCTCCACCAACCAGAGAAGCTTGCCAGCCTAAAACCCACTCCTGGCAGATCTGCAGGCATGCACTAGTGCGCACCTGTAAATCTGTAAATCTGTACCAGAGCGCGGCGACGGAGCAACACGGGGTCGTGTGCTCCGTGCTTTTGAAAAACCTCTTAAAAGAGATTTTTTTAAAAGCACGGTGCGTGACCAGTTCCGGTCGCTCCAGAGTGGACTGAGGTGCGGAACTATGAAATGTAGTCTGACCCAGTCCACTCCATGGTGCAGAAGACCTCTGTTGGAGGTCGCTCTGCACTGTTTTAATAGCCCAGTGTGGAAAGGGCCTTAGAATATCTTAACTAGGCACTAGAGCTCTCTAGCAGAGTGGCCTACAAGACTACAGATTCCAGGATTCTCTAGGATGGAGCCATGAAAATTAAAGAGATATGAAACTGGTATGATAATGAGGCGTAGACATAATCTGCTTTGTGAGACACAACTTCCTTTATATCTATACCTACTTTTATGGAACTGCCAACTTGAGAGATCCATTTCACCCTTCTCTCCCTGCCTTCCATCAGCTAAGAGGCCATTTTTGTTCTAGCAGGCATCTGACTAGCTCTCAGGCTGATCAATATTAGTAACTGTCCCTTGCTTTTTTAAACAATTTTTTCATCTGCTGCACTTTTCTCTGTTTTTATAATTTTGTCAATGTATTATTATTTAAAAAATAAATTTAAATTTAAAATAAAAAAACCCATGCTTTTATTTCATTGGAAGAGTTGAAAAAGAAGAAATAAATAAATCCTTTATGGAGCATATATGCTTCAACAATGGCTATTACTCACAACGGCTATGAACAACGCTAAGTTCAAAGAAAGTATTCTACTGAATACCAACTGCTGGAGTGCAACAATAAGACAATATTGCTTGCATGGCCTGCTTGTGGACTTCTAAAATCATCTCACTGGTCAGTAAAGGAAGCAGAATGCTGGACTGGATGCATCTTTGATTTAATCCATCAAGGATATAACTAATTTTTTGATAGTCTCCAGATTATTCTGTGAGTTGGGGAAGCAGAAGATAAGTGTCATAATTCCTGAGCTTCAGTGTTACTTATTCTGAAGGCATCCACGTGAGATTTGGGGCAAATTTAGATCAAGTGCATTCTAGGATGTTGGCCAGTTAGTTTACTCACAGACAGCCTATTATACTTCCTAACCTGATCATTCCTTCCTCCCCTCTTTTTTTTTTAAACCACCTCTTCTGAAGACTTGTAAGGCATTTGTCCTCTTGTAGAATGATCTCTGCTTTTTACATAGCTTTACCATAGACACACCACTGTATTTTAATAAAGGAATTTGATTTTTCTGTTTTGAGACTGCAAAGGATTGATAATTTGGAATCCCTGGGCCATAAATCTATTATCTCCTCTAGCTTTTTGGTAGTTGTGCAGTTTTGGCTCTGAATATTAGGCTTCCTGTTATCTTGTATTCTGAATCTAAAATTTTGATGAGGAACAGTGACCATTTCAATTATTTTGAAAGGGTTAACACATGAGCAGAGGAAATGCTGTCAACCCAGATGCTTGCCTACTTTTTTTTTTTAAGGCTGAAATTGATGGCATTCCTGCTGCACATTCTGAACCAACAGATTGGAACAACAGCTGGCATAAGGACATTACGGTTTTCTCAAAGGTAAAGCTCCAGGGAACTGTTTAAGAAAGGAGGAGGAAGAGGTTATGCTGGAGAATGAAGATGAGTCTGACAGAGAGTTTGGGATAATTCAGGAAGAGACCAAAAGAGAAGTTGTCTGGTCTGAACTGACTTAGAGGAGCAGACATGGTTAATTGATTGCTGACATGCATAATTTAATCACACTTTCAGAGTTATAGTTATAGATGCTAAAAGAGTGGCAGAAGGTTGGAGTTTGCCAGCATTTTGAATACACATTAGATAGTGGAGCTGAGATTCTAATTTTCCACAAGAATAAATTAGTAAATATATATTAAAAGACATTTTCAAAGATTCCAAAGATTTTAAAAGAATCCAAGGCTCCTTCCTATCTTTCCAAACCCATCTTCTGAGCCGACCTAAGGCATGGCTTCAGACACTACTTCTCTTTTTAAATGCTCACAGTGTCAGATCTATGCCAAATGTGGGGAATATCAGCCCATGTCATGGTTAAATATTTGGGTGTGGAAGTCCAGTGACAATTGGAGAGCCGCACAGTACCCATTCCTCTCCTGTGTAAACCCCAGTAATAGTCTTTTTCTTAGCCCTGAAAAGAACCTTTTCATTAAAGTGACTAGTTGATCCTACTCTGGGAGGAAGAACAGATCCATGGGCAGGGGAAGAGACAGTGAGAGTGAGAGAATGAGAGTAAGTGAATGGAGAGGCTGCATGTGGAATTTCTGTAAACCAAAGTAAAGCATATTTATCTTGATCTGGTATTATCCTTTCAGCTGGGGGTGCGCATCCCACACATGCTAACATAAATCAGCTCAGTAGTTCACATAGGCACATATGGTACAGTAGCAGCCCTCACAGCTTGGAGACCCACTAATGGAAGACCATATGTGCTGCTGTAATATCAAGACACAATGGGGCTCAGTTTAGAGGTCTATAGTGGCTTTGGTTCAGAACTTCCTTTGCTCTGATTGGTGTGTATCTCACTGTAACAACATTATATCTTCCATTGTGATATTGTGATTTCTTATTCATGTAACTTGACAAATTAAAAAAAAGTTTTTCATTGAATTTTTTTCTCTCTCTCTCAGTACATTTTAGTCATTTCAGCTAACTGATCCAGAGATCTGGAAATGTCAGAACTGGATTGCTGGATCACATCATATCCAACAGCAGCTTACTAGATAACCCAGGGAAAAGTTTCTCTTTTGACATATGATAAAATGAGACATAAAGGAGCATGCCTGTTTCTTTTGATTAACCTATTTCCCACCCTACAACAGGATTTCCTAAGACGTGTGCCTCAGCAATCAGATTTTCAAATTAAGTCAATGTTTGCTTTCCAATGACTAGTTGCAAAATGCAGCATGCCTTTTTTTTTTAAAAAAAATCTATTAATTCATTTTTAACTCTAACAATTCAGTTCACAGAGGAAATAATATACATCCAGAAAAAAAGAAAAGACAAAAAGATGAAAAGAAGAGAAAAGAGAAAGAGAAAAAAAGACAAAAAAGACATATAATTGAAACATAGCAGGGATCTGACCCTCCAATCCTGACTGTAATAGAAAGAAAAAAGAAAAAAAATATTATTCTACTATTACAGGTCAAACTAAATAATCTTACTAATTGCAAATAACCATAATTGCAGATAATTACATTGTTAGATTTCTTGCTCAAAAAGTCTATAAATGGTTTCCAATTTTTCAGAAAGTCTTCAACTGACCTTAGCAATCCACTCCCCCATCGTCTGTGCTTCAGTCCATTTCCATGTTTGAGCAAACAATATTCTTGTTTCTTTTGCTATGTATTGAAGAAGTGATCCATACTTATTGTCCAATTTTTTATCCACAATGCCCCAAAGAAACATTTCTGGTAACATTACAAAAGCTACTTTTAAATTTTTTTGGATTTACATATAAATTTTAGACCAGTAACTTTTTGCCTTCTTACAAGTCCACCACATATGAAAAAAGGACCTCTCTTTCTCATCCCTAAGTATTATCCATTCCTTCAGCCATACAAAACAACAGGTCTCATAATACAGTTTAATATTAAAGACTCCCAAACTCCTGCTTTCCTTAGTGTTATGCTTTGTTTTACATACTGTTTTGGGTTTCTTTGCCTGTCGAATAAATTTAGGAATTTTTTTACAATTGCACAAAAGGTATTCTATTTCTTATAACAAGGATGGTCTGAGACAAAATAAACATTTGCTTTTATCACTGCAATTCTACCTACAATGGATGATTGTAACTTCCCCCATTTTTCTAAATTTCTTTACAATTCTTTCAAAACTTTCTGTAGATTGTTTGAAATAATAAACTGTTGTTGTGTATGACTGTAACTCGCAAATATTTAATCCCCTTTTCTTCCAATTTAAAATTTGAAAGAGCAGTTAATTCATCATTCTCTTCTGGGTTATGTTTTTTAGTCACCAATTTTGTTTTGTCACAATTTACTTAAAGATGTTTGGGACATGCCGTGGGTTTACTTTTTTTCAAGAAGAAGCTTCATTGAGTCCATTGGGTTTTGTGCCATTATCACAAGATTGTCTGGATTATCTTTCAACTTGTACTGTTATTTTTTTTACCCTCACTCCATAAATTCTGTCATCTTGTCTGGAACTTCTCAGTAGGGTCTCCAATTGTTACCCTGTATGTTGGGGGTCCCGGAAGGGGCGCCCAAATTACCAAATAAAACACAAGGTGGGGGAAATTAGACTCGAGCACTCTCTCAAGCTAACGAGAGGCAGGGTAACTTTAGCTGGGATCTTATAACCCTATGTCTGTGGCGTCAGGTCAGAAGAGTGGCCAGACAAGTTTTAAAGTAACAAAAATAGCAATTTTATTAAAAGACAAACAACAAACAAGACAACACGTGCACACCACTAACTGGAAATAGAAGTGGAGAGTTTCGGGGGAGAGGGTAATACGACACCTTTTCACACAGTCCTGGAGAGAAGCGGAGGTTGAGGGGAAGAAACTCAGCGTGGTTTGCTGAGGGGACAGCTTTGCTGGACAGAGTGACAGCAAGGCTAGATGGACGTCCAGGGTGATCCGAGGTGGTCTGAGCAAGTGATCCGAGAAGTCCAGTACAGGGTGAGCAGTCTGAAGCGATCCGAGGAGGGCTCGGAATCAGGGACTTTTTATAGGGTGAATTGTGCCCACAGGCCATGCCATGCTCGGTGAAAACAGAGGAAATTTAGAGCGGGACAAAGGCGTTGGAAAAGGTCAGATTTTACATGATGAGCTTAGCGCTCAATGACAATAGTATGGCCAGTATGAAAATAGCCCAACATAAAGGATTGGCTTGGCACTCGGCCGGGCATCTTTATGTAAAGTCGCACTGAGCAAGGCAGGTTTGCAAGAAGGAGTGGTCCCTGAAGCATCAGAGAGGCATTAAGTTGCCTGCCTAAATGAGGTTTGGAATGTACAACCATTAACGGCCGCACCTACTACGTGCTTGTCCGGTGGCCCTTGCAAACATGTGGAGCAGGGGGGCAGAGAAAGGTCAAATAAAGGCCAAATTATTTGATATCAAGAGATATCTAGTGCTATCACCAGGCATGACAGAACCATGGTAACACCATGTCAAAATAAACAGTAAATGTGAGCAAAAACAACTCTGTCTGACCTCTATTGTATTTCAGTTGATCCTGTTGCATTGCCATTTACTAAAATCTGGGCCCGTTGAACAAAGTAGATTGCTGTTGCTGTTGTTTGCCTTCAAGTCATTTCTGACTTTTGATCCCGAGGTGAACTTATCTCAGGGTTTTTGGGGGCTGAGAGTGTGTGACATGTGGAAGATCACCCAGTGGGTTTCCATGTCCAAGTGGGGACTTGAACCTTGGTCTTCAGGATTGTAGTCCTATGCTCAAACTGCATGCTGCCTTTATTACCTGAATAATATTTTCATGAAAGTCTATGCTCTCTAATACCTGAAATAAGTAATTCAAAGAAATATAATTAAACATTTTATCTGCCTCTTAAAAAAAATTAAAATAGCCTTTTTGTCATCATGATGTTCCAAAAATTCAATAATATTAAGAACAATTCTTACATTATTTCTTATCTTTGTGGAAAAAAACTCTAATCCTCATGGATATTCTGAGATATATGTTTTCTCAATCTGCTTGCCAAGATCATTGTAAATATCTTATAGTCCTTATTTAGAATGAAATAGGCCTATAATTCTTTGTTAATGTCTCATCTGTATTTCCTTTATGAATCACTATAATATGGGCATTTTCCAGGAGTCTAGCATCTTCCCTTTTTCTAATAACTCCCCACCAACCATTTTTTAATGGTTGAAGTAGCTCAGTCTGGGCCTGGTGCTTCTCAAGATTTGATGTTTTGCATGCTTCAATAAGTTCCATAATTGTCACAGGCCCATTCAAACTTTGCTTTGTTTGAAACATAACCTATCTAATTGGAGTTTATCTAAAGAGTCTTCCATATCTGAGATTTGTTGAGTCCCTTATCAAAATTTCTTACGTTTTACTTCAATTTTCTATTTTGTCCATCAACTTCCCCCTCTAGCTCTCTTTCTTTTTTCAACATGGAATCATATTGTATAAATTGCCTTCTCATATATGTTTGCTTGCATCCTAAACTTTCCTCAATTCTTCTTTACATTATTGTAGTATTTCCATTTTCAACATAAGTTCATTAAATCTTCATCTAAATTGTGTTTGCTCAGTTTTCAGGGACATGTTGGTAGGATTATGATCTGAGAAAATTTTTGGTAAAGTATCTATCCTCTACAAAGCAAAGTATGCTGCTATAGAAAAATTATGTGCTATGACAAACAGACATCTTTCACCACATGTGAAAGCATCTCTTCTAAAATATTAGAATTGTTACAATTGTTGCTACTACTTAGATTAGAGCTTGGAAAACTTACTTTTTTGTACAACAACTCCTCGAATGTTCTCCTAACATAGCTGGAAGCCATGCTGGCTGGAAACGCTGTAAAGTATAATAATAAAAAAAGTGCCTTTCTAATCTCTGGCCTAACTTGATTCAAGACACGTGGAAAAAAGTTAGCATAGTGCAAGATTTTTTTAAAATATGACCTTGCCAAATTTTGCCATTTCCTTCTATAAATATAAGGGAAAGAAATTGATGGAGGGCTTTAGGTGCTTGAATCTGATAACTGTGGGATTTTGTCCCTGTGTTTTCATCCATGTTTGTAATACTGAATTAGGATTGCTGTTGTTGTGTGCATTTATGTTGTTTCCACTTATGGCAACCCTATCAAAGGGTTTTCTTGACAATATTTGTTTAGAGGGGGTTGCCTTTGCCTTCCTTGGAGGCTGAGAGAATGTGAATTGCGTGGGAGGGATAGTGGATGCTGGGAGCTACCCAAAACCGTGATAGCACTTCCCTCCTGACCACTGAGCTCTGGTCAAAAAGCTATACCAGAGTCAAGTATGCAAAAAGCCCAAATAGCAGAGATTGCTTGCACAGCTTGGAAGCATGCCCAATAGAGATTATATATTAGCATCAATGCACTGAAGCCACAAAAACTCACCCACTCCACTGTTATCTTCCAACAAGGAGGCAATTTATTCTTGAGTTACAATATATACATATTTACAAGAATCTTCAGACAGAGTTCCAGCATTCCTCAGCATGCTCGTCTGACAGAGCCTCTGGCAAGACACAATCAGGCACTGTGTGCACTGTTGGCTAGGACTCAACTACATTTATACACACCTAGCTGATGCAACCCTGACCAACCTTTGCATTCTCCCCATGTCTGATACAATCTTCTCCCCTGATTACATATCAGCATGACACAGCTAGAGTCACATGGTATCATTCACTGTCTTTTCACAGGTGCAATTAACAAGGTACATCACAAGTATTTTTCTGGACCATAGTTTATGTCCAACCTTTGCTCACAAATTGTTTGCTCAGGTGTCATGGACACTGCCAATAACACACACAGATCCAGACATGGGAGAAATAAGGCTACAACTTTATTGGCTACAGTTGCTGATAAGGCTGGCATATGCATGCATCTGTATCCAGACACATCCAGATCAACCCACCTGTTGACTGATGAGTCCAACCTACTGGCCCACCAGTGGAACTGCTGGGACAACAAGAGAGGCACTCCCCAGGGGTTGTCTGGTGTCTCCCCTGCCGCCGAGGAGTGCAGGAGAATTGTGCCCCTCAGGCGCTGTGCACAACTACCATCTCTCTGCACCTCTGAGCTCTCCCAAGGGGAGGGGCTTCCAAAACAGAATAACACCTGGAATATCAGGAACCCAAATCCAATATCCAGGACACATGCTATCATCAACTGACAAGTTGTGACAAGTAACAGCAAGTACATGGAGTTTCCTTACAGAATACATTCCGGTGTCCATGCAAGCGCAGCCCCCTGCTGCAACCACACTGCATCAGTACCCCATTCTGCACAGTCCACTACCATCATGAGGTAAAAGTTGATCACTCATAGCTAGGGAGGGTGTGTGGGAGATAGTCAAAGACTGGTTGGGAATTGGAAGCTTGGAGTAATATATACCCTGGCACCGAATCTGAGTGAAAACTTCCATCCAGGCACTCAGATGGTGTCCCTGCCTCCCACCAGTCAATGAATTCAAACTGCAGGTTTGAATTCATTGGCTGTCTGGCCCTTCCTTGCCAGTTGGCTGCAAGGGCTGCACAGCTTCCTGGGAAGGAGACACAAGCTCTGATATGGCTGGACACAGTGTGGCAGCATGGTTCCACCGCAAGCCGCAACCCATCTTGCCTGGTAAGTCAGGCAGCTGCTTTGCCAGTGGGTTTTTATTGCCAAGCAGGAATCTGAACCCTTGTTTCCAGAATTGTAGTTCAATGCTCAAACTGTCGCATCATGTTGACACTTACCAACCCATTTTTTTTCTCTGAGAGGCTCCTTATTTTTAACAGCTACATGGAAGGAGTTCCAATATGGTCTTCTGTATCCTGAGAATAGATGCACCTATTGAAATTACCAGCTGCTGAAAAGTAAGAATTTTACACAGCTCTGGTTTTGATAAAAACTTACCAAATTCCATAAATATTTGTATACTTGGAACTGGATGGAAAGAATGTGAAATTTAAAATAATTTAAAGTAAAACTGACATTCACACATCTCTTGATTGCAATTCCCTCTTTGTCTTGTTCTTTTAGAAATCCAAGATATGCTACCTTTGAATACAGACATCCTATTTTTAGCTATAGTATGACTTATATTAATTGACAGAATTGCCTTCTGTCAGTTGGAAGCAAATGAATAACATTGTTGCAATGACCGCCATATATTTCTTAAGCAAGATATAAAGAAATGTGTCCTTTTCTTTATCTTGAAACCACTGTTAATCCATTTCAATAGATATTTTCCAAGTTCTAATACTTTGAGAGAACAGTGGGAGAAAGATGTGCTACAAGACACAAGGGCCTAAATCCATTTGTAGAGTAGACTTATTGAATCAATTACTTAATGTTAAATCAACACTTACATAAATCCCATTATTCAATAAGTCTACCTTAATTGGGATAGCAGCTGGATTTAGGCCATTGTGCTTGTGGTGCTGCTAAAAATGGGAGACTTACAATGATCCTTTTCACCTTTCTCCATTATAACATGTAATGATACTGACTCGATGCTTAACTACCCCCCACTTGCTTTCAGTGATAGCTGACAATGTGGGCCAGAAGAGGGAAATAAGTAATGAGGCCAGAGTCTGGGGTACAATTTACTACATATTATAGAAGAGAAGGGGAGAATTCATGAAACGGATAGCATTTTTAGCAGCAACTATTGGTTTCTTGCAAATATGCTATGGAGGTCTGCACTGGTTTTGAGTGGTGGCATTTAGTTTTCATTGATATGAGAGCACTAGAGACTTAGCACCAGAGTGTTGGTCACATTGGGTTTAATTTATAGATAAAGTAATCAGAAGCCAACAAGTACTCTTAGAGCCACTGGCAAATCCCTGATGAGTACAGTAGGCCCTCAGTATATGCTAGGGTTTGGTTCCAAGACCCCCCCCCCATAGATAGCAAAATTCATGGGTGCTCAAGTCCCATTATGCACAATGAGGCAATAAAATGGTGTCCCTTATATAAAATGGCAAAATCAAAGCTTGCTTTCTGGATTTTTACAAAAACATTTTCCAGACATGGTTGGTTGAATCAATGGATATGGACTTTTTATGGATATGGATATGGATACGATCCATGGATATGGACTGTAATTTGTGGTTTCCAGTGCTAGTTAACACCCACCTGCAAATGGTCTCTTCATTCAGGGTACAAAACAACTATTTTAATTTGTCCGTCTGTGTGTCTCTTGCACACACACTACAGAGTAATTGCTTAAGATCCTCACCATTTAGCTCATTTAGAGGACTATCCACAGCCTTACAAAATGCTAATGTTCTTTTATCAGGCTCTGATCACTGAGGCCCTTTTTGCATGGCAGTGTTGATGTGAAAAGGCCCCTTGAGTGTTGTGCACATGTGAGGAGTGGTCCACACGCCGCACTCACATTTGCGCGATGCTCCAGGGCCTGACACGGACTGCGCATGCATTTTTTCATTTTTGACTTGAAGCCGAAAATGCTGCGTGGTCGCGCATCACTCCGGGGCCCTGCGTGCACTTACCTTGTGTGCGGAGCCTCGGGAGCCGGGCTGGTCACGCTTCCTGCCTCAGTGCAGCCTGGGAAGGTCCAAGGCTGCATTGGGAAAGGAAGAGGTGGGGGTCTCGCGTGAGCAGGAAGCTCGTGCGGAGCCAAAGAAGCAGGGAAGCGAGAGCCTCTCTCCAGTGCCGAAAATGGGTGAGTTGTGGAAAGGGTCTGAGTCTTAACACTCAAGCCAACCATACTCCATCTGGCTGATCCCTCCCTTATTCATACAAGACTCTTCCATTTCTTTGTCAATCACAAAAACCTGCATCTCACACCTGATGAAAAACAGTCTGGAAACTCTTTGTGCTGCAGCTCATCTCCAAGATTTTAGAAGAAAAGAGTGTCTTCTTTCTATTTCCAGAAGCGATTAGGATGACAAAGTTAATCAAGACTTCATCACAGGGCTGCATATTCCTATTCATCATATGGCAAGAGCCCTAATATAGCTGCCCATTTCACTTAGGAGATTTTAACAGTACTTGGATGTGTTTACTGTTTTATATTGCTGGAAGGGCCTCTGGCATCCTTTCTTTATATCTGAGAATAAATGAAGAGTCAAAAGTTCACAACCGTGTATGAGTAGGAGGAAGATTATACCAGCAAGGGATGGCCCATTTGCCATTTAAGGCTCTTCATTTGGCTGACTGCAGTGTCTACTATTTAACATGTATGTAGTACATATAATTTTGATTGTTACTCCGTGTGCTCCAGAGCTGTCTATCCATTAGAGGCAAGGGAGAAATTTGTTCAGATTCCATCCAAACTCAGCTACTTCTTTCAAAACTCGCACTTCTCTAACTTTGGCACCAGAGGTCTCTAAACAAAAAAGTATACAAATATACTATTTGCAATGTAATTGCAATTATTTGTATACCATATATTTTGTTGTTGTTGCTTGCCTTCTGACTTACGACAATCCTAAGATGAACCTATTATAGGGTTTTCTTGGCAAGATTTGTTTAAAGGGGGGTTGCCTTTGCCTGTCTCTGAGGCTGAGAGAGTGTGACTTGCCCAAGGCCATGCAGTGGATTTCCATGACCGAGCAGGGATTCAGACCAGATAGAATTGCTTCCATCTGAGAAGGATATGTATTAACTGCTCTGCACACTTTGTGGACTTTCCTTCTCTCTCTCTCTTTCTCTCTTTCTTTGCAAGAAAGCCTATGTTTGTTTAACAGGAATATTGGAGACACAATTAAGTGTAGAAATTCAATTGTCATCCTGTTGTCCTTAGCAACATAATGCTCCCCCATTTGTTTGAATTCAGTTTTGGTTTGGGATCTAAAGATGTGAAAAAGCACTACTGGAGTCCATCTGTTTTTCTTCAATACAGCAAAGTATCCTTCCTCTTACCTGCCATGGAAAAGGGGGTTGGCAATGTTTCATCTACTAAAATGAATGGCTGGAATCTTGTTGGGGTCTTTGTAAGTAAACTTATGCCTGAGAGAATTAGAACTGGGCAGTTTGCCCATATCCTGTAGAGGGCTGCTATTCTGTTACTACATAGCAGCAGTGGAGTAGCAAGACCTTTTGCCACCTGGGGGGTGTCCCTGAGTTTGCCGCTCCCATGATACAATTGAGGTGGTTTTAAACATGGAAGGATGCTATCTAGCCTCCCACCTGGCCTCCCAATTTACTAACTCCCCCTCCTTCCACTCTGCAACTTCTCTGGATGCTAATTCCCATCGCCTCCCTACTACCAGGTCCCCCTCATTCCACCCCATTCCTTCACATTTCCAAAATCTGAAATTCCCATTTGTGTGTAGATCATCAACCATCCTGACTGTCAGAGTCCAATTCCCTGCCTGTGCCTCTCTGCCAGCAAGAGAGGGGAGGCAAAGGTACTTTCCCAAGAGGAGGAGGAGGCGGCAGCAGCGGGGAGAGTCCAGTACAAACAACAAGTGGAAATGCTGAGCTGAGCCAAATCAAGGCCAGATCCAAAAGGTCCAGAGAACTGAAGGTTTGTCCAGAGGGGTCGAGGGTGCCGGAACACAAGGGTCATGAGGGCTTGTGTAGTGATTTGCTGCAAGCAAAAAGCAAACCATGCTGACAGACTGAAATAGTCACTGAAAACACATGTTACTTATCATTGTTCTGTTTCCTTAATCTAGCCAAAGCAGCTTCCCTCTGAGCTGTTCATTTCAGTCTCCTCTGTGACTGGGAGCTAGGGGGCACAGGTGAGAGTAATTCCTCTAAATCACTGCTGGTTCCTTCTCCCTCTGGAGCTGGCTGGGGCAACTCTGCCTCCGCCTGTCTTTCAACTAATGGGGGTGTTTGCAGGCTGGTTTGGTCAATCACTGGCTCTGTTCCTGGCATAATCAGTTGCTCATCGACCTCAGAGCTGTCATCTATCATACTGGCAGTTTCCTCCCTACCCGGAAAGGCCTGTTCTATGACAAGTCAAGGGTTGAGGTTTTTAAAGGCACTCCTTCCTTTTCCTTCCTTCCTTGTGACTTTCCTGCCTAGTTCTTTACTTTGCTTTTAGGATGGTTGGGTCTGGATCTGAAAGTAAAAGAAGAAAAGCAGGAAGAAGGGAAAAGAGGGGCGACATAAAGGAAAAGTATTGAGGAAGAGGGGAGGAAAGAGGAAGGGAGATAAAGGAAATGAAGGAGTGAAAAAGAAGAAAAAAGGAGAAGGAAAATGGAAATAAAGAGGAAGGGATTTTGGTGGAGAAGGGTGCAAGAGGGAAAGCAAGGAGTAAGGGGACGGGAAAAGAGAGAGGAAGAAGAGAGAAAGGGGAAGGTAGGAGGAAAGGAGAAGAAAGTGGGAAAGGAAGAGGGGAATGGGGAAATGAAAAAAAGAGATAAAGAGAAGAAGGAGTAGGAAAGAGAGGAGGCAAAGTAAGGCAAACTGGAAGAAGAGCTGGGGAATAATGCACCTTAATCGCTTTCATTCCTTTCTGCTTCAGTGGCTTAGCCTGGACTTTCCCCATCTAAACTCTTGCCCTTGTCACCTTGGTTGGCAGATCAAGGTCACCCTCCTGAACCGCTTCATATTTTTGGCTTTAAAAAGTGGTGGTGGGTGATTGAATGCAGCCTATGATTTTGACTGGTGAAAAACAAACGTGGCAAGTCACGGCTCTCTCTTCTCTCTGTCTCCCCTTCCTTCTCTCAAATCTACTTTTATTTTAAGAGGGAGAAGGTCAGAGAGACATTTCTAGGTTGTGAGAAGTTGTGAAATTGAGGTGAGAGGGCGGGCTGATGGTGAGGGAGGGGAGACAGTGGTGGCAGCTGTGTGTTCCAAAAGGGAAAGGCAGGTGGGGGAGAAATGTTGGTAGTCTATGGAGGGGGATTCCATTTGATTTGGGGATGCTACAGAGGTGCCCCCCAAAAAGTGCTGCCCAGGGCAGACTGCCCCAATCGCACTGCCTCAGTCTGCCACTGAATAACAGAGCCAGCAAAATGTCTGATGCTCATTTGTGCCTGATGTACAATGGAACTGATATACAACATGACCATGGTTCTGATGGGGATCACATAGGTCTTGAAGCACATCACATTGGTCCTGATGAGCATCAGGCACCAATATGCATTAGAAGCCTCTTGCTGGTCTCCCATTATATATATTCACAATTCAGTCACTAAGTTTTCTTAGCACCTCTGCTACTTGGCTAGGTATATGCAAAGCTATGTTATAAAACATACTAGCATATGTACCTGGTATTGCCCAGGATTTTATTTTCTCATCAGTAATACTTGTTAGAAAGATTTGAGATCCTGTATCTCTAATTCACCAAACTGTCTTGTCCAGTACCTGTAACTTTTCCCCATATTCCCCAATCCAATCTGTATTCAGAGTTATTAACATACAGAGGTTGGGTTCCTGAGGGAATACACTGCCCTCCTCCTTGCTGCTAGGCCTTGTCTTCATAGCGGCCAGCCTACTCAAGGCAGACACAGTTGACTGAGGCCCAAGAGCTCTCTGGCTGAGAATTCTAAAGGCCCCTCCCTAAACTGCAAACCCCAGGATTCCATAGAATCTTCTTAAGCAGTCAACCATATGAGGTCTTCACCTGACACAGACAAACAAGCTTTTATATATTAGATAAGATTCCAGTGAGTGTCTCTGTTACGTGTAGTTGTGTTGGGATTTTTTCCCCCTGTTAGTTCAAATGAAGCAATGAAGAATTACCCAAATGCATAAATATACCTCAGTCAAGGACAAAATCTTCCTTTAATATTACCCTCCTTATTAAATTCTCTCTTTCCAAAATGGAAGTCTGTGCCAATCCTAGACAGAACATGATGAGTCTGGATGAGGGTGTCTACTCAAGAGTGTAGCTATGTGCGGGGAGAGGCAAAATGAGAGAAATGTTCCTCAAATAATTTTGCTCCCTCAGAATTTTTCCTTCACTCCCTCCTCCAATTTCTAGCATTTTAGTAACTTGAAATTTCAGCTGAGCAGTAGAAAGAGAGTTTAGGCATCCAAAGAAATGGGGCAGTAAAATTAGCAAGGGAATGCAAACAGAGGAAATAGAAGAGTTCCAGGAGTGAATGATTTTCATTCTCTTGCTCACTGCAATGCTTCATGTTTGGAGAATAGAAGAAAGTTTCATTTGGGGAGGCAGAATTCTTATTTGGATGGCAATGTCCTCATTTTGCCCCCTACAGTGCCTACATCTCTGGCCCCCATTAGTGCCTGATCCCTGTCTTGATGCAAAACCATCCAAAATATGTGTTAGTAAAAGTGTCATATAGAGCACATTGTGATAATGCTTGTGATAATATGAACATGATTTAAACCAGTACCCTGATCTGCTGTCTGATGTAGATTCAGATATGTAACAAAACAGTGTTGCCAATGACCTGGCACATACACAAGTGTGTCAGAGCACACCATGAGACAAGCAGCATGCACGATGGCTTGAATCATGTAATATTCTTTGCACTTTGTGTTTGCTGGGAAGAAAATCAATCAAATTCAATTCAGTTTGTGGCTCCCTGTGTGAAATGCCCATGTCATGTGTTACTTTATATCAGGGTGGAGATTTTGTGGCACTCACGGCATTTTTGGATTACCACTCCCATCATTTCTGACCATGCTGGTCAAAGCTGATGGAAACTGGAGGACAACAACATTTCATAGAATCATAGAGCTGGAAGAGACCGCAGGAGCCATCAAGTCCAACCCTCTATTATGCAGGAACACCCATCAGAGTATTCCCAACAGATGGCTATCCAGCCGCTGCTTAAAAACCTCCAAAGAGACTCCACCACACTCTGAGGCAGCATATTCCGCTGCCAGACAGCTCTACTGACAATAATGCCAGTAGATTAAAGGACAAGTTGTTTTTATGCCTCACGTGGAAAAAGCCTTGTGCCAACCTGTCCCTCCTTCTTTCTGCTTCATAGATGCTGTTAAGTTAGCTAATGCAAATCAACTCATCTACATGCTTACATGGTTCTCAGATTGACCCTAACTTGTCAGAAAAGCAACTGTTGCATGAGTGCCATTTTAAAATTATATGTTTTCTTTATATAATTATACATTATCTTCTCTCTGTCTTTTTAAAATAAAACTTTTTTCAAGTATATCTTCTTGATATAGCTGTGCTCTACAGAAAGGCCAACCAATTTGTATTCTAATTAACATAGCTCCTGCACAAACATTAGCAATCTTTGTTTAAAGAACACTCAAGTGTAACAATTAACAGCATCTGCTTTGTAGGGTAAACACTTTCCTATTGCACTGAGGAGCCATTTCTGAAGAATTCTGTGTAGCAACCCCCCTTCCTTTTGGCTTTTTGCATGCTAGTTTGCCTCATGTACCTTTTGTTTTGGTAATATGGGACCAAGTTAACTACTCAGTGTTAAGAAATTGCTGGGATTCTTCTAGCAGTAGTCCATCATATTCAATGATGTAGACTTGAGTCAATTGACTCGGACTCAAGTCACTTCAGTGACTTGACTCAGACTTGACTCAGCAAAAATTACACACTGACTCGACTCAAGACCTGCATAATTTAGTGACTGACTTGCTGCCCTTGGTTCAATAATGTAACACTTGGTTCAATAATGTAACACAATATGGTTCAGTAATATAACACATTCATCCAGATACCTTACAACCAGATACCTTATTGGTCACATGATGATCTGTCTCAAGCCCAAAGTGTGGACACATTTCTCAGAGGGAACAGCAAATGGGTTAGGCAATGGACTTGAGGAGGAAAGAGTCCTTCCTTCTAAAGCTCTTGAAGCTTCAGTAATGGAGAATAAGAAGGATCCTATTCCCCACTTCTGAAAAAGCCTCCAGTTTTGCAAATGGAAAATAAGAAAGATCCTATTCCCCACTTCCAAAGCTGCAGATGGCAAAATCACAAATGTGGAGGGCTGATTCTACATAAATTGTTAAAACTGACTTTTTTGACTCTGTCCAGAAATTCTGGAATACAGGTTGGGGTATAAAGTTGACTCTCAGATTTGAGACTTGACTTGAAAGTATCTTGCAAGGATTTGAGACTCAACTTGAGACTTGAAGGTAGATACTTGAGACTTGGAGTAAAAGACTTAAATACACCACTGATCATATTTGACATCATGTTCCACTGGCGGTTGATGGAAGAGCAGGGGCTACAAAGTTGGAATAGTCCCTTAAAGATCCATACAGAAATGGTAACTTTAGAGTAGCCCCCATATTACACAATGTATGTGTTTGTATATGTAGTGATGTTAAGAAGACACTTCAGATAAATTCTGGCTGGATTTAACACCGTGGCCAGAAATAAATGGCCATCTTAAAGTTTTCTTTCCTAAGAAGAGATGACCAGATTCCCCTGCAGCTTAGTGTTCTTTCTTCCTTCCACTACTTTTTTCCCACTTTCTTTCCTGCTGGTCTTTCTTTCCCTTCACCCTAGTACCTGCTCAGCCTCTTCTTATGGTCCTCTCCTCATTTGCCAGCAGTGCAGCAGAATCTTCTCTCTGACACACTTTCTTTTCTCCTTTTCTGAACACTAGAAACTCTCCAGTGCAAAGCATGTTGTTTTCCCCCCAGGTTTCTAGCCCTCATGGAACACTTTGGAGGTCCTTTAGAGAAATGAATATGCCAAGCCACACCCCAACATTCACTTTGCTGGTTAAGGAAGCCTGCTAGTTAGTGACTGAAGAGGATTGTATGTTACAAACAGACTTAACTATAATTAACTATAGCTAAACATTTTTTTAAAAAACACTGAATAGTCTAAAGGGTCCCCATAATAATGATGCCAAATTTCAGATATCAGATTTCACAGTCCTGGTGAAGACAGACAGACAGACCTAAATCCTATTATAGTACTGATTAGACTAGAATCTAGGCTAGATTAGACCCATTGATCCCATTGGCTTTATCCATACATTGACTCATCATTCAGCGATCGATTTGAAGGGGTCTACCTTAGTTGGGACTAATCAATAGGATGCCAAAAAAACAGTCTGGGATAACAGAAATGTCATCTAGATATTTTAAAAAAACCCCTAAGAACTACAGGAATAACTATCACAACCTCCTGGCAACATTTTCCTTTCGAAGGAACCTAATTGTGAAGTGTGCTCTATCAGCATCTATCCCAAGTGTCCCTGACTCAAAGTATGTGTGCAATACCACAGCTTTTTCATTTTTTTTCTATTGAACAACTGTTCTTCAACAAGCTCAGCAATCCCCAGTGCTACTTCAACCAAGAGAACAAAGTGTTGTTGTTGCCACCGCTACTACTTATAAGGATATGTTACATCGTCAGGGCTACTTTTTCAGTTTCAGCTCAGAATCTGAGGAAGTTACTGAAGGGGAAATGAAAATGGCTTTGCATGTACTAACCTCAGAAGTACTTACCTCTCTGTTATGTATCCTAGTGCTAAGGAAATTCCTTTAAAAGTACAAGCTGACCATGTGAAGGTGACACAGCATATTTTGTTTTTCTTTAAGAATGCTGTATATGACCAATGGCTGCCTTGACGCCTAGTTTTAACTTCTGTCTTGTTTGTTAGCTTGAGGGAATTTTCCAAGCACATGCATTTTGTAGGAGACAGAAAGAAATGTCTTTCTCTAGATAAAGCTGGATCCTTGATTCACCAGCCCTGGCCTTCTATTTTCTAAGTTCTCTTCTTTACAACAGCATTTTGTTTCAACTGTGAAGCTAAATTTGACTGTGTGATTTAAGAACAACAACTGGAATTGATTCTTTCCTGGAGTGTCTTAGAACAGACACTGATACTTTTCTGGTGCCAGCATCTTAGAAGCAGGATCATGTCAGGGTTGTCAGAATGAAAACTGGAGAGGGCTCCTGTATCTTTAATGTTTGCGCAGAACAGGGATTTTGAGCATAGGTTGCTTGTTACCAGGTTGCATGACAAGCGACACTAGCTGAAACTGCCTCTTCTACAAAAATATTAAAGGTAGAGGAGCCCTCTTCAGTTTTCACTCTGCCAGTCCTTGTTCTGATATACCATTGTAAGGAACAGACAATGGTTGGTTTTCTTTTTCCCTGTATTGATTTTAGGCAAAGCAAGTCTGAGGTGTAGCTACAGGAGCTAGGCAAAATCAGGCCATTCCTTCCCCAAATAAGAATCTTGTCCACCCAACTACCACCCTCAATGAATGTGCTCTTCGCCTAAACAATTTTCAGTATCTTACTCTGTAAAGTTAGAAATTTGGGGACTAAAGGAAAATTTCATGGGAGGGGCCAATGCCCTCATCCTCTTCTGTAGCTACACCTCTAATATTAGTCAATTTGGCTAGGCAAAATGCAAGTTGTATGGATTCCCCAATAAGGGAAGGGGTGTAGTTCAGTGGAATAACAGAAGCTAAACATGGGTAAGATGGGAATGACTCTGTCTGAACCATGACTGTTCCTACCAGCTATTCTAGACCAGTGATTCCCAAACTCTACTCCTCCAGGTGTTTTGAACTTCGACTCCCAGAAGCCTCAGCTGCCTTGGCCAATGATCAGTTATTCTAGGAGCTGAAAACCCCCCAAAAACCCTGGAACACCAGAGTTTAGGAACAGTGCTATTAATGATGCTGAGCTTGACAGAACCAAATACAAAACAGCTTCCTACATTCCTCAACCTGTTCTTCATGACACAGAATTTAAGGTACCTCAAGCTGAGAATGCTTATGATGAGTCATCACCGATAGTAACAAAAACTTATTTAGCTCCAATTATCATTGCTTTTAAAGAATCATCCACAGAACCATTGAAATGGTAGCTCTTAATTACCAGCCTGTTGTCTGGTTTTGTTTCACCTCACAGAATCAAAAAGACACCAACTGGCATCTTGAATCCTGGTCCTAGGGGACAGGAATGACAACGACATTCTTCAGAACTGGTTTATAATTTCTCTTTCATAAATCATCTCTGTATGATAGCTTTTGAATGAAGTGGTGGATAAACTGAATTCAAGAACTGAATAACATACAAAACTTAGAAAATAAAGCAAGGCATAAATGCAGAAGCAAGGAAGGCAAAACTCTAAGTGCATGAAAACAATAACAGTAACATAGAATATACGATTTTCCTGCCCATGATCAACATCACTTGCAGTCACTGATGGAGGAACTAGGTGAGAAAATTGCTGTAGCATTATCATCTGTGTGGTAGGTATAATACATATAGCAGTCCCAAAATGAACTGCAAACAGTTGAGTTAACCATTTTAACAGTTACACTTATTTACGGATGATGAAGAATTAAGTTTGGTCTTCACTTTTAAGTGATCAACTTAGAACATCCTGGAGAATTTATGCTACTTAAATCACACTGCACAGTTATCTCAATTTCGTGATATCATTCTTATCTCAAAAAACATGCACAGAACTGTGTGTGTTGGGAGATAATACATACAATATGACATATTTCAGGGAACAATGCATAAAAATGGTATCATTTAAGAAAATCCAGGTATAATTTTTAAAATTAATTACAGTTTAACACTGATATACATACAAAAATATTATTCCAATGAATAACATAAAACAATCAGTACTCAACCCACAACCAACAAATTTATTTTCCCAATAATTATATTACTGCATTTACCCTGCCCTACCTGTCCCACCTCCTCCACAGGAAACAAAATCAATTTTTATTTAATATCCCTTTCCTTTGATGCAGAGAATCATATTAATTGTATTTTTAAAATAATTTTGTACCTCTCTATTTGTTTTTATTATTTTCTTCCATTTCGTTAACCAATCAGCTTCATTAAACTGACCCATATACTCCGTTCTTCTTTCTAAAAATCCAGGTATAATTTACATGTTTTTTTTCTCAGATTAAAAGTAATTCCCAGGAAACAGGACAGAGTAGGCTTACAAGTGAACACATCAATGTGCACAAGTAGTCTGCACTCAGTTAAGTCAGTAGGGTTGAGAAGAGGGGGCAGAATCTTGCCCTTGCCAGTAAGTTCAGGACAAAGCAAACTGCTGCAACCTCTCCTAGCTTGGGTGTTCATTCTCATTAATAACTTTTGCCAACTTGATCACACTCTGATATTGCTTGGCCACATGTGTCCTGGTTTTCATCTGTGAAATGTTGGAGGGTATGCAGCTTGTGGCCAGTAGCTCTGAAAGACTCCACCCAAATGATTCTGTCCCAAATCTAATTTGGAATGGAACAGTACAAATATATTGGTACTGTAAGTAAGGGAGATCTTGTCTACCAGTGTTTACGGGCACATGCAGGAAAAGAACCAGCCAGAGATTCAGAAATAAGCTAAAAATGTGTTTTATTGTGGGGAATTCACTCAGGCATACACACGAGATACATGCAATCACACATTAACAAGAGCTAACTAAAAGAAAAAGGGAGAAAAAAATTATACAGAGGCTGAGGGGTTTGGGAGGATTTATAATTACCAGTCCAGAAGAGTAGTGAAGAGCAGAAATGTGTTTTGGCTTAGGTAGGACCTAAGGACAATTCTCAGATCAGGAGCCAGACAGACAGGGTGAAGGGTAGTCTTCAAGAGACTGCACTGGGCATCCTGAAATCAGGGGTATTTGTACCCTGAAAATAGCCTGTGGCCATGAAGTTTCCAGATGCAAAACAAAGGAAATCTGTTGTGGACAATGGGTCTTTTGCCTGTTGATGGGCTTAGTGCTTGATTGACAAAGACATGATGGGTGTTGTAATAGCTGTCTATTGTGGGTGCTGTGAGGAAAGAGGAAAGAATCCAGGTGTACAAGGAATGGATATCTGTCATGCATGAGTGTCCTGGCAGGCTCCTCATAGTTGGATTCCCTGGAAAATTTCAGCTTCTGTTTAAGCCTATTACCCACAGGAATGATGCGTATTTGCCTGACAAATGACTCAGTGTTACCTGGAGGAAGTTTCAAGTTGACCTATATTTCTCACATTTACAGTCAAATTCTTTCCCTTGCTTGGTTTGACCTCTTCATCACCTCTCAGGTTTGAATTTGATATCAGAGCCAATAAAATGTGTTGCCAATTACATATGATGCCAATTAGGTATGGTGCCCATTTAAACCATCCTAATATCAGGGACTCCCAAAGCAGGGCCTTACAATGCATAGCCTCCATGAGGCAGAAACAAATGCTTCCCATCTTTATTTGATTCAAGATGTTGTGCCTTGATAGATCTCAGTATTTTAGGTGTGACTGCTTCAGGAAGCATGAAGTGCTTTCATACCACAGGTATTCATTATGACATAGATGAGCTTATGATGTGAAACTGGCTTGTCTTAATGAGACTACTGAGGTTATATCTAAAAGAAATTAGAAAAAACAGTTCAAAATCTAAACTGCAAGTTCCTGCTTTACATTGTATCCAATCTCATGCTGCAGAACAATTAAGAGATGCCACGTCTTTGAACCCAATTTTGCATTGGATGCAATATAAAGCAGCTAATTGCAGTTACGTGTGCTGAAGTTCTCCCAGGCCTTTTCCGCATTTAATTTTTAAAATGGGGCAGCATGTCCTCCAGCAAGGATGTTTGCACTTGGGGGCGAACTGGGTCCGGACTACTTAATGTATGTCCGGACTTCAGCCCGCTCCGGAACGACCAGAACTGTTGGTTCCCCATGCTATTGAAAGACTGATTAAAAGAGGACTTTCAATAGCCCGGCGCGCCCCAGTCCATCGCTGTGCTAATGTGTAGATCTGCAGACTTGCGCCAGCACAAGGCTGCATATCTTCCGGGGGCAGGCTTCCGGCTGGCAAGCTTCTCCGGGTGGTGGAGGGCCTCCACCAACTGGAAGCCTCCATTTTAGTCCCCGGAGAGTGTGTAGCGTGGGCACGTGCTGCTCTGGATCAGCGTGGATCATCGGGGGAGCATGCCAGTCCGGTGAGTAACGGACTGCCCCGTTTTCCCCCCAAAGTGTGGAAAAGCCCCTAGTGAAAGTCCATTAAAAAGACCATTTCTGAGAGTGGCTAAGGGATAGAATTTCACATTATAATTTGTTGTTGTTGTTTCTTCTTTACTCTTGAGTGGTAGATTTTCTATAGTATTGCAGGTACTTAATCTGAATACGGGGGGAAAACATGTCAAAGTGCCAGTATTCTTTGGAATATTAGAGAAAATAATAGTTGTCTTGAGAAGATTATCAATGACAACAACAGTGATGGGTAGACAGTCTTCCTTGAAATACAACTTGCTTCTAATCACTGGTTCTTCCCACCAGTCACAGTCATAGTGGATGTTTGTTTTTCTCAAGATGTGCTTTCAGCTCATACAGGGCAATGTTGCATTTCAATAGGCTTGGCTTGCACAGCATGTTGTGCAAACCAGAACATGCTGCAGCACACAAGAGCTCCACGGCTGACAGGCCACTGTAAAAGGAACATCCTGGAGAAAGTTTAATTTCTACTTGTGACTATAATGGATGAACACATTTTCAGATGTCATTTTGCAACAGAAATGCAGTATCCTGATAAGACATTTGCACAAATTGTTTGATCCTGCTTATTATAAAACAGAAACCATTTGTTGTTGCCATTTTGTAGGATTTCCATCAAATGCTATTATTTAATTAAAAGAATCATAGTGGATGTTTTAACATCAGATGAAGACTCGGAAGACTGAAAATGTGATATCAATTTACTTATTACTTTAATATCCCACTTTTTCTCCAATGAGTTCATAGCAGTGTACACAGTTCTTACCCCCTCTGCTTTATCTTCACAACAAACCTGTGAGATAAGTCAGGTTGAGAGAATGAGTGGCTTACGACCACTTTAGCTGGTATCCTGTCAATGGCATTCACAGGTGTAAGTTACCTTTAGGCCTGCATGTGACTATTTTTGCTCACAGTGACCAAAGTGCCCCTTTGGATGGACCGCAGACCAACTGGCCACTCTCTCTCCAGCAATTCTATGCCTGGTGGAGAGGGTCCAGGAGCACTTAGCTATGTCACCATAGGAAGATACAAAATGATCACACCAGCTGCTGACATCTCCAGAGGACCCTGACAGACCTCAGCAGATAAAGTAACTGCTTTGCATCTGACTGTCGTAGCTGTTTCATTTTTTGCTGGCTTTGTTCATTTGTACTACTGCCTTGCTCTATGACTTCTGGACTGACTGATGACAGCCCTCTTGCTTTTTCCTTCATCCTGCTTGATAACCTGTGTCTGACCTGGGGCCATTTCCGCACTGGACCGTTATAGTGCTATTATTCCACTTTCAACATCCTATAGAATCCTGGGGCTTGCAGTTTAGAGAAGGGCTGCCCGGCCCCTCCCTAAACTGCAAACCCCAGGATTCTATAGGATGTTGAAAGTGGAATAATAGCGCTATAACAGTCTAGTGTGGAAATGGCCCTGGACAGGCTTAAGTACCCAACAACTCCTGCATTCCAACCATCTGCTTCTTGGAACACTTGCTGACTGGAGCATAGGATACTGGCTATAGTAACATAGCTTGGTGCTTCTGCAACCCATATCCCCAGGCACAGAATAGCCACCTGGGGTCTCAGTGACTCCACAGTAAGTCTAGGCGATGGTAAATGGCTGCATGTAGTGTAGCAGTCCCTCATAGCATAGTTCTACATGTGGAACTATTATACTACAATGAGCCATGCAGGATTGTGTGACATCTGTATCTGTCATAACTTGTGTCTGTCATAACTTGGTGATTCTTTTGTCAAATTGTGTCAACTACACAGATGTACTACATGATGCCCTGTATCAGTGGCTGGCAGGATTGGGCGCATCCTGAGGCCTAAGCATCCTGGCAGGGAGCACTAGAATCTTGTCTGTTGGATAGCAAGGCTGTAATTGACTCAGTGGGAGATGAGTGGTGACTGGTTTCTCTCTTTTTTAAATTTTGTCTCACCATTTTTCTTTCTTTCACTTTAGTTGCTGTTGTTTACTTCTAGCATAGCAAATAGGGTTCTCAGATCTCAGGGCCCAGACCTTCTTCTCTGGTCCTCAGGACAAAGCAGAGAAATCTCACGGCAAGAATGCTGCCTTGAGAAGTGTGTGTATACGTATTTTCTTCATTTGATAGACTTGTCTCCTGTGACATGACATGAGGTCATCTCTAGGTCCCAAATTTTGGCCCTGAAATTTAAGGGCATGGAAGAGTCCTGGCCTGCAACCCAAATAACAAACATTAGTTATACATCCACATGACTACAGCTGGTCAGACATTCAGATCCCATCAATCTAGTTACTACACTGCTCATAGGTAAATCTATCCAGAGGAAACTGGTTGTGGCTACAGAAGCACTGCCACTGTCTCTGCCACGGTTGTTGCCATGGCTGTTGCTCCCTGGCAAACTCACCTGCAGGATGTCTGTAGAAGTGTTGCACTGCTATCTCCATTGCATCATAAATGCATCAGGAAGGAAAAATGGCTGGAGCATTGGCAGGAGTGTTGCTACTGGGTGATGGGGAAGAACTGGGTACAGTAATGAGGCACAATCATGACTTGGCCCTATGTGTGGCAGTCTGTTCTCTGGGGGTTATTGGTACCAGTATGGTGTTAACTCTGATTGCAAGGGCAAGAACATGCCCGGAGATTTCTTATCAGTTAGGTGGGAAAGTTGCAAGCAAGAGAAGAGTAACTGGCTTTCTTATTTTAAAAAAATAAATAAATTACAAAGACTCCCAGTTTTGAAATAGTCTACAAAACTAGGACCTTTCAATGTGAAATTTGGCTGATTAGATATGCTGGAGGGGTTGTGGTCACAAAATGTTTAAAAATTCATACCATTTGGATAGAATATTTAGATGTTATGGCCACTGAATGAAAATGAAAGACAAATGTGAATTTTTTAAAAAGAGAAAGAAATACACTTTTCATGAATGAAAAATGAAATGAATGGAAACAAATTAACTTCTAGGAAATAAAGAACTTGTTATTTACTTTCTGCATATTTACAATATAGGTTTAACTGGCTTAACAAAAATCTGTATATTTTATGTTCAGGAAGTTGTTTTCCTTTTGTTCATAATTTTACATCCAGACATTTTGTTATAACAATTTGCACACTCTTGTAAATAGTTCCCTTTGTTTGTCTGTAGATGTGAATGCCTCTATGAAACTTTATTTTATTTTGAAATTATATTAAAAATGCAGCCCTCTCACAAAAGAACAGACATAAGTAATATAATGATAAAATCAATAAAAATTACATATGTTTTTTATATATCATGGATAAACCTGTGGGACAACAGCTTAAGGTAAAGCTCCCTAGTACCCTCTTAATTGTCACTTAGCCAAAGTACTTATGCAACATTTAATCTTGATTCATAATGTTATGCTTCTCTTCTTATAATTATTTTTGCTCTTCCTATCTGAGCACTTTCCAGATTCCCAATGTCTGATTCATACCTGCTGTTAGTAGGCATATCCAAGCTGTACTGGTGGGACACCTTATTACCATCAAGTTCTTTTGCATAACATTTTACTCTACAGTGATTTTCCTATTATACTTCCATATTATAATGCATACACAATAGCTAACATATCTAATTTCACCATGGCATTTCTTTGCACATTATTGTTTCCAGGTTTCCATCCAAAATGAATTTTGGATTGTTTTTATCTCGCAGATATACTAATGTCTATTATTCTACACTGAATGATAGTTTGTCTTCCTGTTTCATTGTTTCCAACCTTTGCAGTTTTACTGTGCCACTGCATTTCCTAACACCCATCCCATCTAAATTAAAGGGACTCTTTTTTTATTATAACTATGTTATGCTGTATTATGGTTTACTTGGTTTTTAATTATCCCACACATATGAATCTATTTTTGCAGTTTTATTGTTTCTTCTGGTGTTTAACATTCCAACTATGCCATGTGTGTTCCCAGGCTGTCTTTATATTTAATAAATTGTGTACTCACATAGCTGAGGAACATTCATCTTTTGATGAAAAGAAACTTAACAATCATACCTCCAATTTATATTTATTTAGGATTCTCTACTGCCTTATCCTAAAAGCCCAGGCTGGGTTGCTATACTTTAAAATATCCAAATAAACTCAGTTACTTTGGTTTGCAGTTGTTTATGCCCATTGGGCATCCATAGTGAGCACAGCTTCACATAGTTGCTTTTTTGGAGCACAGTTCCCAGAATCTCAAGTTAATGTGCTTGTGGTCATGTTGGCAAGTGGATTCTGGAAGCTGTCCCTCCCCCTAAAGAAGAGCAATTGTTCAAAGCTCTGGCTGTGAGCATAGAGTTTCCACTCCCAAAAACATTTTGCATTTGCATTTATTTCAATGGAGGAACCATATCTGCACACACAAACTTTGAACAAAATTCTCCACCAATATTAAATTTCAAGCTCTTGATACAGTTAGGTCTCTTTCACAATTATAGCACTTTGGTATGAATTTAACTGCCATGGCTCCATCCAATGAAATCCCACCATTATTGGTTTTGTGTGGTATTTACAGCTATCTGCCAGAAAGCAACAGTGCTTCACCAAGCCATAAATTCCAGAATGCCATAGGATACAGCCATGGCAACTAAAGTGATTTCAAACTTCTATTACAACATGATGTGAAAGAGATCTTACACTTCCTTGTGGCTTGTACCATTCTCATTTTCTGTCACATGATAAACAACATTTTCTGTCACATGATAAACAACATTAAGGTACTCAGGCCCTTTCCGCACCAGTCAATTAGAACGGGGCAGTGTGTCCTCTCACGGAGGTCATCTGCACCTAGGAGCGGACTAGGAGTGAACTACTTACTGGAGATCCGCACCTCAGTCTGCTCCAAAATGATCCCAGGTGGTTCTCCGGTATGTTTTTGAAAGACCAGAAAAAACAGGTCTTTATTTTCCTGGAACGTGCCATTGTGTTCCTGCTCCCTTGTGCAGATTTGCAGGCTCGCACCAACGTGAGCCTGAGATCTGTGGAGGGTGGGCTTTAGGCATGGTGAGCTTCAGCAGTTGGTCGGGACCCACGACCAACCGGAAGCTGCCATTTTGAAAGCCAGAAGCTGCCATTTTGAAAGCCAGAGGTTGCCATTTTGGAAGCTGGAAGCCACCAGTTTGGAAGCAGGAGCAGTGCAGATCTACAGACCTCGCACTGCTCCAATTCGCCCTGGACCAAGGAGGAGGCCTGTGGAAGGGCTTCAGGGACAGTCCACATTGCTTCGGACCCCAGAAGAAGCGGTAGGTAATGGCACGGAGCGATTCCCTTGCCTTGTGCGGAAAGGGCCTGAGTATAGGGTCCGAAATAGAAAGATATTGTAGATTGAAAGATCAAAGAAATAAAGTTGCTTGCTTTGTAGTGCATTTAACATAAAAGTCAATCTGGTGCCAGGTAGAGATGCCAGGTGACTCTTTCAGACCAGTAGATGAATTTCTCTACAGTGGATAGTTTCATCCCGTCTCTCTCTACCTTCTCTCCACTCCCTCTGTATGCGTGTTTTTTGCAGTAATTCCATTGATACTGATTTTAGTCATGGCTGGCACTTCTAAGTGCCCGTTCAGACCCAGTGCTCTTGATGTCAGATACGCACTAAAGATGACACGCTCTCTCTTTCGGTCTCTCTTACTCATGTGTGTGTGTAAGTACACAAGAGTGAGAAAAGATTGGTTACCTGGCTCTGTAACACTTGGGATGTTTTAACGATAGATCCTATGATCCCCAACAAGCACTGCTATTTGCACCATATAAGGTTAGGAAAGGCTGCCGTAGAATGTTCATTTCTTTTTCCTATGACTCATTTCCTATTTCTCAAAAGGCATTTCATCCTTTAGTCCATCACGGCCTCATTAAATGAATGACGTCAGGACTGCGTTTTTTTCCCTCTGAAATAAAATAAAATCCTCACCGATGTGTGCATTTGGCTAGAAACACATGTCACCATGTGCCTGCCTTTAAAAAGCCAAGCAGCAAAAAAAGAAGACCATGTAGGACTGAATTCTGTTTCATCTTCCTTGTTTTACCCCCTCAGCTACTTCAGAAGAAGAAAGAACTGGACTGTTTCTTCTTTCGCCCATTAACTCTGAATCATTGCAATAATTAGACAAAGCAAAATGAATATTAACTTATGCTTAACTGCCTTTCCAGCATGTTACCCTGCTTTGACCTAGTACTGCTAAACCAATTTTTTTTTTTAAAAAAAAACTTTATGGATTTAAATAATCCTTTGCTCTAAAACACCCTCTACCCCTTCAGCTACTTAACCACAGGCCCGGCTGCCCTAAATCCTTTTCTTATACTTTGTAGCTTTTTAAGCAAGCCCCCTCTTTAAGTAGACATAATCCCTTCTCTGTAGAAAACATGAAAGACCTTGAACAAATCAAGATTTCTCCATGGAGAATTCAGCTAATCCTGTGCTTAGCTCCTAACAAGGAAATCCATCTCTCCACCAAGCACCCCATTACTAGGACTAATGCCTGACTTGAATAACAAGCAAATTATTGTGCTTTAATTGTGGCATTGCTCTGTCACATGGAAAACTTGAGGGAGGAATGTGACTAGGCTTCGTTAGGAGAGACAGGTCACGCCTTTTCATTGTTGTTAACGTTTCTGTGATTTAAAGCCAAGCTAAATTAAGTATTAATATGGACGGCACACATGCTTATGATTGGATGACACAGCCACGGTACAGCTCGGCTTGTCTGATTTCCATCAGAAGAGATACAATTATATACATACATGTATAAAGAGACTGGGAGAGGGGGCAGAGAGAATGAGATAGAGACATGAGACCGTGCTTTCTGTATGTGTGTACAATTTAGAAACGTGTGGTATGTACAGTTGGCTCTCCACATTTGCAAGTTTGATTTCCATGGATTTGATTATTTGACAGTTTCTCCCAACTCCTGCCCCCCGCCACAAGTGCTGCTTTTCCAGAGGAACCTAGTTTAAAACCTACATTTGGTTCTCCTCCTTCTCCACCATCCGCTTCCTGGCCAGCTAAGGATGGCTCATAGCCTGATTTCTCAACCTCACAAGCCCTCTTCTGATGTCCCCCCCATACTCAAGGAAGGAGATAGGCATGAAAGAGGAAGCATGGGGCTACCATGCCCACCCAGACCTTTTTCTTCTCCTTTTCCTGACCTGGTTTGGACCCTGGGTATCCATCTTCCCAATCATTCTTTGGCCCCCCTCCCACAGATACACACACATTTTGATATTTGTGATTTTTTCACTTTTGTGAGTGTCCTTCACTTCTAACCCTAGTGAATGTGAAGGCCTAACTGTATTTTGAAACAGGCTTGTTGATGTATATATCATTACCCTCTGGCTGTCCTGATTTGAAAGAGGCAGTTCCAATTAATACTTTGTCATTCTACTTTTTCAGCTGCTTTTAAAAATGTCCCAGTTTCTCTCTCCTCCTTCCATTTTCTCTCTTTGTCCTTAACTTACTTCTAGTGCTGCAAATGAGTTCACAGTGGAAAAGTAGTTTTGATATAATTAATTTAGTAGGCTCAGGCAAAAGCAAACAGTTGCAGCCTGTTTTTGCTTGTCTTTGTCATCCATAACTTTTGCCACCTTGACCACACTCTAGTCTTGCTTGACCACAGATGTGCCAGTTTTAATTTTGAAATGTCAGAGCGTATACAATATGCAAAACTGGAAAAACACAGGTTTACAAGGATTGAGGATGATGTACTGAAAGCTAGCAAAAACATCTCAAAAGACTGATTTTAAATCTAATGAAGGTTTTTTTAAAAAGCTACTATGCACTTATTGTAACTATATAGTATGCAAGGAGACCATAAAATTGGGCCCATAATACAGAGATGGGAACCTATGTCTCTCCAAATGATGTTGGACTTCAACTTCCAAATTCCTGACTGTTGCCTGTGTTCGCTAGAGCTCATGAGAGTTGAAAATTAGGCAACATCTGAAGGACCACATGTTCCCCATCCCTGACACAATAGATACAACTTGGTAGCATGTGATCCTTCTTTCCCATTCTAAGACATTCCCATCAGCCATATCTGTCTTTCTAGATATAGTGCAGAGATGGGCAGTTGTGGAGGTTCAGCCACACCCTTTCTCCATGGTCTGTTTTTTTTAACAAAAACTGCCTCCAAATCCCCCAAATTCTCTCTAGAGGGTGTTGGGGATTTTCACCAAGTTTTTGACCCTCTCTGGGCCATTTTAGGTCCAAAAAGGGTCTTATAAAGAAAGGATAGAAGGTGACCTGAAAGTCAACTTCCAGTCACTTACAGTTAGAAAAAAAAGCCTCTCTTCTGCCCAATACAGTGGCAACTTGCCCCCATCCCTAGAGGGCATTTGGAGTCATTTCAGGACAGAAAAAACAAAAACAAAACACTTGTTGGACCCCAAGTGCCCTGACAACTGTAAAAAAGGCCTGGGTCTGTGTGGTGGTGTCATACATGCAGCTTGAAAGCTGAACTTTCCCCACTACTGCTGTAATGGCTGACAGTTATTAAATGTAAGAATTCAGTTATTTTTAATTCTACTTAATGTATTAGATTATGGAGCTAATTCAGTATCTATGGCCTTAAAGATTGAGTATATTTGGTAACTATCTATTTTTAAAAAATCTTTTCGTATATACAGGTGACACGGTTTTTCAGTCTTCAGGAAAAAAATGTGCTCTGAAGTTTTTTTTAAAAAAAAAAATGAAAGAAGAAAAGAGGGCATGCATGTCATCAGATTTTTCTAGGAATCAGTGGGCTCACATTTCCCTCCATTATAGACACTCTATAGAAGTGCTTGTGCTCAGCACATTAGAACTGTATCTGTTTTATCTGTCTGGTGTTGTATTACTTCAATACAGGATAACAAGAGGGTAATATATTAAGGATACTACATTAATTAGGCCTAGAAACATATAGTCCACATCTATCAAGTGGCACATTTCTGTCATGAGCTTTTCTACCCTGTCCTGACCAGGCCCCTGTAGAATTTGATTATGGAGCTAGCAGGAATATTTTCCTTAATGGAAAGATAGTAAAAACAGTCTTCTGTACCTAATATAAGTACTTCTTGCCCTATATACATGAGATAAATATATGATGACTTTTTTTATGTTTGGAAACTATTGTGCAGATGTCCAGTGATTCTTGACTGAAGTACCAAGGACTCTTTTATACTACACAATTATAGCACTATATGCTACTTTAAATCCCATGGCTGAATATTATAGAATTCTAGTTTGGTGAGGCACCACAGCCCTCTGGCTGAGAATTTGAAATCCCCCCTCTCTAAACTGCAAACCTCAGGATTCCATAAGGTGGATCCATAGCTGAATCACTGCGCTGTAATTGTTCAGTGTGATATATGGTCAGATTCACACCAACATTAATGGCTTAGTACAGTGTTTTCCAGATTTTGGACTTCTAGATGTTTTGGACATCAGCTCCCAGAATTCCTGACTGTTGGCAGAGCTGGTTGGGGCTTCTGGGAGTTGAAGTCCAAGACAGCCGGAGGACCAAAGTTTGGGAACCACTGACTTAGCATGTACTTCCTGGTTATTTTGGCTGTATTGTTGTGAAAGCTGGCAAATGAAAGCTGACAAGAAGAAAATCAGCACATTTGAAATGTGGTGATGGAAGACAGTTCTGTGGATGCCATGGAGGACCAAAATGGTCAATAAATACATCCTAGAACAAATCACTCCTCAACTCTCCATAGAAACTTAAATGACTAAACTGAGGCTATCATACTTTGGTCATATCAGGAGATGACATGACTCATTAGAAATGTACACAATGGTTGGCAAAGTGGGAGGTGTAGGAAAAAGGGAAACTATATTACAAGTGGATAGACTCTATCAAGGAAGCCATAGTCCTGAATCTGCAGGGCCTGAGCAGAGCTGTCAGTGCTGGGGTGTCTTAGAGATCTCGCGTTCATAGGGTTGCCATAAGGTAAAGTTGACTTGATGGCAGTTAACAACTGCAACAAACTTGCAGTCTTATATTCATTTATCTGAGAGTAAGCTACACTGTATGCAGAACAATTTAGTATCTACAAAGACATGTTGCACTATTATTCTGGCTTCTGTGTTGGCAACAGGGAAGTTATTTCAGATTTGGTGAACAGGAGATTTCAGTGCATGTGGAACAGTTTCTCAACAAGACTTATATGCTTGTAATAAATTACTATAATATCTCCTCTACTGGTACCAGTGTGTTCAAGATATAAAGTCAATACATTTTGGGTAGTATTTATTTTAGGAATAGGCCAAACGAATCCTCGAATCCTGCGTAAGGATTCGAGATTCCTGAATCCGAATCCCTCTGCCAAAATAGGCAAACCGAATCTTTCAAATCCGCCAATTAAATAGATTGTTGGAGACTGGGACACCTGAAAACCAGGGAGACAGGGACGCCTGAAAACTGGGGAGAACAGGACGCCTGAAAACCAGGGAGACCTAGGATGCTTGTAAACCTGGGAGACCGGGACACCTGAAAACCTGGGAGACCATACATACAAGGGAAGGTAGTAAGTAGGTGAGGTTTTCCCTTGGAGTAATAATGGCCTTTGCTAACAATTTCAGAAATTACATCTAGGGTTGTATTCTGAGATATTTAAATTGAACATTTCATATTTAAGTTCCGTACTTGACTGGAAGCTACAGGCTTGAGATTTCAAGGACAGCTGAAACATTCCTTTGCATAGCTTCCCTGCAAACCTCTTTCAGACACAATTCTGGGGTTTGAAGTTTTACAAGGTGTCACAGACTTTTCTGACAAAGTGTACTGGTGCATCATCAAACTACAAAGCCCAGGATGCCAGAAGGAGCTATGCAAAGAAAACACAGTTTTGACCTGGATTATCTCTCTACTGTAGTATGTGACCCTGTTTACACAGGCAGGAATGTGGCATTAATCCACATTTTCCTGCCTGTGTAGAAAGGGTCTTCATGTCATTTTCAATCTGGGGAGATCCTGAGGCAAAACTATGACAATTGTCTTAGCCAGATTTCTTCAGAGGGAGGTTTGCCTTTGCCAAGGCTTTTGCTAAGGCCGAGAGAGTGTGTCTTGCCCAAGATTATCCTTTTTTCACTTGCTTTTAAAACTGTTTTAAAAAAGGATTCAAAAGATTCGAGATTCATGAGGTTTGTGGATTCCCAGAACCTTCTAGGGATTTGGATCTGGATTCGGAAAATTCTGGATTTGTCCCTTCCCTAGTTTATTTTATGCCCTCTTGAAGCATTACCCAGTAACTATGAATGTGTTATTGTTATTATTGTTTAAAGTAAATGGGTTTATGGCCCTTTTCGCATGGCATTTGTCTTGTGAAAGGGCCTCCGGAGCATCGCACGATTGTTAGGAGCGTTTCAGACAATGTCTTCACAATTGCATGATGCTGCCGGGGCTGGCAGGCACCAATCGCGCACTATATCATTTTTGGCTTTTGGCTGAAAATGGTGCATGATTGTGCATTGCTCTGGGACCCCGCATGCACTTACCGTCCATGTGGAGCTCCAGACCCGCGGCCCTTGTGCTTCCTCCCCCAGTGCAGCCTGGAAAAATACCTGGCTGCACTGCAGAAGGAAGAGGTGGAGCCCTTATGTTGCCTGCTGGCTGGCAGGCAGCTCCTGCAGAGCTGAAGCAGTGGGAATGCGAGAGCTTCATGGAAGAGGCTGCTCGCATGATCTCTGCACAACCGCGCCAGGCAGAGGTAAGGTGCAAAAAGGGTCATTGGCAGGCCCCATCAAATTATTTCTTGGGAGAATCACTCAGTGTGTAAAACCAGTGGCTATAAAATATGGGTGTGACTGAGGAGCAATCATACGAAGACTAAAACTTGGGACTGGATGCTCCCTGCTTTCACTTAAAGGCACCCAGAATGAGGCATCAAATTGCAATCTGCAAGGGTGCTTGGACCACCTTTTTACTGTGACCATGACACAAAGAAGGATGTTGAAAATTTCATACTTTTGGCAAAATTGTGTGGATGTTGTATGCCTGTATGTGTATATATATGGAATGTACAAATTCATAAATTTATATATAATACACAAAATTTGTCAGCACATTTGTGCATACTGTATACAGCCAGTGGTTGAAGTATAAATAATAAATGGAAACATGGACCTTCACATCCTACTAAAAATAATGCATAGTCATTATAATAATGGGAACATCATGATTTTGTTCTTCTGATGAAATCCATTGGGATGCCCCAGCAGGTGACCTGACTGATACGTTGTAATTCAGCTGTGGGGTTCTTCATCTCCTGCACCCTGTTTGCATTAGGAAGAGCAAATTCATTGGGAGAGAACAGAGGGGTGGATGAGTGGGAATAATTAAGAAAGAGATGCTTTTGAAGGCATTTGACAGCACAATGAATCAACATAAAAATGGGTGTATTTGCTTAAGATCAGCAAGCCTTAACTACAGCACAGCACAACAGAAACACAAATACCATATCCGAACCTGTCTTATGAAACTTTAGAAGGCACAGAGAGAAGTAGGACAGAGGTTGCATGTTATCTAAAGAGGGGTGAAAAAATAAGGAAAATTATCCTTCTGACTGAAAAATTGCTGTATTGTCCAGTACAAAGGGCATCGATTACCTTGCTGTTCCCTTGACCTCCCCTGGCTTTGCTAGCCAATAATTCCCACTACCTCTCCTGCAGGCTAATTTTTGCTGTCATCTTCCTAGTTCCAGAAAAACAGCATTAGAACATGAAGTGAGGTTTACGAGAAGGAAACATTAAGATCGATAGAAGCTGTAGAAATGTTCAGGCTTAGGCTAATATAGTGCAAGATTTTTAATTCCCATGTCTCTGGCAGAATTTTCCTGGGAGACTGCCTTAATAACCTGATAACTTGAATGCAAAGGCCTTGTTGGCTGTTCTTGCAATCTCTGGCAGTGAAGCACCAACTAGAAGCAAGGATTAATGGGCTGTAGTTTTACAGGAGTTCCACTAGATGATGGTATAAATCTTCATAATGAGCAAGTAGAAAGTGGGCAGCTTAAACTGGAGATCAGCAGAAGAGACTGTCTACAGAGGCAGTGACATGGTGAACCAGAACCTCCCCAAGTTGTATCATTAAAAGGCTAGAATGCTCAGTTCCATTGGCCATACAGATGTAAGCAGTGCTGAACAACATCATAATCTGCTACAGAAGAAAGGCATAGAAAATGAAGCAAGCAGATAACTTGCTTGATTTAAACATCAAATAAGGATTGTGCTTGATTTATTCTGCAAATTAGAATGGGCTGACGTCAATTCATTTGTTAAAACTGGCTCGCTAAATTGAGAGTAATTGTATAATTAGCAGTAGATTCATTACGGGATAACATAACCATTTGCATAATATGGAAATAGAAAATTAGAGCAGGGTTGTTAATTCACCTTCCACTGGCAGATGCTTCAGGGAAATGGTAGGACAAAAGCTGGACCCATTGATGGAAGGGGAAGGAAAGGAAAGGAGATTGCTGAATCGTATGGGCATGTTTTGCTTGAGGGCCAGACTCAGAGCCTTGAAAAAGTACTTTTTGGACTATAGCCTGGGAGATTCTGGGTCTGGTATTCCAAAAAGTGATTTTCTTGAGCTCTGCCTTGTGTACATAGGAAGGCAGCAGACCAAGGTCTTTGAATACACTAGGGCAGCTTTCCCCAAATAGGTGCCCTCCAGATGTATTGAACTATGATGACTACCATCCCCATCATAGATATGAGTTAGAGAGTAACACATCTAGAGGGTGGTATTTTGTAGAAGGCTATCATAGGAACTCTTCTCCCTCTTTATAACGGAAAGACTGCTTGTGTATATATACTTTGAAGGGCCAAAGTGGTCATGGAAGGCAGTACACAGTATCCCACTTACAGCTCTGTTACTTGGGCTCTGTTTGCTGGCATGGCCTTCCTATTATCTGTCCCTACATCAGCCTCTTCCAGTCCAGCAGCCTCCAGTATATAAGAGTGGAAGAATTGGTGGGCTGGACCAGATGGAAGACTCATCTAGTCCAACATTCAGTTCCAACAATGGCCAGCCATGGCCATTTTAAGTAATGTCCAGGGATGTCTCATTTGAAAAAATGGGTCTGCTCTAAGCCTGGATAAACTCTCAGAAGCAGGAAAGTAGATAGGACCAACTCAAATCATTTTGCTGCTGAAGTGGGAGCAGGAAATGAGGCCTCATCCTATCTACTCAAATCAAGCTGCATAGTAGCTAAACTAGCTTGGCAAAAGAAGCAAAAAATGCCACAAGTGTCTCTTTTTCTCCCTGACAATCATAATCCAGCCACAGCAAAGTAAATAGCTAGCAATGTATGGCTTTTTAAAATCATAACCCACATCTGCCTAATGGTAGAGCTGGCCTTGAGGACTGGTGCAGTCACTTTCAGAAAAGCAAGTAGGAGGCCAAGAAACTCTTATATAGCCTAACTATTATTTGAACCAGGAAAAGATTGCTATGTGATTGCAATAAGTAGCGTAGAGTTTCTTAGCCACCGCCTTTCGTGAGTACAGGAGTGAAGTGGACAACAGAGTGTCTAAGGTCATGCAGGCATAAGCAGGATTTTTGTCATGTTAATGAAACTCCCCCTTGTGACCTTTCTCTTGCTATGCAGACATAAATTGCCCTGAACAACTGCATCATTCTCATTAGTGCAGATTCTGTTTCCATTGTACATTCAGCTCCATTCATCACTTTCCATTTTCAGTGAGGTGCTCAGTATTCACTGTGCCTGAATTATCCAAGATAGAACACAGAGCATGTTCGTGGAATGGTGGGAATGGTTATTTATTTAACCTTAGGGGTTTTGAAAAAAAAGAGAACAAAACAACAAAAGAGAGCCAACAGCTTGTCACACATCTTTTGCAAACTTATGGACCTTAATTTCCCTCCCCCCCACAACTATAATATTCTGGGTACTATTTCCACAAAGGAAGCATTATGATAATTTTGTGGTTTTTCCAATCCTAGCTTTACTTGTAGGATGGCAAAAGAGAAGCCAGAAATTTGCAGCGCTTGAGATTGTAATGCTTCGTGGTAGTTCATCAATTTTTACAATCCCCAGCAGCAGGGTAAAATAGAGAGAAATTCTCACAACTTGACGTCGGAAATGTTCCCAGACTTCAAAGACATTTGAGCTGCTCAGGTGGCTCCATTTCAATAAGCAAGAAGAAAGATTTGGAGAAATCTAGGAGCGAATGGCTTTCCGTCAGGGACAGAACAGAACAATGCATGAAAGAGATGAAATCCCTCTTGGTAGACTAGGGTTGAAATTGTCAAAGAACAGAGTGACAGAGTGGGGATATGTTGACTTCAAACTGCTTAGAAGGTGGGAGGAACTTCTTTCCATCTTCTCTTCTTCCTCTAAAGGAGGAGTTCTTAACCCATGGCCCATGGCCCCTAGAGCTTCATGGAGTGGGATACTCAGGAGGAACAAAAATCCCTTCAATTTCCTTTCTTTTATTTTGAAAATTTTAGTGTATTTTTCTGGGCAGGGGGTTCATACTTCTTGTCAGATTCTCAAAGGATCTGTGACTTCTCAAAAGGCTACCCACTTTTAAAAAATTGTATAAGAGGGTCTCATTTTTTAAACAAATTTCCCAAGAGAGCTCCCTCTTATTAATGTTGTCATCTTGTCCATCATTGCCATATCATATATATTTAATTCCCAATCTTCTATGCTAGATATATCTGCTTTTTTCCAATTTTTAGCATAGTTAATCCTTGCAGTGGCAGTCATATAAAATAAGATTTCATTGTATTTTTTTCCCAATTCATTCCCAGTAGATACATTTGTGGTGATGTGAAATTGTATTCCCAAAATTTTTTCAATTCTCAAATGTATTTGTTTCCAATATTTTCTAGCAAAAGCTACCCACTTTTGTAAAGGAAGAGCCAGCATGGCATAATTGTCAGACAAATTGATTAATACCCAGAAGTTCTGAGTTCACTTCTCCATTCGACCATGAAGCTCCCTGGGTGATCTTGGGCCATCCAATATTTCTTAGCTTAACAGACTTTCCAGGTTTGTTGTCAGGATAAAAATGGGGATGAGGGCCATGTATGCTGCCTTGATCTCTATGGTGGGAGGTGGAGATAAACACAAAGCTTAAAGAAATACATTTAAGACAGTCTGAACTATGGTGGGTACATAGCATAGCAGCTACCAATCATAACTGCGAGCAAGGATATCTCACCAGCTATGATGAGCTCAATAGTCAGAAATACTCCCTTCTGCTACCATTTGCAAAAATACTATTGGACTTTTTTCCAGGGTAGTCCAACAAAACTGAAATGTTTGAAATGTACTGTTGTGTATTTACATGAGAAGAAGACCACCAGCAATAGGATCCAAAAGTGTGTTTGAAGGATTTTGAGAGAATGTAGTTAGGCTTCCATTGTGTTTTTAGAAGTACTCCTAATAATGTGCTTAGTATACTGTTAAAAATGTTAAGGTTGGACCCAAAGTTTCTTTTTTCCCTTTGAAAATAGTTTCCCTCGTAGGAAAAGGATATTCTGACTGAGGAACCTTGCAGGAAGAAAATACTGGGATTCAATGCTTGAATTATGGATACTGTGTGTGTGTGTGTGTGTGTGTGTTTGTGTATTTGTGACTTCATGTATTGTACAAAAGGGTATATATCCTGACTTGATTAATCTTTGTTTGGTAAGCAAGGCAATACAAAAACAAACAAATCAAATAAACAAAAAATAAAACAAAAAGCTAAAAAAAATCTTCCTCATTGTGAGGAGTCAATCTTGGTGAGATTTTACATATTTTTGAGATTTTTTTGTACATTTCAATTAAATGCACAAAAATGGAAAAATGCTGTTGATTTGTTAGACTGAGTAGCAAAAATAGTAGCACTGGATAGGTTGCTTGTGTCTTTGTGATCAATCAGACTGTATTTTTGTGCTCTCTGCGGATATGAGCGTAGCTTGACAAAAGGAAAAAAAGATATCAGTTTTGTACAGATGTGGATGTTTTGCACCAAATGTATCTTGCAAAAAACAACAACGGGGGAAAACACCATTTGCTGTCTCTGTCTCATGTTGGAGGCGCAAACTCCTGTGGAGCTTGGAGAGTCCTTGAGGCACAGCCTTGCTGGGTCTGAGATGGCCATTTTCACCTGGAATCGCAGCAGTGGTGTGAGATCTTCAACTTATTACTCATACATGTTGCTTATTAGCGAGCTGCCACTGCTTGCATTTCTGTGTTGAATGCCTGCATGGCTGCAAGAGCAGGTTTGCCTCTGGGCAATCTGTGAAGCTTGATGAAGCTGATTCTGATTTAACACAAATGCTAAGGAGATGCAAGACACAGTCAAACGTCCAGGAGAATCACTTCAAGTGGGCTAGAGAGAAGCCTGCAGGGGAAAAGAGAAAAAGCAGCCCAGGACAAATTAGGACAGAAATGTGGCTGCTGGTTGCCTCTATGCTAGTGGAGTGGTGAATCTGATTTGGGTTGCTGTATGAATGGGATCCAGCATAATGTAGTGGTTTGGGTACTGTTCTAAGGCTCTGGAAACCAGGGGTTGAAACCCCACCCAGACATAGAAGCCCACTGGGTGAGCTTAGGCAACTCACACTCTCTCAGCCACAGAGGAAGGCAAGGGAAAACCCACACTGAACAAATGTTGCCAAGAAAAGCCTCTGATAGCTTTGCCTTAGGGTTACTCTAAGCCAGAAAAGATTTGAAGGCACACAATGAACATTAAATGAATTATCCAGGTTGCTGGACTTATTTTTGGAATACAGTTTAGTACCTTCCATAGGTCCATTAAAGTCCAAAAAAAACCTGGAGCAGATTTGCCAGTCGACTACTGTGGAAGTTAGCTACCACCACTGACTCTCACATGAGGAACAGAGGGTGGAAGTTTTGCAGAATCATTAGACCAGGGAAAAGTAAATCTGCCAGTTTCAATTTTGTTGCATTTCTCAGAATCTCACCTGCTTTTCACTCCACATCCTTATTTCCTAGGGGTTGTGAAACTTGGTGCGTGTTTTTTTTCACATGAAAATTCATGCATATTTTGCCACACATTTTCCCCAATGTATGCACTTTTTAAACACATTTTTCTTAACATGCACATTTTTGTATGCATTGAACCTATTGACTGAAGTGTGTTTATGAACATTTAAGGCACACATTTCAAATTATGTGCATTTACTTGTCAATAATTCAAAAAAGGAAAAAGGAAACAAAAACATATTTACCACTTGTGAGTCCCTCTTGAGGAGGGAAAACAGAAAGCAAGCTTACAGACCTTTTACGGACCACCAATTGGATTTTAAAAAATGGTTAATGCAAATTTCTTATTCTCAGATTAGACTATAGGCCTACACACAAGCACAGAAATGTTGGAGGTGCTTGAATGCCTGTCCTACCAATTAGAAGAGAGAGGAAGCACTGAAGAACCTTTATAGCTTACCATTCTGTAAAATGGTGGTGCATATGCTACCTCAGTCTGATTCCTGACAAGAACTGACTTGTACTATCACATATTTGTATTATTCACTTTCAGGCTGCACCAGCTCATCCTATATAAGAGCCTAGCAATGCTTAATTATCTTGTTTACTGGCTAGAATAGGAAAGCATTTCACAGTAGTTGAAAGATGGAGAACCAGCTTGTGGCTCTTCATATGTTGCTGGACTGCAGTTCCTATTCTCCTTAACTGCTGGCTGTGCTGGTTAGGGCTGTTGAGCAGCACCTGGATAACCACTGGTTTCCTACCATCTTCTAGGTTGTAGAATTATAACAACAGAATATTGTGGCGGTTTCATTCCAAGAGAACAAGGTATATGGAGGATACAGTGAACTACCATTAGTGCCAGAACAGCCTTAGATAGGCAGTTTATACAACCTGCACAATCAGAGTGGAAAAGCTTTTATGACATGAACTGAGACTGGGATCATGCATGCCTCAATTGTCAGCAGTAAAGAAAAGAATCCTCATAAGAAGAATAAGGAGAAGGGGTGCCGCACACAGTGGATCCCAGCTTCTGTACTTGGCATCCGTAACCAGAAAGAACTGCTGTCTAGCAATGTAGACCATGCAAGGGGAATCTCCACCTGTGGGTCTACTTTGCCACTTAGAAGTCCCTCATTCATCTTGTGGAACTATTTCTGCCTTATCTTTGAGCAGAAATAATAGATGAGGAGCTATGTAAAGCCTGGGAATTTTTTTTGCACAGAATAGGAGATCTTTCTTTTCTTTTTGTAGCCTGGCAAGGTTTTATATGGCCTAAATATCCCAAAGGCAGCAGATCCCATCTAACCTTGGAAGCTAACCAAGGCCAGCTCTGGTTAGTACTGCAGTGGGAGAGTACAAACAAATACCAGGTGCTGTAGGCTGTGTTCCAGAGGAAGGAACTGGCAAAACCACCTCTGAGTGTTCCTTGCCTAAGAGAACCCAATGAAATTCATGAGATCACCATAATTCGACAGGCGGCTTAAAGGTGTGCATGCACATATGCACACACACAAGGTTTTATATAGCCCAAGTTTTCAGTGTGGTAAGGTTTCATATAGCACAGCAGCTCAGATTTACAGACTCAGGGATCTGACTAGTACAGAAACTAGGCTTGCACGGTGGCAAGGTTTCTCATGGACCAGCAGCTCTGATTTGCTGACTGAGAAGGATTTGTATCACACAGGACCTCAGGTTTGCCATCTACTGTGGTTTTGCATGCCAAAGAAACTCTGATTTGTAGCCTGGCAAGATTATCAGTATCTGAAAGCTCTTGCATTGAGACAAAAAGGTAAGATTAGGTTTTGTTTCATTCACTTGTTTTTATTGCACTCTATGTCCTTAGCCACATTGATAGCAAGAATCTGAGCAGCTTTCCTAGATCCATCTCACTTGAAATTTGGCCCTTAGATTGGAAAGAGTTTCCCAGCTCTGGCATACACAGTTGAGAAGAAGATGGACAAAGGTTCTGGCTTGCTGTAACACAGTTTTCTGATCAACATACTATTTATACATCTGTGGAAAAGGTGGTTATTTGTTTATTTATTTTTAAAATTTGAGTGCATGAACAGCCAGTTCTTCCTCTGCAACTTTAATTGTCACAGTCCAGGAAAATGTTATTATTTAAGTCTACTGTTGTGCAAGGAAACCATAGATGGGTATGGACTGAGTCAGGTGGGAAAGTACTACTTTTTCTAAAAAAGTGAATTCGGTTACTAGAATGCATTTACTACATTTTTGATCCCCTGGATGTATTGTTACATGTCCTATACCACTCAGTGCACCCCTTATGAAAATAGCTTGCAAAGCATTTGTTCGCTTAAAAAAATTAGTAGAGTAACTCATGTAAATGGAAATCTTATCAAGGCTATACACAAACAATAATCTAACCGCACCACTTAATTTTTATTAAAAGAATGGGGGGGGGAATTAGATCAGGAAAAAGCATTCAGTGGAATCACAAGCTTAGAAGGACACATATATATATACACACACAGAGAAAGAGCTTTGTGCTAAATAGCAAAATGTAAATGATAATAACTTGTGAAAGCTTGAAAGTAGTCTATTATCTCAGTTCTGTAATTTTTTCCCCTGTTCCTTTCAGAGTTTTCTGAACATGTGACTCTTAACTAATGCTAATGCTGTTAACCCCTTTATATGAAAACTGATTAGAAGGCCGCCTTTCTATCTGCAGATTCACTCAGTAGCTCAAGGTCATCTGAAAATTGGGGATTTTGGATTTATAAATATCTCTGATGGAGTTGCACATCTTTACAGTAGAAGGTTAAGACATCAAACCCCAGGAGGGATTCAGTTCTTTGGAAATGACATGTGGCTTGAAGATTTGCTTGAAATTCTTTTCTAGTAACAACTTGGGATTTAACTATAGTATATTTCATAGCATTTTGTAGAATCAGAGATTGCTTTATTTCCTTGCATAAATAACACAGATCTCCTGGATGTTCCCTCATCTCTTCCTTTAAGCTATAAGAATTGTAGCAGATCCAAAACTCCTGAGTATATATACTTGATTAAAGGTGCATTGTGCAGTGGGAATAATAAGGTCTAAACTTCTTATATGCTTGTCTCATTAAAAGTCACCTTTCAAAAGGAGAGAGAAAAAAAAAAACGACCCAGAAAACCTGTTCTTCCTCCTGTATAATTGAATGGCATCTCATAACCACCCGGCAATTTTTAATATCCCCTGGACTCCATTGTATTATGCCAAGGCTCTGGCACTGTCAAGGAAAAGAGCCTTTCTGTCGTATTTAAAAGCAGTTATTGGGACAGGTTTTACCAGCAGTGGACTAAGACAATTCAGAAACAATTGCTTATGTGATAGTTTGAGGATTTGTCCCTGTCAAACAGTTAATATTGCTCTAATACATGAAGTAGGCTGTATAAGACGACAATAATGAAAAATGTCAGGAAAGACAATATCAATTGTTATTCAACATCCACATCAAAAGATTACTTTTTTGTCAGTAGCTTTCAGAAAATGTATTTTCCATCAGATCTGATTGCGTTCCTCTTTGAAGTGCTCCATCCTCCCGGTAGATTTAATGTGACATCCAGGCACTTTTTAGTCCCTGGGCCTCTGAGGCGATTCAAAGAGGCACAACAAGCCATCACAGGTTTATCCTCAAAGGCCGACACTGTCTGTCTGATTTATTGTAACTTTAAGAATCATCTCCAGCAAAGCATGAGCCTTCCTTACCCATCCGCAGCGCCAGACTTTTATCAGTTCATTGGTATGCAGCCTGTTCGTCTTGGAAGTGAGAGCCCTATAGCCACTCATGGAAAATGCATTACCTGCTACTAATCCTTTTTATCTGTAAAGTCTGTATTTTTTATGTATAAGTCATTTTGGGTTATCATAAAATATACATAATTCTCACTTCTCCCCCTTCTCCCCTCCCTCCCAAAAAGAAAGAGAGAGAGGGGGGACAAAAATGAAAATGGAATGTATAATAAGTTATGCGCTCCTGGCAACCTTATCACTAAGGATTCTAAATAAACAGCTCTTTTTATGTAAACACGGAGGGATGTAAAATCATGATTACTTTCAATAGGAGAGTTTCCTTTTTGTGTGCGTGCGCCTTGTTTCAAAGCAAAATGCCAAGAGAAATCATTATAACCATGTTGGGAGCAACTTTATTTTACACTTCATTGCTTTGTGGGGCCTAGCCGTTGTAGGGCTAAATGGCCTTTCACAGTTTCTTGCGTAGGATGGAGCAACTGACACCCTTTAAAGGTTTCCTATTCCATCAGTCTCCCAACTGGAATTGTGGCCATTGAAAAGATATGACCTCATTGTTTGAAAGGCTGACAAGAAGCAATTGACTGTCATCCCAGGACTTCCTTTATCAATGTAGGCAAGTAAGCAAAAAGGCGAGTACTCTGTTAAAAGGAATAGATAAATAAATGCATAAAAAGCTGTACATATGATATATACAGTCCATACATCATAAGCTACTCTATCATTCCAGTAGCTAGTATGTCCAGACCCAGAACCTGAGAGGACTCCCACATCTATGAATTCTACATACAAGAAACCCGATTAGCTTCAGCTTCTTCCATTTTGAAGAAGATGACTGCTGGCGACATTTACTATCTGGTCAACTCTTAAACAGATATTTGCTTAAAATATGAATGTAGAATCCTAACAGTACTGAGGGATGAACCACATCAAAATGCAGGTGACAAAACTGCATACTTTCAGCTTTTTAAAACAAATGGTCCCATTACCCTTCAACATTTCACAGATGAAAACCAGGACATTTGTGGTCAAGCAACAACAGAGTGCAGGCAAGATGGCAAAGGTTATTAATTAAGAAGAACACACAAACAAAGAGAGACTGCAGCAGCTTGCTTTTGCCTAAGCCTACTGGGAAGGGCAAGATTCTGCCCTATCTTCTCTGTTCCCCCTGCTAAATTAAATTAAATGAGTGCAAACTACTTTTGCTCTTGGAACTCAGTTTTCACCGGTTGAAGTAAGCTGAAGGGGAGAATGGAAGGGGGAAAGAGAAATTGGGGCATTTTAAAGATAACCAATTGCCACTTTGGGAGAGTTAGAGGGTATTCTCCAATTCAAACATAACAAAACTTATTGATTCAGAGTATAGATTAACCAGAATCCATTTCTTTATCATGATTTCTTTTCAGAAGTTGTAAAAATTACCTTTCGAGATTGTAATTCGCAAAATCTCCCAGGCAGTGGCCATGTTAGCTAGAGATTCTCGTAACTGTCATTCAATAAGAACTATGTCTAGACTGTTTCTTTCAATAAGTTTGCAGCATAGGGAAACTTTCAAGTATATAGGACTCTGCTTGTTTTCTGAAGTGACGTAGTCCACATGCTACACTGTTGCGTTTTTTTAATGAGCATGTGTGTCAACTGAATTCCTTGATATCTTGCAGTCACAAATCCTGATGAAGTGAAAATTTGTTAATATAGTAGTGATTTGGTAATACAGGGAAGAATATGTTAATATAGGGAAGAATATGTTAGGATCCCTATAAGCAGAGGCAGAAGCAACAGCGTTACCATTTCCTTGTTCCTGTTCCTGTGGCAGGAAGAGGTTTGACAGGTGAAGTTTCTCCTCCCCTCTCCCTCTTCCAGTGATTCCGAGTGGAGAGCAGAGGTCACCACCAAAGAGTGACATTTGAAAAGAATAACCTGGGATTTTCCTCTGAGGGCTACTTCTGCTATTCCTTAAAACATGCATTCTATGAAGTCATGTCTGCGTCTCAGTATGAGTGAGAATGTAATGCCAGAAGGGTAATACATATGTCTATTTTGGAGAGAAGGTTTGCGTAGAGAAACCTTCTCCTTGCAGCTTCAAAATCTGTTTGCTTCTCTCTAAAACAGACATTAGGGTTAAAAGTGTTATAAAAATTGTTGATCAATCCATCTGGGATGTCTGAAATGGGCTTCCTGTTTTTGCTTCTGATGATGTGGAAATCTTGTAATCACAACAAATTTATTATCCATCCGAAGTCACAAACTGATCTTCTGTGAGGGCATCTTTGCTTTTTTTTAAGTAACGCAAGTAAAAGCCACCTGCTTCTTTTTCTACACTGAGGATTGATGTTTATGACACCTTTTATTTTTTTAAAACATTAACTACTAAGTGACCAATAGCACACAAGAATTGCTTAAAGTTCATGTGGCACTCCATGAGTCCACATAATGTACAGAAAACTGCATATGTTGGCTTTTTGTTTGCTGCCAGGAAAGCTTGTGGCAAAAGCCTAAAATCACCATCCACAGATTTCTTGACACACAGTAGATGTCCTACAGTCATTTCATCGATTCTTCCATGGGTAGAAACCAGCACATGGAGAATGTGAGAGGCACTGTGAGAACACAGTGTGAATGTCGGTGTGAATATATAGAAACTATTTTGAAATGCATCCCCACCTGAAGAAAGGGAGATACCTCCATGAGAAAGTGAGATCTACTTTCCAATGTGTATATCTTCTAGGGTTGCCAGGTCAGGACTATACCAGGTCCTGAGTTTTCAGGGCCAAAACCTGAGAGCTGGGGATGAGACCTTGTGGTGTCAAAAGGGATGGGCCTAGGTGATGTTACAAAGGTGATATTACAGGAGGAAACCCTGGTGATGGTACCTTAAGCATCAACAACAGTTGATTTTAATTGCTATTTAGTTGAGTTTTTAAAAAGCTTTTGCAAAATGTGTTTTCAGGTAAACTCTTTTAAATTATTGTAAGCCAATTTGACTTCCATGCTGGTAGAAATGCAGGATATAAATTGAATAACTAGATAGATAGATAGATAGATAGATAGATAGATAGATAGATAGATAGATAGATAGCAAAGAGTATACTATTCTAATGGAAAACACCAAGTCTAACAAGTGAGAAATCACACACATATACATACACACATTTTTCAAGGCAAGGCTCTTGCTCTGGGATTCATCACCCTCTCCTTGAGGATGGGAGAAGAGCAGCCAGTCCCTGAAATCTGGGAGCCCTGGTATTTTCCCATGGTGATCATTCACACTAGTGTGAACTTTAGGTGGCTGGATGCTGACCTGACTGGAGTTGATTGGAGCAAAGTGAGCATAGGCAATGACCACCACCACCACCATCATGGCTACTACCACCTTCTCTTCCTCCTCCTCTCCCAAAACCAGGACACAAGGCAGCTACAAATGAAGACAAATTACAGTATAGCAACATTAAAGGCTCACATTAAAAGTAATAAAATTATTGCAGCTTGGAAGATTTCTAGAAAAACAATATTTATTTTCCTCCTTGCTCTGCCTACTGAGCAGGCTGTTACCATGATGTGCTACTCAGGAGTGGCAGGTTCCATTATGCCTTACTAGCATGTTTGTCATTTCATACTGCTGCCATATCCTACTTACAAACCATCTAAAGTATTCCCCCAAAGAGCATAATCTGTTACCCTGATTTCTGGGATCCTGGGAGGGACACCTCAATGTGTTCACAATGGGGAATGGGAATTAGCAGAGCACAAGCTAAGCAATACAAGAGGCAGGGCAACCTAGCAAGATCTTGAACCCAATGTCTACGGGGTCAGGCCGAGTCAATGAGCAAGCAGAAGTAAATAATAATTGTTTTCTTTATAGGTGTACAACGCAGTCAAACACGTGTATGCAAACACACTCACACAGACCTATTGAAATAAAGGTAGGAGTTGTATAGAGGGTTTTAAGAGGAGGTTTTGCATGGGAAATACTGCACCTGTCCTGAAGCCTGGGTAGTCTGAAGAAAAGTCTGTAGAAGTGGAGATTCTCAGCACGAGGAGCTGAGGGGAAGGCTTGTCAAACAAAGTGACAGCAAGGCAGGATGGAAGCCAGGAGCGATCCGAAGAAGTGCTCAAAGTCAGGGGGTCTTATGGGGAAAATATGCCCGTAGGCTAGTCCGTTCCTGGGGATAACAATGGGTTTCGGGCTGGAGACAAAGCCTCTGAAAGGTCAGTATTTTGCATGATTGAGTTATGACAGCATTGTCAATAGAGTAGACAGTATGGAAATGCGGAGTGCTTGACAGTTGAGTATTCGGCTCGTCAAGCTGCCTGCACGGGGCAGGAAGTCTTTTGTAAACAGAGTGCATACATAATGTGATCTTAAAAGGGTACTTGCCTTGAGGTCTCCTAAAGCGGCAGTCTGGCTATTACTGGTCTGCCTGGATCGGTTTTGAATGGTTCGGCTATTTTCGGCTGTGCCTGTGTGCGTGCATGTTCAGGGGCCTCGCAAGCACGTGGAGAGGAATGGGTGAAGAAGGCCAAATTGTTGATATCAAATGATATCTAATATCCCACAAGTCCGGGCTAGAAACTACGGTAACAAGTCATTGGCCACCCCTTGTTTCTCCCTTATGAGCTCTTTTAACAGCATTTCTCAGAGTCCTAGCTGTGCAAGACACACAGCTTCTTTGGATGTTCAGCATCACTCCACCAAACCACCCAGAAGCATTAATGTACAAGTTTTGGAGCTTCCTAAAGCTATACCACAGAAGTATAGCTTTAGTATAGAGCTAGATCCAGAGAGTATAGCTCTCTGGCTCTAGTCCTCCTAAGCAGACACACTTGTCTCATGTAGATAAGATTTTAAGAAACATTTAAAAAAAAATTAAGGGAGGAATATGGGGTGATCATTGTGGTTACTCACCACAATGAGTAACAGAAGAAACTCCATTCCTGTTGCCAAAGGAAAGGAACATAATGGGGTCTTTCTGTTCCCCTCCTAAAAGTGCATGGCTGTCACACTTCTAGCAAAAAGAATGAACTACAGGTAATGCATCACACTGTAGGGCATTACTTCTGAGCTCTGGCTGAAATTAATAGGTAGTTCTATAATCACAGGTCTGCAGAAGTAATAGGCCAGATGTATTTCATTCTCATCCTTTCTCTTTGCCTATCTCAGTTTCAGCTTCCCATCCTCAAAATGCCTTATAGTTTACTCATCATTTTTGTAGTTTTTGAAATGGCTTTTCATTTTTACCTGCTCTACAAAACAAGACCAAGCTTCATAAATTTATCTAGCATGCCCCTTTCCCCATTTTTCTTAAGGTACATTCATCTGACATGTAAATTCAGCTCAAATGTTAATTGTAACAGCATAATTGTGCAGAAGGGGTTAGCGCAGATCAGCTATCATGGACTGAGCTCATTTAAATCATGCAAGCACAATGCATCTGTCAATGGGAGGCAAGCTGGAATGTGATAATGCTATCACATATTAACAGCTACTTTTGCTTTGAGCTTTGATAATGAAATGGCCTTTTATTGGCAGACACATCAATCCATTTCACATGCATGCACTCTCTCGTCTTGTTTCAGTCTGGTTTTCAGACTTGAGACCTCCCATCCCTGAAAAGCTCAGAATGAATTGCTTTGTGCGTCTGTCACCTCCATAATCATCTGGTTCCATAATCCAATGCAGTCATCACTTTAACCCTAAGTTGACCAAATTCTTGTGTCAGACTTTTATTTGTTCTTGTATGTTTTTCCATGCCAGACTTTCAGTTCATTGTAGATTAGGAAAGAATATTTGAAAATATTTCATTTTATTAAAGCTACACATTTTGTTCAAGTGTTAGGGAGGTGATCAAGAGATTCTCAGATTGATGAAAATCTTTACACTTTGGGGCTTATTCCATGCAACGTTCTGTTCAAAAATTCTGTGTGGAAATATTATTTTCCAAATCAGCAAGGGCTTCAGCAGATGCCTTCTGCGGAGGAGGGTCTAGATTCAATCCTAGCCTCTTCATTTAATGCTGAGAATGATTCTTCCTTGAAATTTTGTGGGGCTTCTACCAGCTGATGTAACACAGTCATAGAGAATGCCTGTGAGCAGCAGCTAGCTATTATGATTAAAGAGCACTGACATCAATGGCTATAGAGAGTAAACTAAACTTTTATTACAGGAAGTCACGAGAGACAAAAAGGCTCTCTAAGGGTGCTAGGCTAAAACTAAGCTAGAATGAGAAGAAGATTGAGTTAATGTTACTTCTGGAGCAGTGAAAAAGCAAAAAGAAGGCAGGGAGAAGAAGTGGAATGGTTCCTGAGAATATCGGTCTAAGATTGGCTAGGAGAGATGGATAAGGAATGAGGAGATTTTAGGTCACTGGAGCACTCATTATTCCTATCAGTCCCTGATCTCTCTAAGATACGTGTAACTCTTTAAACACTCAGCGCTATTTGAAAACTGGAAGAAATTGGTTTTCCAATTTTCCAGATTGATCCGATTTGTACTTTCACAGTGGTGCAGGCACGTACATTCACACCAATGTGAATTGGTGGTCAGGGGAGGGTTAATGGGAGGGGCCAGAGGGTAGTATGGACTTTCGCATGTATGCACGTATGCAATGACATACTAAATCATGCAAAAAAAAAAAAGGCCAATCCCAGCTGACTGGGTGTGGTGAGGGGAGTAGTGGGAGTGGCCACGGTGGAGGCAGTGTGGATTCATGAACTTGCGCTCCTCCGAATCAGAATGGAACACGTGCAGTAGCTGTGTGGATGGAAATGAGGGAAAGTCTGCCTTATTTCGAGCCCAGAAAATCTGGTAAGAAACAGCACAAACCAATTCACCATCCTCGTGTGGAAAGTGCCTTACTGTAGATTTCAAATGTGCAGCTTGAAGGTTACAAACAACTACTACTTGCAATTAGTTCCTTCTCTCAGCAGTGAACATGTGGATATCTTCAATTGAAATTGTAATTTAAGAAGAGAAACTCTCACTTCTTTTGCAATGTAACTGTAACATTGTAGTTATTTTTGTTGTTGGGGGTGGCAAGGGAACAACAGGATACAGTTCAAGCATTAGCTTAATTGAGTGCTGATGTGTTCCTGTTTCCTTGGTCAGTCTTAACCCGTGTCCTGTGTCTTGACTCTGGTGCCTTTCTGCACTCCATTGTTATAGTGCTATTATTCCACTTTCAACCTCCTATTGAATTTTTTGAGGGGCGACGTTTCCTGTGTGGACCAAGAAAGATGTATATTGTATTGATGAAGGTTTTGGTTATTAAGATGCCTGTACTCCCTGCATGAAAGCCAGTGTGATGGAGTGGTTTGAGCACTGGAATAGGACTCTGGGGGACCAGGGTTCAGATCCTTGGTCAGTCATGGAAACTCACTGGGTGATCTTAGCCAAGCCCCACTCTTTCAGCCTCAGAGGAAGGCAAAGGCAACCCTTCTCTGAACACATTTTGTCAAGAATGACCCATGATACATTCCCCTTAGGGTTCTCATAAGTTGGAAATGACTTGAAAGCACACAACAACAATACCTTGCACCTGCTCTACCCTGTCAAGCTCAACTGTTATGGGCCTTCCCAGACATTACTGAGGCATATATAGAATGCTTACAGCCAGTGTGTTGTAGTGGTTTGAGCACTGGATTGTGACCATGGCCAAGTGGGGCTGAATTCCCTACTTGGCCATGGAAATCCAGTGGGTGACCTTGGGCATGTCATACACTCTCAGCCCTAGAAAACCCTGTGATAGGTTTGCCTTGGGGTTGTCAAGTTGGAAATCACTTGAGGACACACAAGAACATACGGAATGCTTCCACTTTTGGACAATTTGAAGCTGTTATCCTGGGAGCATATGTGCATTCATTTGTGTGTTTTTGAACCTATGCTATGTATTCCCTTTCCAATAAAAGTTGGCAGGTAGGAACAAAAGAGAAAAGGCCTCTGTATGGATTTCAAACAACGATCCTGGAAGCAATTTTGTTCTGGTTTTCCAGGTTACACCACAAAGTTTTGATGGTTGTTACTGCAAACTAGTTTAACATCTTTATTTCAGGGAGGGGGGGTAGCTAGGACATCTTATCCACTAAGAGATTTGAATAAGTAAAGTCCTGAATATGCTGTAGTGTTTTAGGTATGTCAATATTTAATTATGTCGTCCATGCAAGGACAATTTTTTCACAGTTTTCTCCCTGCTGCAGGAGAAAAGTGGCATTTCTGCACATTGTTCTTTTGGTATTTTCAGTTTTTGAAGTGTTCTGGGCAATTATTATATGTAGAAATACATGTGCAAAAAATACACACTAGAAAAAAACTGTTCCCAGAATCAAGTAGATTAAAATGGCATCCCGTCATTTTTCTTAAAAAAACACAAATTAATCTATTGTGTCTGTGATAAATTCAGAAGATGTTTTTTTAAAAATTTCCATCTTCATAGTGTACATCTTAATTCTGAAGTGTTTTCCGAAGAACTACCCTGTGACATATTTGTTGGAGTGGTGTATTAACAGAAGATATCCAACCAGTGACTGGAAGCTAAGTAAACTAAGTAAACGAGTTTGTTTAAGCACTGGTGTATGTTGGGGAGTACATTAAGGCAGATCTGAGAGATACTTTAATGGATTTAACATTAGCAGTCAGACCTGGGTTCAGCATAAATCAAACAACATTGCATCTCGGCCTAATGCTCACCCACTCATTCATTAGCATCATTCAATGTAGATTATAAATATTAGCGGTGAAAACTTCAGTACCTGAAGAGCGTTTCCTCTAACACAGCAATAATTGAACAATAATGATGACATTTTTATGAATCACGATGACTTGTATTGATTTGCACTTGGGGACTGCAGAAAGCTTTTTCAGCCAGTTTACAACAGGAAACAGTTACATTATCAGACAACTGAGAGGAAGAGAGAGAGAGAAAGAGTTCAAGAGAAGAAGGGAGAAGGAATTGGCTACATGCTGATGCACGCATTATGCCTTTTCCTTACTAACACATAAAAGCTAGAAATTCAGCAAAAATCTGTCTGGATTTCCCAAGTGTTCCCAGAGATCAGACTGCTATATGGCACAATTCCCACAAAGAAGTGGTTCTAATGGTTTAACAAAACAACAACTGGAAGATCCAACCCACTCTGGACAATTTCATCCACAGGTGACTGTTTTTCATGCTGTACCTCCTTCATTTTAAACCACAGTTAAGCTAATTCCCCCCACATTGAAGCCTAGTTTCTGGATGTTTATTGTGTTTGTGTAATCTCTGTCTCATATGCCTGGTTCCCACCACAAAGACCATTTCTTATAAGATGATTAAATTCCTTGAAGAGTTCATGTAGTCTTAATGCTAATTCCCAAACAGTGATTTATTTGGTATATTTTTGATTCAGGTGTATTCAACAAATATTTCCTAGAGAAATAGTATTGGTGGGAATGTGGGTTGCTGGAACCAAACTGCTAAGGCAGACTACTGCTGAGATTCAAAGATCCTTTACATATGTGCTCACACCTTTGTTTATGTCATGCAGAGCACACATGTTAACATACTTTACATCACATGTCATACAATACAGGCAGCATTTTGAAAAGTTATATTCTCTAAATTCTCCAGGCTGGCCAGGAGATTCAGGGAGCAGTCACTCAAAACAATAACTTTTTCAGAGTGTGAGTGTAAGAACATATAAAGCCACTTTATATTAATTCAGAATATGTGTCCATCAACATTTGTTCATTACAGGTATTTGATACCATTTTAACTGCCATGGCTCTTTCTTGTGGAATCCTGAGAATTGTAGTTTGGTGGAGTATTCAAAATGGTCTGCTAGAGAGCTCTAGTCCACTTCCCTTTGGACCACAATTCCAATGCTGTCTAGAGTTAGGGTTTCCAGGAAGTTGTGGTCAAAAAAACAAACTTTCTAAATTCTGCTTAAATCTCTGATCTCCTGCCTTGTTGCCCTTGTTTAAGATCTATCTATCTATCTATCTATCTATCTATCTATCTATCTATCTATCCATCCATCCATCCATGGTGACTTAAGGAAGTGTGCCAAGTTGCAATAGTGTGGGGTGGGTGTCATTCCTACAATCTTCATCACCTGTCTGCAACAGAAGCAGTGGCAACCGATGAGTCCCATGTTAATAAATCCACTCTGGGTTCTAGTCCAGACTTTAAAGGGGATATTTTTGTGAAGAACCTATCTGGGGAAGAGGGTTCAGCACCTTGGACAGCTCCATTAAAGCTTACTCTTAATCCTGGAGTGAATTCACTATACCACAGACGTAGAATCATAGAATTGTAGAGTTGGAAGAGACCACAGGGGCCATCCAGTCCAACCCCCTGCCACACATCAAAGCACTCCTAACAGATGGCCATCCACCCTCTGCTTAAAAACCTCCAAAGAAGGAGATTCTACTACACTCTGAGGCAGCAGATTCCACTGCCGGGCAGCTCTGACCATCAGAAAGTTCTTCCAGAGGTTCAGGTGGAATCTCCCCATTGCTCCTTGTCCTAGTCTCTGGAGCAGCGGAAAACAAGCCTGCTCCCTCCTTGACATGACATCCCTTCAAATATTTAAACATGGCTATCGTATCCCCTTTTAACCTTTTCTTCTGCAGACTAAACATACTCAGCTCCCTAAGCTGCTTTTCATAGGGCATGGCTTCCAGACCCTCCACTATTTTGGTCTCCCTTCTCTGGATACGCTCCAGCTTGTCGATATCTTTCTTGAATTGAGGTGCCCAGAACTGATCACAGTATTCCAGATGAGGTCTAACCAAAGCAGAATAAAGTGGTACCATTACCTCCCTTGATCTAGCCACCATATTTCTATGGATGCAACCAAGAATTGTGTTGGCTTTCTTGGCTGCCACATCACACTGGTGACTCATGTTCAACTTGTGATCTACCAAGACTCCTAGATCTCTTTCACACATACTGTTATCCAGCCACGTGTCCCTCATCCTATATTTGTGCATTCCGTTTTTTCTGCCGAAGAGTAGGACCTTATATTTCTCTCTGTTGAAATTCATTCTGTTAGCAGATGCTGTGAAATAACTGTGGTAGCTCCCTCTCTCTGTCCCTTGATGGCTATTTATGATTACTGGTAAGCTTCACCACCCTGTATCCTGTATTTGGCATATTATAGGCTACCTTTGCATTATGTGTCCCAGGGGAAAGAAATTGTTTTGGATCTTTCTCAGCTTTAAGTGAGGGTTTACTCGTTTGAGATATGGCTTAAATGGAGCTCCATGTGCATTAACTTTCCAGTTTGTTTTCTACTCTGAAGCAAACAAATGGATAGAGACAAATGTGTCTACTTTATGCAATACTTCATGTGTGTGGGTGAAACCCAGGAGGCTGTTGACTTTATCTGACTCCTTCAGTGGATGTATTGCTCCTAAATAGCCAAGGCAATGTAACATTTTGGAAATAAGAGATCCATTACTGTAGAAAAAGATCTGGGCTCTTCATGCTACCCTTTTTTTTCTTCTGTGTGTGCCTTTCTTGGCAAGGTTTGCTCTCATCCCATTCTGTATCTCTAAGAGGCAGAAAATAAAATATATCTAAATCAGAGACATAAAGTAAAAAAAAATACATAGGTGGCAATCTTTGGGGTCAGAATATTGCCTATTTTTCATTTCATTGACTTGTCTCACTTTTTAAAAAGAGTATAAATGGTCTGATTTGAAGAAGGAAAACACATAAAGATGTCAGACTGGTGCTGTGTATAGAATTATTTTACTCCATGGGAATTGTCCGAGTATCTTAGGATAACAAAGCTACAAAGAGAAGGTACAAAAATTCATTGTTATGTCTGGAATTTTTCCTCTTTAGGATGTTCTCATAGATTCATAGAATAATAGAGTTGGAAGAGACCACAGGGGCCATCCAGTCCAACCCCTGCCATGCAGGAATACATCATCAAAGCATTCCCGACAGATGGTTCTGAAATTACTTCTGCCATTTCTTGTAATATCCTTGGGTGTAGTTCATCTGGTCCTGGAGGCTTGAATTCATTTGGAGTAGCCAGGTATCCCTGTATTACTTCTCTATTTATTCTGTGCTACATTTCCCCCATTTCCCCACCTGCTCCCCACCTCCCAGGTTGAGTATTTTTTTTCTTTTAGGAGAAAACTGAGGCAAGGAAGGTGTTGAGTAGTTCTGCCTTTTCTCTGCCCAATCAATGTCAGTAGTTGGTCATCTTCTCCATGCAGTGACCCTATCATTTTTTTTATGCATATGTGTCTTTTAAAAAAAGCCCTTTTTATTGTTTTTAATCTCTCTGGCAAGCCTGAGTTCATTCTGTGCTTTGGCCTTTTTGACCTGCTGCCTACATCTGTTGGCTATTTGTTTGAATTCTTCTTTGGTGATTTCCCCATTCTTCCATTTTTTGTACATGTTTCTTTTAACACTTAGCTCAGTTGAGAGTTCTTTAATCAATCATTCTGGTTTCTTTAGACACCTCCCATTTTAGCTTCTTATTGGAACAGTTTTAAATTGTGCTTTCAATATTTCACTTTTAAAAAAACACCATCCATCATGAACTCCCTTCCCTTTCAGTATTATTGACCATAGAATTTCTGCCAGTAATTCCCTACGTTTACAGAAATCAGCTTTCTTAAAGGTTAGAAAGTGTGTCTGGCTACAATTGAGTTCCCCTTCCTGCTGAATAACAAATCCCAATAGAGCATGATCACTCTAACCTAAGGATCCCACCACTTCCACCCCATTAACAAGGTCATCCCTGTTGTTTAGGATCAGATCTAAAATAGCTGATCCTCTTGTTGCCTCTTCTACTTTCTGGACAATGAAACTGTCTGCAAGGTAAGTGAGGAATTTGTTGAACCTTACATTCTTGGCAAAGTTTGGCTGCCAAGAGATATCAGGACAGTTGAAATCTCCCATTACTACTGCATCTCTCCTCTGTGAATATGTGGTTGTCTGCTTCGAGAAAGGCATCATCCAAATCCTCAGGCTGGCTTGGAGGTCTGTAGTAGACCCCCACAATGACATCCTTTTATGCACTTCTAAACAAAGATATAACTAATTCCTTTCTGAGAGTTTCCTCTTCTTTCCTCTTACTAATGCTGTAACTTGAAATAAAATATTTTAAAAATCTATATGATTTTTTGTTTCTCAGTTTGCTTAAATCTGTAAAATTGTCAAGGAGATATTGACCACAATATCATTTTTTATTTAATGTCAAGATAATATGCTCACCATCATAGTAGAAAAGGCTAAAGTTCCTACTCTTCTTTTGCTTAAGGCCCAAATTAGATGTAACGTGGGAGACTCCCTCCACAACTCCTACTTTGGCCCCTGTCTGTGGGATGAAGGTGACCCTGATGGTTATATTAGCAGACCATAAGCTCTGGTAGGTTCTGCCAGGCTGAGAAAGCTATAAGTACATCCCCTGGGATATCAGTACTGCCAGGGTATTTTGTTGCCAGAAGCAGAGAAGCCAATGGGCCATGTACCAACACTTGTCAAGTTGCATGGAACCCAAAGCAACCTAGACCCAAAGTCTCACCCAGTTTTGGATCAATTTAGGCTGACCCAAATCAGCCATGATGCAGAAAATTGCAGAAGAACCTCTCTCCCTCCACGCAATAGAGATACAATAATGAATGAAACAGCCAGTGATGTGCTGCCATTTCATGACACCCTGAACTTGCTGCTGGAAGCAGCCACCCAATTTGACAATCTACTAGATGCATGGAATGGCTTTGTATATTCTCCTGTGGGCCATACTTTGGGAACACAATGCCTGGTTAGAGAAGGATGGATAAGGAAAGAGAACAGTGAAATATTTTGGTTAGTGCATTGGTCCATGGGAAGAGAATGTCAAAAAGCCTTTAGCCACAAGTGAAAAGGTCAGAGTTATTCAACTGATATGATAGTTTATAGTTTTATCATGTATGAATTTAAGACAACATCTGGAAAAAAAGCATAACCACAAAATAATATAGAGGCACTATCAGTTAACAGTGCCATCCTGACTCAAAAATGTGAAAGCTATAGGGTAGGATTGGGGTGATATATAGGTACAAGTCTCCTTTGCTGCCAGAAATCTTCCTTTTTATGCATTTCCCCCCTCCCCTTTGTCCACTGCATTTTTTGACTCTCCTGCTAAGAGATCTTAACCAATAGAGCTATTCTGTTGGTGGCTTTCTGAGATCAGTAGTCAGAAGAGGGTCTTGCTGGCAAAAGGACATATCTAAGGATTTGAAAATCTCTCTGTCTCTGTTCCACTGAGTTTCTCCAAATCCCACCTACATTTTCTTTCTATTGTTCTGTATCAGGCTGGAGGACTTGATGTTTTCTATCTCTATTGAAATTCTTACAAATTTATAAATGCTCCTTTCCAATTTACACAATTATTTGTGCAATTTCTTAGGGATTCCAAAAATTATTCTTTCTCCCAACTGCAGAATGATCTTCAAAAACTGAGCAGCTTTTAAACACTTTTTTTTTCAGAAAAAAGGAAGTCTTCCTCTTCAAAGCCACATTTTCCCTGCACCCTCTGCAACATGGCCATATAGTTGTGGGTGGATTAATTTAGGAAATGAAAATCTAAGATTATTTCCACACTAGACTGTTATAGCGCTATTATTTCACTTGCAACATCCTATGGAATCCTGGGGTTTGCAGTTTTGGGAGAGGCCAGCTGGCACCTCCTGAAACTGCAAACCCCAGGATTCCATAGGATGTTGCAAGTGGAATAATAGCGCTATAACAGTCTAGTGCGGAAATGGCCTAAGAAGAAATGAGTTGGCATTAATAGTGAGGAGAGACATAGCAAAAGCAGTTAAAAGACATAATGCAAAGTCTGATAAAAGGATGACAGATTCATACAAAGAAGAACCATTTCAAGATGAACATATAATTTTAGAATGTGAAGTGAAAACTGGATTCAGAGCACTTGGGGATAATAAATCACCTGGAATAGATGGCATACGAATAGACCTGCTTCAAACTACAGAAACAAGATCTACGCTAGTTCTAACTGAAATCTGTCATCAAATATGGAAAACAAAACAATAGCCTACAGATTGGAAGCAATCAGTGTACATTATAATCCCCAGGATAGGTGAAACAAAGTATTGTAGCAACTGCAGGGTCTTTGCATTAATTTCCCATGCAAGCAAGGAGATGCCCAAAATTCTACACAAAAGACTTTTACCATATATATAGAGTGAGAGGTGTCAGATGTCTAAGCTGAGTTCTGGAGAGGAAGAGGCACTAGATATTGCAAACATACATTGGATAATGGAACAGACCCAAATAATTTCATAATAAATTCAGCATGTGCTTTATGGATTGTAGCAAAGCCTTTGATTGAGTAGATCATGAAAAAGTATGGATTGCTCCTAAAGAAATGGGTATGCCACAACATTTGAATGTTTTGAAGCATAACCTATACTCAGGATGAGAGGTTACCATAAGGACGGAATACAAAGAGATGGAATACAAAGAAATTTCCAAATGGCAAGGAGGTCAGGCAAGGCTGCATTTTATCACCTTTGTTTAACTTGTATGCTGAACATATCATATATAAAGCAGGATAAGATCTGGAGGAAGGCGATGTGTAAATTGGAAGAAGGAACAATCACAGCTTTAGCTTTGCAGATGACACCATACTACTAGCAGAAAATAGCAAAGACTTGGAATGATTAATGAAGAAAGTGAAAAGGCAAGTTTACAGTTCAACATTAAGAAAACAAAAATAATGATCACAGATGACTTACAGAACTTTGAAGTAGACAATGAAGACATTGAAATTTTACAAGATTTTCCATACTTTGGCTTAATAATTAATCATAATAGAGATTGCAGCCAAGAAATTAGAAGAAGAGTGCAACTTGGAAGGGCAGCTATGAAGGAACTAGATAAGATCCTGAAGCGTAAAGATATATAACTAAAATTAAGACTGTCCATGCCATAGTATTTCCAGTTTCTGTGTATGGTTGTGAAATGGGATGGTGAAGAAAGTCAACTCATTTGATGCCAGAGAAGAGTTCTACTGATACTATGGACTGCTAAAAAGACAAACAAATGGCTCCTAGAGCAAATCAAACCTGAACTCTCCCTAGAAACCAAGATGACTAAACTGAGGCTATTGTACTTTGGCCATATAATGAGAACACATGATTCACTAGAAAAAACAATAATGCTCAATAAGATAAAAGGCAGAAGAAAAAGAGGAAGACCACATTATAGATGAATAGACTCAATCAAGGAAGCCATGGCCCTGAGTCTGCAAGAACTGAGTGGGGCTGTTGATGAGAGGTTTTTCATTTGTGGGGTCACCATAAGTTGAAATTGACTTGATGGAAGTTGACAAGAACAACAATAGCCACCAACAACATCCCCAGTCATGTAGGTAGTCACTTCTCCCATGTAGTGGCCATGGGAAGTTTGGTCTGGTCTGGGAAAGCAGATGAGAAATTGTTGATTGCTAAAGCTGGAGATAATCTACACTTGGCTTATCCTCCACCTCTTATATGAAGATCATTAATGGCTCTGTGCTAATAGATGATGCAGCAATGCAAACATCCTCCTGGACACGTCAAAGGTCCCCCAGAAGTCCAGGAGGATGTTATCATTCTCATGCAGCAGCTATTGGGACATAGCTAATAATGAACTCCTGTTGTCTGCTGCCTTCCCTCTGGGCATTATCTGGCTTCAGGGGGCAGGAAAAGGGTGAGTCTGGGCTGGGAGAATAAAGTCCTCAAATATCTTTGAAGGGTTAAAGGAAATAATGGAATAGGATCTTCAGGAGGATTCTCTTCATTGGGGCTCGCACACATCTGAGAGGCCCAATTTTCTCTTCCTCACCACATTTGTTTTCCATCCCTCCTATTTACCTAGTTTACACAATTTTCCTTGTTGACTAAAATCTATTTCTGTGCATTTGGTTACTACAAAATGTATATTGTGCACATTTTCACCAATATCACTTTAAAATATGTCCTGTGTTTCCTGCTCACTTTGTTTTTACTTTAACTGAGACTGTTGAGTGCAATGAAATTACTTTTTAGCCCTAAGCATTTCTGCCAGTGGAAGAGACTTGTGCCTAATCCTAACTCTTTACAGCTGGTGCATCTTCAAGTTTGGATTGTACTGTTTGTTCAGATGGCAGAAAAGATGCTGTAAAGTGATACAAGATGTAGACATATTAGAGGACTTCTTCAATATTCAATATTTAGAGGATCAGCTTCAATATTCAGTCATCACTCTAGAGGTTAACACAAGGTATTGTGGAAAGAATTCTGAGGGGAAATTATTTTTCCACTGTATGTAATTCTATGCAGTTTTATAGGCACAGAATGCCTTACGCCTGAGTCTTATTTTACTCTCATAACAACCTCATCAATGAAATAATTTAATATTTCTGTTTTTACAGAGACATAGGTGGCATCAAAATCTCCTTAGATATATGCTTGAAAAGTTATATTGGATTCTTTGTTTTAAAGGACATTATCACACACATTTCATGAGAAAGAAGTACATACAGGTGTTGTGGGTTGAGTTAGCCATACTTAGGGCCTTTCCACAATACACTGTTATAGTGCTATTGTTCCATTTTCAACATCCTGTGGAATTCTGGGGTTTGTAGTTTACTGAGGCTCAAGAGCTCTCTGGCTGAGAATTCTGAATGTCTCTCTGTAAACTGCAAAGCCCAGGATTCCATAGGATATTGAAAGTGGAATAATAGCACTGTAATAGTGTAGTGTGGAAACGGCCTTAGTCCAGTGTTAAGTTCTCTTCATTTCAGTGGCAGTTAAATGTGACTAAATTAGACAGAATAAAGCCTTATATTAATTAAATTATGAATATGCATTTCTGCTAAAGTTTTTATTCTAAGAAAAGTACTGAGGTTAGACTAGCGCACTTACAATTATATATAGAAGACTTCAACAAATGGAACAAGGAATAATTATTGTGGTTATGGAAATCTCTCCTAGTGACTGGATGGTGCTATAGGCTAGAAGATTTCAATCTCGGACACTCCAGATGTGCTGGATTAACTGACAAAAGCTCCAGCCAACATTGCCAATTTTGATATATTACTGGAAGGGGAAGGCTAAAACTTTTGGAGTACCAAAGCCTTGTCACACTGATTTTTTTTTTTAAATTTATTTTTATCCCGCCTCTCCCAGTGGATCGAGGTGGCATTACAGAAATATACAAATACATTAAAACATTAAAATGTACCCCATCCTCCCCACCCACCAACCCTTCTATCTCCTTAAAACACATTAATTATTAAAACAAATTAAAAACAAAATTAAAAACAAAAGGACAATTGATGAGAGGTGGTGGAACACTAGTCTGGGAAGGCCTGTCAGAAGAGACAGTCTTGACTGCTTTTTTAAAGCAGTCAAGACTGGTAATGTGCCGGGTCTCTTCCGGCAGGCCATTCCATAACTTGGGAGTGACAGAAGAAAAGGTCCTCTGGGTAACCGCAGCCAACCTAGTTCTGATTGGCTGCAGTAAATTCCTCCCAGAGGACCTTAATGTGCGGGGCAGATTATATGGGAGAAGGCGATCCCACAGGTAGGCTGGCCCCAAGCCATGAAGGGCTTTAAAGGTAAAAACCAACACTTTGTACTGCGCCCGGAAACTAATAGGCAGCCAGTGTAAAGACTTCAGAATAGGTGTTATGTGGTCAGTTTTAGATCTTCCGGTGACCAACCTGGCTGCCATGTTCTGAATTAATTGAAGTTTCTGGACTAAGCACATGGGTAGCCCTATGTAGAGCGCATTGCAGAAGTCAAGCCATGAAGTTACCAGCGCATGTACCACTGTTTTTAGGTGTTCCAAGTCCAGGAAGGGGCACAGCTGGCGTATCAGCCAAAGCTGATAGCAGGCACTCCTGGCTGCCGCATCAATTTGAGCTGTCATCTGAAGCGGTGAATCCAAGATATATATAAATAATCAGTGTTCTTTCTCTTCTCCCTCCCTGCTCTGTTCACTTTCTCCAGTCAATACTCATTCATGCTATACAGTAGGTCCCCCATAACCACAGGGGATACATTCTGGGATTTACCATTGATAGTAAAAAACACAGATAATACCAAATGCTATTTTTTAAAGATAAAATGAACGGTGGGTTCTCTTAGGCTTATCAGGATAGTCAGCATCACCACTTTTCTGCTTTGGGGTCATTCCAAAGAACACAAGGACTCAAGCAGAAGGACTTTATGAGGAGCTGTGCTGGATAAGGTCAAGGACTTTACTGTGCAAACACAAGAATTTTGCAGGAGGAGACACTGTACTGTGATCAGAACACAAAGAGTAACAGAGAGGCCTACTAAGAGACTGGGTAGCACTTGAGCATGTGTAGCATGTATACAGTGAGGAAACATGAGACAGCATGGACAATGTAATACTATGGGCGAACAGGGCACCAGTTGCTTCAGTTTTACATTCCCTGCCATTTTCCACACAATACTATATGTACTGTATGCAGTTTCACTTTATGTTGCTTTATTACTTCAATTTCCATTTTATTACTATGAAATTCAAAGTAAGTGTTTTCAGATTGCATCTCATCATGGGTCACTGAAATCACATATACCATTCATGTAATTATGGGGGACCTCCTGTACTTCCAAGGCAGCAGCACTCTCTCTCTGAACTTCTCGAAAAGTTCAAGAGCCATGCAAAGGAAGGAAGAACATAGTGCTACTTACAGGTCCTGTGTGTGTGTGTGTGTGGAGGGGGGGGGAATGGGGAATAATTTCCTAACACCACCTCCTTAATTTTCTCTCCTGCTTAGCAAAGATCTGACAATCATTTGCTCAAGATACTACTGTGGATCACAGGCAGATTTTAATGAATCTACTTCAAAAGTTGGGAACTTTTGCTCTAAAGATGGGCAGTCAGGTTTCTAGCATGTTGTTGGCTACAGAACCCAAATTCAGTTTGCTGTTAGTGTTACTTCACTTCATTTAGGTGGCAGTTTGGCCCTATGATTCTCCTCAGATGCAAAAAGTCTGCTTTTACTCTTCCTTGCAAACTACATACATACCACATAGGTATCTGTGTGGCTCCAGCAGTGGATAGGCTACATCTGAGATTACCTGCTCCTCCAGAGCCCCGAGCCCTAAGCACCTGCAACTATTTGGCCCAAATCTTAAGGTCTTCTGCTCTTCAAGAGACCTTTACTTTTAAGGAGTGGTCTTACTTCTAAGAAGCTTGGCATCTACCACCCAGTAGCTCAACACTTTATCTGACTTCTTTAGTGTTTAGGGAAAAAATAAAACAAACAGACAGAGACAAAAACCTTCCAAGAATTTTGCCCCTTTCTTATCATTTCCTCCTTTCCCCCATCATACCCATGCTCTCAGTCTTTGTTCTGCTACTTCTAGTCTTCGCCTTGTTTTTGAAACTAATGTACCTTGCTGTGCTGTATACTAGGAATTCCCATCTAGATGTTCTATATACTGCTATTTTTCTCTTGCTTATAAGCCAACACCAGAAGTTTGTTTCCAGATATTCAAACTGTGTTGGGGAGCAGGGCTGCAAGGCATTTTTACACAGCAAGAGGACAGAACACTCCCAGAAGGAGATTGCAGTCTGAAATTCAATATAGGGCAAGCAGCATGGGAAGAGGATAGAAGGAGGGGGAAAAACCTCATCATTCTGAAGTTGGGACTGAAGAAAGCAAGGAAGGTGGAATCTGCAGCTGTGGGTAACAATACCAGCCAATGTTTGCATTTTGTAAGATTCTTGAAAGACAGAGAAGAATAGAGCAGAAATTATAACAGTCATTATTTTAGCAAAGAACAAAGTTTATTTTGCAAACACGCCACGTCTACCACAAGTCAAATTCAAAGATAATTTGCACCTAATTCAATTGCTAATTCTATTAATTGAAACCTAAACTTAAAAGAAAGAAAGCTTAGCCAGGGAGGACTGGTGAAATTTAAGGCAGCAGCCAGTGAGCGGTAACTTGAAAATCTTAGTTCTTTTCATATGTGCGTAGAGAAATGGATTCATCGTATTAACTGGCTCTATTTCCGCACTAGCTGGTTATAGTGGTATTATTCCTTTTTCAACATCCTATGGAATTTTAGGGTTTGCAGTTTAGAGAGGGGCCTTTGAGGCCCCTTCCTAAACTGCAAACCCTAAGATTCTATAGGATGTTGAAAGAGGAATAATAGCATTATAACCAGCTAGTGCGGAAATGGCCTCAGATTAACCTTCACATGCTACCATACAAACACAGCCGGTACTGCCTTGATGAGCCCTGCAAAGGAGGATATTTTATTTTGGACGGGGATAGAATTGATGCTAATACATTGAATTTATTGGGATACAAATAAACATTCCCTAGAACAGAGCCTAAGATCCTAGTCTTAGCACTTTGCTAGAATACTAACACACTGTCAGTTCAATGGAAACTCTCTCTTCTGCCACTCCACCCAGCAAGACTTATGAGTAATCTTTTTCAGCAGGATTGTTGTATAACGGTAGAAAATTATGGTCCCAGAAAAGGCTGATCGTTGTGTAGCCTGTGAGATTATCTGCCATGTTATATCATTTGTAAGTAGACGTACCAGGTGTTCACTCCTGTCACGTGTTGTCCCTTGTTCCCGTTAATCACTGCCTGATACATGTTAACACTAGTGGCTTGTGGCTGCAAGGTCAGGGTGTGGTGAATACACTCTGAGTTTTAGTCTGAACTTTAAAGGTCAAATTCACAGTGTGGAACCCAATCACTTGATAGGCTTATAAACATACAGCATTTTATATATGCATCCTTATAAGTTCAGACTAAAACCCAGGATGGATTTAGTGCTGATATCAGAGCTTCCATCTGCCACTGGAATCTATAAGCAGCCTGATTTTATCATTAGAGATCAAAAGAATATTAGAAAAGTTAGGGGGGGGAATGGAGTTTTTTGCACCCTCCCCTTTGAGTCTTCAAATAGACTGGATTACCAATCCTGCCCTCTCCCCCACAGCTAGGTAGAAGGCAGGGGCAGATGAGAAGCATAACTGGCTATATTCTGATAGCTGGCACACACTATCAGTGTCATCCCCTTGGAGCTCCAGAGGACTTCTGGGAGTTCTGAAGGATGCCTATCCCTCTCTGTGGCAGTCCTTACAATGTTGGACTTTATTGTCCTCTATGAACTGGCCTGTGTGTTGAGATCTTCTATCTTTGTCCTACCACCTTCACAGATACCTCTAATGGAAACATAGGAGAGGGTTTTCTTGGTGTCTGCTCCCAGGCTCTGCAACTCTTTTCCCAGAAAGGCTAGACTGACACAGTCCTCACTATCTTTCTGCAAGCAGATAAAACCCCTTTTATTCCAGCAGAACACTAAGAATCAAATTTTTAGGGAACCCCTAAATATATTGTTGTTGTTTGAATGGTCTAGGCTTATAACTGGTTTTTATTTTATGATGTTTTAATTGCTTTTTGTATGCTGTGAATTTTTAATGATGCTTGTTATAACTATTGTAAGTTACCTTGAGTCCTGAGCTGGGAAAAAGTGGGAAATAAATCAGTCTCCTCCTCCTCCTCCTCCTCTTTGCCTTCCCTACCCCTTCCCCTTCTCACTAGCCAATACATAGCCATGGATTGTGGGGAGCTGAGTGAAGGCCATCATCCCTCACTATGTTCTACATGGCTGTATCAGGGGATGGGAAGGAATCAAAACAAGGATAATCATCACCAGCTATTCAGAACACAGCTTGTAACAGTGATCCTCACTCAGCCTCTCTTCCCCTGCTGGTCCCTATATGACTGGGCTGTGCGATCATTAAAAGGTTAGTCTGGAGGCAGGGGTTTTTTCTCTTCCCTGGAAAAACTGAATTTTTGAATATATTACCACAGTTAGGAGAAAACTGATCAAATTATTTGTTCTGCCTTGTAAGAATGAACAATTTAAATAAACCCATCCCTCTTTATTATACATTTCCTCTCCTCCTTTTGTAGTAGTTGGACTGTGACTCTGTATGTGACAGCTACCCAAAGTGGCCTTGATCCAACCACCAGTCCCATGGACTCCATTGCAAAAGTATTAACATTTTCCTTCCAGAAGTGAAGGACAAGAGAGAATGTCTCCATTGGATGCACAGAGGAATGTTATTCCAAGTTTAGTGAGGGGGCAATTTTCTCTGGCATACCTGAAGACAGGAGGCCTTTTTAATATTATGAAAATAATGGACTGTATTCTAGGACTTTGTGTGATAATCTGGCCTTGGTTAAAATGCCTTCACCCCTATCGTTAGAAGAAAAATGTAATGGACCGTGTTTAAATATTACTGACTTTTTCACAATGTTTCTGTGGACCAACTCAATAGCATTCGTATATCACTAGTGGTTTGGAATCTCCTCATCTGGTACATTTGATTCTGGATATATAGTATTCAAACAGTTGAGGGTTTTCATCTGTGGTCTCTTCAATCTTGTTTCCTGGCATGCTTTAGAAAGGTCTTTAAAACCAAAGGATTCCCCAGCATGGTTTTTCTAGTTATCATGTGAGAAGTTTAGTATGGGGAATAACAATGCAAATTCCTCTTTTCACTCCTGCTGTCATAGACTTCAAGATGTTACTTCTAGGGCCGAGGTTTATACACAGCACTCCCTTTGGAGTGTGACTGGCATAATGTATTCAATTAGTGCTAATGTTGTTCTGATGGGCTGTTGGGGACCACTAATCCATTTTACATAAGAACAGTATGCACAGTCAGAAGATGGTTTCAAACCCTGGAGTGATTAGAAAGACTTGGGAGCAAGTTTTGTTAGCACATTACCACCACCTGCTTGTGCTCCCAACAACACAGAGACAGGTTTTTAATCTAAACCTATGATGGGATATACGATTGAGGGGGTTAAAAAAAAAAGACATGTTCAGCATTTTCCTTGACATGGATTGTGACAGGACCCCGGCCAATGCCATGAGTGATAGAGGCAGCTCAAGTAAGAACTGGTTGACCTTCAGTGGAATGCAATGCCGATGGGGAAAATGTTTGTGCGTATAAATCCATGTTAACTTAATAATGCTTTCTTAATTTCTGAGGAGAATCAGAGAGCTGAAGGTCTTTCTGCTTTTCAGATGACATGAGTCTTGTCATGGCTTTGCCAGGGGGGTGGGACGCTTAAAAATTGGGATGTTTATTTTCCTGATCGTTTTATTTGCTTTGTTGACAGCAAATCTCTGGTAGGCAGCCTTGCTCTTGACAGTGAATCCCCCCCCCTTTTTGTGTATTCCTCCTCCACCACCTTCACTTCTCTTTCTCTAGTAGTACGTGTCTGCCTTCCTGCCTGCATCCAGTTCTCCTGTCAGTGGATACTGTCCTTGAACTAAACAAAACCTTGCAAGCTGCACTCTGAGTTGAGTCACTTACCTCTGTCTCCAGAGAAGTTTATCTCCCTTGACAAGGTTTTGTCTCGTGTTAGTGGCACAGTTAGTGACAGTCCATGCATGCAGCAGCATGTGACCTGAGCTCCTTGCTTCAGACTGTGTAGTCGTCAGAACTGTCACACAGTCAGAACAAGTTAATTCAACATGAGAAGAGGCGCAGATTGTAATAATATCAGGCCTCTGGAGAGGGTGCTGTCATACCGTGTGTATGAATGGCCAGCCCAGATGGCTTGCCTCCTCACCCCCACCCCCGTTCAATAATGCAAGGTGACAGGCAGCAGGTTTCTTTGCTGAGAGTCACTTGGAAAGTGTGCCTGTTAATTGTCTGCCTGCTCATTGGGACAGGTTCCTATGATTCCTATAATCTTGGGAAACCACCCTTTGCTGTTTGTCTGAAGGGATTCACTGAAAGGGAAGAATATATTTCTCATGAATGGGACTGTTTTCTAAAGTTGCTGTCTCTAACCTGCTCTACTCTGTTCCATGGGATGTTGCTGTGCCCTACTTTCAGAAAGAAGGCAGTCCTCTGCTTGAGGAGTTGTGTAGTCAGAGTCTGGTTTAAAGATAAAGAGCCATAAGCCAGGAGAACAAGAACCTTGAATTTTCTGCCCACCATCAGTCTCCATGTTTTTGAAGGCCCGTATTTCAATTTAAAGTCTAATTTCTTTTTCCAAATCTGCATCTAACCGTATAAATTAGCATATTCAAATTCTATGCAAATCTGTGTCCTTTTTGTTAGTGATGTGTAAGTGGACAAATCCAGTTCTATTGTATGAAGCATGTGTAGAATTGCAAGCTCTTTCTCATCTGTGAATATCTGTAAATAATCTTAGTGATGTAAGCAGGATTTAGTTCCAGTGCCTAATTTCTAGGTAAAAAATACCATGTTAAGATCTGAGACTCCCTTATCCCAATCTTTCTTCCCAATCTTTTTATTCATCAGTGAGGCAAAGGCATTCAATTGCCACTCAAAACAGAGGAAGCTAAGAAGTTTCCTTATACTGAATGAAAACTTTGGATCATCTAGATCAACACTGGTGATACTGACCTGCAGCCGCTTTCCAGGTTTCAGAAATAAGAGCTTCCAAGAGCATTTGGAGATGCCAAAGACTGAACCTGGAACCTTTTGCATGAAAAGTACATGTTATGCCACTGAGTGACATATTTATTGAAACAGGTTCCTAAGCTGAGCTCCAGCAAAAATATATCCTTCTTACATCAAGGTAACCATATGGACAATAGGGTTCCCAACTGTGGTTGTCAGTTCTCAGAATGCCAGTCCCAGGGAATAGCTATGTCTCTCCAAGTCTTCAGGTGAGCTGATGTATCATAGGTCAAATAGCACTGGAGTAGAAGAAAGCTTGATTTCTGTGTGTGAAAGCATAGGTACCTGTCTCTATCCATCACTCATTTGTTCATGATGAAGTTGTTTGTATATGTATTGTGTTGGCACAGCACTCGCACACCCAAAATCTGGAAGTGGGGGTGAGAGAATGGGAACACATTGTGCCCAATTGTGCCCTTTGGAGGAAGGTAGGAAGAGGAGTGCCAGTGTCAAAGCTTGTAAATCTTCTTGTTGTAGCTGTTTCCAGGTCTGAAAAAACTTTCTAGGTATCATGTCTTCTAAAGGCCATGTTGGATGTGAGGAGCGGGAATAGCTGTAATTCCTATGATGGTTTCAGGCATTTTGATGCTTGTACAGTTGCCAAAAATGGACCTCCCAGTACTGAGCTGCTGTATTATCTGCTTAGCAGGATTTTACCTGGATTTCCCTTGACGGCCATTTCCACAATCACAGTGGAATGGATGGCAATCACAGTGACACTGGCTTACCATGTTGCATTGATGTAGTTGTAAACAAAATGCTGTACTAGATGGATCTTAGTAAGAGAATGAATAAGCTTTGAATGGTTGAGACTCAGGATTCCAACATCCTGTATAGCTTTGCCTCATTCATGGTTACTGTAGTTTTACCTTTACCAGTGGAAAAATAATAAATCAACAAATCTCATCATTTTTAACATCATGAATTTTGGAAACAGAACGAACTGTTGAAATTAAGTCACATCACACTTTCATTTCACATGTAGATTCGATATTGATCTGAGAACACAATTGTTCTTGATTCCTCCCCCTCCTTCATTTTCAACAACCACAACATTAGCCATTTACATATCTGTATTTATTAAATACTTGACCAGGATCATGCCCACTACTCTAACCCTGACCACTTCAGTTTGGTCAAATGTCTGAACAAAGTTTAGAACTGTAAAACATTAAGCCCCACTACATGAAATGAGTCTACTTGGATACATCTTGTATGTATGGTCTGCTCACTCCTTCATATAACCCCATGGTTGTTAAAATTGAAGAGGCAGCTGGTTTGACCTTGACTTCCCTCTTCCAGGCATCTGAAGTCACCTGTGAAAAGATTTTTTTGATGTCAGCTTTCCCAAACAGTGATTTCAATCCTCTCCTGATATTTGAGCCCATGTCTTCTGGCATCTTGTTTGATATTTGGTGTCCTGGGACCTCAGAAGTTTTCAATACTGGTTCTGTGTTAGTTCGTTTTTCTAGCAGTATTGCTCATGATGGAAAAAAAGATGAATAGTTTGTCTATGTTTTCTTCAATTTTTTTTTCCAGGAAGCAATTGAATCTAAGCTCCAGGTGCCATTAAAGAACATTTAAGTGTATTGACCTTAGTAAATCCAGCATCTTTGATGCCAGGAAAGCAATTTCTATGAGATGAACAGTTTCCAGCTCTTGATAAGAGGTGAGGAGGAGCTGATTCTTGTATATGAATAATTTCTCACAGGAAAGTGAAAGCTAACCATCCATTTTAGGTAGAATGAATTCTCCTAAAGTCTAAAAATTCATTTAAAAAGAGACAAAAGAAAGAAGGCCACAAGGAAATGTGAGGCTTTAGAACTACATGGTTAAGCACCTTTCAGGCAATGAAACAAACCAGCAAAATTCAGAGATGCACATTTTAACAATACGGCAATATTTCCCCCCTAGAGTAGTTGCTTGATTTGGGTTTAGCAAGAATCAGGATGCGAGTACAGCAGGCTATACAAACAATAATTTATCTTAGTGTTCTAGTATAAATAATTAAGAGGAGAACGATTTTAAAAGGTTAGAAGATTAATATAGTGAACTATTTTTTTCCCTATAGAAATATCAAGTTAACTGGGGTTTAATATTTTGTGTGTGCGTGCGTGCGCGAGCATGCTCTAGACTTGGACCAGTACCTACTCCAATCCCATATGGATATCTGTACATTTCATTTTCATGCTATTTTTATTGGTGTCCTATCAATGTGAAAGACAGAATGACAGAGAGAAATTTTAGTGTTACGCACCCTCATGCATAGTTAGATTCAAACTCTTGTTGGCCATTATGAGTGGGATTTGGCTTTGTCATTATAACACAGCATTTTGAGAAAGAAGGAATTTTCTTTAGTAATGACAGCATTGTGCTATAGTGGAGTGAATCAGTGGAAACCAAGAATCACTATCTACTCCCCACTCTGAATCTGATGAATAAGGAATCACAAACTTTCATCAGTTGCTAGGCTTAGGTACGAGGGAGGAACGAGTGATTGCCTATTCTTTCCTTTCTCCAAGGCCACAGCAGTGGCAGTTGGGACGGAAGAAGGGCTTTTCATCAGTTGCTGGGGCTAAACACAATGAAGCCTTGTCTGCCTGTTCTTTTCCTCTGAGGCCACAGCCAGTGGTAGCTGAGATGGAGGAAAGGCCTTTCATCAGTCACTGAGTGCAGACATGATGGAGCTATTGTTGCCTGCTCTTCTCTCCCTTTGGAGGCCACTGCAGTTGAGTGCCACCACCCATGAAGCTTTTTGTTTGTTCTTTTTCAGTGTAGAAGCCAAAATATAGCATGTGGCAGGACCTAAGTAGCAGGAATTTTGGAGGGCATTTGATAATATTCATTTTTATGAGATACCATAGGCTCCTCATAAGTATTACAGTGTGGGGTCTCCATTCTCCTGACATTTGGATTGGTCTTTATCAAACTTTGGGATCCCATGCAGACTATTTTGAGAAAACAAACAAACAAACTAGATATTTGAGGTGATACAACTTGAATAAGATCATGTCTAATTTGGCCCTAAACCCTCTCCCATCCAAAACAAGGGCACACAGTATTAGAACTGCTGCAGATTGCTAACACAATTTTAGTTCCTCATTCTTGTGACTAGGTTTATCTACAATGTACAAAGGCAGAAGGAAAGAAAACTATGAATTAACATAAATGAATTAAGAAATCATGCCCAGGTCTGAGACTAAAGCATATTAATATAAGTCAAAGAAACAGGAATCTGAAGGTACTAGATCCTGTATGATCTTGGAAGCTAAGTAGGGTCATCCTTAGTTAGTACTTGGATGTGAAGCTGGCAATGAATACCATGTGTTGTAGGCTGTATTTCAGAGGAAGGAACTGGCAAAACCATCTCTGAATATTCCTTGCCTAAGAAAGCCCTATGAAATACATGGGGTCACCCTAAGTGGGCATATGACTTGAAGGTACCTGGACATACAGAAAAAAAAAACCAAATAGTTAGCTGAGATCCTGTATCAGGAGATGGGACATTCAACCACAGCAGAATTATGTCCTGTGTTCTCTGTCATCTCCCCCCACCCCGACAAAACCACCTTTTAATTCCAACACTTCCCAACAGGGCCATTTACTGAATGGTGGTAAGCAGTGGTGGGGCAACAACAACAGAGAAGCATCCAACCAAGTGTCAGCAGCTGCAGCTCTGAGGCTGCTTGGGTATCCCTTGAGAGTGATAAGGTCACTCTGCATCCAGCTACTGGCACATGGCTGGATGTTTCTCCAACTCTGCTTCAGTTACCACCCAGTAAATGGTTGTGTCATGTTTGTGGTAATGGTAATGTGGTGGTGCAGGAGCTAAAAGGTAGTTTTTTGTGGAGAGGGTTAGTTGTTGCACAAGGGAAGAAGAGGATTCTGACCTCTGCAATGACTAAGGAAGTGACATATTATGGCATGCACTGGACTTGTGCCATTATAAGTCACTAACAAGATAATATTACCCTGTTTACTGGGGGGTCCTGGGAGGGACACCTATATGCGCTCTCAATTAACTAGGTTTGGGGAAATTAGCTAGAGCACAAGTTAGCAATGCAAGAGGCAGGGCAACGCAGCGGAATCTTTTGCCCAATGTCTATGGGGTCAGGCCAAGCCAAGAAGCAAACCAAGTTTAAGAATAACTGAGATGTTTATTAAACACAGACAAACAGTGTACGCAACACACTCACACAAGTAAATATAGAAAATAAAGGTTGAAGTGGTATAGGGAGATTTTGAGAGGGATTGTTGAATTGGGTGATACGACACTTGTCCTGAAGCCTGAAGAGGTCTGAAGATTGAGTTCATTGGTATGGAGTCTCAGTACCTGGGACTGAGGGGACAGCTCGCCAAACAAAGTGGCAGCAAGGCTGGATGAAAGTCTGGAGTGATCCGAGGAAGTTCTCGGAATCAGGGGTTTTTATAGGGAGAAATGTAACTGTAGGCTATTCCGTACTTGAGGAAAACAATGAGTTTCGGGCGCAAGACAAAGGTTTGGAAAGGTCAAAATTTAGCATGATTAAGTCCGAATTGACAAAGAGGTAGACAGTATGCAAACACAGAGTGCTTGGCATTTGAGTATTTAGCTTGCCAAGTTGCCTACTTGGGGCAGGGAGTCCTTTGTAAACAGCGTGCATACATAATGAGGGTGTTTGCAGAGAGGTCTCTTAAAGTGGTGACCTGGCTATTTCTGGCCTGCCTGTATTGTCTTGGGATATTGCAGCGTGTGATGGCCGAGCCTAGTTCTGTGCTTGTCCGGGGGCCTCACAAACACGTGGAGAGGGGTGGTGGAAGACAGCCAAATTATTGATATCAAAATGAGACCTAACCTGCAGTAACAATAACTGCCATGATCATATAGGTTTGTTATGTAACATTTTATCAGGTAACCAAATCTGTCTTTCCAAATGGATTGTTGGTCCAAGTTTAATTATCATAGAAAGCAAAAGGAGACAAATGCAACCCACTCGGTGTTGTTGGACTGGAAATCACATAATCCGTAGCCAGTATAGCTAGTGGGGAAGGATTATAGGCATTGCTGACATTTCAAGGGCCATATCAGCCCAATATAAAGGGATACAAAATCATAAAAGGCATCATATTTGACAAAAACTCTAGAGGGGTGAATGTAACAGGTCAAACTCTTTAGCTGAGGGCCAGTTGCCGTAAATGAATGTACTAATCTGACACTGAGCAGGCGTACCTGATGTTGAGGAGGTATTTTCTAGTGCCATGTGATCTCCACATCTGGAGTATATTAATGCAGCCTAACACAATTTGATGTATTTCAGGGCTCTGTAGGACAGGCTGCTTACTATGGGACAGAGCATACCCATGACACAAATTATTCTCAGGTACTATCATTCTATCTAAACAGTGTTTAGTTTGCAAATGGGTAGCAGGTCACAAACCAGTGCAGGAGATGACAGTGACAGCAAAAGGTGTTTTTGTATTGTCTCACAGAGACAAAAAGAGAATATGCCTCACACCGAGTGTGAGAGATGTTTCAGGAAAAGCCAAAAACTAAAAGAGAATTGCCATAGGGGAAAAAAAATTAAAAGTAAAAAAAAAAAACTACTGTTCAGCACACTGAGCAGCATTCCCTGAAACTGCACAGAAAAGAAATAACAGAAGATGAGCTATTATAGATGCTATGCCAAAGGAATAGGCAGGCAGCCTTCATAAAGTGGCTATAATTCTCAAAGGAAATGAAAGTGTGTAGCTCCAAGTATCTAGTAATTTGGAGGCTAATTCTCCTTCAGACTTCAGGTCAGTGTCCCCAAAGTTTCACATGTATGAATCCAACTCTCAGAGGGACAGATAATGATATGTCTGTGCAAAGGAAGCAGGAGATGGGAACAGCTCCTCTCCTGCGCTCCTAAGTATAGACTGAGAATGACTGCAGGTCTCGTTTGACTAAATGCTATTACCACTTCTAGGCTTTCCCCTGGCAAGCATAGCACACAGGAGCAGAATGGCTGCCAAAAGGGGAAAAAAGGAACTGCTTAGAATCACAAGGCTACAACTTGCTTTTTAAAATGGAGTGTCCCTCACAGTTCAGTTTACCATGCAGATATTACCTTGATCACAATGCTACGTGACACTGTGGTGAAGCTCAGCCTACAGCCTTATTAAAATTCAGAGTGTTTTGCAAATCTTATTTTATTCAGCTTAGGAATTAGTACCAGGGAGGTAGGCCTTTAAAAAACAATGGACTGATGTTGCAAAGGACTTGGTAAAAAATAGGACAGTGTCACTGTGAAGAGAATCAAGCTTGGATTGCCTTGAATAAGAAGCCTGCCTTTCTGGGCACATGCAGAAATACATGTTTGAGCAAGGTTGCTTCTTTCAGGCTTCCTCTGCTTCTAGGGTTGACTTCACGGCCCTTTCTGCAGGATGTTGTCATCCCACATTGGGGACAGGAGAAGAACGGGACCTGGATGACAGTTCTGCATGATATTGTCCAGGTTCCGTCTTCTCCTTTCCCCAGGTGGTGTGATCAGCTGCAAATCATTGACAGGTACTCCCCATCAATGACTGATGATCATGCCACCCTCCTGCCTGCACCTACCTGGGCTGCAGAGGGTCAGGAGGCACAATGTCTGTGCTTCCTGCTCCAGTGCAGCCTGGGACAGTACTTGGCTGTGCTGTGGAAGCAAGAGCTGTGGCCATCGTGTCTCCTGCATTCCCACAGGCAGCCGGTGCAGAGTGGAGTGATCCTGTCATGCTCCCTTCCCGGGAGAACCTCTAGTGAGATCCCCATGGGATGCCACTGGGAACAGGTAGGGTACAGAAAGGGCTTGTGTTTAATCTAACAAATAAAGGGATGTAAAGAAAAAATGAAGAGTGTCTCATGTAGTTGATTCATTGAATTATTGACCACTTCAGTAGCACCTCAAGTCAAAGATGTTCCTAAAGGATGACTGAACCCAAATTTTTATTTGGGGAGGGGTTGGGGAGACTGCAGTCCTAATTTTTCCCCTGAAATAATATTAAATGTATGGTTAACACAGCCATGCCTTCCATCCTCCTTTTCTCCACTTCCAGCTACTTGCTCAGCAGGAAGATTCTTGCCCGAATTGGAGCTGAGCCGATCAGATTGAGGCAGATGGCAGGTCTCATTGGAGCCCCCGGAGCAGCTGCCTCTGTGCTGACAAAGATACTCTGTGTCTCCTCAGCTGAAAGACCAGGAGAGGGCTGGCAAAGCCACTGAATATTTCATCTGACATGAAGTGATGAAGTGATTTTACAACTTACTTATGGTGATTAAATTAAATGGGTTCCCCTTCATGTATATTTTATCAGTTGCTTGACTTTCTTTTCTTCCTTTCCTCTGCCCCCCCCACTGGCATTGGCTGGCTTCCCCCCGACAGAAGTCTAAAGATGTATGTGGCTAAGCATGCACATGTGTGTATGTGTGTATAGAAGAAAGAGAGAGACTGGGAGGGAGAGGCACGGAGATTTAAAAGCAAACAAACAGCACTGCTGACAAGTTTGTTTTGGATCCCCAAAGGAGGAAGTTAATCACTTGAAATATATGTTTATTGGAGTGATTAACACAGAGAACTTTATAAATATATCAGCAAAATGTTTTGGCTCTCTGCCTTCCTCAGCCGCTCAAAATAAAAGTCATTTTAACTGAAAAAGGCAAAAGCCAAAACGTTCTGTAAATACAATTACAAAGTTCTATGTGTTAATCATTCCTCTCTGTGTGTGTGTCTCTGGGTAAGCATGCATTGCTGTAGCAAGACACCATGCATGTGTCCCTCTGTGTGTGTGTGTCCAGTCATTGCCTAAACTAGGAGTGAGATTACTATACTTTGTAGATTATGTGAGGGTGGTTCTTTTTGTCGCTCCCTCTCTCCCTCCAACTGCACTTAGCCTCTAGACATTTCAAAAGCACTCACAAGGTGTGGGGAAAGTTCTGATTAAAAAAAGCTTTGACACTTGTGCACTGCTGCCTTGTCAATGTAGATCATGTTCCAGCTGATCAAATTGGTCCTTCAGGCGGGAGTGAGCAGATAGCTCTCCTCTCTTGCTGAATGCTAGAAGGCTCTGACAGAGTAAGGAGTCAGACAGTTTTTCCTCAGTTCTGCCAAAGTATGAGGCTACTGGCAATTTTGCAAATTGGCAAATTAATTACATTCACAGTTATACATGGAATGGCTGCCCCCTCCCCCTATCAGGAGGAGGTGGGTAGCTTCAAGACAAGAAAAGCGGCTGTTTCTTTTCTTCGTGCTCCCCTCATACCTTTTGAATCAACACAATCATGATATCTGCCAGCTGCTGAACAGATGTGCAACAAGAGTGGAAGTAACAGCTGCTTATTGGATAGTGACAGCGATGTTGTGGGGCTTCCACATCCCCCAGGCATCCATTTTTTATTTAGTTCTCAGCTATTTCTCTCGTACTATTCTGAACTAATCAGCTTCTGTTTTTATTCTTTTCCTACAAAGAGGAAAAAGGAAGAAAAAAATGAATCTCTCTTTGAAGGAAAGGAGATTTGTGTTGTGAAGTATTTATGCCTTTACAACATATAATTGTATTTATTTTCATTTACACAGAAGCAACATATTTCTGTTCTTTATATAAGGTTCAATATAGGTAAATGAGAAGCTTCTTCCTAAACTGCAAAACCCAGGATTCCACAGAATGTTGAAAATGGAATAATAGCATTATAACCGCCTAGTGCAGAAATGGCCTATGATTTAGTAACTGAGGAAGAGGAGCCATGTGCAGAGGTTATTATGCCAATTCTGTAATATCACAATTAAACCCCCCCTGTGAATTTTTGCAAGCTTCTATCTGTGTTATTATGTCACCCCATATTTGAATTTAGACTCTGGAAACATAAATATTGAGTCTACAACTTAAAACAAAAAAGGTGAGGAGCAACAAAAAAAATCAACCACCCCAAAACCTTTCACACTGAACAAAATATCCAGGGTAACAGAATAAGTATGACCCTGAGATAAGAAAGTGACTCTGAAAATTCTGTTGAAAAGAGCAATCATAAGCTACTTAGTTTATTTTAAGGCAATAAGAGGAAATGGACACCAGAAAGCTAACAGAGGAAGGAATAATACACTGCTAATGGTGCTTGTCTGTTACAAAGGATGAAAGTTTTTAAGAGTACATTACACTACATTTCCAGTATTGAATACATATGCCAACTGACCTTTTTGCCATTAAACTTTTTGTTGATCTGTCAGTTCTATGTTTATTTTATGCTTCAATCATTTACTTAATCTACCCATGACTACATTTATTTCCTACCAATTTTGTCTGCTTCTTCCAGGATTTTTTTTTTACTACCTTGATCTATTTTATAATATGTGTTTGTTAATTAATTTGTTAATTGCATTTCCCCTGTCTTTCTTCCAATGAGCTTGACGGCATACATGACACTTCATTTTCCTTCTCTTATCCTCACAACAATGCTTGTGAGATAGGTCAGGATGACAAGGAGTAGCTAAGTTTAAGTTTGCCTACTAGGCTTCACGACTTAGTAGGAATTAGAACCTGGGATCCTGTCAAAATCCTGAATCTAATTGTTAATCACAACTAGAGTAGACCCACTGAATCAGTGGAACTTGTATAAGTGTTGGTTTACCAGGTTCCCATTGATTTAATGAGACTACTCTAGTGGGGAGTAATAACAAGATTTAGGCTAAATTAAGGGTCAGTAACAATGGTGTTCTCCAATACCGCTACTGAAAGTGATTCAGCTAGGAGTGAAACACTTGTGCAACAGAGGCTAAAGGTAGTGCTCCATGCTGCTGAGGAGCAGTGGCTGAGTATGAAGAGGCCACACCCTTATTGGCACATATCACTTGTTGGCAATGGATGCAGGAACCATCTGAGACATTGTCATGCTTTGTACCTCCCACCTGTTCTAGTTAATCTTCTGCCTTTCCACTCCCTCTGCAGCTGTTAACATGGTCGAATATTTCTCTTCTCCCAATTTCCTCCTTTGTTCTCAGTTTACTTTGGCTGCTGCAATTTGACCTCAAAGTGCAATAGTAGTTCATGCTTTACTAATTCATCAAAAGAGAAAGGAGAGGAGGGGGCAGAGTTTTGTCCTTCGCAGTGGGCTCGTTTGATTCCCCCCTCCCTCTTTTCAAGCTTTCCTAGATAAATTCCATAGTTTTTCTCCTTAAAATGCTAATTTTATGTGGTATTTTTCATGAATAATGTTACTCTCTTGCTGCCTGGCCACATCCTTTTGATCACCTTCTAATGTTGCTTGACCACAGGTGTCCTGGTTTCTATGTGTGAGATGCTAAAGGGTATTCATACAGTTACATACCTGCTGAAGGTCTAGCACTACCCAGCATCACTATAGGCTGATGATCTCATTATCATCGACTTTGCTGACCTCATATCAAGTCATTGACCTCATATAAAGTGTTGAGTACTGTATTTGCATCATTCTGCCCTGCCCATACTTGCCTCTCTGGGCGCAAAGTGATGCTTGTCCAACAATACCACTGGATCCCCTCCTTGTCACTCAGTGACAGTGGTTAAATACAACTTCAATCAACTGCACAAGCTGCTCCAAATTATAGACAGACAAGAGAAGAAACTCCATTTGTTCTAGCTGAAATTACTTCCATATAAGTAGTTTAGTACTGGGAGGTAAATATTGTTAGAAGTCAGCTTTGTGTCTCAAGAACGCATACTGTGAATAAAAATATCTCCATGAGTTTCTGATAACTATAAACAGGATTGGGGAACATCTCTCTCTTATTGCTACCTTCATCTCCAACAAGCATCCCACCTGGCTTGTCCATAGATGAGAGTGAGTAGCAGTGATGTTCCTGTTGGGTACCAGCATTGTAATGACTGACTGTATGAGTAGTACTGTTATTCGGTGATTACTTATTCATTTGTACCCTACCTTTTTGGCCAATAATGGGACTCAAAGCAGCTTATTGTTGTTATATGCCTTCAAGTCATTTCTGACCTAAGGCAACCCTGTCACAGGGTTTTCTAGGGCTGAGAGTATGTGATGCACCCAAGGTCACTCAGTGGGTTTCCATGGTCGAGTGGGAAATCAAACTTTGGTCTCTAGCATCATAGTACAGTGCTCAGACTACTATATCATGCTGGCTCCAAAGCAGCTTGCAGAAGTTAAAACAAAGTTAAAAACACAACACATAAATTAAAAATACACAAAATATTATTATTAAAATAGAATCAAATTAACTATAGAACTAAAAACAATTGAAATGAATAACTTAAAAGTAGGGGAAAATCAGTAGAATGGCACACTATTAAAAGCCCTAGATCTCAATTTCTAAAAGCCCATTGGAACGGAAACTTTTCATTGGCCAACAGAAGAACAGCAAGGAAGGAGCCATCCTAGTCCCCCTAGGAACTAGGAAGTTCTTGCAGTCACTAAGAGAGTCTCTTTATTGTTCCCACCAAATGTGTCTGGAAAAGAGATGGGCCTGAGAGGAGGCCCTCTCCTGAAGATCGTAGTGTTCGGGTAGGTTTATAGTAGAAGATGCAGTCCTTCAGATATTCAGGAACCAAGCTTTATAGGGCTATAGAGGTCATAATCTACACTGTAAATTTTGTCTAGAAATAAACTGGCAGTAAGTGGGGCTGTTGCAACAAAGGAGTATCATGAAGAAAAGGCCACAAAGCAAAAGTGACACAGTTTTAATTATAAAAGTTTGGGTACCATGTTGAAGGAAAGGGATAAAAAATAAACCAGAATAGGAGACACAGCAACTTCGTACAGGGAAAATGGACAATCAATGACAGAGAAGGTCAGATAGTTCTTGGTATGGCAAGCCAGGAGGGACATACACTACACTATGAGTGAGAGTGGCTTGTGTGCTGGACTAGGATTCTGGGAGACCAGGACCTGAATCACTATTCAGTCATGGAAACCTAATGTGCAGCCTTGGGCAAGTCAAACTCTCTCTGCCTCAGAGAAAGGTAATGGTAAACCTTCTCTGAAGAAATCTTGTCAAGGAAATCCCATAAAATTTCTTAAGGTCATCATAAGTCAGAAATTGTTTGAAGGTACACAACCTTCACTGAGGCAATGTGAATTGGCTAATCAAAAGTGTCTTGTTTTAAAATAAGAGGATAAAGGACTAGAACATCTGAGGGGGAAGGCATACCTTTGCCTATGAGGCCATTTCCACACTAGCCTGTTATAGTGCTATTATTCCACTTTCATCATGTATGGAATCCTGGAAGGAGCTTCAAAGACTCTTCCCTAAACTGCAAACCCCAGGATTCCATAGGATGTTGAAGGTGGAATAATAGCACTATAACAGGCTAGTGCAGAAATGGCCTGAATCTTTGCCTTTGCATCTTAATCAATGGCTTGTTTGATCAAGTTACTTGCAGGTTTTGTAGAGCCTGAGAAGCAATTCTCTACCACAGAAACCATATAAACGGAAGCTTATTTAAAGCCACTGCCCAAGCCATGGGTTTCCATACAAGTCTATAGTTAAAATAACTATAACCAAAATATTTGCTCTACGTTGTCTCTGAACTATTTGAGAAAATTTGGGGCATTTGGGAAAATCTGGCATTGGGTTAACCAACAAAATGGTTTCTTGTATTATACTCTTCATGTTACAAATAATGTCCTCAGAAAGCTCTGTGTTTAGTACCAATGTTTGGATCCATTATACATTAAAATGCTGAAATGCTCTCCAGAAGCTGTGGTAGAAGTAGAAAACACACCTCAGGGGTGGATCTTCAGAATGTACTTTTTCAGACCAGTGTAATGGGAACAAGTAGTTCAGCCATTTTCTGCTGGTATATAAGACAACCTATGAGGCCAGTTTGGATTATGTCTGGGAACCCTGCTGAGGGAAATACTTTCATAAACATCTAAAAAATACTTGTTGGGCTCTCAACGCATATACGGTATCTCATTTTCATATCCAAGGTAAGATTCTATCAGATCATACCCTGGAGTAACATGATACTAAAATCCTGATTTATATCAGTCATCCAGAAAGTAATGAGGGTTGATAACTATACTTTGAAAAGTAACATGCCTAACATTAGAACATTAGAAAATAATAATAATGAAGACTAACTCCAATTGTTGCTAGTTCACAATTAGCAAGAAGTAATTAATTACTCTGTCTTTGACAAAGATCCCAACCCCTGGCCTGTCTCCACTGATTCCTTCTTTATAAATTTCAGCATAGCTGTTTTCACTGATGTATAGAAGATCCTATTGACATTAGCTAGATCATTGGATGGTTTCACTGGGTTCAATGCTAGCTCAAGCCACAATGCAAACTCAGTCCTGCTGAATGAGCTCATTAGGTATATCAATAACTTGGACTCAGAGCTGGAGGCCTGAAATGGCAATTGCTGTGGTGGAATGAGATCATTTTGTTTACAACAGAACATTGTTTGAAATGTATTTCTTGCTGCAGAGAACAACACCATAAAAAACCCTGCTTAGACAAGGAAGCTGTTACAGGAGTGAAACTCCTTTTCTGGCTGAAAGGCCTATGTTTTCCTATGCAAATATAGCAAAGCCCAGAAATTAGCAATGACTGCTAAATTAACACACTTGAAGAGCTTGGCTGGTTCTAATAGGCAGTCAAATGGTCTTGTTACATTGTAATGGTGCCAAGCTAATTGAAGTGATTACTGTTGCTCATGAGCAGCCCTTTTGAAGTAGAAGTCTTTGAAATTATCCATAGACATTAAGTGTCAGACAGTATTGTGTAATTATACTTTGTAAATGCTGAATGTCATAAGGCATCACAGGTAATTGAGGTTTACAGAGAAGAGCTTTATCTAAACCTAATTGGGCATCAACTCTTTGTCACTCTTTCTAAACCTAATTGGGCATCAACTTTTTTTTTAACCAAGGGACACTCTCCAGCTTTATAGCAGCCCTCTCTGACTTCACCATCAGATAACAAGCAGATAAATAGAAAAGTTGATCCTTCAGCCCCAGACATTTTTCTCAGTCCATCACCAAATGTACTGTAAGGAACATATGTGGACGTGATACAGGCAAACCTTCTTCATTCAGTAATAGGATGCATTATATCTAAAATAATTTCTATAAGAGACATGCTCTAGGAAAGACTACACTCCTGGAATGTAGGCCTTTTCCCGCATGATGATGCTCTCCTGCGTCATCCCATCACAATCCCGGCAGTGCCTCTGCTGGGATGGGAGCATGTTCCCAACACTTCTCTCTGTGCGCAACTGGTTGCTTGAGGAAGGGAGTGTGAAGGACACATCTGTCTTTCTGTACTGGAGCTATCTTTCTTTGCATAGCACAGTAGGGGAGGAATCATGTAGATTGCGCTTCCAGCCCTTCTGCAGGGGTGACTGCAATGGAAGGTTTGTGTGATCGGGAGTCATTGACAGAGTTTCTCCATCAATGATATAGCATGTAATCGTGCCAGCTGGTGACAGAAGAAGGGTGGGACCATGATGACATTATGTGCGCTCAAGTCCTGACCCCATGCTGGGACACTGTTGTCATGTGGAAAGGGCCATCCCAAATAAAGAATGATTACATTGTCATTCAACATAGGGATATCTTGTCAACATAGATGCCAAGCCTACAGTGTGAGAGAATGATCCTCAATCATCTGTTGAGTTTTTTTTTCTTTTGATGTGCGTGTGTGTTTCAATATATGAAGTGGGGATGGAAAGAATGTTTAAAAATACTTGAAAATGGTCAAAAATGGGTTTCTCATGTGTTGGGGACATCTGAATGTTGGCAATTTTGGACTCTGTGGAAAAAAAATGAAAAGTTTTTCCACAGAAAATGGCTCTTTCTGCATAAAAATAGCATTGCTTCATGAAAAAAATCTTTTTTCCCCCCCGTAGAAAACCTGTTTTCTGTGCAGGAGTGTTATTTATTTTTTGGGACAGAAAATACTTTTTTTAATTCAAAAAACTTGTTTTCTGTGTAGCAAATGCAATTTTCTATGCAAAAAACCCCATGCATTTTTTGCACAGTATAAGTCATGAACTGTGAATAGTCTTTAAAAACTGCACACTTCTTAATTACTTTCTCACACTGATGACATGGTAAACTTATTCATTCTTGCACACAAGAGTGAAATTTACAAAGTCTTACATCCCTAGTACAAAAGGAATTGCAGATTATACCTCATTTATTCTTATGGAATTTGTGTGAGAAGTTTCTGAAAGACCAGTTAGGCAGATGTCCTGAGTAGTCTCCTTGTGAGTACGATTCAGATTTGAACCTGAATGCCACCTATGAGAGGCAAAACAAGCTAGCTGTGTTTTGTGGGGATGCAGTACTTTGTTATCCCTTGTGGGGGCAGGCTTTGTAATGTTGCAGTACATGACATTCTGCAGTTAGTTGTGACAAATGTGCAATTTAGTTAGGCAACCTTGAGAAGAAGGGCAGAAAAACATGGTTCAAAACCTCAACATCTTCGGATTCTAGTTCTGAATATGTAAAAGGAATTATAGGAATATGTGGAGAAAGCTCTGATTACTCTGGATTTGTAAGTAATATTCTTGAGCTAATGTGCATTTGGCTTAGCCTGAAGGGGCATCTGTAAGTTTTTCAATGTGGCAGAGAAGCCACCTTGACACTCAACTGATAGTGCATGAACATTGATAGCATGTGTAGCTGAATGGAGGGAGGAGAGACAACTCTGAACATTCCTGGATGACCCCTCACACATTTGGAAGTTTGTGTCTCTTTGGGCTAAAGAGAATAGATAGCCCTATTTAACATTCTAAGTCTGTATGTGGCTATGGAGAGGGGGTAAAATAAACAGATACAGAGAGTCAAAAGAGTAAGATAACAGAAACTACAGATACTCCTGTGTGGAAAATATCTCAATCTTGTATCAACTTGAAATGTGGAGAGGACATCACTAGGCATATACAAAAAAAGGAAACTGAAAGGACTCACACTTATAAGATATATATGAATCTCCAGGGGTCTTTTCATATTATGAAATTATAGTGTGACGATTCCACTTTAATTGTCATGACTACATCCTATGGACTCCTGGGGGGTATGTAGTTAAATGAGGCATGGGAGCTCTCTGGCTCAAAATTCTAAATACCTTTTCTTAAATTGCCAATCTCAGGTTTCCATAGGATGCAATCATGGCAGGTAAAGGGAAATCATAACACTATGATTTTGTAGTATGCAGGGGTTCCCAGAACTCTGAATCTGTAGAGATAGGGAAGGCATTAGTAGACAGTTGTATAGTTTCTTTTCTCTTGTCCTTTTCTATTTTCTTTCATTCCCTGTGACCTGGTGGTCCACGAACTCTCCCTTTGTCTTGCCTTTTTTAAATACTACAAATAACTTTATTGTATGTACTCTTAAAGGTTCCAGTTTATTGTTTTGGGGCTGGTATATTGTAGATCCCTGAAATGAGTACTGACATAGCTATACAAAGAAATCCAACTGTGAATTGTCCTTCATGAACAGTATGGACCTGTAAGTTAGACCATGATCCTGGATCAGCAGGGCCTAATCTTAGTTGTTTATACCCAGTGCTAAAGGGGCCTTCAGAATTAAATCCCAAATTGATCAGATTATTAGGACCACAGTCATATTCATGAAGGCATGAATATGCTAGCCAAGAATAATGTCGTCTTCTTGTTCTTCTTCAATTTACATGCTGCTTTCTCACATAAATGTACCCAAAGCAGTTCACGAGACAAGGATACCCAAATGAAAAACAGAGCTTCCTTTCAAGGCTATTTATAGAGTTCTTCTACCTAACCATGTGTGAGAATGGATGCCTTTCCAAATATTTAAGCATAAAAAACAGAACAAATTGTGCTTCTGATGTCCACGTCCTTTAAGTGGTATTGAAGTTATTCCAATGCCTTTGAATGGCAGCTGATGAGTTATAGTAGACCCACATCCCCTGAAAGGCAAAGGAGGAGTGGAAACCCTCTGCCATACCAATGGCACATCTGTTGCGGGCATCTTAGACAGAACTTGGGCAAGTTTTTCTCATTAAAACTAGAAATTCTAAACTCTCTCCCCCTCCCATTTCTGTTATGACAATCAATATACACACCAAATGAAGGGAGTAGAGCCAGTGTAGTGTAGTGTAGTGGTTTGACAGTTGGACTAGATCCTTGGAAATCAATGTTTGATTTCTCACTTGGCCATGGAAACTCACTGGATCGCCTTGGGTGTGACACATTCTCAGCCCCAGAAAGCCCTATGATAAGTTTGCCTCAGAGTCACCATAAGTAAAAAACAACAACAACAAAGGGGGTACATCACAAATCTATGTTTAGTGCAGTTTTGAGTGCACATCATTCTTGGGGGCTGGTTTAAAATGGTGTGGATTTTTTTAAAATGCATTTTGCTAAACTTTGGTTGATCAACTCTTTGCTCCTCTGGGAAGTGCCAAGCTGCACTGTTATTTTCTTGTTTCCTGCTGTGTGAATGTTTGCTCCCCCCTTTTTTTTCTTTTTGGATTACAGCTCCCAGAATCCCACTGTGGCCATGTTTAGGTGTTGTAACCCCCTCAAAAAACTTTCCCAAGCTCTGTCCTCTCCCTCTCTATGTTTTGTACAGAATTTAAGGAAGTAAAATTATATTTGTCTATCATTCTTTTTCTTCTGCTGGCTTTCCAGTTTCCATTACTTCAGCACCTTCCCAACACCTTTGGCCCTCCCCAAAGTCAAAGAATCATCATATAACATCACATGGCTAACTTCACATGGTTCACCAGCACAACTCTAATTTCTCTCAGCCCCTCCTTTCTCTAGGATACTCTTCAATAGGAGGGAGGGAATTGCTTGGAGGATGGAATGTTAAAGTAAGAGGATTACCATAAGTAATACTGTGCGCAGCAACAAACTTAGCTTGATATTTATTTGTTTGCCATTCTGACATGAATAAAATATTTAAATTGTTAATCCTGATCTGTTGCCAGTGGATTTCCCAATGGAATTTGTAAGGGTCTGGATGAATACCCTGGAGTAAAATATTCACAATGAGACTATGACACAAGTTTTTTACTGTGTTGTTGGATATTTTCGTAAATATGGCAGTCTCCTGCCCAACTATACCAGCCTGACTGTAACCTGTCCTTCCACAAAACAGAGCCAGGGCCGCAGTGATGAAAGGTGTTCCTCATACTTCAGCTATATTCATGTTCCATAGCCTCAAACATTTCACAGATGAAAACTGGAAGACAGGTGGCCAAGCAACATCATAATGTGGTCAAGATGGCAACATTTATTAATAAGGAAGACCATATAAGCTGGGAGATGTTGCAGCAGTTTGCTTTTGCCTGAGTCTTGTGGAAAACAGATTTCCCCCCCTGCTCTCCTCTCCCCTTGCTGAGTTAATTCAGTGCAAACTACTTTTGTACTTGGAACTCAGTTTTCAGAGACTGAAGTAAGTTGAAGTGGAAGGGGAGATAAACTGAAACATTTTAAAAGTAGCTAAAAAGTGGGATGCCAAGAAGTATAATTGGGACTGTTCCTGACAAACTGAGACAGGGTACGATGTTCCAACGGCTTGTTCACTGAATACAAAGATATAGCTTGCAGACATTTATAGAGATACACTTGGCAACCATATCATGGCCAATATTTACAGCATAAAAATAATAATTTTATGTACTCTTGTATCATGTGTGGGTAGACAGCACTATCAAGACTGGCCCTATCATTAGGAAAAGTGAGGCAATAACATGGCTTCATGGGTGTGTCATGAAAATGTGAGAGACTGCTAGTTATTAAATGTATCATCATCACCATCAAGATCATCATCATCATGAATATAAAATTATTCTATTTTTACTGACAGGAATGAGAAATATCTGCTTGTGAGTTTTCCTGCCTCAGGCACTAAAATAACTTGGCTGGCCAGAGTGTGTGAGGGTGCCATTTACTAAACCTGAAGGAGCAAAATGTCTTGGACCAATCTCGAGTGCTATGGATCTGTGCAAAGAAATATCTGAGTGACACTGCAGTGCAAACCCAAAGAAAAAGATAAATAGAATTTCTGTGGCTCATCAAAAGCAGGAGTGTTTGTATCTAAAATTATCTGCTGAGTCCCAGTTTCATCACACATGGATGCCTCTTAATAGTCAATCTTAAATGTTAGCAGTATAGCTGAAGAGTTTACAAGAAGATTTTAAAAAGCCAAATGTTTGTATAACAAGAGGAAAAAAAACTCTCTTGCATCTTTCTCATCTAGGCAAGATACAGCTCTTTGAATATGTTTTTAGAGCCTAGCAGGGTATACAAAAGGATCTCCAAAATACAGCAAAGAGAAAGATTAGCAACACTATAATAGACAGATGGAATGAAACTCTTTTGATGGCAATAATGGTGCTACGTGAAAGATATACCTCAAGAGCAGAGCATGTAAAGTTATTTTAAGTTCAGTTGCAATTATAAGTTAGGTCTTTTCCACATGGGGTTTTTGAAACGGTGCAGTCCGTCCTCCAAGGAGGATGTCTGCACCTCGGACTGGACTGGGTCGGACCTATTTAAGGTAGATCCATACCTCAGTCCGGTCTGGAACGACCCCAAGTGGTCCTCCAGTGTACTTTTGAAAGACCTATTTCTTTCGGTCTTTCAAAAGCACGCAGCATGCCACTGCAAACCTGCCCCCTTATGCAGATTCGCAGGCTCGCATCAATGCAAGCCTGCAATCTGCCCAGGGGTGGGCTTTAGGCTGGTGAGCTTCAGCGGTTGGTTGAGACCCTCGACCCTCGACCAACCGGAAGCTGCCATTTGGGACGCTGGAGCAGTGCGTATTGATGAGCACGCACCGCTCTGGAGCGCCGTGGACCGAACTGGGGAGCCGAAAGGTCCGGTGAGAAGCGACACAGGACGATTCCTTTGCCCGGTGTGGAAAAGGCCTTAGTTAGTTGCAAACCAAGGGTCTAGAAAGTTAGTTAGTTTAAACCAAGGGTCTAGAAAGTAATTTGCTGCCATTATAGTTACCATTTTAAAAATTCTTAACTTCGTAGGTCAAAAATAATGGTAATTGTTACTTTTAGTTCCTTTTACAGCAGCTTGAACTAGACCATCTGAATCATGTGGTATTCCTTCCCCACCATTTAGTCCAACTACTGTAAAAAGTAATTGAAAAGGTACAGTTACATGGCAAAGGAATATAGGTAGCCTTTGTTAAGTTATAGCAATTTTTAAATGTAGCTATGTCTTTACCACCGGGGAAATGAGCTAATTATAAATCACTCATTATTTGTAACTAATTATCTCAAAGCTTTGGTTATGTAGATTCAGTAAAACTGAGACCCTAAAAATTTTCTAAATAAAATTGGTAGGAATTTAGAGATTGGTAGGACCCATGGAGATCTAATTGCAGAACTTGTCTAGTTTCAGTGTAGATTTGTGTTTTGAAAATTAAATTAAATGAGTTCAGATATTATTGTGACAAACCTGAAATAAAAGGCAACGCTTCATTTTAAATATATGAAATAGTAGCTGGCATTCTGTTCAGCAATTACAGTGTTGCAAAACTGACTTATGACACTACAATTCACTTTTATGGTCATTGTGTCATTGCAGTGATCAAAAGTCCTTTCCTAAACCTACCTTTTAAGCCATGCAACAAAGCCATTCCCTGTTGCTGGAGAATATGGGGTTGAGCGATGATGTGCCCAGCCTTCTTCTTACAGCTGTGTATGCTTTAACAGGCTGGGCTTGATGAATTATCACTCACCTTCATGCTCTCTGGCAACTCAGAAATGGCTGTGTTGGGGTAGAATGTTGCATGGCTTAAAAGGTAGGTATTGGTGGGGAGGGAAGGAACACTAGGATAAGTGACAATGAGACATAGGCCCTTTCTTCATGACATCGCTGTCTCGTTTCTGCCACAGGATGGCAGAGGTCGGCAGGTCACGCTTCCGCATGATGTTGTCGCCATCCCACTGCCATCCTGTCATGGAGTGTCTCACTTGTGCAGTTTTTGCAAAACGGAAAATCCGTTTCATGTCTGTGATCGTGTGGTGCTCCCATCACTTCTGGCCATGTAGAAGCTGCAGAAGTGCATTGGCAATGCTTCCTTCCGTAGCGCAGCAATGGAAAAAGCCCAGCTGCACTGCAGAAGGAAGACGTGGTGCCATTACATTCTCTTCTGCATGGACTGAGTGGGTGCAAAGGGAAGCATTGCTGACATGCTCCCTCCTGGACCAGGGACTGCAGTGAGATGATGCGGAAGAGCATCGTTGTGTGGAAATGGCCATAGTTACATCTCTGTAGTTCAGTCTCGTAGGGATGGAGGGTGATGGGGGCAGTTCACCTTGGGCAGCAATGTTTTTGGGGTGTCCCGGCTTTGTAACCCCACCCCCTGCACCATGGCCATGCCCTTGCATGCCATGGTCACACCTCCACACATCGTGGGCACGTCCTCGTGCATCATGGTCCTGCCCCATGCACCACGGCCATGTCCCCTCCTGCCTCCCTTCCATGCACTCCGAACTCCACCACTGCTGTAGTTATGCCTCCTGGTGCAGGACATCAAACACTGGTGTTGGAAGGGGAAAATATAACACATAGGTACAACAGAGGCAATCTGTGAATTGCATTTGTGAATGGAAACAATGCCAGGAAATGCCATAAAACATAGCACTTGGTAATCATTTTTGTGATTTTTTTGGATTTAGACCATCATATACAGTATCGGAATATCCATCGTTTGTGCAGAATACAATATCCCTAGGTCACTCTTTGTGTGAAACATACACATTTTTTATGGGAAATATACTCTGATATATAGACCTTTTCACACAACAATGCTCTCCCACATCATCCCATCATAGTCTTGGCAGCTATGGGAGTGTATCCTCAGAGTTCCCCTCCACACGCGATGGGCTGCCTGTGGAAGGGAATGTAAGGGACACTTCGTTCTGCACTGCAGCTGGCCTTCCTCCCATGCTGCAGTAGGAGAGGAAGCACATAGACTGTGCTTCCAGCCCTTCTTCATGGCCACCTGCAAAGACAGGGTCACATGATTGGGGCTCATTGATAGAGTTTCTCTGTCAATAATGTAGCCCTCCTCACACCAGCTGGTGATGCAAGAAGGGTGGGACCATGATGACATCATAAGGAAGCATCATCACAGTCCTGCTCCTCTCGTGTGCCCATGCTGGGATTCTGTCAACATGCAGAAAAGGCCATATTTTCATATGCCAAAGGGGAACTATCAGGTGGGATGCTAAATTATCTAATAATGAAGTTGATGGCCATTTTGGTTCACATAGTCCAGGAAAGCTGATTTCTCTCAAAGTAGAATGGACTAATCCTCCAAATGGAAGCAACAGAGTGCATTACTCCATAATAAACGGTTAATGTGCAAGGAAAAAAAAGTGAAACATATGGAAAGAAGGAGAGCAAAACTGAGGAAAAAAATTGGTACTAAATAGAAATGGAGAGAAGCCTTATGACACCTTATAAACTTGCAAGTATTATTTAGCATAAACTTCCATGGATAGCAGCCTGCTTCAACAGATGCATCTGATCCTAAACAATTTTGTATGGAAACAACCTCCTTTGAAATAAGTAGAAGATGTAGAATAGTGTACCTAAGCCTATTCTAACAACAGTCTCCACGCATGGAAGCCAGGGAAAAGCCAGGTCCACAGCCTTGTGATAAGGCAGCTGCGTGCAAAATTTGTCCTATAATAACTTGTAGGACAACACAGGTGGCACTGACAACTGTTTCTGTAATATTGCCTAAGGCCAGACTAAAACAAATCCTAGACAGAATTGGTCAGAAGATGACTTCTCACATGACTGTGGGCTGAGATGTTAGTAGAAAAGGACCACAAATAGCCTCAGAGGCTGTCAAGTTATTTACAACTCAATTTATTTAATTTATGTAAACTGAAGTTATTCACTAAGGAATTAATCAGCAGAGGACTGAACACTGCTAAATTCAGACTACTCCCAATGCTTCAGGTTGTTTTCCCATGGAACTAAAATCTTTTGGGATTAATGATTGTTAATCCCGAATAGAATAAACCCACTGAAACAGTGGGATTCATTTATGCATTGATTCACTGTTCAATAATCATTCAAATGGGTATACTCTGTTTGGGATCAACCAATAGGATTCAGGTCATTTTCACTGATCACTAATTATTTTGTCCCCCCTCAAATAGTTTTTTTGTGTCTCCCCACCCCCCAGGGGGGGCACCATAGAATCCCAGAACGAGTCTAAGGAGAAGAAGCCTGAAGAAGTTCAGAAGCAAAGACTGAAAAATGGTGCAGGCTGTGAGAAGTTTTCTGGGTGAATCTCTCAGCAGTTTGACATAGTGATCAAGGGTGGTGTGATGGAACCGTCTCCAGGTTCACCTTGCAGTACCAACCCTGAGGCTTCTATTATTCAACTTGCCCCCCCCACCTTCAGGATCTCTCCCTGGATCTGGTACTTGGACCTTAAGCTGACCTCTCTCCTAGACAAATGGCTGTGTTGATCAAAGGCTCAATGTGGCAATGCATGACTAGTTTTCCATATTAATTACTAAAATGAAACAACTAGACAAGAGATGTAGAACAGTTAAAATTTATTATATAACAAATAAAATAAACATCTAGGCCTTTGCTGGTTGTATATACAAAGAGTACACTAACCCTTCTGTTACGAACCAACATTTTACCCTGAATTTTCTACACATTCTCAGCAACCTCAAACCTGATTCAGCTGTTTTTCATTCCCAACTTCCTAATTAATTTCTATAATTTTTTTGACCCTCTAACTCTGTTTCAGCCTTTCCCCAACTCTTCCAACAGAAAGCCTGAAGGCTATAGCCTTTCCTCCATCAGTTAGCATCCTGAAGTCTGTGACTGGCTGACTTTAAATAAGCTGGCACAACTTCTTGCTTCACAGGTGGTGATGGAATTCTTATCTCTAGTCCTCACTATGTGGATGTATAGGTTTGTCTGGATCGTGGCCACTACTGATATCAACAGCTTATGTTCTCAGCATGCCAAGTTAGTCAGGATCAACTTCAGTACTTGACAGCTTCAAAGTACAGAACTGTCATGCATTTTTGGTCCTTCATTCTGACACTCTTCAGGAGTGGCAGGTGGTGTAATAATATTTAACTTTCTTGTAATGCCCAAAAACAAGGCTACATTGAGAGGGCTTCAAGCTATTTCAAGAAGTCTTTGGGCCACCTGACTGCTGCTGGTACCACCTAAAAATCTACAGTAAGGTAAGCCCACTGGAGGAAGCTCATTGTTAAGGTCAGAAACCCAGGCGGCAAGGCAGCCCAGAGAAGGGAGTGGGAGAGACAGCAAAGTCCAACTGGGAGGAGTCAAAGCAAGCAATTGCTCATAGGCAGTCCATTTACCTAAGCCAGAGCGACAAGCAAAAGCCATAGTCAGAGTCCAAAATCCAGGGGTCTGGAGCCAAGAGATCAATCCAAGGTATCATATCAGGAACAGGCAAGGAGAAGGCTTGTAGAAAGTTTTACACAAGCAAAGGAAGGCTTCTAGGCAGGCAGTTATATAGCTCAGGCACAGGTGTGGCTGGTCACTGCTTCTTGAACTTAATCAAGGAAGCCTCCTTTTGCTCAGCTCTCTTGAGTCTCTGCCTAGTTTGAGGGCTGATTGGCACAGGCTCCAAACCATCTTCAGAATTGGATCCCTGTTGCCCTCAAGGAGCAGGCAGAGGAAGGTCCGAGCCTGCTTGGTCCCTGGCAGCAGGGGGAGCTCTGAGCTGCAGGACATATCTCCAGCCAGAGCCACAGGGACCAACAGCTGCTGCTCATCATCAGCAACTCTGACAGGGGCTTCAGTTATCACAGTCATCGTGAAAGAAGGTCACTCTGAAAGAGAGATGTTGCTTTTCAGAGGGTAAAGGCTTATTAACCAGTGGAGAAGACCCCTTTCAGCTTCTATCCATGTCATTAATTAGGCACTTGTATTATATTGGCTATGACACTTTCTGCCTCAACTGCCATTCCCTAGTCTGTAAACCTATAAGCTTACAGTGGCTTCTGGTTGAACTCTTGACCACCTGTGCCTATTGGAAATGTGGCTATACAGTCCCTAGACTGCTTTCTATATCTCTCTATATATATGAGGGTTGGGAAACCTTGGAAGATGTGGGATAGAGATGCAAATCATTGTTTAGCTTATTCTTGTATGCAAGGACAAAGGATTTCAAATGTTTTCTCCTCACTAGCTCAGATTATGGGAATATTTGTGCACTTTTTCAGATTTTTTTCAGATTTTTATATTTTTTCTGGTAAAAATTTCATTTGAGCAGACTGTTGACAATATTTTAGACATGGCATCTCAATGCAGACAGCCAACATGGTGTAGTGGTTTGAGATTCTCTGCTTACTATTAAAACCCATACTCGGTGATCTTGAGTGTGTCACACACTCTTAGTCCCAGAAAACTCTGTGATAGGATCTCCATAAGTTGGAAATGACTTGATGACACACAACAACAACAACTGCAACATACTGCAGATCAGAATGATTGAAAATGCTCTTTACCTTTCTAGGCTGGGGGCCATTTCTCCCCCCTCCCCCCGCTCTCTTTTTCTCTCTTTTATTTTCTGTCTCTCTCTCACACATAGACACACATATATTGGACCCACTGAGAACTGAGCATGAGCTATTTTCTGGGCCTTTCCACAATCTCATAATCTAGTAACTGCTAGGAATGAACAGATCTATAAAGCTGATTTCCAAAGATTTAGTCCTTTCCCACCTGCAAATCCATTGCATTTCAGTTCCGTGTATCTTTTTTTAAATGAAAAAAAAAATCCACATCTTTCAGGAGGTATTAATAGAGACATTAATGGACATATACCCCCCATAGACTAAGGTGTCTTTGTACACACTTTAGAGATGACTTTTTATGGGAGTTTTTCAATTTTTTTTTTCTTGGAGGAATACATTGCAAGCCCGGAAGTGCACAGATTTCCACCAAAATCATGCTTGTTTCTGTGTTCAATCCAGAAGTTACAGACAGAGTAAATCCACTGGGAGAATACCAATCATAATAAAAATTCTTTAGAGCACATTTTTCACATATCTCTAATGGGAGTTTAATTGGATCACCCTGCTGTTTCAACTAGGTTTCCTTGGGAATATCTCTTTAAGGTAATGTCTCCTGCAAACAACTTCAAAAACATCTACAGTAATCCTCCCTTATGTACAGGGGATATGTTCCAAGACCCCTCTCTGGCATATACCTAAAACTCCAGATAGTACCTGACCCTATAGTATATGTTGTTGTTGTGTGCCTTCAAGTCATTTTCTACTTAATGGGGACATTAAGGTGAACTATCATGGGATTTTCTGATGCCATTTCTACATTACACTGTTATAATGCTATTATTCCACTCAACATCCTGTGGAATTCTGGGGTTTGTAGTTTACTGAGGCCAAAGAGTTCTCTGGCTGAGAATTCTAAATGCCCCTTCCTAAACTTCACACCCCAGTATTCCAAAGGATGCTGAAAGTGAAATAATAGCACTATAAAAAGTGCAGTGTGGGAATGGCCTGAGACTGAGAGTGTGTGACATATCAAAGGTCACAGAGTGGGTTTCCATGGCCAAGGGGGGATTCAAATCCTAGTCTGCAGGTTTGTAGTCCATTGTTCAGACCACTACATCATGTTAGTATTTAGTATCCTAAAAAGCTAGAGGCTACCTCTGGTGAGCTGTTACTTGTGATGATGTTGGTGGAGGGACAGTTGAAGTAGGGAGCAGGCAGAAAGACAAGGTGCCAGTGGCAGGACCCAGGGCAGGCTGTGTAGTTGCCTTCATCTGGATGCCAGAGCTTTCCATTTAATATTTTCAGACCACAGGTAACTGAAACTGTGGAAAGCAAGACCACAGATAAGGAGGGGTTCCATGTATTTATGAATATTGTGTTTGTATGTATGCAAGTTGCCTCCTTCTTTGTCCAAAAGTCCCATGTCAATGAAATGGAAATTTTGGTGTAAACACAGAAACCCATGAAACTTCAGGCCAGCTCCACTGAACACAGAATAAGCTGTCATGCAACCTGAAATGAAGAAAAGTGTCTACTGCATTTAGATATCTAGGAATTTAGGCTAAAAGAAGAAAGGAAGTCCCTTTATCCTTCGTACAGTAGCTTTTTGCAGTTTCTTGTGAGGCAGCACACAATTTGCACAGGTATGCAGGTTAAAAGAAAAACCTTGCAATTTATTTGCTTTCCATTATTTGTTTATTTACTGTATTACAGTGGATTTTAGGCCCAATGAATATTTTATCAATCCATTCAGTGTAGATTTTTTTTGGAATAAAGATTTGTTTTGTCCCTTCAGCAAATAATTACATTGTCGGCACGGCATCTCATTCCAGATCCTGACCCTTGGCCAGAACAAGCTCACTAAAAAGAGGAAAAAATGGAAAATAAAATTCAGAGGCCCTGGAAAATGGCTTACTTGTATCTACTACATCTGTACTTGATTTCTAATGCTTGTTATGATAAGCGTGTCTTACATACTGCCTATATGTTGCTGAACGTTTCTGGATACAATCTGTATACCACAAAATTCATGTAGAGTTTAAAAGATGAGTGGGAAATATGTTGCCTTCCAGATGTCATTGGATTGCATGTTCTAAAATCCCCCATTATTACCTATGCTGTTACCCTGTATTATGGGGGTCCCAAGAGGGACGCCCAAATAACCAAGCAAAAATACAAGATGGGGAAATTAACTCGAGCACTCTCTTAAGCTAACGAGAGGCAGGGTAACTTTAGCTGGGATGTTTAACCCTATGTATACAGCGTCAGGGCAGAAGAGCAGCCAGACAAGTTTAAAAGTAACAAAGATGATAGCTTTATTAAGGGACAAACAACAAAGGAGACACCACATGCACATGACTAACTAGAATGGAAATGGGAGTTTTCGGGGGGAAATGGGTGATACGACACCTTATCTCGTAGTCCTGGAGAGAAGTGGAGGTTGCAGGGAAGAAAGCTCAGCAGAGTTCGCTGAGGGGGCGACTTGCTGGACAAACCGACAGCAAGGCAGGATAGCAGTCCGGAGTGTTCTGAGGTGTGCTTGGAATTGGGGACTTTTTATACGGTGGATTGTGCCTACAGGCCATGCCATGCTCAGTGAGAACAAAGAGAATTTTGGAGCGGGACAAAAGTGTTGGAAAAGATCAGGTATTACATGATGAGCTTAGCGCTAGATGACAATAGTATAGCCAGTATGCAAATGGCTCAGCATAAAGAAAGTGCCGGCTCTCGGCTGAGCGTCTTTGTGTAAAGTCGTGCCTAAGCAAGGTGTGTCTGCAAGAAAATGGTCCCTGAACCAACGGAGAGGCATTAATCTGTCTGCCTAAATGGGGATTGGAATGTCCAACCATTAACGGCCGCGCCTGTTTACGTGCTTGTCCGGTGGCCTCGCAAACATGTGGAGCAGGGTGGCAGAGAAAGGTCAAATGGAGGCCAATTAAGTTTGATATCAAGAGATATCTAGTGCTATCGCCAGGTATGTCAGAACCGTGGTAACAATGCTGACTAGGACAGGCTGCTGGAAGATGTAGTCCAAAAACGTCTTGAGGCCCATATGCTCTTTATCCCACCACTTTAAAAGGTACATTCCTTTAACAGACTCTCCAGATATTTTTGTATATTTAATCTGGAATATCAGCTGTATCCAATACTGGAGAATCTACAAGAAGGTCTAACATTTTAATTGGCTTCAGTTCTCAATTCTGTAAAGTATAGCTGAAAATGTGGAACTCTGAATGCCCTGAACTTAACCAACTTTCATGAAGATTTGAGGGAATTCTCTTTTATTCAGTATAATTCGTCACCAATTCCTATGAGTATAAACAGCATGCAGAGATAATCCTCTTGTTTGTAAAATATAGATATGACGTAATCCATGTCAAAATTCATCCTGTAGTTCTGTCTTCAGTTTCCAGTAGTTCTTCAACATGTTACTTGATTATTAATTTAAAACCACTTATTTACTGCTGTTAATTCCCATCAAGTCAGTTTTGGCTTACCACAACCCCATGAACGAGAGGCCTCTAGGACAACAGCCCCTGCTCAAATCCTGCAATTTTAGATGTATGGTGTTTTTGACTGAGACCCTTTCCGCACCAGGCAATTAGAATGGGGCAGTGCATCCTCTCACAGAGGTCATCTGCACCTTGGAGAAGACTAGGAGCAGACTACTTATCATAGATCCACACCTCAGTCCACTCCAAAATGACCCCAAGTGGTCCTCCAGCATGTTTTCTAAAGACCACAAAAAACAGGTCTTTATTTTCCTGGAACGCACCATTGCATTCCTGCTCTCTTGTGCAGATTTGCAGGCTCACACCAATGCGAGCCTGCGATCTGTGGAGGGCGGGCTTTAGGCGTTGCAAGCTTCAGTAGTTGGTCGGGACCCACAACCAACCGGAAGCTGCCATTTTGGAAGCCGGCAGCCACCATTTTGGAAGCTGGAAGCTGCCATTTTGGAAGCCGGAGCAGTGCGGATCTACAGACCTCGCACTGCTCCGATTTGCCCTGGACCAAGGAGGAGCCCTGCGGAAGGGCTTCAGGGACAGTCCGCGTTGCTTCAAACCCCAGAAGGAGTGGTAAGTAACAGCACGGAGCGATTCCCTCACCTCATGCGGAAAGGGCCTGAGTTTATCCACCTGTAATTCAGTCTTCCTCTTTTCCTTTTGATTCCCAATCTGTGGTATACTATATCAAATTTATGCTCCATCTTTCCACTACAAAGTATGCTCAGATGCCTAAGAATGAAGTTTTTTTTTTTAAAAAAAATATGATTAATATTAAAATATACAAGCTAATGCATTAAAAATACAAAAAATAGCTGGCACAATAATTGTTCTGCAACAGAAAACTAAAGCCTTTATCACCATGCTCTTTCTATCAAATGTCCCAAGGAACTTCATTGGTAGCATTGGGCTGGCTTAACAGAGACCAGGGCTGTCCTCATGGAAGTGGTGTTGTCTGTCTCTAATTTATTAATGTCAGCAGTGTGACAATTTTGAGTCTCTGTTGATCTGAGTTCAAAAGTGGGCAAAACCCCAGCTGGCAAGTGGCTTTTTTGGTTTTTGTTTTGTCTTCAGTGTAACTCTTCTTTTCTTCTCCATTAATTCTGGAAGCCATAAAAAGCTAGCTCTATACAAGGCTTGGTGGTTTGCTTACAAAGGAAGAGCAGATGACTGCTGTTTACTTCCTTCCCAATGGGGATCACTTTTCTATTAGGATGACAAAAAGAAAATAAGCTGAGGTATAAGCAGGGTAAACCATAGTCATCTGGGTGTATTTCTGTGGCAGCCCCATATATACACCCTCACTTTATCCTTCCTATTTCCTCACTTATCAAATATTTATTGTCAACAATGGGCAGTTCTATCTGCACACATTGCAATTGGATAATGAGATAGTTAGGTTTACTTCTGTTATTGATGGCAAGTGCTGATGGCATGAATAATTTCCTGTCTTTTCTAAATGGAATTTAATTATTGATGCTTTGTTTGGGCAGTGATAAAGGTGTTAGCAAAGGACTACACCACAGCTGTATGGTCGCAGTGATACTTGAAATCATACCTAGAGCTGATTGGCTCACTGTCTCCACTAACTTCTCATAGATATTGCCATGAATTGGAAGCCACTGTGCTAACCTTTTAGATTTTCTCTACATTTTTTTCAAAATAGAGGCTTCCATGATTCAGATTTTTGTCTCTACCATAAAAGGGAGCATTTTGCCCTGCCATTGTGATCAATGTAATGTGTGGAATTGTGAACTTAGCTAAGCTGTCTAGCTGTCAGAACATTAGTAGTGGGAGGAAGGGAGTGAGAATCAAAGGCAGGTAGGGAGAAGGGGAAATATTCATAATATGACTGGAAACACATAAAAGTGCTTTTTTGGTCCTTTGTGGGATGTTTTAGGAGTCAGAGTGGTCATTTCATGCAAATGAGAGGCTGAGCAAAATATGTGTGCATATGCATGTGTGTGTTTAAAGTATATGCATCCCATCAACCTGTTTTAAAATTATGTGTTCATCTTTCAAGTTTCTTAAAAAGATCAGCTTCTTTCTGCCCTCCCTCCCTCCCTTTCTTTCTTTCTTTCTTTCTTTCTTTCTTTCCTTCTTTCTTTCTTTCTTTCTTTCACCCTTTTGCAGGAAGGTATCCTCCCAGCCTGGGGATGTGAGAGGAGTGGGACTGCAATGATGCTTCTGCATGATGTCGCAGTCCTGCCCTTCTCACATCGCGAGCCAGAGCAATCGTGGGGTATATCATTGATGGAAAAACTCTGTCAATGACCCTTGATTGCACGAGCCTTCTGTCACAGCCAGCCATGCAGAAAGGCTGGAAACACAATCACGCACTTCCTTTCCCATTGCAGCATGGGAAGATGGCTGGCTGCAGTGTAGAAGGAAGAGGCATGTCCCCTACACTCCCTTCCACAGGCAGCCAGTCAAGTGTGGAGGGGAGTTGGTGCTGCCAGGATTGCGATGATGCATGAGTGCATTGTCCTGTGGAAAGGGTCTTTCTTTCTTTCTTTCTTTCTTTCTTTCTTTCTTTCTTTCTTTCTTTCTTTCTTTTCAAATATCAATGGTGAGTTTCACTGATTTTTAAAATAATTTCAGTGTGTTTAACACTTTTGTACCTCAGCCTGCAGAAAATGGCATGCCACTGAAATAGTGTGGTATAGTGGTTAGAGAACTGGTTTTGGATTCAGGAGGTCCACATGCAGATCCCTACACAGCCAAGATGATTGGATGATCTTAGACTGGCCACTTTCTCTCTCACTCTGCCTTATCTCTCAATGACCTGGTGAAGAGGAGGCAAGCCAAGATATCACCTTGAGCTCTTTGGGGGAAAGATTGGCTGTAGCTATAATTAAAGAAATTGTTGTGCACAGCAAGTCGTATTTGATGGTGGTGGCAGGTTTCAACTGAAACAGCATACAAAGACTTGCAACTGGCAGTTGGACATTTATAGTGGTGGAAGAGTATGGATTTGTAATGCTGAGCACTTTTTCATCCGCATGATGGATTTTAATTTGGCTATTTTTATGTGTTTTGGATGAATTGCTACTCCTTTTAGATTGCCCGGGACAGAGGCAGTTAAAAATCTAGCTTAATAAATCCTCAGCACACATAGAACACGATGGATGGTCTCATTATGAGGCTACCATGTCTTGCAGCTTTGCAGCGGTCCCATGAATCTAGACAGATGAGTCTTAGGTTCATGAGGAACTGTGGGATAATTCACATTTTTAAGGATAGACTAATGTGCTGGAAGAGATGTCCCCTTATGACATTCTTGTGTAGCACATACATAACAATAATAGTGGAATAGCATCGAAGATCACACTGTGAGCCTCCTTCTGGATTCTCCACTGCCCTCTTGCCCCAAGAAGATGCATCTGTGTGGAATAGTCTGCTCTCCACACATTTTGCCTGCTAGTCTCCAAATCCACCTAATCAAAGTACCACACTAGCCTGGCAAGATAAAAGACACCACCAAAATGTCTTTTTCCCTAGTTACAGTTAGTGAATCTTACATTTGCCATGCGGTTTTCTTTCAGCCGCCTACCACTTCCCTTCTTTGCCTTAAAAAAAAAAAAAACTGAGGAAGGACTGTCAATGAAACACCACCGCCATATTCATGCAGAAGATCAAGTACATGCAAGATCAATAATGTAAAAAAAAAAAAAAATGGATGCAGAGAGAGAGAGAGAGAGAGTGGGAGAAAGAGAAAAAGAAGATCTCAGACCAATTATTTTTCTACAAAATACTTTCTCTGACAACAGGGGAAGCCCCCAAAGGGCAGCGTGTAACAACGGTGCCTAATTAGAATGATTTCAGTGTAATCATTAACTAGCATCTAACACCTACGAGAGTATTTCTGTTTAAACTAAAACATGACCCGCCTGGTGGAGAGGCCTTGTAAACTGTCTACGAAATAAAAATGTGACAGGAAAGGTCAGAGCGGCACTCATTTGAATTTCAAGCAGGGAGCGGACTCCACAGTCGCTGTGTGAACAGCGGAGGGTGGCTCAGTGGCTCTTTTTGGGGTGGGTGCATGCGGTGGGGGGAGAGTGAACTTTCCCTGCCAACAGTAGCAGTTGGGAGAAATCCTCCAGGACTAATTACTGAGGCTGCAAAACAAGTATGATTTTTTCTCCCCTCTCTCCCTCTCCCTGTGTCTCCCTCCTCTTTGGATTCAGTCAAAATGTTCGCATCCTAATTGCCCCATGTCAAAGAGGGGTATGTGTGTGTGTGCGCTAAAAATTCTTTGTTGCTCTTGCAAGAAGGAAGGTCACCCATGGAGAAAGCAATGTGTTGCCTTGTGGCAGGCGAGCTCTAGCCACCTGCCAGGGACAGCTTCTTTGGAGGTCTTTTCCTAATCGCATCTCTCCTTGTCAAAGGAAGAGAAGAGGAGACTAATAAACTCTTCCTCCCAGCTGACATGTTGCCTTCCTTCTGACGGAGCTGTATAACTCTCCCCCTTCCACAACAAAGATCTTGATTTGCAGGTCCCTGGTGAAAGTGAAGGGAGGGGTAGAAACTGTAAATGTTCAGGAGAGGGGAAAGGAAAATGAAAGCACTGTTTTTTTTAAAGGAAGTATTTTAAAGAGCTAGACATTGTCGTCATTGCAGACAAACAAGAGCAACAAAACAACAACCTAGACTTGGCAGGGAGGGTGTTATTTATTCATTAGAAAGAGTTGCAAACATACTGCCTGCCCCTCCTACATACAGCTCTGTTAGCAGGATAGATCTGCTTTTTGTAAAAAGTGCAGCAGCCTCGCAGAAAGCAAGTGTTGTCCCTTGTGTTCTTACTCACCTCCTATGCCTTTTAAAAGTGCGATAGATGCACAGGGATTTTTACACTCTTGGGAGATGTTTTAAAGCTGAACCATAAAATGGATTACAACTGTACAGTGCTAAAGGCAAGATTTGCTTGCCTCCTTTCCTGGTGTTAGAATGTTCTGTTCTTGATGTAGTAGCAGCTGGTGGCTTCTTTGTCAGCAGGGTGGTGAATCTGAGCTGGATCACAGTCTAAACTTTAAAGGAGATACACAAGGGGCTGAACCTCTTTTGGAGTTCAGCATCTTGGATAGATCTTTTAAAGTCTGGACTAAAACTTGGAGTAGATTGGCTACCCCACTGACATGGCACTTACCAGCTACCACTGCCTTCAGGCTCAGTCAGAACGAGGTAGGACATCACAGGTGTGGCATTTGTTTTGGAGGACATGTTCGGGTGGCAGACACTGATGGACAGCCACATAGCAGCATGGAAATGCATATTTTGCAGCTGAGTTAGGCTTTATGATCCATCTTGGGCCCTTTCACACTATACAAGTATGGTATTATGATTCTGCTTTAAATGGGATCCTGGGATATTTGATGTGGTACTAGAGCTTTCTGGCTGAGGATTCTAAATGCCACTCTCTAAACTGCAGATCTCAGGATGCACTTTTGAGCCACCACAAGGTGGGAGGGGTGCATAGGGTGCCATGTGGAAATGTTCAACTACTTTTGTCCTTTCCACACTTTGTTGTGTGAAAAAGCTGGGATTGAAAGGCATTTAACTGGCATTGTCATCACTTGATGTAGTCACAACATACTTAACACTGTGAAGATACAAAATGGTTCTTATTACTGCAAACAATAAACAGATAACAACAAACTGGCAGCTGTTGGTTTCATAAATCATCACCCACTTTGCTATGACATGCTCAAATAAGCACTAGTGGGACCTACTGCCTCCAGAGGTCACATGAGTAGCTGAATGGAATCCACTTAAATGAAAGTTCAGTGTCGCATGGTTTCAGATTAAATCCAGTGGGCCCTCCACTTTCATGGGTTCAGTGCTAGTGGATCTGATTATTTGTGGGTAATTAATTAAAAAACCTTACTCTATTTGCAGCTGCCAGGAAAAATGTATGTTCTCTCTAGGAATCTCTAAGTCCTCCAGCATGATTCTATGGACCCACTTCCTCTGGAAGCTGACAGTAGATTTGTCTGAAGGGCCTAGAAATTCCTAGAGAAGGGTTCTCAGGGGTTTTTTTTAAATGTGATTTTTAGTTTTATTTGTGTTTTTTCCACTTTCATGGGGATCTTCAACCCCCACAAAAAGGGAGGGCTCGCTATATAACTACTTTTAGAATGCCCCTGTATCTGTTGGAGACCATATCTAAGCATCATGTGGTATTTTGTCAAAGGCCAAGGAACTATTAAAGGAAGTCCAGGATAAAAGTTGCTTGAAAGCAGTAGTCAGGATGGACTGTAAAGAAAATCCCAAACAATAAATACCCCCACTTTTGAGTATGTCATTACAAAATGGAAAGAATATGGACCAACCCCAACTGCATGTACAGGAGGCCATCTACCAAAGCTCAGTGACTAGGTGAGGAAGACAGTCAGAAAATCAAAAAAGAAAGCAATGTTGACTCTGAAGGAGCTGGAGCTAAACTGGGAGAAACTGCCCATGGGGCAACTATTACCTGGACATCCCAGGCTGGGCTTTATGGAAGAGTGGTGAGAAGAAAGCCATTGTTGAGACAAAACCTGTATTTGGATTTTGTAAAAAGGCATGGGGGCAACACAGCAAATATGTGGTAAAAAGAGAAGAAGAAAGAAAAATGATGATCTTGGTCTTGTCACGTGTGGTACAAAGCCAACAGCCCCCATTGAGAATACAATCCCCATAGTAAAGCACGGTAGAGGCAGTATCATGTTGTAGGACTGCCTTTCCTTAGTTCAAAATGGGAAATGGGTTAAGATTGAGGGCAAGATGGATTGAGCCAAGCACAGGGCAATTCTAGATGACTGTTTCAGGCTGCAAGGAAACAGTGGTTGGGGTGGAAGTTCCTTTTCAGCAGGACAGTGACCCTGCACGAAGTCAGAGTAACAATGGAGTCATTTAAAAACAAAAAGTTAAGTGTCTTAAAATGGATCAAAGTCTAGATCTCAGTTCAAATATAAATCTGTGACAAGTCTTGGCATTGCAATCGCAAATGGTTTCTATCCAACCTGACAGAGTTGGAGCAACTTTGCCAACAACAAGGAAGAAAAATGGCAGGATCCAGATTATGGAAAGTTCATGGAAATTTACTGAAGACCTGCAGCTGTAATTACTGTGAAAAGTGTTTCTACCAAGCATTGGTTGGGAGCGGGGGAAGGATGCTTGTTTATTTTATTCTATTTATTAAAATATTTATATCCTGCCCTACAGCCACAGATTTCAGGGCGGTGTGAGTCAACATGAACAATCACAAGTGCCAGATTGTTTTTGTTTATTTAACTTTTATGTCACAATGAAACTATTTTGCACCTTCACAGGGTTGTGTATCTTGTGAAGATCAAGCAATGCCAATTAAATCCATTCCAGTTCCATAATATGCAAAAAAGTCAAGTATGTGTGTGTGTGAATATTTCTGTAAAGAAATGTATATGAAAGTTAGTAGAGTACAAGGCTTCTGAATGTAACTGTGTGTTTGTTTTGGGCTGGGAGGAAGTTTGAGGGGACAATTTAAGGAATTCATATGCTGCCCTGCACTATTAATAGAGGACTTACATTGCAGGGCTGCTGTAAACTATTCTCTCTTAGAGCAGCCCTGTAATCTTCAATAGTGGTAGAACAGGAAAATACACAGCAGAGTTGTTGTAGGCTACTGGGCCTTTCCCCACTACACTGTTATAGTGCTATTATTCCACTTGCAACTTCCTGTGGAATTCTGAAGTTTGTAGTTTACTGAGACCAAAGAGCAATGTAGGGTGGAAAAGCCGTACTGTCTCAACACAACCTGCAATAAAGGCATATTTATAGCAGAGGTAAGGAACTTGAAGGACTTCATGAGCTGTCTCCTCCAGAGATATCTCCTTGGGCAGTCCTTCTCTCACCTAGTAAGTGGAGGGAAGAAAACTGATGTACCAGTTGGAACCACAATGCCCAATTGGAACAGCAAATGATGGCCAAAGGGACTCAAATAGCATCCAGAAGACCTGCTACCTCAGATACTGGCGGAGTCACACACTGGTTTCATTCACAACCCAAGTAGAATGTTAGTAGCAGACATGGGGGCTTAGCCAAGACCTGTAGGAGCTGCTGTATCACTTGTTAACTGAGCATATAGCCACTTCACCAGCCAGTCACTCTGTTAGTTGGGTTGATGTGCGGATGGTCAAAGGATGCAGCTGATGTCCAGAAGAGTACTTCTCCTGGTACTCTTACAATCCCAAGCCAAATTCAATCTTCTGGCAGCTTCAGGAAAGACAAGGGAAGAGTGAAGACAATTGAGCCATGGTCTCAAGCCCACTCATTAATTGTTTCCCCTCTCTTTCCTCCCATTTCTGAGGAGAAGGCTGGGCTTTGGGAAGGGCCAGAATCTTGGCTGAGGTCTCTGGAAGCCAGAATGGGTTGTTCAGCAACCAAATTCAGCCCATGAATTTGAGGTTCCAACATGCAATTGTGTGGACAAAAAACTGCACTGATTTGGAGTGTGCATTTGTTACATTATTTACTTAAAATGTTTCATGCTATTAAGAACTGAGTTAGAAAGATCAAGTATGCTTCTTTTTGCTGCTTCCTTTGGTGGTTTATTTTTTCAGGTGGGGTGGAGAATGAAATGGGATGGAGACAGTCCTAGAAATCTTTGATTTCTACACTGAGTTCTGGGCAGCTCATATGTCTGATCATGGGGCCATTTCTGGGGCTGAGAGTATGTGATGTTTTCAAGGTTGCCCAATGGATTTCCATGGCCAAGCAGGGAATCGAACCCTGGTCTCCAGGGTCATAGTCCTACACTCAAATCAGTACACCATGGTGGCTCTCAGGTAGCTTCATATACGAGCCAGGAAATAATTTGTCCAAATAATGGAGCCCCCATCCTTGTCCCCATCCTTCCTCCAAACTTTTTGCACTTCCTCAAGTCTCAGAATTACTCCAAGTCTGCCAGTAGTTCACTCTCAGGCAAAGCTGTTCCTGATTCCCTTCCCTCCCACAATTAGAAATGGACTATGAAGTGATAACATTACAAGTAAATAATAATACCCATTCTGGAAAGGCCATATGAGTATTCTTTTCCCTCTAAATCAAAGCCCTGGCTCTAGGAATGGAACCTTGATTTTTCAGCAAAATTATACTTTGCTTTCTTTGCCTAACATTAATACCAGGGTCACAAGCCAGAACTAGTTTGATCAATAGATTAATGAAAATACAGCTTGACTTGTTTAGTATGTAGAAGGAACTGTAAACAGTGAAGATCAGTTTTAATTAGTGGGGTGCAGAGGCAAGTGCATGGGTTTATTTTGGAGGTTATTTCAGTTCCAGAGTGGGGATGCAGTATAAAAGATTGCATATGGCTTTGCTTTCTTACAATGACTGTAGTTTTTGTCAGTGTCAATATGAGATATTTTACTGCCTGAAGGGGAATAACAAATGGCGAGCCAACCCTTATCGATTCAAGGTTTTTAGTACCCAAGGGTGTCCAAGCACCTTAGGCAGAAGCGCACCAAGTATATGACACTGCTTCATTCTGCCTAATGATAGGCTGGCCCCACCTTTTTTTTTTGTATTCTTTTTTAACCTGCTTCATAACATGCCTTATATGGGACTATCTGTCATAAAGAAACGTAATTAATACAGAGTGCTGTTGCCAAAGTTCTACAAGAGGCCAGTTCTTTCGAGCATAATGTTTTGGTTCTCTTTAGTCTTCACTGGGTGCTGAGATAGTTCTGCACCGAGTTCAAATAATTTTTAAAGCAGGATTTTTATAGAGTTTGCCTTGTTGGGCTACAATTCTCAGAATCTCCAAACTGGCACAGGCAAACTTCAGGTATCTTTGGTCTTTGTCGCTTTTTACCAGAATCCCAAGACCAACCAGATACCGACAGGAGAGATATAATTAAAACTTAAGAACATGGCCCTTCAGAGCACATTCTGAAGTCTGTCTAGAAGGCCTTTCTGCCCTACACTGTTATGGGGCTATTAATTCAACAATACTGTAGTGGTGTTATTTTTTAAACATCCTGTGGAATTCTGGGGTTTGTAGTTTACTGAGGCCAAAGAACTCTCTGGCTGAGAATTCTAAACTATACTGCAAACCCCAGGAATTCCATAGAATGTTGAAAGTGGAATAATAGCACTATAACAGTGTAGGGTAGAAAGGCCCTAGACTCACTGTTTGATCTCACTTTAACTGTTATGGCTCCATGCTATAGAGAATTATTTCATAGAGAGTTCTAGTGCATTCCCTTGAACTACAGCACTATAACTCCTTAGCAGAGAATCCTAGGTACCTCATCATGCTCCTCAGACCAGAATCCTACAAAATGGGATCATGGCTGTTGAACTGGAATGAAACTGTCATGATTATCTACAGCAGACACATTCTAGGACTTTGTATTCAATAGCAAAACTAAACTGAATTCCAAGCTTGGATTAAAATTGACTGAGGCCCTAAACTTTAACCAGATGGCCTGTTAATTTACCAAACAAACAAGCAAGAACAAAACGTCACAGTTACTGTTTTAATTATTTTGAAAATTATGTAAAACTTCACATTTATTATTTTTTTGATATTTAAGAGTCCCTCTTAAGTTCAATTCAATGAGCTCACAACTCTTACATACAAAAAAACTATGATTTTTTGAAAAATAAAAGTGGCAGAGCTGCTTGATTGTGTAAAACATGTCTGTATTCAACCGTGTTTGTGGTGCTGAATTAGGGTTGCCATCTTTCTTTTTCTGAAAAGACTGTGTGTTTAGTACCTGAGTTTAATTCAGGTAAACCTTCATACTGGGAACAGCTCTACTCCCTTTTTTTTTTTTTAAAGATACTACTGTGACCAATGTCCTGATCTTTATTCAGGAGATTCTGTGGGCCCCTTTCTCACTCAGACTTTCAAAAGTCTGTGAAAACTCTTAATAACCTTGCACACTTGGGTATTCCATATGATGATAGTTTCATAATTATTCTTTTAAATTATTCTTTTCACCCACATTTCATTTGTATGTTTATATTGCTTATCGATTCTTATTTTTTTGCTTTAAACATTTGTTTAAGTGGCTTGAAGGGTCATTGGATTGGCAAATAAAGCACGTGGAAATACCATGATAGAACAGCAAGCGAAATGAAAACTTTCTTTACTGTCTTGAAAAGAAGACAGCTGTATTGAGAGTTTTTTTTAATAAGATGCAAATTTAAATTCAGTCTCTTAATTAATTACTCAGTTAAAAAAGCAGATGTTTAATCAATTAAACAATCTTTCATAGGCTGAGAGCCCTAATTAATGCCCATGTTAGCAAACATTATATAGGAAGCAGCCTCTACAGAGTATAAGAGCAGCTCTTTCAATAATGATCAAAGATTGTGAGGGACTAATCTCTCTAGTTCATGGGATGGAACTGTACGTGGTTTCTTCCTATAGAGATAAACCAAAAGAGAGGAAGCATTTGGAAGGGCTTGGTTTCAATCCACTCCGCTGGTAGCAGCTGTGTACAACATCAGGAATTCCTTATTCTTGGAATTTATTTGTGCCTGCTCATCATGAGAAAATGGTATAACATCAAATGGACTTGTATTCCAGCATTGTAAGTGTGAATGGCAACTTATGACTGGATCGCCTTTTAGAGTGGAGGAATGTGCATTCAGATACTAATAGCCATCAAAAGTAAAACTTGGGGCTGCAAATATTTGCATATTTCATTCTCATGCAAGAGAATAAAAGCATTTGTAAGTTTTCTTCCTTCTGGGGACTCATGAAAGCTTTTGCACATTTTTCTTTTCCTCTTCCTTTTCCCTTTCTTTCTTTTTTTCTTTTGTATTCAGAAACTTTTTGCAAAAAATTGTCTGAAATCTCTCTCTCTCTCTCTCTCTCTCTCTCTCTCTTTTTTTGTGGGAAATATTGGCTAGAATTTACCAATGCAGGTATGAATGCATAACCACCATGGTTATGTGGCTACATAGTGACTCCTGGCCCACCCCTCATTCCCCACTTACTGGGCAGCAGCCACTGTGAGTGATGGGAGTCTGCTCCTCTATCAATTCCAAAGCAGCTGACTGATGTTCCCATATCTTTTCATGAATAATATCCAGTATGACAGCCAGAAGGAGACTCTCTGTTGATCACTCATGTGAGGGAGTGTGGAGCATCAGTCAGCTGCTTCTCAATTAACAAGAGATTGATCCCCATTGATCACAGCAACGGCTACCCAGTATGTGTGGACTAGGGGACTTGTATGGTTCCTACATATTCCCTAAAGTAGGAATATGTAGAGATCATGAATATGAACCAGTCACAAATGTGTTATTCTAGGTTACATATTTGTAACTGCCTTAGTGAACTCCAACCATTGTATTTTGCATAAAATATGTTTTGCCCCCAAATGCCAAGTATTGCATAAATATTTTGATAAAGAACTGATACATTGTGCAAAATACACTTTTTTTTGCATTAAAAGAATTTTCAAACAAAAAAAATCCAGGAACTGGAAAAATCGTTGAAAAATGTGCAAAAACTGTTGCAATATTGTGAGAAGCATCAATACCCTTTCTTGTTAAGGATGAGGAAATGTGTGAATGTTCTTTGCATCCCTAGTGCAAGTTGTCTCTGTCATTAAAAAATGGCTTCCAAGTGTGGCAAGAGGCACTGTAGATTCATTGGATCTCAAGGACCCATGCAAGATACAGCCAAAGGAGACTATTCCACAGGAGCAGAACTTTCCTTTAGAGTAGGCATGGGGAACCATTGGCTTTTCATATGTTTTGGGTTACAACTCATATCAGCCCTGCCTGATTAATGATATATGATAAAAGAGCTGGAGGGCTATAGTTATTTCACCCTGCTTTAGAGCTTCTATTCCTAATACAAAACCTAGGCCCATTCATATTATACAATTATAGTGCCAGATTCTACTTTATCTGCCATGGCAGCACCTATGGAATCCTGGGATTAGTAATTTAGGGAGGGAAATTTAGAATTTTCAGCCAAAGAGCTCCAGTGTCTCACTAAACTGTATACTGCAGGATTCCGCAGGATGTTGGCATGGCAGTTTAAGTGGGATATATAGCATTATGTTTATGTACTGTGAATGTGCCCCTGGTTTTTGAAGGTTTACCTTCCAGTTGGCATTTACTCTTTTTCTCTTCAGCAATTCCATTGCTTTTCTGGAATATCTGTTTTAAAGATCCTGACAGTGTCCAGTTTACCTGATTTGCCCTTCTTAAAGAGATTACATACAAGCTTGCCAAAATTCATTTGGTGTGTTTTAGTAGACAGACGGTTGATCCATGTTAAGAGGAGGTATTGTATATTCTGCTTTTGTAAAGTACCAGTAATTGAAATAGGAGTTCCCTAGGTATCATCATCCCTGGCCAATAGGCCACTAATGGTGCTGGCTGGGGTCTAACACATCTCATGAGTGCTAGACTGGAGAAGGCTGCCTTAAGGTCTGAAGTGATAGGGGGATGATTCCATAGCATTATTATTTGACATGAATGTGTTCTGTACCATGAATGCAACCAGAGGGTTGGACCCAAAGTATGAAATTTTATTCCACTGAAATACATTTGTTGGGAGATGATGCAGAGATCAATCAAGCAGAAATTTAGTCACCATATGACTGCTACCTCTTCTTACTTGATTAGATTTAGGTCTCTTTCTGGTGAGTATTATAAAATAGTTTCCCTGATTATTTGTAATATTTAGTTCTTTCCTAGGCTATTTCCGCACTAGATTGTTATAGCACTATTATTCCACTTTCAACATCCTATGGAATCCTGTGGTTTTCTGGCTGACCCCTCCCTAAACTGCAAACCCCAGGATTCCACAGGATGTTGAAGTGGAATAATAGCATTATAACAGTCCAGTGTTCATAAAAAAGAATAACAAGAGGCTTAAGAACAGTTATCATGTCCATTAGAATTATTAATATTTTTTTATCTTGCACTTGAACACAGTTTAAATAAAAATGGATCCTCCTCTCATACATTAGGTTCAGAATCTTAATCCCGCAACAGTCCTGTTTATAAAAATATGGAAAGTTATCCAGATTTGAACTGCAGGTATTTTCACACTTGATATTAGCATGAAAGTAAAGTTACTGAGAATGCCTGGTTAAAACTGAGAGCTAAAAAACTCTTGATTTTTTAAATTGTAACTCCCAGTTGTCACCACTGGTTGTACTTATTAAGGCTTTCCTTGGAGTTGCAGTTCAATAGCATGTAGAAGCCTGCACTTTATCCATTCTTGAACTAAATCTAGTATTAATTCTACCTAGAAAAGACCTATTGAAGTCTGTTGGACATACTAGTTCCAGTAACTTAAAACTAATTGATTTCAGTGAGTGTGTTCTATACAGGTCTAATGTTGAATCCTAGATTCTTAGAAGATACACACACACACACACACATTTTACACATGTGAATGGCTTGATTTGGTTTAGAGTCCTGATCTGCCGTATATATGCTGTTGAGATCAATACATAATGGATTTTAATATCTATTTTCACCCCATTTGCAGGTGGTAGGGGAAGGACTTCCTTTTTTTTAAATTAAATATATTTTGTCGTTTATTGTATTGGAGTTCTTTGGCATGAAAACTTGCATTTTTTCAGAGAACGGAAGGAATCTCACTTTTCAAGTTTACAATTTTTTAATTTTTTCTAAGTCTGCAATGCCATTGTTGAGTCATTGTCCTTTCCAAATTTTAGGCAATTCTTTGTTCCTTTCAGTCATTGCTTCTTCTAGAAGCATGTGGCATAGAAATCAAACTCACAGCCCGGTAGTTACAGCAAAATTCAGGCATAGATACTACAGACCCAACCCTTTCCAATATTCTTGTTTCCCTTTTCCCTTGTATTAACAGATTCTTTCTTTAAAAGAAATTGATTCTGTGCTCCAAAGCAGGTCATTACAGCAAATGTTTTAAATCATTTGGTTTTCATATTTGTGATATATAGACTCGACTTTAATCTTCTCTGCGTTCCCAGAAGTAAAAGAAAGACCCATAATTTTTGAAAAATGATTTTTTTCTTCAATAAATTCTCTCCACTGGTTACATTACAGTGCCCATTCCCAGAGTTTTTTCTTCTTCTGTTTTTCTGATGAGGTCTTATGATGACTACAAAAAATGGGGCTCTTATGATGTCTACTGAAAAGCATTTCTATTTACCTCTCCCACATATATTTACAAGTGAAAGGATCTCCAGCAAATGAGTTAGGGATCTGTTCAAAGGAGAGGGAATAAAAAGGAGGTAAAATTATGCAAGAGAGCCAATGTAGTGTAGTGGTTTGAACGCCGGACTATGACCCTGGAGATCAGGGTTCAATTCCCCTCTAGGCCATGGAAACCTGGTGGGTGACCTTGGGCACATCCAGGGTCTTTCCACATTACATTCTTATACTGCTGTTATTCCACTTTCAACATCCTGTGGAATTCTGGGGTTTGTAGTTTACTGAGGCCAAAGAGCTCTCTGGCTGAGAATTCTAAATGCCCCTCCCTAAACTGCAAATTCCAGGATTCCATAGGATGTTGAAAGTGGAATAAAAACACTATAATGGTGTAGTATGGAAAAGGCCCCAGACATGTAGGGATGGGGGGGGGCGAGGAGGCAGTGTGCTCTGGGCAGCATTTTTTGGAGGTGCCACTGCTCCTTGCCTGCCCCCGTGAGCCGTAGCCTTGCCCATGTGCACTGTAGCCCCTCCTCCTCATGCTGTAGCCCCTTCCCTGTGTGCTGAAGCCCTGCCTCCACGCATCATAGCTCTGCCCATGCGTGTCATAGCCCTGCCTATGTCCCCATGCCTCCGCCCTCCCCACCTCACTCGTACCAGGCTATGCAACTGGCACATCACACATTCTCAGCCTCAGAAAACCTCATGACTTTGCCTTAGGATTGCCATAAGCTGGAAATGACTTGAAGGCACACAACAACACAGAGTTATCCAAAACAGTACTTTTCTAATACACCAGGGATACAGAACAGCTGCAGGTCTAGAGGCCACGTTTATGCCCTGGAACCCTTCATGGGCCATGTGGTACTACCAGAAAATGAAACAAAAGCCTTAAAGTGGCTAGATGTCCAAATCTAGAAAAATGGTATTTCCTGATGTTAAACGGTACACAGAGGCCCTGCAAACTATTTAAAAGGTAAGAAGTGCCACCTGAATGATTCTATGAACAGCAATTCAACCTTTTATTTAGGACAGTTTGGAGATTCAGGAGGTATTGAGGACCATGAAAGCATTTTTGAGGGGCAACATGAAGCCCTAAGGTTGCACTATATGTACCCCTGTTGTATGTATGTTATACAGCAGGATGAGAAATTGTTGGACTACAACTCCCATGATTTCCTCTCCACTAGCTATGCTACAACTGCTGAGAGTCTACAGAACAAGGTCTGGAAGACCACATGGTCCTACTTTTACTGTTTGAGGGAAAAGCTTTCTTTTTTGGGTAGAACACTGTCATTGCAAACGAAAGGTCAAAGCTTCAATCTTAGGCATTTCTAGGGAATGGAAAAAATCTACTTGAAGACCGGAAGAAGTGCTACTAATTATGATAGGCAATAAGCTGGATGGCCTAACCATCCAACTGAGTATAAGACAGCTCCAAAATTCCTTCTATACCTGAGACAACCCCTAGCTCAAGATGGAATAGCCACAGGTTGGCAGTTCATATCTACTTAATAAAACACAAGCCATGAAGCATGACCCTGTATACTGCAGCTAGATTTTTTCTGTTGCCTGTTAATCTTATTTACTCAGCATTGCCTAACTTGATCTTTATGATTTAGCTTTGATTTCAGTGAAAAAAGTTTTGACTGGTAGTACTCACAACAACAATTTTCTGAGAAAAAAATGTGAAATTTGCCCATCAGTCTTGAGATTGCATGGAAATATTTATGATGTCAATCTAAATCTAAATATTTAGTTTGGTAAAAATTGATTTATACTGGAGCAAAGAATACAGACATTTGAAGTATTTCTTTGTGAGGCACCTGAAGCAGTGGATGGATGAGGTCCAAAACCTTACAATAGTCTTCATTTTGATTCCATATCATCTGGTGAGAGTGAACAAGCATATGTAATTGTATAGCATACCAGACAAACAGGTAGCCAGAAGAGTATTTTAAAATACAGAATGGATCAAGGGCAGGCGAAGTGTGACGCACAGGCTGCATGTGCTCCCATTGCCATTTTTGTGCACTTGTAGTAGAAAAAACTGCAACTTCTTTGGAATTTGTTTTGCTACCATATGCCATTTAGGGGGACGAGGGGGCATTTCTGTTGTACTTTTTTTTGCAGGGGGATATGATGTAGGATGTAAGGCAAATGTAGCCTCCTACCCTCCCCACAGGTGCCCACCTCTAAGAACAGAAAAATGAAATAAGGATGAAAGCATGATTTCACTCAACTCATCCAACTCTTTGTCTCACCACAGCGTAACATTTTCAGGCTTGGTAGTTGAATGCAAAAAGAATGGGATAGTAGAATCCAATGGTAGCAAGAGTTAGTTGTACCAAGACTTCACAACACAGCTCAGGTAGTGAAGCCAACAAAACAAACCAAAACAAACTAACAAACAGTGTATCAACTGGAAAAGAATGCTTCACCTTGTCTGCTCTACTACTTATCTACTTGTGAGGAACTTTTAACATTGGTGTTCATAAAAATGTGATCTACCTATTGTCTAAAGTGGTATAATCTATTTCACCACTTCAATTACCTCTAGCATTTTTCTATCCTGTTCCATTGTATATGAGACAAGAGACTGTACTGTGTCCCTGGCTAAACACACTATTGAAAAAGGACTAGCAAGTACTCCTTTGATAGGCTAGATGTCATTCCTGGTGAAAGAAAATAAACAGTAGCTTAAATCAAGTATCTTCATAGCAGGTTGCAGTACTAGGATGTCAAACTCTTTCATGTTGTTAATATCTGTGTATTTCTTAAGCCATCTTGTTGCGTTCATGTGTGATGTTCTGTCACTAGTGTTGAAGTAAGATTCAGCTGTCAGTTCAGTTGTTCACGTGGGTAGAATGGGTGGGTTGGGAGCATCATCTTGTCTTGCATCACGGGCAATGAATAGTTTCAAACTAACACTGAGTATAATGCATTTCTGTTTGCCCATGTCAGATTTATTTACTCATTCTTATGGATATTACAGAATCTTCCATTTAGAGGCACCTCTTTGATGTTGCTACTTTTTGTCAAGTCAAGTTATGGTGACCCCAGAAATGAGAGACTTCCAAAACACTAACTGCCCTGCTCAGGTCTTGCAAACTTGGGACTGTGGCTTTCTTGATTAAGTCTATCCACTGGTAATGTGGTCTTCTCTTTCTACTGTTTTCCACCTTGCCAAGCCTTACTGTCTTTTCTACTGAGTCACATAATCTCTGATATGTTCACAGCACGATAGTTTCAGTTCAGTAATTTTAGCTTCTGCAGAGAGTTCAGGCCTGATTTGCTCTAGAACCCATTCTAGAGTCACCTCTTTGTTGGTCTTGTAAACTTCTGTCAAGTCAATTTTGACTTATGGTGACCCTGTGAATGAGAGATCTCCAAGTCACCCTGTCATCAACAGCCCACTCAGGTCTTGCAGACTCAGGCATGTGGCTTCCTTGATTGAGTCTATCCATCTGTAATTCAGTCTTGCTCTTTTCCTACTGTCTCCCACCTTACCAATCATTATTGTCTTTTCTAGTGAATGTTCTAGGGAGAGTTTATTTGTTTTTCTGAAGTCCGTGGTATCCATAGAACTCTTCTCTAGCACCACATTTCAAATAAATTAGTTTTCTTACTATCAGCTTTTTTACTGTCAAGCTTTCATAACCATAAATAAAAATTAGAAATACAATGGCATGGATTCAATGATACATCTTTACACTTCAGGATCCTGTCTAGTTCCTTCATAGCAGCCCTTCCAGGTCCTAATTTGCTTCTGATTTCTTGACTGCAGTCTCCATTCTGAATAAGAACTGAGCCAGGGTATAGAAAAACTTTAACTACTGCCATTTAAGTCAAAATGTGACCACTTTGTTTGTGACATTAACACACACACAAGTAAGCATTATCTCTCAGCAAAAGCATACAGCAAACATTATCTCTAAGCAAAAGCTCTTGGTAACTGAAAGGGGAAAATAACCTTCCTAAAGTCATTGTCCTGGAAAACCAGTTTTCTGCTGAGAAATGGTTTATGATTATATTCTATTCATATTTCACTTCATTAATTAGAATTGTTTCTCACATCAGGGTGCTTGTTACTTAACCTCCATGCACTTCTCATTTTCACGCCTCCTAGTCTTGCATTAAATCCCTGGCTGATAAAATACTTTTGCTGAACCGCATTAGTGCAGTAAAAAGCAGACTGGCTTCTGGTGAGGCATCTCTCTCTGTGTCTGTATCTGGTGGGTAGCATCAACTGAAAATTGTTTGGAAAGAGAAGTAGAAAGAGGAAATAAATAAAAATGAGAGAACCAGGCGGGGTGGCCACATGGCAGTCCTAAGTCAGGGAAGAGAAGGTGGGGAAAAAACAGGAAGTTTGTTGGCCTTTGATCCAGACTGCAGGAGAAATTTGTTCAATAATTGTTCCTTTGTGTTGTCAAAGGACTACTTATTCATCAGGCTGTGGTTTAAATTACACACACATCTAGATGAAAGTGAACTGATAGGTACTGCACATTTTGACATGGAAATTATGGTACCACTATATGGCTGAATAATATGTGAGAGGGAACTTTTGCTAGGCTATGAAACATACACACACACAACATAAGGGTAGATAGAGACTTACTTTTTATTTTAATGGTACATTTAACTAATTCTGAATTACTGGGGAGCTCGTGGGGAAGTGGAGCTCAAAGCTGCATTAATACTAAATGAATTCATTGTGTTCAGTGTTATTACAGTGAATAATAGCAAAAGAATTAATGCAATCATGGGGCAAATAAAACTGCTGGGAAAATAATTTATACAAGTAATTCTTCAGTGCAGAAGTCCTAATTTGTTTTCTGTTGTGCAACGGTTCGTCCTCATTAAGGATGGAGGTAGCAATTCCAGTGATTCAGAGACGAAGGGCGGCATGACATTTTTCCATGAGCTTCTTTCTGTTCACTGGTTCATCATGAGAAATTTATTTTATTTTATTTTATTTTATTTTGTACAGGAATAGTTTTGGAGAATTGATGGCTAGAGGGGAAGCATCCACCACAATGCAAACAAAGTCCAAGCTTTCAAAAGATTCAATAAAAGAGGACTTTGGAATCAGAGTTTAATATTGTTTAATGCTAGCAGAAGGAACATCCCAGCTAGTGTAGTTGCACTGGATTATACTTTGCGTGCACCCTTGCACAAAGCAGTTGCACAAGTAGCTGTGCATCTGGTTACATTCTGATGCAACCAGCTGTACAAATGTATGCATAGTTTCATGCACAACTTCTTGTACAATTGCTCACGCAATGAAGAATTAATTGGATATTGCCCTTGACCTAATTCTTGGAGATGCTTGTGCTTTGCATTAGAAGAAATCACAACACTGGATGGAAACCTTGCTGACTAATCTGTGGCAACCACTTTCAAAGCCTTTGCTTGAAACATGCAGCAAGGCAAGTTTATATGTAAGAGTCATGTTACAGGCAGGCCGACCCTATCATTAAGTAGAGGACCACATCAGACAGAAGATCTGGGAGGACAGCAAGAATGGGAGCTTCCTGTCTGTTCCTACTGAACATGTAGCTGTTTGCTTCTGCTGGAGAACAAAACCATTGGACAGAATGAGGGTGTGCTCTTTGGCTGAGATCCTACTTGGGTACAATCCTAGCATAAATTTCTATTAAACTAACACAAAGGTGGAAAAACTAAGGATGTATGTGTAGCCCTTGACTCTGGCCACAAAAAGAAGAGCAAATTGCTTCCTCTGTATGCTGCCAGGATGGTAATTCACCTTTTAAGTAGACTACAGTTTCCTTGTAAAGTTAAATATTACCCCCGCTGCCCTGTTTTTCAAAATAAGTAGTAGTTTTCTGGGTTGCGGGGGGATATTTAGGGCAGTCTATATGACTCCCAGAATGACTCAGGTCATGAAATGGACCTTTGGACTTACTGAGGTTGCACTTTCTTTGGACTCATGAATAGGAAATGGAGAGGTAATGGTAGAAGATGAAGACTCCTAGATCCAAGCTGCTGTTCTTCAAGGATCTTGCTTCTGAAGGTGGGGATGTTCAGCCAAAGCAGTTTGAGGGCAGGATAGTTTGTACAATCACCTTATCCCATCATGTCACAGCCTTCCTTTCCTTTTTGTCATTGGCACCTTTTTTCCCAGCACTGCTGGCTTATCTATGCCAACAGAGACTATGCAATCCCATTCTCGAATAGTTGATCCGTGGTTATGTCTTAATTCTTTAATGTATTATTATTGCTAGGACAGGAGGGAGTTGGAAGGCAAGGTTGTTATTTGCCACCCTGCCTCAGGCAGCAAAGTGCCTTGGGATGGCCCTGTTTGTGTTTCTAACTGACTGAAACTAAGCGTCCTGCTGTTACCTGTCTTTTTATCATGTTCTGCTTACCTAGAGAAGAAAAGCTGTCCATAAGGATGTTGATAATAAGGCTTTGATAGAAAGGCTTTTGGGAAATCCTTATTGTCTGGTTGTTGTTTTTTCTAAAAAGAAAAAGAAGAAGCTGTACAGGTAATTGGTGTTTGGCAGCTTTTCCAGCTATATTTCTTTGGCTTGGCTGTGTGTTAATTACCTAAATTCACTCATTTAGATTCATCCCTGCATGTGGTTTGGCAGCAATGTATCGTCCTAAAGAGACTTTCATGTTGGTTCCCCCCACCCCAATGCTGAAAGCTTCTTTTATGGCACTGTACTTCACAATGTTGTCATTGTTTGTTTTGAGTTTGTGAGAAAAACAAATATTATGAAAATAAAGAAAAGAAAGCTTCTGAACAAATGGCGGCAACAGCCAAGCACTAAATATAAAATTAATTAACAGAAACAGTTGGCTTACCCAGATGTCTGTTGCAATTCTGAGGAGATAACTTGAGCACAGGAGATGTTCAGGGTAGTATTTAGGAGGAGGTAAAATTATCATAAATTTTAATATCTAGATCAGGTGCTTTAATACCATCTTCACTGATGGCAACTGGAGGGATATTTAAGGTTGGTAAGAACACTAAAAGAATAATGAAAGCAGCATTTCTGGCTGGTTATAGATAATAGGAGATACTGAGATTCACATACATGAGCATCTATGAAGAGACAAAAGACATTTATCAGCACACAGTAAACACCAGCGCTTGGATATAATTGGATACAAATAGCTAGTCCCTTGTGGCTAATTGCTTTTCCAGTAACTAGAGCCTAATAACTGCATTGCAACAGTAATTTAACAAGGGATGAATATACTCCCTTTGCAGTATAACCATAACTTTTAGTTACCTTTATGTTATAATATGATTGATTAAATTTTAAAAAACTTTTGTACTATCCAATGAATTTTGTTTTTAACTTATATTGTGAACTGCCTTGGGTGCCATACTGAGACAAAGGTGGAAAACGAATTGAATGAATGGATGAATGATAATTATGTGAGCAGGGAATCATTCTGTGGTCAAGGAGAAATATCACATAGTTTATGTGCCGACTTATGTTGCACCTTCCTGCCTCTGCCTCATGGTCTCTTGTGTGGGTGCTGAGCTGGTGAAGAGGTACATAGGAAGAGAGTATATGTTATACCAGCAGTTTGAAACATTTGGACTTTCTTTAGTTTCTTTCTTTCTTTCTTTCTTTCTTTCTTTCTTTCTTTCTTTCTTTCTTTCTTTCTTTCTTCGAAGAAAGGAACTAGAAAGAAGCTATTCTGTTTATCTTTCAGAAAAAAAGAAGAGTAGTATTTTTAACAAATTCTAACTACCATAGTGACTAAACTTGGGGGGGGGTTGAAATAAGAACTTTTCCAATTATAGTTAATTAAAAAAAACTTCACAGAAGTAACTCTGCAAGCATTAGTAAATACTGAGTGCATAGCATTGTCTTAAGGATGTGGCAAATGACACATCTGATGATACTGGTGATGGAAATTTCACCTTGCCTATTAACATATACTCTGGCTGTCCTGATTTGGAAGGGACAAGGGCAGTCCTGATTAATCCTCTGTCATCCCACTTTTTCAGTTATTTTAACAATGTTCTAGTTCAGTGGTTCTTAACCTGGAATATGGGGACCCCGGGGTTTGCGGAGCCCTCACATGGGATCCACAAAGCCCTGTTGCTAGATGCCAACAGTGGCAGCAACAACTGGGATGCAGCAGCAAGGTACGTGTGGTTGCTGAAAGTACTCCCTCATTTGCAATTGAGGGAGTAGTTTTGGCATGTGCACATGCCTGCTGCTGTGTCCCTTTTGTTGGGCATGTGACAACAGGGGACGTGAGCACTAGGGAACGTGGAGGCAGGCGTGTGTGTGTGTGGTTTGCTTCCGATTATACAATTACAGCAGTGAAGGCCTGTCATGCTAGTTTTTGTACATTTTCATAGGTAGTGCAAGGGTGGTATCCTACATGGTTTTTATTGTGTAACCACTCATGCAAGAAGCTACACAACCAGATGCACAATGGGTTGCATGACTGCTTTGCACTATCTACTGCCCATCTGCTTTGTACAACCTTATGCAAAGGTGCAGCCCAGCACAACTTCTACAAGCAAGGATTTTTTCATTCTACTGACATTAAACTGGATTTAGGGCAATGCTATTAATTTATACTCTGTCTTTCTGCCAAAGAAAAGGCACTCAAGATGATTAACAATAATAAAATACAGATTAAAAACAGAAGCTTGACAGACTTAGACATACAGTCATGTACTTCTGCTGGATCTGTTTCAGGTAGCTATAGAAGATTTTTAGCACCTCTGAGGGCTGTAGCTGGAGGGCAAGAGGAAGAAAATCCCAATTTTGCTGGTGATAGTTACTGATGTATGCACATCTTCCAGCATTTTACAGGTGAAAACTGACACATGTGTCACCAAGCCCCATCAGAGTGTGGACGAGGTGGCAAAAGTTATTAATGAGGAACAATGCATGAGCTAGGAGAGGCTAGAGACTGTTTTTGTGCCTGAGCCTCCTGTGAGCAAAATTCTAATCTCTTCCCCCTGATTTAAGTGAACTCAATTTGCAGCAATGGCAGTTAGCTGGAGACAAAGGGGGAAAGTGGGTGAGATAATCTAGACCAGTGGTTCTTAACTTTTTCTTTACCAGTGATCCTCTATAAATTGTTGCTGGGGCCCCCCAAGACTCAACTCAAGATTTAAATATTTAAATTTGAATTTTGTTACCTCACTGGTAAACCTGTCCCGGGGTCTACAATTTTGATATTAAAATATGATTCAATGTGCCTGAGAGGCCCCCCAGATGGGCACGTAGGCAGCAACGGTCGAACGTTTGAAAACCAAGTCAGTCCAGTAAAATCTCCAGTCACGTAGCCCCAGGAGACCTCAAGTTGTACAAACCCACAGTAAACAAAGGGTCCTCAGCTACTGAGGAGCCAATTTGAAGGGATTAGCGTCTTTTCCCCAAGTTGAGCACCGATAGCAATAAAATCCTATCAGGCAAGGACCATCTAGATAAATTCACATCACAACCCAATGCAACTGAAGATCCTGAAACTTTGGCAACACCTTGTAATCTCATCATGCAAAGGAAGTTGCCACTGTGGAGCTTCTTTTCCATTGCAGCACCCATTGTTCCGGGAAAGGATTAGCCCTCCAGGTACTTTTTCCCCTACAAATAGTTCCAGGCCCTTTTCGCATGGCACTTTAGAAGCAAAAGGGCCCCTTGAGAGTCATGTAAATGTCAGGAGTGGTCTGCATGACACATTCCCATTTCTGCCACGCTCAAGGCCCGCAAGCGCAGCAAATATGCATTTTCTTATTTTCGGCTTTTAGCTTAAAATAAGCCGCGCTTGCGCAAGGCTCATGGGCCTGGGCCACACTCACCTGCAGTGCGGAGCCTCTGGAGCCAGGCCTGTTGCGCGTCCTCTCCTCAGTGCAGCCTACAGCTCCCAGGCTGCACTGTGGAAGGAAGGGGCAAGGAGTGGGCAGGGCTCTCACGCGAGCAGGAAGGAGCTGTGGAGCCCAAGCAGCAGGGAAGCAGGAGGCTTGTGAGAGCCTGCCCGCTCAGGCTTTTCACGCAAGGCCCACACTCCAGCAGCGTGAGAAGGCAAGCTGCAGAAAGGGCCCCAGTTTTTGAGCAGTTTTTTGGATCACTCCCAGTCATCCCAGCAGACTGTTTCTCCGTCTGGTGAGTAATCCTCTCAGCCCTCTCTGTGTTGAGCTCCACTTCTCCACTGTTTTTCCCAGACCAAGGACTTCAGGAAAAGGTGCAGTATTACCCCAGCTATAATCCCTCCAATATCCCCCTATCCGGTTTCCTCTCTTTTGCTTCTTAATAGGTCTTGAGTGAGTGTGTGAGTGATTGCACTGGTGTGTGAGACTTTCATTCAATAAAATCATTTTGTTGGACATCTTTGTTTGGTTTTTGGCTTGGCCTAACCCTGTAAAAACTGGGTAAAAAGACCCCCTAGGTTACCCTGCCTCTCACATTGCTATTTCTTGTGCTCTGGCTAGTTTCCATTCCCCATCACATGGAGCACATTAAGGTGTCCCCCAAGGGACCCCAGAAATCAGGGTAACAATTTAAACATTCAAATATTTATTTATTTATTTAATTAAAGGCTTCTGGAGGCTAGGACTCAAATTCCTGCTCAGACACTGGGTGACCTTGGGTAGGTCACATTTTCTCAAACTCAGAGGAGGGCAAAGGCAAACCCCCTCTGAACAAATCTGGTCAAACAAACCCTGTGATAGGTTTACCTTAGGGTTGCTATAACTCAGAAGTGATTTGAAGGCACACAACATGAAAGTGCTGCTGACAGGAGGAGGGTATTTCTACCCATGATGTCCCTCCTCTTTGAAAACTGACAATATGGCAGCCCTTAAGTGAACCTATCATGGCAGGTTTCTTGAAAAGATTTGTTGCCTTTGCCTTTTCTCTGAGGCTAACTTGCCTGAGGTGCCCCTGTAGGTTTCCATGGCTGAGTGGGGATTCAAAACCTGGTGTCCAGAGTCATTGTTTGGAGGCACACACACACACCTGCAGGCATGCCCTTTTGTCAGGGATGTGGCAGCCGGGAGAGGGGCAGGTGTCAAAACTGCTTCTTTGTTTTCAAGAAGACTGTGTGAATTGCTCTAAGTTTCAATGAATTTCATGTTCAGAATAGCAATAATGCCATCAAATACTTGCTCATCTAAATATTTTATGACCATAAATCTATGCTTTTTGGTATTAAAGTCTGACCTTTAAAATGATCACCACTCCATCCCTAGAAGTTGCAGCTGAGATCTAAAGATCTAAATATGTCCCTTTTTGCAGGATGTTGTCATCCTGCAACGGGGACGGGAGAAGGACAACAGTTATGCATGATGTCATCATGGTCTTGTCCTTCTCTGATCCCTAGGCAGTTCAATCATGGAGTAAATCATTGATGGGTTTTCCCATCAATGACCCACGATTGCGCTACCATCCCTCATTTAGTGGGTGTGCGGAGGATCCAGAAGTGTAATGGCTGCACTTCCTGCTGCAGTGCAACCTGGGAAAGTACCCAGTTGTGCTGCAGCAGGAAGAAGTGGGGCCATCACACTTGTTGGATCACAGAGGCAGCCGATGTGGAAGGGAGTGCTTGTGTTGCACTCCCCTCCTGGCAGAATTGCTGCCGGGATCTCCACAGGATGCTGCCAGGATAAGGTAGGGTGTGGAAAGGGCCAAAGTCTTCTATTCTGCCAATTTTCTATTGGCCTGAATAGTAGTTTGAGGATCTTGTCCAATCAGAATTCCCCTGAAAACCAAAACCAAATTAAACAATTCTGTTTTGGTGAGGGGAAAAAGAATTAAATAAAGAAACAGATTCTTTCCCTTTTCCCTTCTCCATGTATCTTAAAGATGAAGAATTGTGAACTCTGCTGAATAGACATATCTCCATAATGTTTAAATAGCCACATGTGACTTCAGCTTGGAGCCAGTTTATTAGTATTATTTCTTAATTACTGATAATGGCATAGGAAAGACCTGTTTTATTATATTTCCTGGTCACCATCAAATGCAAAGTGCAGATTTTAGTAGTCCATGAAACATCTGCAAAACCTCTTTGACTAGAGAAAATGGTAAGAAAGAGAAAATGAGAGACTGAAGGTGCTTCCATACTGCACAATGATTCCACTTTAACTATCATGGTAGTATCCTGTGCAATCCTTGGGTTTGTAGTTTGGTGAATCACTAGAGCTCTCTGGCTAAGAAGTCTAAACAACTGTCCCTAAAGTACTGGTCTCAGGATTCTCTAAGATGTTGCCATGGCAGTTAAAGTGGAATCATAGCATTGAGTTGTATAGTTTGAAATGGCCCTAAGAGTGAAGGAGAAAGGGAAGGAAGAGTGCATATACTATGGAGAGAAATGGTTCTGACATCAGGCCTTACCACACTATAATATTATAGCGCTATTATTCCACTTTAACTGCCATGGCAATGTCGCATGGAATCATAGGATTTGCAGTTTAAGGCGAGGCACTTAGAATTCTCAGTCAGAGCTCCAATGCCTCACAAAGCTACAAACTCCAGAATTCCACAGGGTGCACTCAGGGCAGTTAAAGTGGAATAATAGCGCTATAACAGTGTGATAGGGATCATAGTTATTACTTTCATTTCTCTAAAGTACCATAGGACACAGTCTGCTCAGAGAAAGTCAAAGTCCTCCTATTGCTTTTAACAGAAAAGCTAAGCATGTGCTAAAAATATCTTTTAATGACATCAATAGAACTTAAAACTACTGAAAAGTACAAAAGGCAGACCTATATCTATTAGTTTTCAGAGAGCTGATGGTACAACTAGAGAGCAATGGGGCTTATACAGTTAATCAGATTTCTCTCACAAAAACAAATGGATGTTATCCTTGTTATAAATGGCTGGCCATTAATATTTGTGTTCTTTATTTGTCTCCAAGCTCTTCCTCTGACCGGGAAATCCCAGAAGAGGACTGAAGAATATGACCCTGACCTTATAAACCCCCTCCACTTGGTCCTCATACATACAGCATGGTTGTCTGTGGAGGAAATACTTCCATGGGTACAACTATGTATATGGACGCCTCTCTTTTTGCTCTACACCAACCTGAAGGGATAACATGATAACAGAGTTACAGGGTGCCCCCGCCTGCTAGAGAAGCTGTAAGAAATGTTTCTCACACAAGGTAAAACTGGGAATTATCTCAACAAATCCAGCCCTTTCGGGAGTATGACTGAATGTGAGAGAGCTGTACGTTTTGGTCTTGCTCCTTCAGTCCCTCACTTTGTCGCCTTGAGGGGCATTGTCTTATGGATATTCAATTGGTGCTTACTTGAACATGAATAGGATGCCCTATGCTGTTGGTGACCCTGATAAATCAGGCCTTGAACACAGAAGTGCTTTCCATTCAAAATCAGTTAATTGTGACTGACATCCTGTTAGTAACTTACAACGTCACAGTCTACATCTCAACTCACTTTTTTATATTATTACTAGCATATTTACCCGGCATTGCCTGGGATTTTATTTTCCTCTTAAGAACTCACCCAACTGTCTTCTCCAGTACTTGTAACCTTTCCCCATATTTCCCAGTGCAATCTGTATTCAGAGTTATTTACATTCCACTGTTCTCCTCCTTGCTGCTAGGCCTCATCTTCATAACAACTGGCCTATTCCAGTACCTGTAACTTTTCCCCATAGTCCTCAATCCAATCTGTATTCAGAATTGTTAACATACAGAGGTTGGGTTCCTGAGGGAATACACTGTCCTCCTCCTTGCTGCTAGGCCTCATCTCCATAGCAACCAGCCTATTTCAGTACTTGTAACTTATCCCCATATTCCCCAATCCAATCTGTGTTCTCTGGCAATGTTGATGTACTGGCTTTTGATTTTTTTTTGCTTTCTGTTGAATTTGTGCAATGGCTTTATGCTTTTCTGGAAGCATTTTTTTTGTTTTGAATTTCAACTGTAAGATTCCTCACATACAGAACTCATACAATCTACTGCGTGAAGCGAGAAGATTTTGTAACTATGTTGTGCATGTCGCTTTAATTTTTCTCAGATATGCCTCCCAAATGTTTTCTGGCATCCTCACTGATGGTAGGCCTCATCTTCATAGCAACCAGCTTGAGGCCCGATAGCTCTTGGCTGAGAATTTTAAAGGTCCCTCCCTCAATTGCCAATCCCAGAATTCCATAGAATCTCCACAGCCAGCCAATCATATGAGGTCTTTGTTGGATAAAAAAATGCAATGTCATTTGCTCCATTGGAAAATACCTTTGATGAACATGTGAAACACCTGGGGAATGACTAAGCAAGGGATGACACATTTCCTAGGGGACATGCAGTAAGGGCTGAGTCACGATACTGCAAACATGTCAAGGTGTTGCGTCATGCTAATGGCTCAGACTGATGAACTGTAAGCAGGAGTGCATAAAAGAGAAGTGTGAATGCCTGCTCTCTCTCTGCTTGCTGGATTCTATGTCTGTCAGTATCTCTGCATGTATCTCTGCCTGTGTATATGCTATTGATCTGAGTATCCTGTATATAGTTGTACATATTGCAACTGAGAAGATTAAAGCCTCCAGGTATTTTGGATGACACACTCTGTGTCTGCGAGTAACTAACCTGTGGGTAGAATGGTCAGAGCAACAACGTATCTTTTGTTGTAGTTGTACTCTGCTGCACACGTTTTTGCTGTTTTTGAAACTCTCCTATATAAGATTTCCTCTGAGGCAATGTGTTCAGAGAGCATCAGCTTTGGAGATAACTTTGTCTTGGTGCTTTAAATCATAGCCTGACAGTCTTTTCGTCTCACTCAGTCAATCATATGAGGTCTTAACCTGCCCAACGCAGACAAACAGACAAACTCACAGACAAACTTTGACTTTTATACAGTAGGTGTACATTGGAATTTTCTTCTAACCACACAACAACCAAAAGCACTTGACAGCCTACCTTGTCAACCACGAAACCCCAATGTGGCTATTTCCATGTTGCTGGAAACAGATGAGATAACCTTTAGCATGTCCAACCATTTTCATTTCAGCTGGATGTACCACAAGGATGCCATCTTCAAGGACTTCCTAAGGACCTCTGGAGGTCCCTGCAGGTATCTATTGCAGCAAGTCCAGCTAAAGTCAAATAGCTCTTGATTCCTCCACTCTCTGACAATATGAAAATGACTCTGTACTAGTATGGAAATGGCTTACAAGGTGGGTAGCTCTGTGAGACACATACAGATCCCCATACTGGATCTCAGCCATAAGGAGAGAATCCCTCCAGACTATGCTCAGGATGGGGAATTCATAGTAGGAGTGGGTGTGGGGTGTGAATGGACAAGCAGGAATTGTGACAGAGCAGGGACAGTGTGCGTGGTCCATTCCTCTGTCCACTTAAGACATCAGACACTCAGGCAAAGGTTTTCAGGCATTCATGGTTTGAATTCCACACTAGCTGAAATGACATAGAATTGAGGGATGGGAGGAACCTAGATGAGAAGATCAGGGAGGAGAGATGAATTTCTTCTGTAAATCCCCAGGCTGTTTTGGGAAAATTGGGAGCAAGCTAATCAGAGATAATGTGCAGAGGAAAATCAGCTGTCATGGAAGGGGTTACAAAACATCTTCCTGCCAATCTTTCTTTTAATTCAGAATCAGAGATGGCATCCTGCTGAAGATTTATTGTGGAGAAAGAATAGAAGGGTCACCACTGACTGGGGATAAAACGTCTCCTGTAGTGGCCCCATTACTTTGGAACCCACATTTTGTAGAGGATAAGGCTATCAAGAACATTATTAATTTGGAATGGATACATTACCTGCACTATCAGAAGCAGTATAATTTTGGATACCAGTTGCTGAGAAATGTGTACAAGGGTGATGTCAGGCTAACATCCTCCTTGCTGGTTTTCCATAGGCATCAACTTGTCCATTGTGGGAAACAACAGGTTCTTATTATGTTCTTATATCCCATTGCATATGCTCACCAGCCTCATGGGAGAGAAACTCAGGTCTGAGAATGCCTCATCAAACTGGCAGAAAAATCTTCAAATCTGAGATGTGAGATCTGAAAGTTAAGTGTTTGGATGTGTCATATCATTTAGGTACCACAAAGGTGAATGTACCAAGAGATGTATGTACTTGTGGAGAGGACTTCTGCAGTAGTGCTAGTACCAGCCCTTTAGTTCTGAGTTATTGTTCTGAGACTTTTGTCCTGCTAATTCACTTGCCTTGCTGTGAAAGACAGACCACTTATCAGGTTTTTCCATCTCAAGTATCAGTGCTTTAGGCAGGGACCCATTTGCTATGAGGTTCAAGCTCATATTCTGTGTGAAGTGGGGAAGGCACAAACACAAGTGAGTTACACTTCTGCAGTCCTTTCTTTTCTGGTGACATATTAAGGGGGGTTTAGCTGTGAACCCTAGATTGCAGGTAAGAGGCACTGCAAAAGTGAGTAAAGAAGAAATGTAACTCTTTGAATCTTTTCTTTGGTTTGCTCAAGATTTTTGTTTGTTTGTTTTTTAAGGCCAAGATGGAGCCTTTGAACCTGGACTCTTCCACACTGCAAAATTATAGCACTTTGTTACCCTGATTTCTGGGGTCCCTTGGGGGACACCTCAATGTGCTCCACACGATGGGGAATGGAATTAGCCAGAACACAAGTAATAGCAATGCAAGAGGCAGGGCAACCTAGCGAGATCTTTAACCCAATTATTACTGGGTCAGGCCAAGCCAAAAACCAAGCAAAATTGCCTAATAAAATGATTTTATTTAAAAATAAAGACTTGTGCATGTTCGCACTTATGCACTCACTCACACAAGACCTAGCGAGAAATAAAAGAGAGGAAATTGGATAGGGGGCTTTGGAGGATTGTAGCTGGGGAATACTGCACCTGGTCCTGAAGTCCAGAGGTCTGAGACAGCAGTGGAGAGAGAGAAAAGACTCAGCACATGGAGGGCTGAGGGGATAGCTCAACGGATGGAGTGACAGTCAGCTGAAAAGATGAGAGCGATCCGGGAGCGGTCCAAAGAGCTGCTCAAAAACTGGGTTTATTTATGGGGGAAAAGGTACCTGGAGGACTAATCCTTTCCCAGGGAGAACAATAAGTGGAGGAGCTAGAACAAAGCTCCGAAATGTCATTGTTCTTTGCATGATTGAATTTGCCGGGGTTGTCAAAGCCTTGGCTGTATGCAAATCGTCCTCGCTTGATGGGCTGTTAGTCAGCTACGTTAATCCCATCAAACCGGCTTCTTGGGGCTGAGAACTCTTTTTGTATTTTTATGTTTTACCTGGTTGGAGGTCTCCTGGGGCGACGTGACTAAGATTTTACTGGCATGACTGGGTTTTTCCTGCTTTTGGCCATTCGACCATGCCTGCCTAAGTGCTCGTTCGGGGGACCGCTCAAGCACGTGGAGATATTTTTAATATTAAATTGTAGACCCAGGGATAGGGTTATCTATCACAGTAACAATTTTAATACAACTTTAGCTGCCATGACTGCATCCCATGGCATTCTGGGATTTGTAGTTTGGTAAGGCATTAGAGTTCTCAGGCAGAGAATTCCAGATACCTTGTGGAGCTACAAATCTCCAGGATTCTGTAAAATGTTCTTATGACAGTTCAAGTGAATCACAGTGCTCCAGAGTTAGGCTTGACTATTCATTTTGGCAGAGACTTGGCACTTAAAGTGGTTTCAAAATGCTATAGATGTGCAAGGCAAAAAGGCTCCAGATTCAAAGTTCCCTCTTGATCTTATCCCCCCCCCCAAACAAAAGGAAAAGGGGGAAAAAATGAAAAAAAAAATGTTCTCTTGAGCATCTGTCAACTATGTCATTTCCCTTAACACACACATTCCTGATACTTGAAAATGTGTGTGTGTGTGTCTCCTAAAGACTCACTTGATGTAACAGATTGTGGCATTTGGATCATCATGTTGTCTTGACATTATCATCTTCTTTATGACCTGTACTGTTCCAAGTACAAAGCCTAAATGCCCAAGGCAGCAGATTCTCTCTGATCTTGGAAGCTAAGCAGGGTCAGCTGTGGTTAGTATTTTGATGGGAGACTGCCAATGACTATTAGGTGCCGTAGGCTATATTTCAAAAGAAGGAACTGGCAAAACCAACACTGAGTATTCCTTGCCTAAGAAACCCCTATGAAATTTGTGGGGTCATAAGTTGATAGGCAACTTGAAGGCACGTACACACACACACACTCCCAGTCCATACAACTCTGACTTAATTGGGTATTGCTTATGCCAGAAAATATATTCCTATGGTGGCCTGTTCTTCTTAACGACTTACAAGGTATCTGAATATTTTCAGTTGCTCCTAGAACTTTCAGAAGCTTCAGGCCTTCTTTGCTCAAAATTGTGGCTCCGTTTCACTAATGAATTGTTTGACGCTGTGGGCCAAACCCTGGACTGAATGAAATCAATGGTGGTGGTGGGGAAGGGTTTCCTCCCAGTTTCTGTAAAAAGCAAGAGAGGTTCTTTTAGGTTGACCCTGATTTGTATGACAAGGAGCAAGTCTGAAAAGCAGAGAACAATGGGATATTTTCAAATTAACATTATAGTAGAAATCTTTTCTTAGAAATGAATACCGTGCACTCAGTGGTTATTTAACTAGCTTGATAGACATGACAGGCTTTATCACTTATAACTAACATGGGCTGCCTTTTGATCTCTGTACAATAAAAAGGCAGACAAAGTAGCCGGTTGTCTTAACAATGTTGATTCTGCATATTCAATAAAATGTTCCCAGATTTTCAAATATTTAATGTGAGCGTTTTCCCTCTCCCCTGTTATAGCATTGCTTCTATACAGTTGGCATTTAAGAAGGCCTATTCTTTGTTTTCTGCTTTCCCAATCATGTTATCATTCTACTACACCTTTCTGCTACATCTCTTAAGGAGCTTTGAGAAGTATATTTTTTAAAAGGAAAGAAACTTGAAATGTCTGTTTTTAATATGTTTCGTAGGCATGAGCCATTCCTAGGGTTGCCAGGTCAGGATTATCAAAGGCCTTCAATTTCAGGACAAAAACTTGAAACATAGGAACTTGTGAAGTCACAGAGAGCAGGACCTGGTGATGCTAAAAGGTTGGTGTTAGAAGGAGTGGCTCCTGATGATGTCATAGAAGCATAGAATCTGAGGCCATTTCCGCATTACGCTGTTATAGTGCTATTATTCCACTTTTAACATCCTATGCAATCCTGGGGTTTTCAGTTTAGAGAGGGGAATTTAGAATTCTCATCTGGATACTCTTAGGCCTCAGTAAACTACAAATCCCAGAATTCCATAGGATGCTGAAAGTGGAATAATAGCACCATAACAGTGTAAGCTGGAAATAGCCTTAGAATTGGGATGGACCACACGAGCCATCTTCTGCAACCCTCAGCCATGCAGGAAAACACAACTAAATCACTCTGGGAAAATGCCCATCCGACTATTGTTTAAAGACCTCTGAAGATGGAGAGTCTGCCACACTGAGGCATTCCATTCTACTGTCAAACAGCTCTTACCCTAAGAAAGTTCTTACTAATGTTTAGGTGGGATCTCTTTACTTATAATTTGAATCCATTGGTTCAAGTTGTGGTCTCTGGAGCAGCAGAAAACAGGCTTGCTCCATCTTCTACATGACATCCCTTTAGTTATTTAAAGATAGCTATCATGTCACAGCCTCAGTCTTTTCCAAGCTAAACATACTTAGCTCCATAAGGCATGCCTCACAAGGCTTGGTACTTTGACCATCTTAGTCATGCCATTTTGCATGAACTATTAAACATCTTAGAGCATGCCAATTAAATCAAAAACATTATGTATAACAAATGAGGAAACACACATACACACGCGTGCGCGCGTTCAAGGTACTTCTCTTGCCCGGAGATGTGTTCCCCTTGCTTGTAAGCTGGAGACTCAAGGCCAGGCTCAGAGTTCTGGGAACCCTCTTCATTATCCATACAATTCATACAATACATACAACGAACAGAACACCTCTGGCATGCCGTTGTTTTATGCATGCAAAGCTGTCCCGTCACCACTAAAGTGAATGGAGCAGGCCTTGGGAAAATTACCTTTGTAGACTAAAGATCCTGCAATCCTCCAGACTGGCTGTAGTACTCATATGTAATTTTTCCAGGCTCTGGACCACCTTGTGGTCAGAGGAGCAGCACAAATGACAGCCTGATGCAGATGAAGGACTTACAATTACCAGATCTTAGATGTTAACACAAAAGCAGTTTTAAGGGATAGCCTATCCTGCATTAATACCATTTACATTATCACTATCTGCTAGAACCATATAGACAAAATGATAATTAGAAGTCTGGGTAGAATATAGGCAATACAATCTTATGATGTTGCCCTGCAAGCAACCTTCACTGAATGCTCTGGAATTTTCTTTCAAATAAGGAGTGTGCTGTACTGCAACTGGATTAACTAGAATGTTCTTCATGGACACAGTGAGTGAATGCATCCTTTTTTGACTGTGTGTGGAAGACAGTTTGAATTCTTTTGTGAGAAAAATCTTGGGTTCAAGAACACACTTATCAACTGGCCAGTTTATCTGACTTTTTGCATTGATAGTTCTCCAGAGTGTACGGTGTTATTTGGGATAATCTCAGGCTATTTCCGCGCGGGGTGAGGGAATCGCCCTGTGCTGGTACTTATCGGACCTTTGGGCTCGACACTTGGGTCCAGGCTGGTCCGGAGAAGTGCATGGCCGCTGCTCCGCACTGCTCCGGGGACGAAAATGGTGGCTTCTGGTTGGTGGTGGCTCTCCACCAACCGCTGAAGCTCGCCATCTAAAGCCCGCTCCTTGCAGATCACAGGCTCACACTGGTGCGAGCCTGCAAATCTGCACCAAAGTGCGGGAACGGAGTGGCGCGCTCCGTGCTTTTGAAAGACCTCTTTCAAGCGGTCTTTCAAAAGCATACTGGATGACCACTTCGGGTCGTTTGGGAGTGGGCTGAGGTGCAGATCTACAGTAAGTAGGTCCAACCCAGTCCGCTCTCAGGTGCAGATGTCCTCTCTGGAGGACGCTCTGCACCATTTCTTTAAGCCTGTGCAGAAATGACCTCAGTGGAACCTCAGCAAATGTTTGTATGCAAGGCAAAGTGGTATAATGGTTACAGTGTTGGACTATGATTTAGGAAATCTAGATTCAAGCCTCCACTAAAAAGTTAAACTGCCCAACTTACTGGGTGGCACGTTTGCAGCTTGGGCTGGTTCTACTACTACTGCTGCCTCCACAGCACCCCCTGGTGCTGTTCGGTTGGACCTGCCATGCCATGTGGATTCCCAGCCATATGCTTGGCCCTACTGGGTACTTCCCCATAGCCAGCAGCCTTTGCACAACTGGGGAAAGCTCCCAGCCAATCAGTTTAAACCTGCTGGTTTGAATTGATTGGCCAGAGCTTCAGGAAGTCTTCCCTTTGATAGGGGCATTTTGTATTCAGCTGGGCTCTCCTCTCCCCAGAGCTCAGTTCTTCTCCACACATCATCCCTCCCACCCCCATTCCTTTTCTTTTGTTGCATGCTGTGTGCTGTCATCATGTTGTGTCTTTGCCTTTTGTTGTCACAACTTGTAAGGCAATTGGAATTGGTCCTGGATCTGAGTCTGCTATTTTCCCAGGTCTCTGTGTCCTAGGGATGGAGATAGTTTCCAGGAGGGGAGGGTTGGCAGTGGGCATACACCATGGATTTGGATATCCACATCCTTGCACTACTGGGGGGTGGTCAGGTGGCTCACACCTGACTTCAGGCAGTCCTGGCTTTGGGTTTTCAGTCTCGGTAAACAGGCAGGTTGAACAATGCAAAGATCCAGACCCATGTGCAAGCCAATCCTGTTCTTGCTGTAGCCAATAAAGTTGTGGCCTATTTTCACCCCGCTTTGGTGTGTAGCCTGGTTTGTTGCTTGTACTACACCTCTCGGCCCCGAGTACCCAAATGACATGCAGTGGGTATTCTTTGGCCAGTAACTCTCTCTCCTATCTGACTTAACTCAAGGGGTTGTTATTTAGGGAGGAAAAGAACCATGTGTGCCACCTTGAGCTTATTGGAGAGAAAGCAGGATATAATATAACCCATAAGTAAATAAAATTCACAGGGTCAGCAGTTTGTCCACCCACCTGTGGTGGCTGGTAGCACCACCAACAATGAGGCAGTGAATTCACTTTGGGGTTTAGTCCAAACTTCAAAGGACAACCAAGAGACTGAACCTATTTTAGAGGCAGAGTTGAACACAGAGTTAAATGCCTTTCAAGTTCAAAGCAGACTTAGGCCCATTCCGCACGAGGCGAGTGAATCGCTCTGTGCCATTACTTACTGGTTCTTTTTGTCTCGAAGCAACATGGACTGTCCCTTAAACCCTTCCACAGGGCTCCTCTGTTTGTTCCAGGGCAATGCGGAGCAGTGCGGGTTCTTTAGATCCGCACTGGTGAGGCTGACAACATGGCAGCTTACAGTTGTTTGTGGGTCCAGATCAACCGCTGAAGCTGGCCATGCCCACAGCCCATCCTCTGCTGATCGCAGGCTCACATTGGTGCAAATCTGCACATCTGCACAACTGAGCAGGAATGAAATGGCACACTTCGGAAAATTGAAAGACCTTTTTTTTCTGGTTTTCACATAGCACGCTTTAGGACCACTTGGGGGCATTTTGGATAGAGGCGTTTACCGTAGGTGTGGAACTAAGGTAAATAGTCCAAACCTAGTCCGATCCAAGGTACGGATCACCTCTGTGACAGGACGCCTTGGCCCGTCTTAACTTCCTCGTGCGTTAAGGGCCTTACTGCCCCACTAATATGGGAGTCACCAGCTCTCATTGCCATCTACTGAAGTTATGGTGCAGGAATGTAGCTGGGGGGGTGCAAAATGAAGACATTGCTCCCCCCACAATAAGCATTCTGCCTCTCCCAAAGGAAAATTTATTTCTTTCTCCAAAATTGTAGCATTGTAGTAACTTGAAACGTCTATGGAGCACTTAGAAATGAGTTTAGGCATCCAAAGAAAAGGGGCAAGTGAATATACCAAGGGTATGTGATCACAGCAAACATAACAGTGCAAGATGTGAATGATTTTCAATGGCTTGCTCACAGGAATGCTAGAAGTTTTGGGCACTGAAGGAAAATGCCATGGTGGGACACAGCGTTTATATGAAGAGGACTGCCCTCAATTTTCTGGCTTCCCCTTTATTATGGTGGCCACTGAAGGCCGGATACACTTGGAGCCTGAATTTCATTCTGAGACTTCTTGAAAGGTCATTCAAAGGTATCAAAAAGACCATGTGGCTATATTCTGGCATTTGCAAGGAAGCCCTAGACATGGAACAGGTATTATGTTAGATTTCTAAAGAACTCAGTCCATTCCCATTGCTGCTGCTGGGTTTATGAGGAATATTTGTTTGATTCCCATTTTCATCATTGCTTTAGTGCTCCTTTAACCTTGACCTTGTTCCCAGCAGTTCCTTAGCTGTCTAGACCACCCAAGGAACAGCAGGGTGAAATTAACAGTAACCTTGGATGCTACAGAAATTTCTGTCCACTCTGACATAGGTTATGATTTCAGTTTCACAATCATGTTATACATCGGATGCAACCCCCCTCCCCTTTAAATGTTTTACTGCAACGGATGTTGCTTTTTTTTCCCAAGGAGAAAATATGGCAGTAATAAACAAGACCTAGCTCTCTTCTCATGAAATCTCTTTCATGGAGAGGCTCAGCTGTTCATTACTGAGTATAGTGCTCTGCGACTATGTTTTCTAACTTAAGTAAACAGAAGGCATCTCACAGTTTCCCTTCCCCTCCTCCCCTTCCCACATTCTTTGTATTTATCTACTACATTAAAAAGAAGAACTTAGAGCTGCTGTCAAAGAAAAATCCAAGCTACCAGAATTTAAAATCCATTACTTTTATGGGTAACTAGATAACTCGGAGAACTGATCACTGCCTTTGTGTTTTTCTCCACTTTCTTTTTCTTTTTTTTTTTAAAGTATTAAACATTGGGCTGAAGGCAACCAGAATTAATGTTAAATTGGACAAGGCAACCAGAATTAATGATAAAAACAACAGGACTTCACAGTCTATAAAGTTTCACACTGTCACCTGCAAATTCTAATCTGCACCCCTCTGTGACTGAGAATGTGTAAGTGCTTGTAGGTCTTTGTAATCGTCTACCAAAGGAGTTCTTGTCCTTTGTGTAACTGTGTATTGTAAAATAACGGTAACCACCAGGTGAAAGACTTGGTAGCTCAGGGCCAAACTGGACATGACAGATTCGCTAGAATCTTGTTGTGATTTTATGCTAGCATAAAAGCTGTTATGCAAGTGATTGTACTTCCGTGGAGGTTGCACAGAGGTGGCAGCCTATTTAGGATTGCACCAGACCTATGATACTCTTGTGTAAACCTAGGGTCCAATACTGAAGCATAGACACACTTAAGTAATCTCACATTACAGTCAGCCCTACACATTTGTGGGTTTCACTTTTGTGGATTTGATTATTCATGGATTATTTACTGTCACCTCTGCTGCCTCCCTATTCCATTTTTAACAGAGACTGCAAGCCTTGTGAGGCTGAGAAACTGCAAACGAGGCCTGTAAGTCTCTATTAAAAATGATGTATGGCAGCAATGGAGGTGGTAGTTAAGCCCCACCAGCCACCCACTTCTGCCTTGTGAAGGAATCCTGAAGCCTCAAAGTAATCCATGGTGGGTTGAATATGGTGATCATATTTTTTATGTGTTAAATATGGTTTGGGAGGTCTTAGGTTATTCGTGTTTTTTTCACTTTCAAAGGGTCCTGTGCCCCTAAACCTAGCAAATGTGGAAGGACTACTGTACGTAGTCAGTAAACAGGTTCTCAGCTTAAAACTACCTACATGTGACATGCACATAAGCTCGTAGTTATCAGGACTGCATCAAAGGGGTGGGGAGGGGAATTGGTATTGTTGGGGATTTCATCCCAATGCAAATAGCATCTTTAAAGAAGCAATGTTCTTTAAAACCACAGCAGGGAATAAAAGAGTTCATTTTAACCTCTTCATCTGCTGCAGTCCCAATGACTGTCATTTTCCAGTGCATACCCTCCAGCTGTCCCAGATTAATCTTTGTCATTCCTTTTCTTTAGCTACTTTTAAGAATGTCTCAATTTTTTCTCTTCTCCTTCCACTGTCCTCATCTTTCCTCAGCATGTTTCAACTGGTGCAAACTGAGTTCAAAGTGCAAAAACAGTTCCCACTTAATTAACTCAGTAAGGTAAGTGAGGGTTGAAATTGGTCCTTTCCTGTAGACTTGGGCCAAAGGAAACTCTGGCATCTTTGCCATCTTTACCACACTCGAATATTGCTTGGCCTTGTGTATCCTTGTGTTACTGCAGTTTAGGCCTCCTTGGAGACACCCCAAGATATCATTTTGATATCAATAATTTGGCTCTCTTCCACCACCCCTCTCCACATGTTCGAGAGACCCCTGGACAAGCACAGAACTAGGCTCGGCCACTAATTGTTGAACATTCCATTCTCCACCCAGGCAGGCCAGAAATAGCCAGACCCCTGCTTTAGCAGACCTCTCTGCAAACACCCTCATTATGTATGCACGCTGTTTACAAAGGACTCCCTGCTCCGAGCAGGCAACCTGGCAAGCTGAATGCTCAACTGCCAAGCACTGAGCATTTGCATACTGCCTACCTCTTTGTCAATTTGGACTTAAGTTAATCATGCTAAATTCTGACCTTTCCAAAGCTTTGCCCCGCTCCTAAAATGCATTGTCTTCTCCCTATAAAAACCCCTGATTTCGAGACCATCCTCGGATCGCTCCTGAGTTCTGGACCGCCTTGCTGCTGCTTAGCTTGGCGAGCTTCCCCTCAGCTCCACATGCTGAGATACATCGAACCCCAGCATCGCTCTCTATCTTCTTTCCGGACTTTAGGAACAGGTTTCGTATCACCCGATTCAACTATCCCTCTGAAAATCCCGCTATCATACTCACACCTTTATTTTCCTTAGTTATCTGTGTGCGTGTGTTGCTTACATTGTGTGCCTGTATTTAATAAAGATCATTCATTATTTCCAACACGGTTTGCTTCTTGACTTGGCCTGACCCTGTAAACATTGGGTTACAAGATCCTGCTGCATTACCCTGCCTCTCGTAGTGCCAACCAGTGCTCTTGACTAATTTCCACATCTTGTATAATTGTAAGGTTATTTAGGTGTCTCTCCTGGGACCCCCAGTAAACAGGGTAACACTGGTTTTCATCTTTGGAAGGTATGTATTTGCATTGAAACATAGGGAAAAATACTGAACATTAGCCCTAGTGTGGCATAAGAGAAAAAAATGACTGAATGGTAATGGAAGCCCATATTCCTTCCTGTTTGGATTACTGAAATGTGCTCTGTGAAGGTTTACCTTAAAAAAATATTCAGAAATGTCAACTGCACCAAAATGCTTCAGCAATACTGTTGATTTGGATCGTTTATAGGGAACACATGAATACTTTGTTATGACAGCTTCATGGCAACTGCTCTTGTCCCAAGCACAACTCAAAATGGTATCACCTGTAAATCTCTGTGTTGTTTGCTTCCAAGCTATCTCAAGGAATGTATTCCTCCCCATGAGCTTGCCTGAAAGTTTGCCTGCAGTCCTGATAACTATGGACCCTATGGACTATGGACAACAGATCCTGGTTGTTTCCAGGATTTGGAACTCCTTACAGAGAGAGACTAAATTGACTCCTTCCCTATTGTCTTTCTCCTGGAAGGTATAGACCTTTCATTCATATGGGCCATTGGCAATGAATATTGCTTGCTGCAGAAGGGTCCCTTTAACTTGGCAGGTACTGTATTTTTCTTTTAGTGGTATACTTTTAAATTGTGTTTTAAATTTCTGTGCTTTTATTTATTTTGCATGTTAATTATATTTGCACTGTGCTGCCTTAAGTCTACTTTGTGGGGAAAGGGGTGGTGGTATAAATCACATAAACAAACAAATAAATAAATATGCAAGAATGAAATAAATCAATAGTTGTACACGTTAGTCTAGCAGTGCAAGCTTTTTTTTCAGTCATCCAATTTGATGACCATTATTAAGTCTTGTGATAGAGAATTCCATAGTTTTAACAATGCACTTTCTGAAGAAGTACATCGCTTTCCCCCTCTTTTTAAAGTGCAGTCATTCAACTTCAGTGCATGAAACTGAGTTCCAGTTAGGGCTGGTAGATCTTGACTATTCTGATTTCCAATGGATGAAGCAACTTTTTGTCCCATAGCTTTGTGACACCCAGGAATAGTTTTCTTTCTTGTAATGACAGGAGAACTGCATAGCTTGTATGAAACTTCACAGCTTTTGGCATAGAAACCAAAAAGCAAAGCTTTCTTCATGGAAGGGAACTTGTGCAATATTCAAACCATAAAAGGCTGTAGCTTCAGCCGGCCTAGGTTTTTCCCCCCGTTGCATAGTATTTGAGTTGCACAACATCCAAACTAGCAAAAGCAGTGCATAAAAAGACTGTGAGCCTTGGTTTTTACAGAAAAGCTGTGAAATTTGTAAATTTCTGTGCTCTTGCACTTTTGAAAAAAACTGAAATTTATGTTGTGCTGAGAACAACAGCATTCCTACAAAATTCCTACAACTTGGCATGCTATTTTTTTTCCCATGTAAATTTCTTGAGGAGATGGGAAGTCCAAATTCGACCTTAGCGAGGAAATAGATGAATTCCCATCCCATCCCTATTTTTAGTATTATTGGAAGGGAGACAGTTCTTTTCCACTTTGTCCATATTTCTATAAAGCCCTGCCATGTCTCTTTCAACTCCTTTTCCCCCGCTAAGAATTCCCAATCATTGTAGTCTTTCTTCATAATCAAGTTGTTTCACTCCTTTGACTATTTTGGTTGTCTTTTTCTGTATTTTTTTCTATCTTGGTAATTTTTTGAAGTGCAGTGACCTGCACTCCTCATAATGTTGTTGTTGTCAGTTGCTGCTGCTGCTGTTGTGTTGTTACCTTCGTTTCTATTTAGCTTTGGCCAACACTGTGACACAAAGTAGCTTACAGAAGATTAAAACCAGAAGAGATTAAAAAAAAACCATTTAAAGTGCTAATACAAATGCATACAAATTATTTTACAGAATAACTGAACAACGTATAGAATTAAAACAATTTTTAAAATTTTGTTTGAAAGACAGAAATGACAAAACAGCACAATCATTAAAAGCCCATTGCAACCAATCCTGAAAAGCCTGATGGAATAGGAAAGTTTTCACTTGTGGGTGAAAAGAAAGCAAGAAGGGAGCGATTCCTAGCCTATTGAGGGAGGAACATCAAAAGTCTGGGAGCAGCCGCTGAGAACGCCCTTTCCCTTGTGCCTGCCAAATGTACCTTTGAAAGCAGTATGACTGAGAGAAGGATTTCCCTCAAAGATTGTGGAGTCAGATAGGCTCATATATAGAGAAAGGGTCCTTCAGATATCCTGCATCCAAGCCATATAAGGTCACACCACTGGTTTGTATAAGGGCACTTAATAGGAATTTTTGTTGGCAGTTCCATACCTAATGAAATTTCCTCGCCTCATAGTGATACCCTACCAGGTTGATGCCACCACCCAGCAACCCACCACAGCTCCAAAATTATTTCTTGGTCTGTCATTACCAGCATTCATGAACAAATATGTGGACTATTATAACAAACTACAAGTGCAACAAGAGCAGGCCTCATAGCTCTCCCTGTTCCCTGAAACAGATTCAGTTCCTGGTGAACAGTTCTGATACCACCAGCCAGAATGGCTGATTCTGGACACTCTCTTGGACACACTTCATCATAAAGCAAATATCAGTAAGAACCATTGGGTGAGGTCTTTCTCCACAGGGAAAAAGTATGAGAGCACTGTACACTTCTGTGTCCTTTAACCTTCACAGTCTATGGAAACCACATCGCTCAGGGAAATAAGAGAGATCCTGGAATCAGTTTTAATAAGGAGTGGTTGATATATATTTACAAACAAAACCAACAAAAACCACAAACAGCACAAACTGAGGTAGCTATATGGCAGTTGCAGTCCAAAAATGAACTTTTCCAATCTGTGTCATAAGGGACAGTCCAAAAAGCTTTCCAAAGGACAGTGCTTTTTCCTGTGCAGTCATGTACTAAAACGCTATTTGTTTAAAGGGTGCTGCTGGGGAGAACTATTTGTTCTTTGAAAAGACTTTTGTATGCAAAAATTTGACAAGACAAGGGTTATGATTGCTTTTATACTCACTCCATCAATAGCAATTAAACATTTTAAAAAGGAATGAACCAATCAAACCATTAAACTATGTTGCATCAGATCCCCATCTGCTTGTTGATCTCCAGGGGACCTTTCACATGACCCAGTTATAGTGCTGTGATTCCACCTTAAGTGCCATGGCAACATCCAAAGGAATGTGTAGTGTGAAAGGGTCCCATGTATAAAATTGGATTATTTTGTATTTTTTATTTTGTTGGGAATGTCTAGAGGTATGCTCTATTTATTATCTTCACAAAATCATTTATGGTGATTAACTGAATCAGAGGTTGGACTAATGTGGCTCTCTGAATGTTATTGGAATGCCCTACACTAACCGAGAGCCAGCATGGTATAGTGATCTGAGCACTTGACTCTGGAGACCAGGCTTAAATTCCCCACTTGGCCATAGAAACTCACTGGGTGACCTTGGGCATGTCACACACTCTTGGCCCCAGAAAACCCTGTGATAAGTTTGGCTTTGTCACCATAAGTCAGAAAGGACTTGAAGGCACACAACAATAATAATGCCCCAACAAGTATATCCAACACTAAGATATGCTATGAATCCAGTCCAGCATATGGAGGGCTATGTAATTCTCACCCCAGGCTACATTCAGTGTTACTACTACACAGAATAGGCCTACTGAGATCAATGAGACTTAAATTCATGAGCTGGAATTCTATATTGTCTGCTTGGTTGCATATGCAACCAAGTTGTTGTCTAATCCACTCCCCCCCGCCAACTTTATTGGGCATCAGCATACTGAGAGAAGGAACTCCATCATCATGCCCTGCCTTGGAGACCCTGACAGTGAGGAGGAGGATTCTGAATCTGAGGCAGAAGTTTCCCCAGAAGTTTGCTCAATGGAAGATAACAACTAACAGCAGGGACCTGAGCAAGGGGAACAAGCATCAGAAGATGAAGCAATGCAGACTCTTATTGTGCAGGAGAGACAACAGCAGAAAGAGGAGCTTCGCAGCTCAGCTCATTTATATAACAAATGAGTGTTAATAAGGTAACATCTGTGGCAATAGCAGATAAAAGGCAGACAGCTGGTCCATCCCTCTCACGGTTGACAACTGATCTTCCTGGTGGTTGAAGTCCTGTGCTGTGTTCTCTTGGCTCCTGACTATCTTGGGGCTCTGCTTGTTTGACGATGACTCGGATTTGCTTTGTGGATTTTTTAGCTTTGGAACTTGAACTTTGTTTGGACTACCTCTTCTCTTGCCTTTGTGGGTAAGCTCTGCTTTGCTAATTAACTGCCTGGTCTACCTGGGACATGACATCCATTCTGTAAGTGATGGGGTGGGAGTGAATGATGTTTCCATGTTCTGCCCAATCAGTGAGCAAGGCTGCAACAAGGAATAGTGACTAGGGTACTGCTCTTGATTGTTAGAGTCTTACACACTGGTGGAAAGGGGGTGGAAACATAATCAATTTGTGTCCTGATCATGAGCAGAATGGACATCCTTCTCTCAGTGTGGTTCATGCCCAGCAAAGGAGGTTTGGCAGGGCAGTTAAGACAGTGGCAATATTGTCATCACCATAGACTACTTAGAGATTGTGAAGGTGGAGCAGTTATGGATGTATAACTGTAGGTTACTCAGTCATAACTGAATGCCAGCCACTATCATTAACTAATCTCATTCATTTCAGTGGGTCTACTCTATGTAGAAGTACATTGGGTTTAGGCTTTGATTATTTTATTTATTTACAGCATTTGTAATGATACCCAGTAACAATGGCCTGAATCTAATTATCAGTCCCAACTACAGCACACCCATTGAATTAGTGGAACTTTCATAAGTGTCAAGTTGTGTGTGTATGTGAGTGGCTGTCAAGTCACCTGTCTACTTACAGTGACCTCATAAATTTCATAAGTTTTTCTTAGACAAGGAATACACATAAGTGGTTTTTGCCAGTTCCTTCCTCTGTACCTGGTATTTGTTGGTGGTTTCTCATCCAAGTACTAGCCAGGACTAGTTGGAATGAACAATTGAATTTAGGTGCATGTCCTCTAGAGAGCTTGTAAGTTTTTTGAAGCCATAAGATATAATATAAAATTTAAGTAAAAACAAACAAGTGGTATTATTTTCCTGTCAGCATAGGAGAAATAACACAGTTTCAAAATTTCGAAGGACTCATGACTTCTGTAATGGCTTACAATTGATTACTGCTGAAACATTAAGATCATAAAGTATTAAAAGGCCTGACTGTAGGGTTGCCAGGTAAAACAAGAGACAGGGCTCTTGTATCTTTGGTGTTTGCATAGAAAAGTGAATTTCTCCAGGCGTACCTTGTGTGAGAAACAATGGGTGCAGAAATTCACTCTTCTAAACAGCCATTAAAGGGACATTAAGGTCTTGCCCCTTATTTCACCTTGCAACCCTAGGTCTGAAAGAATCATGATTCTTCATCTTGTGAAAAATGATTCAGAGGAGGATATTTCACAACTGGGTATCTCCATTAAGAAAGCTGTCTTCTTGGAGACTACTTACTTCAATGCACTTTGAGGGGTGCCTGTATAGGACTACAGTGTTCAAGTAGGCATCTGTGTCCCCCTCCATTTGTATATCTGGTTACCAGATCAAAGAAACTAAGACTGGGGATGAAGCCAGATGGGAGAGAAAAGACTATGCTGTTCTCCTAAAGGACCTGGAAGCACCATACGGGAAGGCATACTTGAGGTAATCAGTTCTGGGAAGGGTGTCTTAATCCTTGTCTGTTATACTGGTGTCTGTCTGTCTGTCTATCTATCTATCTGATTTTTTTTCAATTAAAAAAACACCCGTGTATCATAAGAAGTCCCTAACCCAGTAATCTGATGCCACAATCTAAGGCCTTTTGCCCCCATTCCCTACTGTTAGTTTAGTACTACTATTTTTGGGCAAGTTACATGAACACCTAGTGAGGTTTTAGAACATCAGGAGCTTTTTCCTTCGAAGTGATTACCCAGTGGTAGGAAAATTGTAATGTGTGAAGCAGCCTTTGGAAGCACTTGCATTATTCATAACCTCTTTCGCCCTGCTTTCAACAGCAAATCTGCTTAAATCAGGATCCTGTGTGTTGTGGCTTTTATTAGTATTTTGAGAGGAGATGGGGTGGAAACGGAATGGCTGTAAGTGCTCCAGCACTTTGTCTTCCTGCAATGACTTGTGATTTATTATTCACAACAAGCCATTCTTTTCAAGGGACAGAAACCATCAATACCCATTAAAAATAGTGAGGCATTGCTGAATCTGGAGCAATGCTACGAACTGGTTGAAAATGCAGGGTGGTGGGGGGTATGTAGCAGCTGGGGGTGAGGGCGAGGGAGGGAAGAAGGAGAGAAAAAAATGCAGAGAAGGAAAAAGCGTAATCTTGAGAAAGCCACAAACAGTCCTGAACTTTATGCTTCTTTCATTAAGGGACTTTCTTTCCCAACACTTCTGATAATATATGGCTCATCTGGGGCTTCTAAAATACATTACAGCCCATTATCTTAAAATAACTACTCTTGGTGGGAAAATGTTTCACTACCACATGCTATCCTTCAGTGGCGTCATAATGAGGGCAGCTTGTCCTGAAAGCACATGTTTCTGTGGAATAGTCATGCTGATATATACAGAATTTCACATTCCCACACATCTCTAACTTACCTAAAAGCCAGACCTTTGAAACCCCTTGACTAGGGTGCAGATCTGTCAAATTATATAGCCTCCAGACTTCATTCAAGTTATGTTATCAAGTACTGTGAAAAGTGGAAGAGCTCTGATTAAATATTCCTATAGAGATACATTTACATTTATGTACAATTTGATAAAGTGTAATTCTATACATTCATATCTCTGTTAATTTTTTTGAAGGTAAGTGAAAGAAAAGAGTGCAGGGCTGGGAAACAACAGCGTTCTTGGCTCCATCTGTGCCACTGAATATGAATTGTTACCAAGCTTTCTGGCGCCATTCTTTTCTCTCTGATCTACCAATACCCAAGTTCTACCACAAGATGTCACTCAATAATCCATTTTGATCTTTCCTCCTTCTTTTATTTTTAAAGAACAGGTTGAATGTTCATCTGTTTCATCTACAAATGATTTAAAATTTCTATTAATTACTGTGAGAAAGAATCCAAGTTACCTTTAGTAATAAATATAAAATATATCACAGAGAAATGTTAACTATTTCAGCTTAAAGATGACAGAAAATGTCAAACAAATAATTATGAATTCCAATGGACTTTTTTCAGTTAAAGATCACATTTCCACATGTTTTAATTCCCTCTCTCAACCAGTCTGGGACATCACCCCTTTATATGTCTCTTTTTCCTGCTGATGAAATAATCCCACGATAATTAAAGGCCATTATTCTAAAACAGTATTTTCAATAGAACTGCTTAATATCTTGGCTCACTGATTAGCATGTCACCTTACTCAGTTGTTTCCTTATAAATAATAATTTTGGAGGAAAAAGGAAGACAGTATTAGAGAAGGCTAAAGTCCTTATATCACTGCTCCAGTGTGCAAATAGGGGTTTAATTTTTCCCTTTTTCATTTATTTCTTGGATAGGTTGTGATCTCTCACCCTTTTGCCACATTTGTGCTAGATATGGCCAGTTTAACTTTCTTCACACCTTCTTTCATTTTTGAAGATAAGGACTTGCAGTCTCTTCATATTCTTCTTTTTGGTTGCTGCCTCAATAAAGTACTGCACCTTCAAGATAAGGCCAACAACACAGCTAGAAAATAGGGCTGAGAGAGGCCTGGTGCTGATGAATACTTCCTCTCTGAGCCAGGAGGAGATAATGTGATAAAATGCACTGGAGGTCTATCTATGTAGACAAAATGCTTTTCAGATCACGGCCTTTCTAAAGAGCTTTTCTGACCAGGCAAGTGCTCAACATCTTGCCTGTTCTCAAATCTTTTGCGTTGTTCTCTGGACCAACCCAAACCATACCCTCTTCCCTTTTTATTTTATGTTACTATTTTATTTAATTTATTTTATTTATTTCCCACCTTTCTCTCAAAATAGGACTAAGGTGGCATGCACAGATTAAAACAAAATACACCTGTAAAGCAGTCATTATAACAAACCTATTTTAAAAACAGTTAAATAAGGTATCCTACTAAAGAGGCTCTAATTTAAACAGTTAAAAACAATGTACTACATAACAGTAAATGGAGCATTCTCTCCCTCTTATAAGATCCTTCTTCAGCAAACAGTTAATAGTCAAAAGCCTGTCTAAATAAGGAAAAGAGTCTTTGCATCCTTGTAGAAGGAGAGTGGAGAGGAAGTGAGCTTAGCCCCTGTGAGAGGGACTTCTTCAACACGGGAGCTGCCACCGAGAAGGCCCTTTAATGTGTCCTCACCAAATAGGCCTGTGATATTGATGGAACAGACAGAAAGAAAAATCTATGCCACATCTATGGATGGATGAACCTACTTTTTCTTTCTTTCTTTCCACATTACAGACTTTTGGGGGGGGGCTCAAGTTCTTTCTTTCGGCTTTATTAAAAAAAAACACTATGGAATTTTGGTTTATGTAAAAATAACCCCCAGATAAATGATGGTTGGAAAAGTCTATAATTCCTTCATCAGAAGCCAAACTGATAAAGAGTTGTGCATCCTGGATAGCAATGAGAACTCTGAGAGCACAAACTTTTTCAGATGCAAACCGTACTCAGGCTTTACAAAAGGGATTTTAAAAAATAAAAATCAACACATGAGGAGGGGAGCATGCTGACCCCTTGTTCTTCATATCTGCATGTAGACAGTGACAATCTGAAGAAGGGGGACTCCTCTTTCTATTGAGGCTTCCTAGAAAAGTGGAAAGAATTTTCAGGAATACAGGTCACACGGAAACCCTCTGTTATGTGGTCAGTCTCTTCAGATTGTCACTGTCCGAGGAGAGTGAAACGATGGAGGGACCTAAAGCTAGCATACCTCCTTCTTGCATGGTGAATTTAACCCCCTTTACATGCCTGAATAGGGTTTCAAATAGACTCATTTCTGTCCGGGGGGGGGTCTGATTAAGGAGAGGATTCAGCAGTGTGACAGCATGTCACAGTGTACAAGGTCACGATGATGTACCCCATGATGACTGTTGGCTAAAAGTCCATGCAAGTTGATGCCTCTGTTCAGTAATGTGTGTACAACACAATGACTATGAACAAAATACAAGCACACCACAATTTAAAAAATTACGTATCTGCACTATTTAGACCTCAGTCCTATTCTTAGGTCCTAATATGTCTAACTAAAGAAGACCTATTGAATCAACTACTGAATGGTAAATCAACAGTTGTGTAAATCAGTGATTCAAGGGATCTGTTCCAGTTGGAACTAACAATAAAATTAAGACCTTAACAAAATATTGGCTTAGTTTTTACAGCAGAGGAACAGCAAGTAGTGACCTACCCAAGAGCAGAAAACTCCTGAGATGACAAAGGTTAAGAAACTGGATGTCTTCAGAGATGAGTGAACTCCCCAAAATTCAGTTCCAATTAATTCAGTTCATTACCTAAATTCTTCAGAAAAAAGATTAGGAAAGATTGGATAATTTGTCAAAACTAATTTCAGGACATGGATAAGTTATTTATCTACCAGCCTGCACCTCTCAAAAGCATATTACCCTTTTGTATTTATATACATGCGAGCACAACATTCACACAAAAACTCACTAGGATATAACACAATTAGTTACACCTAATTCACAGTGCATTTTAATCAGTGTTCTATTTCTATAACTGAAGAGAGAAATTCTGATGCTGAAACCAGACCTGGTCAGACTTGAGCAGACCCATACAATCAATATGATTTAAGTTAGTCATGACTTAAGTTAGTCATGACTAAATTGGGTTTTATTCATTTCAATGGGTCTGCTCTAAATATGAATAAATTTGTATCAAGGCTATTATTCCAAAGACCCTGTAGAAGATTTTGAACCCTCCAGAATTACAAAAAAATAAGCCTAAGTGTCTCAGAAAACAATTTTTTCCAGAGAAAATATCTGTAAACTTATTTTTCATTCTTGTTGTTGTGTGCCTTCAAGTCATGTCCAACTTATGGCTACCCTGAGATGATCCTATCAGAGACCTTTCTTGGCAAGATTTGTTCAGAGGGGGTTTACCCTTGCCTTTCTATGAAGCTGAAAGCACATGACCTGCCAAGGGTTGCCCAGTGGGTTTCTTTGCTGATGAGGATTGGAACCCAGGTTTCATTGTCCAGTGCTCAAACCGCTACACCATGCTTGCTTGTCTAAAAGGCTTGTGTGTGTGTATAGGTGCCTTCAAGCCACCTGTCAACTTATAAGGATTTCCATGAATTTTATATCATTTTCTTGGGCAAGGAATACTCAGAGGTAGTTTTGCCAGTTCTTTCCTCTGAAATATGGCCTACAGCACCCGATATTCATTGGTGGTCTCCCAGCCAAGTACCATCCAGAGCTGACCCTGCTTAGCTTCCAAGATAAGATGGGATCTGGTGCCTTTAGGATATGCTTCTCAAGAAATTGAAGGTTCTGCAGAATTTTCTTCCAAATTTTCTCCAGCACTCTTTTTTTGTGGTGGTGGTGGGGGAGTGGCAGCCAGTTTTCTTTTCTTGGGCATTCTGTGGAAAGATTCAATCTATGGGGTATAGGAGACAATGCCAAATGGTGGCAAGGCCACTCAACATAGTTGCTGCTTTTGTTACTTGTCATGACAGTGCAAACAACAAAAACATTTCAGGATGGAAAAGAAAGGAGCTGTTCTATTTCTACCACTGCTAGTGGTGAGCCTTAGCTCTTAGAAACCCTTTTGGAGATATTCCCTGAAATTTTTCATTGCAGATATCTTAGGGATGTAAATCCTGACTTGTTCTGTTATAGTAAAGTAACTTATATATTTGTTTTAATCCATCACCTGAACCACTGTAAAATGGATAGATGGGGGAGGTCATGTACAGAAAAACCAAGCATTTTTGTGAGTGGTTTTTGCCCAGTTCTGGAAGATGCCCAGTATGAATAATGTAATAATTGCTCCTTCCCACCACCAGAAAACAAAGTAGTTAAAAGTAGTAGCAACAGATAGGCCTTTTGTTCTTTGTGATTCATCATCATATCCTGTTCTGTGTGTTTCATTTCATTAGTTTTGTACAGAAATCAGAAGCTTTACACAATACATATGTTGCACCAATTGTGAAAACCGTGACAGGAAAAAAAAGCCATTGGCTTCTTGGTCTTATATGTGAGACATGAGGCCCCTTCACATTACCCAGTTAAAACACTATTATTCCATTTTAACTGCCATGGTTCTGTCCTGTGGAATCCTGTACTTTGTAATGTAGGGAGAGGTATTTATAGTTCTCAGTCAGGGAACTCTAGTACTTCACTAGACTACCAGTCTCAGGATGCCCCAGCAAGGAACATAGAAATTAAAGTGGAATAGTAATGCTATAGATGAGTAGTGTGACAGGGCCCAAGGCCTCTCATGGGGCACTCCCAATGCAGTTGTGTCGAGATAAACAAGATTCCTATACATCCTCAGAAGTTGTTACTCCCCCCACCCCCAGCCCAAGCTTTTCTGACCATATATAGGGAAGAGAAATTTGGCAGACAATTTGCACATTCTTGTCCTTAGTGACCCTGGGAGCTGTAGTGTAGTGAAATGAGAGGAAACAAGTTTTTTCCTCTCTGTTGCTCTAACAAGCTTGATAACAGCACACCAGGGTGTAAGGGGCCATGGGAAATGATTACAAAACAAAATCTTATCTCTCTCTCAAGCAATTCATTTGTTCTTCAGGAAAGTTTCTAGTGGAAATTGCTATTTAAATGTAGAGTGGTGTCTTTAAAGAAGTGCAAACTATTTTTCAGAACACGTCATGGAAGAAAAAGGAGCTATCAAGAAGAAAAAAAAGTCTAATAAAAGGTCTTCTGTATTGAAGAGGGTAAAAAACATTAGTATGGCCATTTAAAAGAATAATTGTTCTTTGAAGCCCTCTGTTCCCATAGCATCACTTTGTCGGCACGTGATTGACATGTCTGGCTTTTGGCTTCAGACAGTGTCTTTCTCATAAAAACTACAGATCATTGCCTGCATTTCTGTTTCCTAACATTGCAACCTAAATGGCTTTTACGATCCCAAAAGGAGAGAATAAGGGGAGGGGAAGTGAGAGGAAAAGTAGAAGGCGGCTTTAGGGGAATAAAAAAATAATTTTTCAATAACACCCATTAACTACAGGGGTCATTGTAGCAAAAAGAACAGGATAAGAATTCCACTAAAAGCTCTGGTCTATTCGATGTTGTGACTGACAGCCCTTTCACTGAACAGTTACAAATGGGACTAATGGTTTAAACTTGTTAGCTATTGTCAGAGGCTCTGATTCTCAAGTCAGCTATGGATGCTATGGCAGAAATCGATAAGGCATCACTTACATGGTGAACTGCCAGACCATATAGCTTGCCTAAAGGGAAATGCTACTCTGTACCTTCTGGTCTTCGTGATGGAAGTCGGCAGCTGAATCTCCAGAAAGATTGACCTCGCACTACTACCAGTAGGACACAATTAAATCTTTTGTCACTTCAAGAAATGATAATGAAAAAGAGTATGTGTGTGTGTATGGCTGTGTGGGTGTAGTACATTGGAGCAGAGGAGAGAACTGAGCAGCCTACAGCAGAAAAAGGAAGAACGAGTTCATTTTATGGAATTCTGTCTATTACAAACATAGCAGAAACAGTCCAAGCCATGCTAATGTGGGGAAGCCGTCACTGTTTGGGAATATATACTAATCATGATTGAACTATTTTCGTCCTCCTTTCAGATAAGTCTAAAAAAGAAAAGCTAAAGATTCCCCCTCCCTCAACATTATTAGAATAATTTAAGCTGCAATACTTTACTTATATAACGGAGATCAGCTTGCATGAAATTCAATGGGACTTTTGTTTGGATAGACACTATTTAGTAGATAATAATCACTTTATTTACCTTATTTAGACATGTATTGATTTATTCCCCTGTCTCCTCCAAAAAAACCAAGGATTTAAGGTGGCTTCCAATTTAAAACAAATATATGAAAGGTTATTAATAAAACATAATTAAACTATCAATAATATTAAAAACAAATTAAAATATGTTAAAATAAAAATTGAGAAATTGCAAAAAAACAGTACAACACATTATTAAAAGCTATTTATTCAAGAACAGTTCATAAAAGGCTGTTGGAACAAGGAAGCATTTTCTGCCTGTGGAAGGACAGGGTGGAGGCAGACAGTCCAGCCTTCCTAGGGAAGGAATTCTTGTGCTTTGGAACAGACACTGAGAAGGCACTCCCTTGTATCGCCACCAAATGAAGGTGGCAATACCAAGGAGTTCTCCTTAAAGACATCAGGGCCAATGCAGGCTTGGATGGGAGAATACAGTCTTGCAGGATAACCTGGACTTAAACTGTACAGCAGGGGTGTCAAACTCAATTTCATCCTGGGCCGCATCAGCATTATGGTTGCCCTCAAAGGGCTGGTCGTATCTGTAAGAGACTGTAAGAAATCCGTAAGATTTCTGCTCCTGTCTCCCCTGTGCCTCTTTCTGCCTCCCTGCCCTTCTCTGTACCTGGTAAGCCCGATCCCCATATTGCTGCCCCTTGGTTGCTGGTATTCTGAAGAGGGACACAGCAGCCAGCACTTCTACTTCTGACTGTTCCTTTGTCAAACTCTTGCGAACTGTGCAGAGCATTGCCATGGTAACCCATGGCAACACTCTGATGGCAAGATTTGGACAGAGGAACAGTCAGAAGTAGTAGATGATCACGAGTGCTAGCTGCTGGGCCCCTCTTCAGAATACCAGCAGCCGAGGGCCTGCAGTGTGGGGATTGGCTTGCCATGCAGGGGGAGTGCCAGAGACGCAGGAGAGGTGCAAGGGCCACATGAAATGGCCTGGTGGGCTGGATTTGGCCCACAGGCCTTGTGTTTGACACATGCGCTGTACAGAACTGTATAGGTCAAAATCCTAGATGGTAATGTGGGATATCTGGGGGGCAATTTTGGAGGTGTGTAGCTTTCTAATGTCCCCTGGGACCACTGCATATCCCAAAACCCCAAACTTTGCCCATCCCTGAGTTTAGGCATATGACACCGTTTCCAAATTTGAGATGTCTAGGAATGAACGCTGTTGGTGCATTACTCTTAATTGTATAAATTCGGTCCCTGCCACTGCAGAAACTTGAGAATCCAGGCCTCCTCCGAAGGGACAAATACGTTTCATCAGGAGAAGTGCAACCCCTCTCTAGCACAGGATCAATTTTTATCTTCATTTTGCATATGAATTTCGACTGACTTGTCTGCATTAAGCTTCAATTTGTTTGCCTTTACCCTATCCATTACTGAGGCCAGACACTTGTTTAGAATAAGGATGCAAAAAATACTTGCCTAATTTCTCATTCTTGATTTCCTGTTTGTCCATACCAAAAATCATGTTTTTTGGTATGGACAAAAAATTTCATTTTCTGTGCATGAAACTTGCTTTATATATAGAAGACATGCTTTTCTGTGAGGATCTTTTGCCCAGAAAACATGATCCAACAAACAAGGACCCTACACCAAACCCACAATTTTTTGCACAGGAAACTAGTTTTGCATAGCAAAATCCAGGCTTTCCCCCCTGCAATTTGGAAGCTAACTGCTTGGAAGTGTGTGCAGTTGCAGAACTAATCAAACTTGAGCTGGGATTCTGTTTTTGCCAATTCTACTGTAGCTTAGGTGCTGGCCTATGGCAGACAAGGTAAACAGCAACTGTCTCCAAAATCCCTTACTGAGCATATATGAATAGCAAAACAGAGAAAAAAGGGGAAAATAGAGAATTCTGCCTCACCCATTGCTGTGAGAATGTTAAAAAAAAAAATCAAGGTACATAGATCTGTAAATATAGATCTTTCTCACTTTCTACTCATCTCTCTGCTCCAGGTCCACTCCTGGAATTCATATCCTCTGCATATTGTTTACATCCTTTACCTTGGAAGTAGAGGTAGGTCTGGGCTGTGCTCCTTCTTTTTATTATTTTTTTCCCCTTGCCTTCAGAGTGCTCTTATGGACAAGCCTTGCTTTTGACTTGATACAGACGAGCAAAGCAAGAGTCATGAAACTGGCAATCAGGAGCAAAAAGCTGCCACAGGTTCAGCCCCGTGATTTGGTATAAGTGTAAGATAAAAGAACAGAGAATAGGAACAGAGGGAAACACTAGCATTCACCTTTCAGCTCAGAGAGAGAGGTCAGATTTTTTTTCCCAAGGATAAGCATCAAGGAGTGCTAGTTAAAGAAAACATCTCAGCATCAAGCTTGAGACAGAGTCTTCAAAGAGAAAGGCCCTCAGGCAATCAGCCAGTGCCTAGGGCTAGGCCAAGAGACTTGCCTAAATAAATATCAAAATCACTTTAAGTCTCCAAAGATAAAATGAACCGAAGAGGAATGGCATCTCCTTTCTTGGACATTTTTATTCCAAGTTGGGAAATAAAAGAAATGGCAAGGGGTTAGAGGAAGTGAGAGAACTAGGCAGAGTAAAGTAGGGAAAAGACTGGCTGTTAAGAAGGATGGGCAGAAATAAGCAATAGTGTGCCAGAGCAGCTGCTATAATAAGGAAACTGTTTCACAGATTGAGAAAGCAGAAGTCAGACTCTATCCTAACCCACAGAGCTGACCCATTACTTTTTTCTGTCTAAAGTGGATCCTGCAGGCCGCTTCCCCAGTGATGTAGCTAGTGTAAATAGTGTCTAGGGCAAGCATGGAAGTTGCACCCTTACCTTCTTACCCCTAACCCCCACTGCCATCCCTACATGCACGGCTTTTTTGTGCCCCCCCAGCATTGGGACCCAGGATATGTACCCTACTTGCCCCAACCTAGATACGCCTTTACCCTTCCCTGATGGAGCCAATTACCCTCATCCCCATTTCATTATGTTGGCCATAGGTCAGTGGTGAATCATCTCTGGGTTTTAGTCCCAATTTTTAGAGGGGTATCCAAGAAACTGGACCATATAATTGAACACTCAAGATTCACTGTCTTGCTCACATGGGAGCCACCAGCCTCTGTTGCTGCAACAGATTGTTTTTTCCTGGTGCATGGCAGGACTGCATCTGAGAAAGGGGTAAGACTCAAACTTCCTGCTAGTCTCCATGGGCCCTTTCACTCTACAAAATCATAGAGCTGTGATTCTATTTTAAATGTCATGGCTACATCCTATGGAATCCTGGGAATTGTAGTTTACTAAGGGCCTAAATACCCTAAAAGGCACCAGATTCCATCTGATCTTGGAAGCTAAACAGGACTGGAGACTGTTACCCCGTATGTTGGGGGTCCCGGGAGGGGTGCCCAAATAACCAAATAAAAGCACAAGTTGGGGGAATTAAGCTCAAGCACTCTCTTAAGCTAAGGAGAGGCAGGGTAACTTTAGCTAGGATCTTGTACCCTATGTCTACGGCTTCAAGTCAGAGAGCATAGCCAGACAAGTTTTAAAGTAACAAAAATAACATTTATTAAGCACAAATAACATAAAAGACACCACATGCACACAGTTGACTAGAAATAGAAATGAAGAGCTTTGAGGAATGAGTAATACGACACCTGGTCTCGTAGTCCTGGAGAGAAGATGAGATTGCGGGGATGGAAGCTCAGCGTGGTTCGCTGAGGGGAGTTCACTGGACAAACCGGCAGCAAGGCAGGATGGAAGTCCCAGGTGTTCCGAGGTAGTCCCAAAAGTGGGGACTTTTTATAGGGTGGAGTTTACCTACGGGCTATGCTACGCTTGGTGAGAACAAAGGGATTTTAGAGCAGGACAAAGGAGTTGGAAAAGGTCAGGTTTTGCATGATGAGCTTAATGCTGGATGACAATAGTATGGCCAGTACGCTGATGGCCCGACATAAAGGAATGGCTCGGCTCAGTTGTGCGTCTATTGTGAAGTTACGCACCAAGCAAAGCCAGTTTGCAATGAGGTGTTCCCTGAAGCAACGAAGAGGCATGAGTTGCCTGCCTCAATGGAGTCTGGAATGTAAAGCCATTAATGGCCGCGCCAAATACGTGCTTGTCCAGAGGACCCTTGCAAACACGTGGAGCAGGGTGGCAGAGAAAGGTCAAGTAAAGGCCAAATTATTTGATATCAAAAGGATATCTAGTGCTCTCACCAGACATATCATAACCGTGATAACAAGACTACCAATGAATGCCAGGTTCTATAGGCTATATTTCAGAGGAAGGAATTGACAGAACCACATCTACTTAGGCTATATTTCAGAGGAAAGAATTAACAAAACCATACTCTATTCATTGCCTAAGAAAACCCTCTGAAATTCATGGGGTTGCCAAGATTCAACAGGTGACTTGAAGGCGCGCACACACACACACACAGAGGGCACTAGCACTCTTTGGCTAAGAACCAATGGATTCAAATTACAAGAAAAGAGGTTCCACCTAAACATTATGAGAACTTTTTCTTCAAGAGCTGTTCAACAATGGAATGGACTACTTCAGAGACTGTCTTTGGAGGTTTGGAAACAGAGGTTGGATGGGCATCTTTTAGGAGCGCTATAATTGCGTATTCCTGCATGGAATGGGTTTGAACTAGATGGCCTTTATGGTTTCTTCCAGCTCTAAATACCTCTCCCTAAATGACAAACCCCAGGATTCCAGAGGATGCAGCCATGGTAGTTAACATGGAATAATAGCACTATAACTATATAGTTTAAAGGGGCCCAAGGTGATCCAAGGATGGAAAAAGAAGGAAAGCTAAAGTGATAGAAGAGCTTCTGTCAGAATGAATGCTGACATAGTGGCATGAAGAATTTAGTGGGGAGGTTTTAAGGGGACAGGAGTGAACTCACACCTCAGAAAAAGAATGGCTGATTAATTCAAGTGCAATAGGTGGTCTCAACTATGATGGCACTGTGTAACTGAAGTTGGGCAATAGCCTCTTGTCTTTTTATGTGTATTTTCTCCTGCCTTTGGGTGCCACATGTTGAGGCAGTAAGTCCATCCTATATGCAAGAACAATACATCAAGGATCATTCTTTAAGTTTTTTTTTTCAAAGTAATGTGAGTCCTTGTGAAATGCTCCTCTCAGAGTACTGTTGACATGCAACACAAAAAAAGTAATGGTCTTTGGCCGTTTCTACACCAAACCTCATTGCCACAATGATCCGTGGCAATCCCAGCATCGCCAGTGCTGGGACGGAAGTGGTTTTACACTGCTTCCTTCTGCACACATCCCTTGGTGGCAGAATGGCAACATTAATGCCACTGTTCCTTCCACATGAAGGCATCAATGGCGAAGCCTTCTCCTTGCCCTTTCTCCACCCCACAGCACCTGATTGGTCACCTTTGTCCAGGGCCTTTTTACTGATTGGCCGGCATCCGGTGCATCCGTGCGTTAGGCTCCAGGATTGACCACAGGAGCTGGCGCAATTGGGAAATCACATGCAAACAGATAAGGGGACAGTTGCTCGATCAGGAGTTATTGACAGGGAAAATTATCTATCATGCCAGCTGGCAATGCGAGGACAGAACATAATAATGTGTTGTGGAAATGCCATCGCGGACCCGCTCCTCTCATGACCGCATGCTGAGATGCAGGCCTTCTACAGAAAGGGCCTTTGATTTATGCAGCTCAGTACTGTCTGCCTACACTGACTTCCAGCTGCTATCCAGGATTTGGGGTAGGAATATTTATCAACCCAGTGCTAGGGACTGAATCTGGGTCTTCGGCATTTAAAGCATTTGTTCCATCACTGAGCTTCAGTTACCCTCCTCCACCATGGTTTATTTCTGCCTTCTACAACTATTACTTCACACATGGCATGAAACCCACACTAGAAGTCTTTTTGTGGTGGCTGTACCATACCAGACAGAGAAAATATGTGAAATAACCCATGCTGCTTATTTCCAATACATTTATATAGTTTTCTTAAACTCACATTAAATGCACTTGGGAGACAGTTTATCTGCTTCAACAAAATTATACCATATAATCTGTACTGATAGTTTAATCTGAGGTAGGAAAGGGAAATTCTTAAAATATCTGATCAGCACAAGGTGAGTGCCTTGGAATATTTTTGTATGCTTGTTTTTTGGAGGACTATACATCAGAGCAAGCTAATTCTAGGTAGAAGAAGAGAGTGGCAATACCTCAAGAATGAACTTATTTTAAGATTGGTACTGATTACTTTCAGTGGATGGGTCTGATTTCCTATATATTACTACAAACCTTCATTTAGAAAGCCTGGCTTCCTTGCTGTTTAATTAATTTTCTATGAAGCTTGAAATAGAGGGCAGCTTCCATATGAGGAAAGCAAGCTTCAATTATATTTAATGGCTTTCCTTTTCTGCTTGTAGTGGTTGTGTTAAAGAATAAGGGCAGCTGCAAATCAGAAACAGCCCTAAAGAAAGAATGGTCATTGGTTCCATTCAGATGGTCTGGATGGTGTCTCAAGAAAACTCTTCAAAGGTTACACCCCCCCCACTTTTTTTTTTTTGCACTGAAGTTTCCTAATGGCTATGCCAGCTGGGGTATTCTGGGAGCTGTAAGCCAAAAAGTAACATTTTCAGACTCTGAAACGCTCCCAAGGCATAAGGGGTGTATAAAGAGTAGGCAAGGGAGCTGACCAGTTTATATCAGGAAGGTTTTTCATTTTTCAAATCTCAAAAATCACAAATGGTGAGCATGAACTAAGAAATAAAGGTGAAAGGTTTTGATGAAGTGCATGTAGAACTTTTTTCTAAAAAATAAAGCAAAACAAAATGTGAGTTTCCTACTAGTTATTCTGCTCATAAAGCTATAGTTGATGATACAAATTTTATGTTTCTTGGTCTTACTGTTAGTTAAATCCTCTGTATTCAACTCTGGTTTTGATATCTGGTGTCTCCGAAGTGCAATAAAATGATGGCGTCCTTGATAGTTACATAGAATAATTCTCTGCTTTCCCTCCCCATCCCCTTTCCTTGCCCATCCTATTTATATTTGTAAACCTGAGAATGAGGAAGAGAGAAATTAATTATTTGTAAGACGCTTTGGAAACTTTTTGGCTACAGTGCTGGCACAGATACTTCAATCAATTAATCAATTGGATTTGCTTCCAATAAATAAAGCTAAAGAACTGTGTTGGTTTTACATTTACAAATAGAAACAACTATTTCACACCTCCTGAGACTGGCAGAGAAAGAGATCTTGCTTCAGAAATCTGTATTTTGTGAATCTCATTTTCAGAGCAGGGAAAATGTACAGAATCATGCAAACTTATTAAAAATGTGCACAGTTAAAAGGCATGCATTTTGAAAATGCACACAAAAATGTGGACATTAGCAAAATGTAAATAATAAGGCATATGTTTTTCAGAACTGCAGTAAAAAAATAGATATATAGGGGCAGACATGATCAGCAAGTGGGGAGAAAACGTCATAACCTGATACAGAACCTGAATATAATGTGTACGGAAAGCTGAGAAACTCAACAGAAATAAGTCTGAGAGATTTACATATCTATATGTGGCAGTTGTCCTTATGGTGGTAGCTGGAAAAGCAGCAGCTCCTATAGTTTCACTGTGTGGATGATGCCTTAACATTCCTTCCGTGTTCATTACAGAATGAATTTCATGTAGGGTTAGAAATGGGGAATAAGGTATTTAGAGCCAGCATTCCCAATCTGATCCCCTGTTTTAAATTCATTGAGCTTTAGAAAAGATTCCTGAAACACATAAAGATGACCTTTTAAAATAAATGCTGAGACTCTGAACATTAAAATGAAGATGAAAAGAACTTGTGCATGTCTCGAAATAAGGAGTACAACCATCTAAATATCCCAAAGGCACCAGGTAATAGGTGACTAGAAGGCGCATACACAAACACACCTGTAGACTGGGGGTGGGCAACATATTTTGCCACTGCACTTCTGGTAGATCACATCAGTGCATCTGATGAACACAGAAGTGATATTGTGTCCCTTCTGGTTTTCATTTTGTCTGATTTTTGCCCCCCCCTTTGCTTTTGGGGGTTCGTGTAATGATGGGGAGGGGAAAACAGCTGCATCTTCCTGTGGTTTTGAGCAATTTGGGAGTGGGTGGTTGGGAGAAAAGTTGCCTCAAGAATCTAGGGCTTTGAGGGGTGATGGGGGGGGTTCAAATGCTGCACTTTGGGGCCTCAAGTGACTCATGTGATTCAGGGGCCGCAGTTTGTCCACCTTCGTTATAGGCAGAAGAGTGAGAAATTGATTAAGAAACACTGTTGCCAAACTATTAATTATCCCATGGCTGCTACTGCTACTAATGATAAACCCATTAGTAAAACGAATACTGCTACTTTCTGTTAAGTATTTCCCATTAAAAGCACAGAGGAGACACTTTGTATTGAATAGCACTTTTGTTTCATGTAATATAGGGTTGTACTGCAGTAGAATTTAACATATCTTTATAAGGTTTCTTTGAAAACACATGATGCTCTTATCCTGTGAACACTTATCTGGCAATAAATTCAACTGACCAAAATAAGATATATTTCAGAGCGTGCCTAGGAATGAACTGTTAGAATGTGATCCAGATCACTGCGTATCCTGATGCTTCCTTTGCTCATTTATGAATACTAATACATATACAGGGTATCTCTCACAGGTTTCATCCAGAAAACCAGGCAGGGGAAAAGACTTTTTGTCTAATGTTCTTGGAGCAGTAGTGCCAAATCACTGATTTATTTCAAAATCCTTCTGAATTTAGAAAGCATCTGACACTCAGTGTGAGAGATTTGCTATGTATGGTAAAAGAAGAAAAAGTCATGCTTCACACCCTGGTTCTTCCGATATGTTGGGAAGTAAAGCACAGCCGTAACTAGTGCAGGAGTCTTCCGCATGGCTATTGGGCCCTCCCCTCCCCTGCAATACAAATGTATATTCATTGGATAAATGCCTTATCTCTAGGCAGTGCATTTTAATTTACCTCCATATTTTAATATCCAGTGTGTTTTTCTGTGGATTCCTTCAGAGCTTGTCATTCTGTTTTCAATTTTTGCATGTTTTTAAAATAATATTTTTGTTAGCAGAGGCAGCTGGTAGCTGCTGTGTTGCTGGGCTCCAGGTTTTGAGTCTGAACTTTAATGGTGCTGTCCTACATGCTCAACTCTACGCCCCCAAATAGGTTCAGCTTCAAAGAATCATACAGCTGGAAAAGACCACAAAGTCTATGGAATCATGCAGGAATACATCATCAAAGCATTCCAGATAGATGGCCATCTAGTCTCTGTTCTCCAAAGAAGGAGACTCCAGCACATTCCATTGTCGAACTGCTCTTACTATCAGGAAGTTCTTCGTGAGGTTTAGGTGGAATCTCTTTTCCTGAAGTTTGAAGCCATTGCTCCGTGTCCTAGTCTCTGGAGCAGCAGAAAAAAGGCTTGCTCCATCCTCCATATGGCAGCCCTTCAAATATTTAAGACATGGCTGTCATGTTACCTCTTAACTTCTTAGATAATTCTTTTAAAGTTCAGACTGAAATCTGGAGTAGACATAATGTTTCACTGATACAGGAGCTGCCAGCCACTGCTGTTCACTGGAGTTATATTCATTGATTCATATTTTAAGTTGCCCCAAAACAACCGTTTTAAGGACAGTGTTCAAATAGAGTAATCATTATTTAGAGTGGTTATTACATTGACATATGGTGGTCTGAGTAATTATCACGTGTTCACTTACTCTGTGGCTGAGTTTTTCTTCTCAACTGGAACTTGGAAAAGATTCCTCCCCTCGCACCTGCAATTCTTATTGACCATGCTACTTGAGGAATTCTGAGAGCTGAAGTTCAAAAACTGAATTTTCTAAACCCTTTCTCCTAACATGTGCAAATCATACTTGCCAAAAGGAAAAGAATATGCTTCCAATTAGATTTTCAAAAGATTATTGCCACCTGAATGGGCCACCTGAATTTAGTGTATGGTTTTATTAACTGAACACAAAATTATGTTAAGTTTAATTATACAATGCATATTTGCATTTGAAATCAATTAGATTTTTGGTGCATATTATACCACAAAATCAAATTACTTATTGAATTACTGACTTGAATATTTTTTCAGTGTTCTTCAGCAATTTGTTTTTATAAATCCACACATTGGCCCTAATTTGAAATATTTCCATTTTTTGTGAAGCAATTGCCCTTATGCTTTTATCGTCCAGTTTTCAGCCTGTACACCCCTTCTCCATGATATGGTTTAATTGGCAAAACATATATTTAATTGGCATGAAATATAAAGTATTTCCTGCTACGACTTGTTGGCAAAGAGGAAGTGGCTACATACACATGTTGCAAAATTAGATCAGAATGAGGCCTTAGGGCATGGCTAGGTCATAGTCAGGGAAACTTCCAGACAAAGGACTTGCAGATGTCCTTCAATCACTCAATCTTTAGAAACAATGACACCTGAAACTGCTTCCATGAAAGAACTCATTGGTACACTGGTTGCTGGTCATCACTCTTAGGCTCCGATTCCAATCTAGTCTAATCCATGATTGCTTCTTCTCTTCTCTATGGATTGGTACACATCTCCCACTTCTCCTTAAACTCTTGCTATCTAAACTTTTCATCCCTTTTCCTTCAGTTAACATTGTGTGATTATGAGACTCCTTGGATCTCATGTGTGTGCAATTGTTAATTCTCCCTATAAAACATTAAAGCTTACTTCTGAATCTCTGGCTAGTTCTTCTCTGCATTAGTACCAGTATACATAGGTGTAAAAGATCTTGCAAGGTTACCCCCTTTGCAGACCTCTTCTTTGAGCTAATGTTCCCCACCATTTCACAGAGGCACTGGCAACACAGGTGGACCCCTGAGTCACTCACATTTTGGGGTAACAACGTTAGTAGGTGCCAGATGTTGTATAAAAATATTCTTTGTAAAACAAATGAAAACCCCAGTCCACTGTCAAAAACATGTATATCAAGAGCAGTACCTGCTGTAGAAATTCAGGAAAAATTTCCATACCCAATGATCTGAATAGTACTAAAGGTTGATTCACACATGCATGCTTCTCAGCTGATAACTTGCCTAAGTGAAGGGGAGATACATATAATCAGAATGGGCCCAAGTTTGAGGGGGCCTCTGGTGGCATCAAGTATCAGATGACAGCAGTGCTGTCAGTACATCAAAAGTCTACCTACCATTTAAATGTTCCACCGTGCCCCAAAAGGAGCATTTCTCCAAGGCATGGTAGAAAAATTAAGCCAAAGCTACACTCAGAGTCCTGGAACTATTGGAGCTCCAGACCAGGTAAAATCATAACCATTCTGGGATAGATGTCAGTGATGGGCCCTGCTAGCATCCTATTGGGTGGTCAAGGAAGTGAAGTACTGGTGCAGTGCCTAGATATAATACCACAAATAAGGCTTTTCATATGTCTTGAGATATAATGCTTTCTTACTGCAGAGAATCCCCAAATTGTGAGACATGATAATCTTGTGCAGAGATATAAAGAAAAAGCATGCACTGATGAATCTCTCAGGGAACCTTTGAAATCCAGAATATAAAATAATTTAAAAGAGAAGAATGCCATGATAATGTATTAATGAAAAAGACTGTGATATGGGAATGCATTCATTTGGTATGTTTTTGCATCAAACTTTAATTTCAGTGCTCCAGAACTAAGATACACATAAGCAGTAAGCCAGGAACATTACAGCTATTAACCACTTCATACATTGGTAATAGACAAAAAAATGCCCTGTGATCAGAGAATTCTAGTATCTGTTCCTTTATTTCCATATAATTTTCCATTTTGACTTCTAAAACTGTTGATTATTTTTGGAAAATCTATAGAATGTTTTCTGAAGTTGCTTCCACAAACAATGCTGGGTGACATTACCCCCCTCCCCCCAAAAAAAGTACAAACTGGTGGTGCACGTTATAGTGGTAGACTGACACATGTGTCAACATTTTATGTCCATGAACACAAATGAAATATTGCTAAATGCACTGCAATTTCCATTGCATTGATTTGTAGACACACAACATTTGAGACACAGAGAACAGCAAGGCTGGATTTGCAAGAACGTTTATAGAGACTGTTGGGGAAGCGTTGTCAATCTTGACCATTCTAGTTTTGTTTACATGTTTGCCAACATATGCTGCAATTCAGCTCTCATAATAATTTTGTATATACGGTAACAAGTGTCATTAGTATAAATGTGTGTGAGGATGTTCATGAGGATACTTGGGATATGAAATGCACTTCAGCCTAAGAGTATTATACTACTGCCACACATCTGTAATTCATACACTATCAGTGTTTACCTTCTTTCTCTTCTCCCCACTTCACCTGGGTTGGGCAAAAGGCAAACATCTCACTTGTCCTTTTCCTGATCAATAGTAAATAGGAGAGAATTGAACACAGGGAATATTCAGATTTTTCTGCCCCAGCAGTCTACAATATTCATGCCAAGAAAATGAACTTGAATTGATTACCAGGACAATTTTGCCTCTTACTTTTAGCCGTTAAAGTTGAGTCATGGCACTACAGTTCTGTATGTGAGAAACACCATTAGTGTAGCAGAAATGGTGCTAGGAAACTGAGGGAGGGGGAGCTTTCTATTTTTTTTGCAACAGGAGCACCTTCATAGTTTTCATATTCCGCCACATTGGTCAAAGGGCTGCAAAACCCCATGTTTAAGGATTTCAGTCCTGTCAGAAGCTTTAGCCAATGGGAAGGCTTCTGTCATTCACAGCTGGGCACATTGAAGCTTTCTCTGTGTTACTTACCTTCACGCTGACAGCTTCAAACATCTCAGGGGACCACAGGCTTCTCTTTTTCTGACTCTCTCTCTCTCTCCGTCTCTTCAAAGTGTTTTGACTATTGGTAGAAGCCAGGAGGATGGAAGGATTGTATGTATGTGGTTCTGCTATTCTTTACTTCATTTCAAATAAAATATTGGCAATTTGTTCTGCCTTCCCCTGTCTTGATACTATTTAAAAGCATTCAATTAAGATTTTATAATGCGTCCAATGAGTTAAACCACCCGGTGGTATTAGAAAAATATTACATATATAAATAAAATACATCAAAGCATTAAAAAGCTATTACACACTCTGAACATAAAATGGCAGAATAATGATGGATCCTGCCATGCAGCAAACATATTCAAAAATATTATCTTCCTGGTAATGAAATGCCATCCGTTTCATTTTAAGCTAAATACATTAGACATATCAGTGGAGTCTGTGCTGACACAGCAGTGAGTTGAAATTGAAAATCTGAAATTATATATATGATTGGACACAGTGTTAAAGTAATTTATAGGAAAAACCACAAATATGCTGGGTCTGCACCTTCTAGTGAACTCATTTTATAGAATCAGATAGAAGAAAACGCTACCATTTCTAATATGCAGTTAGAATGGCAGTCCGCCAGTGTCCCAATATATATTCGGTACAGAAAGGGGGAAAAGGAGAGAGTGAGATGGAGACAGTGAAAAGGGGGGGAGCCATGGAGACCTGATTCAAATTACAACAATTCTGCATAAGCCATCAGGAAAATGGCATTCGTTTTCATCACTCTGACCTAATATGATACAGCAGCTGTAGGAACTGTATTAGCTATCAAGACAAGTGGGAGATAACGGGGAAACATTTAGAGAGGGACAGCTGAGATAGAGGCTAATTTCAGTGTGGCGGCAAAGGCGTTGTGTGCATTGCCGCCGATTGCAAAGTGGCAGCAGGAATCATAATGGCGATCATCTGATACACAAAGATCAGGCGGCTAGGATTCAGACAGTGCTGACTGGGCTAGGGCCTCAGTGTGCCAAATACAGATGGAGACGCAAAGAGATGGGCCATGTATTGCCTTTGTTCCTTTTAACCTTTCTCTTTCTCCTTCTTCCTGATGCCAGAGATGCTGGGAATCGGAGGCTCTTAGACAGGCATAATCATTCCAAAGCTCTGATACAGAGACACTGTGACATTTCTTCAGGCTTGAATTGTGGGTTGATTTTTGCTGTTTTAGGTAACCTGGGTATGAAAAGAGGAATGGCTTGAGTGAGTTTGGGTTGGGTTTCCTCAACTGAAGGAAGGAAGGAAGGAAGGAAGGAGTAGGTGGGTAGGTAGGTAGGTAGATCATGTATAATGGAATTTGGCTTTATGAATCCGGTAAGATTTTGGCCAGACTTTGGCATGGTTTTGCCAGAAGAAAGCAACTCTTAGTCCAACCTGCCTTGCAGAAAAAAAGCAAAATGTCTTCCTTTCTCCTGCATAGAAGAGAAAGGTTGGTGGCATCCTGTTAATGAATTACTGTGGCAAACCTTTTGTGTCTTTTCAGAACTCAGAATTCTTTACTGACTGCACAATGACCAAAATCTCCCTCAAAATAGCATTTCAGTCAATAGGCCTTTCTGTGTCATTGAAGAGCAGGAAGATCCCCAGACACACATCCAACTATTTTGATATACCTGAATGCTCTTACAAGGATGTCATCTGCAGGAACCTGTCAAAGTTTTTTTTTCACCCCTGGGGGTGGAGGTATTGGGTAGAAGGGATAGCATTGGGAGATGTAGATATCTACATCTCCCAGTGCAAGATCTCAGCCTGCATCTTATAAATGTTAGGAACTGTATTCATACAAAAAGAGTCATTGAAAAGCTTTCTATGTTAGTATGCAATGTTGCTATATGTGTCATTAGTATGACAACATATGACAGCTGATGACTTCCATGTCAGCAGTGTGGTGAGGTTTTATTCCAAACTTTAAAAGACTGCATCTCCAAAATAGGTTTAGCACCTTGGATAGCTCCTTCACAGTCTGGAATAAAACCGCACAACTCTGCTAACGTGGAAGCCACCACTGATGACCAAACTAGTAAAACACAACTTTGAGAGACCTCTCACAAACCTCTGAGGAAAGCTTGTGTGAGGTGGTCTTCCAGTGGTGAGCTGTATTTGCTTCTCAGATTCATTAGCTCATTTGGAAATGGCAAGTGTGGGAGAGCTCTGGCTATAGTGGAAGAAAATGGCAAAGATTTCTCAAGAAAATTTAAACCCTCTCAGTTCTTCCTACTTTCTCAATTGCAGTTCTAGACACAGAAGTCTGTCTTTATCAGTCACAATGTCTGATCAGAGCTTTTTGGATTACATTTCCCAGGATCTCTTAAGACATCCTGGCCAGGGGTCAGGAAAGGCACCAGGATTCCAGTTCAAAAAAATAGGTTTCCCGAGCTCTGAATCTAAATGAAACCTCCATATTCAGAGGCAGTATACCCTGAATACAAGAAACTAGTGTTTAAATAGTGGAGAGATTTCATCACGCTATGCTTTCAAGCTTCCCAGAAGCTTCAGTGTGACTACTGTTGAAAACAGAGCATCCACCTTGATGGGGCAGTGAGAGATCCACTGGTTGAAACCTAATCTGTAATCTGAAGCATAGCATAAGAAGACAGATTACATCCTACCTTCTCCCAATACTCTTTCCAGTGGTGCCTTTGTATAGTTTCAATATTCCTTGTCCAAAATACTTGGGAGCAGAAGTGTTCTGGATTGCAGATTTTTAATTTTTTTTTTTGAATACCTGTATTTGCATATTCATACATGATTGCATATACATACATATCTTGGAGATGCAACCCAAGTCTAAACATGAAATTCATTTAAGTTTCATATGCACTTTATAAGCATAGCCTTAAGATGATTTTATACAATATTTTTAAAATAATTTTGAACATTAAACTTGTGTACATTATACCACCAGAAAGCAAAGATGTCACTATCTCAGCCACCCAAGCTGATAATGTCATATTTTGGACTATTTCAGATTTTGCATTTCCAGATAAGAGATGCTCAGCCTGTACTGGACATAACTCCTAGTGGAAGAAAAAGAAAAATATATGAAGGCTTCGCTATAAGGATGGGTGAGTATGCAAATAGTAAACTTCCATGTCCTGTCTGCCATTTTCAGTTCAATCACTATTTTTCAGAGTCTGGGAGTGTCCCCTGCTATTTCCCTCTCAATTAATTTCTGCACAAACTTTCCTTTGTCATTATGATACCTCTTCCAAGCTTCATGGACAATCTACATTCTCCATTAAATCAATTCTCCTTCAGTTAATTTATTCACTGAACATTCATTTCCCTTATATTCCTTCCAAATTTCACTTGAATCAATTTACCCTCTTCAAAGCACACATTTTCTTGCTGTATAACGTATAGAGAAACAAAACCTTTTCTCATACCTCTTTCAGGCTTTCCTAACAGTCTTCTTCAATATGACACCATAGTGTTCAACAACAGCCCAGGCCTCTCTCAGATTCTAGAGTAAATGTTGGAGCCCATAGAGCAAAAGTAATAACAGTCACAACATGGAGCAGAACTACTTTCTTTCTGATTATCAACTACTGAATGTGCCAGACAGAGATTCTTACACAAATATATCCAGGAGGGCCAGCCCAAAACATTTTGCTGCTTGATGTGGGGCAATAAATGGCACTCTTGAAGTACTCAAGCCAAGTTGTGTAGCATCAAATCAAGGCAAGATATTTCAGTGTGCAAGGCAGAAAATCCATCCCCACTAATACAAGTACCACTAGTTAAGGACTCACTTTCTCCTTTTATTAATCCTCGGATTGACTACCCGAAGCAGCCATTTCACTCTGTATAATGGCAGGGTGAAATAGAGTCACCGATGAACAATGCAAAACCAATGTGTAAAGATGTAAATAATACTAGCAAATTTTGTAATTCCCAATGAGAAAGAGTATCTCAGGAAATCACGATCGCCTATACAAAATGACCAGACTGTGAGATGTTTAATTCAGGGCTTTTATTTTTTATTTTATTTTTTACAAGAGGACTTTTTCTGGAAAAAGGGCATATTTTGTGCAAAATACAATTTTTTTTGTGGGAAAAGTTTGGGTTTTTTTTTGTTCAGTCTCCCAATGAGTATTGCATAAATGAATGTTTGGCGGGGGGAAAGTCTGAAATCTTGAGAAACTATTGCAAATGTGCCCAAACCTCTTGCCATCTTTCTCAGCATGGAGGCATTCTTTTGATGTTATTCCTTTTTCTGTTCAGAAATGAAATAAGTGAAAATTTACACCCCTAGCAGTGTTCGATTCTTGTTTGCACATCAAGGGCACTTGGAGAGAACTCACTGCATGTTGTTTTTGTGTGCCTTCAAGTTGTTTCTGACTTTTTGTGACCCTAAGGTGATCCTGTCATGAGATTTTCTAGGGCTGAGATTAGTGATGTGTCCAAGGTCACCCGGTGGGTTTTCATTGCCAAACAAGAAATCAAATCCTGGTCTCCAGGACTGTAGTCGAATGCTCAGACCACCACACCATGCTGCCTCTCAACTCACTGCATACGTTTTATGAATTATGACTGGTAGCTTCCATGTCAGTGGCACAGTGAATCCACTTTGGGTTTTGGTCTCAGCTTTAAAGGAGGTAGCCAAGGTGCAGAGTCCTATCCATCAAGCAGATTCAATAGCTTTGATAGCTCCTTTAAAGTTTAGCCTAAAAACTGGAGTAGATTTACTGCCTCACTGACACAGAACGCAGGAGCTTCTGTAGCTGAACCACCATCTCCTTGTAATAAAATCTGAGCCATCATCTTGAGAACAAGCAAAGCAATGGGGAAGAAAGGTAGTGAAATGGCTCTTGTGTGACACTCCTCATGCTTTAAAAATGGTGCTTCGCCTTGTTCTTGTTCTGCATAGAGAACTGTGAGGGCCCAAACAAAACTTGAGACTAACTGAAGACCTGAAGGTATATCCAGCAAAGCAGCTGAGAACTGGAAAACATTCAAGCAAATCTTCACTTGCTACAAGCTAGAAGTGGAGCTACAGAAAAAAAGAAGATCCACTGAAAGCAGTCTTTTGCAGGGCAGAAGGCACAAACAGTTTAAATAATCTTCAGTTCCCAAAAAGAAGACAGCAACATGACAATACGTTAATGAAAAAGTTTGAAGGGTTCTGCCTTCCAAGGAGAAATAAGACTGTGGCAAGGTGTGACAAATTTCATAGGAGAAAGCAGAGAAAAAACAAAAAAAAACAACAACAGACATATTCTCAAGCGGATCTCAAGTTGTTGTGGAATCCTTAAAACTTATGGAGATCTGAACAGGTCTCTGATAAAACACCACAGGGCACTGATCACCAGAATCATAATATCAAGGGAAAAGACTATCAGAAGATCCTAAGTTCTCCTTCAAAAAAGCCCTCTGGATCTGTTGAATGTTTGAAATGAAAAATAAGCTGAGATAATTCATTCTGAATCTCTTTCCAGTGATAAAAATTCACAAGTTAAAACACATCACAACCTTGATATCGTTTCATGGTCTTTTAGGTGGAACAGGGACTTGTTATGCAAAAGAATGAGGGGAGGGCAATGTGATAAAGGAAGTAGTACCTTCCCTCTGAAACTGTTTTGTGAGGTGTTTATGATGGAGTCCAAGACCATGTTTGCCCTGGAATCCAAGAGTTTGGAAAAGTCTTTTTTTAAGATTACAACTTTCAGAAACCACCATATAGAATCTATAGAAAGGTATATCTGGATTGGTTGTTTAGTATTGCTGAGGCCAAGAAGAAATAAAAGCTGAACTAGTAAGGGGAGATACGCCAGGTATCCTACTGTCATTACATTCACAACGTATAGTCTTCAAAGAAATGAAGTATTATTGGTGAAGGTCTACACTTCAAAAAAATAGTATGATTGTAAGAAAATGGGTCACTCATCTTCATAATCACATGAATAATCACACAACACTACCTCCATTGCAGGAAAAAATAGGGTACAAGTTGAACACCTTTGTTGTTTCAGTTAGGTTCCTATTTCAAGTATGTTAAGTGTGTATGTCACTCTGTGGTTTCTTAAATTTTAAAGCAAGACAAATACATGTCTATATATATTGCTTCTTACCTTTTTTGGAAATGCATAAGTATTTTTTCTTTATTATGCGAATAATTTATCATCTTCCTCTTTTGTTCCTTTATTCTGCTTCTGATGTCATCTCTACTTAGACATAACATGAACATCTGCATTGAAAAATTTAAAGAATTCCCTGAAACACAACCCAATAGGTATCATCTTTTGGCACAATTAGAAAGACAGACAGAAAAGATAAAAGGAAGTCTTTTAATGAAGAGATGTAGTTATCATCTTAGTGACTAAAATGATGTGAGATTCCATTAGGTTACCTGTCAAAGGCCGTTCAGCTCTCCCTAGTTTGAACCACATTGCTAATGCAGCACTCATCTTTTATGGCGTTTAAAAGTATCTCAACTCCCATTACTTCTTGTGGAAGCTGACAGAATGTTTTCTCTCAAGGGATTCAAGAATTGAAAATAAAATAAATAACAAAAGGCAGCACACATACATACAGATAAAATGAAAGAAAAGCATATTTACTTTCCAAATTTGTCCTCTTGCATTTCTAAAGTTTAAAACCTACCTTTCAGCCAACAAATGGCACTCAGTGCATCTAACAATACTAAAATGAAAATACAGATACAATTAAAATATGTGAAAAAAGATTAAACAATGAAAATCACAACAGCAAAAAAGAAAACAAAATTGCCCAACAAGACAACCAAGCTTAGATACCAAAGACCTATATTACCAAAAAAAAAAAGTCTTTACCTCTGAAAAAACAACAGGTAAAAGACCAGTTCAACTTCCCTTGGCAGGGAGTTCCACAGCCCTGGCTAGTAAAATCTTCTCTTGTATTCCCAACAAACATGTTTCAAGGATAGCAGAACTAAGAACTTCAGCCTGGTGAACAATATCAGGGTAAATATGGTTGTTCAAATAGCCTGGTTAGTGTCCTTCTCATTGTTACTGTGTGCCTTCAAGTTCTTCCTGATTTATGGTGACCCTCAGGCCACCCTGTCAATGGGGTTTGCTTGGCAAGGTTTATTCACTTAAGACAAAGAGAGTATGACTTTCCCATGCCCCCCCCGAGCTTCCATGGCTGAATAAGTATTCAAACCATGGTATCCCAGAGCCCAGCCCGACACTCAAACTATTACACTACGCTAGGGCGATTTCACCACTACAGTGTTATAGTACTATTATTCCACTTTCAACACCCTGTGGAATCCTGGGACTTGCAGTTTAGGGAGGAGCATTTAGAATTTTCAGCCAGAGAACTCTTTGGCCTCAGTAAATTACAAACACCAGAGTTTCACAGGATGTTGAAAGTGGAATAATAGCACTATAACAGTGTAGTGTGGAAATGGCCTAGCTCCCATGGTCCCAACCCATACAGGGCTTTATAGATCATAACCAGCACTTTGAATTTTACCTGGAAATATCCTCCTAGCCAGTGAAGCTGTCACAACAATTGGCCCAATAACTAGTCCCACTCAACAATTTAGCATTCTGGACCAGATGAAATGCAGGAATATCCTTCAAAGGCAGTCCTATGTACAGGACATTTACGGTAGATCAAATGAAATGTCAAAATGCCAAATAATACCATGTGTCATAGCAGTGATGTCAGAATTTTCTCACATTAGAGACAGTTGGTGTACTAATCTTGTTACTCCACTGGAAAAACCCTATCCCAGGGTCTACAATGTTGATATTAAATATGACTCCATGTGCCTGAGAGGTTGCCCGGATGAGCACGTAGGCAGCAACAGTCACACGATTGAAAACCAGGTCAGGCCAGTAAAATCCCCAGTCACGTAGCCCCAGGAGACCTCAAGCTGTACAAACCCACAGTAGACAAAGGGTCCTCAGCCCCTGAGAAGCCGATTTGAGGGGATTAGTGTATTTGCCCCAAGTTGAGCAAATATCCTATCGGGCAAGGACCTTTTAAGACCCTGAGACATTGGCAACACCTTGTAAACTCATCATGCAAAGGAAGTTACCATTGTGGAGCTTCTTTCTCGTTGCAATACTCATTGTTCTCACCGGGAAAGGATTAACCCTCCAGGTACTTTTCCCCCTACAAATAGTCCCAGTTTTTGAGTGTTTCTTTGGATCACTCCTGGTCATCCCAGCAGACCGTTGCTCTATCCATTGAGTAATCCCCTCAGCCCTCTCCGTGCTGAGCCCCACTTCTCTGCTGTTTTTCCCAGACCAAGGACTTCAGGAAAAGGTGCAGTATTACCCCAGCTACAACCCCTTCAATATTCCCCTATCCAGTTTCCTCTCTTTTGCTTCTTAATAGGTCTTGAGTGAGTGTGTGAATGATTGCATTGCTGCGTGAGACTTTCATTCAATAAAATCATTTATTGGGCATTCTTGTCTGGTTTTTGGCTTGGCCTGACCCTGTAAAAACTGGATAAAAAGAGCCCGCTAGGTTACCATGTCTCTCGCATTGCTATTGCTTGTGCTCTGGCTAGTTTCCATTCCCCATCACATTGAGGTGTCCCCCAAGGGACCCCAGAAATCAGGGTAACAATCTTAACAATGCAAATGCATTCCTGGCCACTGCCAAAACCTAAACATGGTTTAGTCAATACAATGCTTGCCATTTATAGGCAAAATGATGCATTCTCTTCCAACAAAAGATTTTGGAAGTTCAGCAGGAGAAGGGTTCATACATGGGTACTGGCTGGCTGCCAGAGGTGTAATTTAATTCTACTGAATGCCTTTATGACACAAGATAATGTGAAAGTTCAATTTTTAGTATTTAACCAGTTTGATTTCATTCACTTGAGGCTGCACTCATTGCAGAAAGCCCGCAACAAAAACAACAGTAAATATACCATATCGCAATTTACATTATTCAAGACTTGTGAGGAGGAAAAGATGGACTAAATTACTAGGATGTTTTTGCAATATCCTAAATACTAGCTCTGTCTGTATCTTTGAGTGCTGCAGGCTTTATCACATGAACAATTCTGTTAGTTGGGGCTAGCTATATGATGACAAATAATCAATACTTTCCAAATTCTGTGAGCACGCTGTGTAGGAGAGAGGCATACTCTAACTGTAAGCGGTTTAGTTAATAAATAACAGCGTGACCCTATGCATGGTTGCCTAGAAATTAGTCCCATTATTCAATAAGCCTTGCTCCCATGTAACTATGCACAGGACCAGAGCCTAAAAGAATTTTTTATTTTTTTTTGTAACTGGGAAAATACTTTAGAGCTGTGCTTAACTGTTTCACAAGACCTGGGGAAAGTGCTTATGTTATGAGGAAAGTCTATTGCCTCACTATAAATCTTGATGCAGAAGATTGTCTCTCTCATTTACTGCCAGCCTATCAAAACTTGAAATATCAAGGATATAAGGAACTTTGAAGGAACAATACAGCAGAGCTGTAAACAGTGAACACATTTATGTTTGATGCTATATGAAAACTGTTTTTCCCCTTCAGGAAGAAAGAAGATACCTTCATGGGGAAAGAAGACACCTTTCTTCACAGGGAAAGTAAATCTGACTGCCTGTTTTTGTTGTTTTATTTCTGTAGAAGAATATCCCAGAGCATACAAAGTGTGCTTGTTATTGTTAAGATGTATATTATTAATGAATGAATGCAATTATTATTCAACACATAAGTTTAAAACCAAGAGAGACTGAAGTCAAATTAATCTTCATTTCCAATACACATCAGTAAGACCAAGGAAGGAGGGCAAGTTCCTAAGGGAATTTCTGATGGTATTAATTTAGTTCTTTATGCAGCTTTCCTCAGTGTGGGCCTTCTGGACATTATGAGAATTGAAGTCCACAATCTCTGACCACTAGGTATAGTGATTGGAGCTGATGGAATTTATAGTCCAAAAAATCTGGAGGTATTGTTGAAGGCTAATTGTGGGGAAGAATGCTTTAAACTGTTGACACAGAACTGATACACAACTACCAGAGAAACCAGTAGCATAGAAGGTGGTCATCTAATGGACATAGCGGAATCTGCTACATATGGCTATATAATTCTTAGGTCCATCATGCAGCCTACCAGAAAATGACTGTGTGTGTCGGTGTGGTTTTCTTTGGAAACATGAGGTATATTGCACACACTGTGTGTGTCGGTCGGTTTTCTTTGGAAACATGAGGTATATTGCCTCTTGCAGTCCAAAACCACCTCTGGCCAACCCTGCTAAAGATCCATCTGGAAGTAGTGATAGGTGACTTCTTCATTACTAATATCTAAAGGTACCAGTACCAGTATAGATAACTGGCAGAACATATTGTGTAGCTTTTGAATACTGCTACATGGAACTATAACAAGACGGAATAGTATAAATTCATTCTACAAAACACCTCAGATTCAGTCCTTTGCTCTGTTCCTAAAGGAAAATGGAATAAGAAAACACACAGACATAGGTCCTTTCTGCACTACACTGTTATAGTGCTATTATTCCACTTTCAACATTCTGGGGTTTGCAGTTTAAGGAGGAGCATTTCAGAATTCTCAGCCAGAGTGCTCTTTGGCCTCAGTAAACTACAAACCCCAGAATTCTACAGGATGTGGAATTCTACTTATGACAGCACAGTGCTAAAGCCTGTCAGAGGGAGTAGTGCTATAGAGTACATTGATCTATCACCAGTGCATCCAATGGGTTTACTCTAAGACGTGAAATGGGTCTTTTCTTTTCCATTTGCAGCAGTGTGGTTAGGCTTATGTCAGGTATTGCAGGAAAACATTTGGCTGTTGTGTTCCATACAGACTAGGCAGCAAATTAGCAGGCTGGAGGAGTAGAGTTTTACTCACAGCAGGGAGAGAGAGTGAGTGATCCACACAAACACAAATCCAAGCCAGAAGACCAAAACAAATCCAAGTCCAAGCCAAGAGTTCAACATTCCAGAGTATCACAATCCACAGGAGCAAACCATCATCAGAGAAGCAGAAGTCTAAAGAGAGTGAGCGTTCAGTGTACAAGGTACCAGCACTGAAACAACCAGAAAGATCAATTGTCAACCCTGGGGAGATAGGCCAGCTGTTTGTTTTATATGGGCTAATAATGTTGATCAGGTGGTCCCTCATTAAGGCTCATTTGTTACATAAACGAGCTGAACTCTGGAGCCCTTCCTTTTCTCAGTGTTGTTCTAACAAGGTAGGAGCCTGTATTGCTTCACCTTCTGACGCTTGTTGCTACTGGCCCAGTTGCCCTGCTGTTGGTTGTTTTCTGGGCAAACTTCTGCCCCAAAATCAGAACCCTCCTGCTCACTGTCAGGGTCTCCAAGCCAGGACATGACATTGGCCTCCCAAGGTAGACCAGCTAAGCAGGGTCAGCTCTGGTTAGTACTTAGATGGGAGACTACCAATGAATACCAGGTGCTGGTGGCTATATTTCAGAGGAAGGAAATGGCAAAACTACCTCTGAGTATTCCTTTCCTAAGAAAACCCCATGAAATCGATAAGGTCATCATAAATCAACAGGTGACTTGAAAACATGTATACTCAGACAAGGTAGAACAGCAAATGAAATTGTCTTCTCGATCAAAGTGGAGAAGTGTTGTACCCTTGGGCTTGAACAGTTTATTTTGGCCTTTCACCCTCCTGGGCAATACAAATGTTGTCCCAATTCCAACTGCTAGTTCCAAGTACAGTAGATCCAGAGATTTAAAGAAGTGCTACCATTAACCAGTTGATTCTGCTTTAGTTGAGACCAGCAATGGATTTAGACCATTGTAATACTTAATTAAACATGTAATTATTTCCTTTTTATGGTACCTCAAATCAGATGTGTCACTCTGCCTAAGACTGGCCTTGCATGACAAAACAGGATTCATAGTTATCAATCACTAGCTTCTTTATATCTCCACATCTAATATTATATTCAGAACTGGTGGGTAAACAATATGCATTTAGGTTACACATGGGCTCTGAAGAACTTAGATCCAATTAACTGTTAAATCTGTGTGAACTTCAGAAGTTCCATTAGATATATGGAAATGAGTCACAGCATCCCCTTATAGTATGGGGGAAGGCAATATTCCTCACCATCACACATTCACTATTAATAACTTGCCATCTCAAGCATGATCTCTGTTTCAGACTAGATAGCAAAAGCAGATAAAGTAAGAGAAGAAGCTATATTTAAAAGAATGTTTCTTTTCCTCAGATTCACTGGTATCATTTTAGAAGCACTTCAAAGAAGAATCCTTCTAAGGTGAGTGCTTCCTCACAAAGATAAAAGGAAACCTCCCATGAGCAGGTTAAGGAGTTCTAAAACAACAACAACCCAGAACTCAAAATGGAAATACACCCCTAGTTCTCAGAGTAACTGAAGTCTCCTGTGGTTTGAGAGACAAGCCTTACTGTTGGTAACCTTTTGTGTGAACAGCAAGAAATGTCACACACTTGGTTAGAAATAAGGAGACAAGGACAATCAAACAGAAGCTGATCTACAGATATGTGAGGAACATTTTTAATGACCTTCTTGCCCTCGGCTGGTATTGTCAGGGTTTTTCCTTAACTGGCAAGAGAGCAAACAGTAGTGCTGCAAACAGGCAAGGAAGAAAATCCAGAGGAAAACAAAAACTGGAAAGCTGTATCAGATACCAATTCTACCTTAGAGAGTAAAATACCAATAGATAACTGATTTCAAGTATGAGACACAAATATTTGCCCACTTTCTGAAACTGATTTTAAATGCTAATCAGCTTGTCAGAATGTTTCATCAACCTCTGTACATGTCCTGTCTCAGTGCAATAAGAAAATATGCATACAATGGCAATCCGAGCTTTAACTTCCCATGAACAACCTAAAGCATGTACTGGACAAAGAATTGCCACATTTAAATTTGTATATGTTTATTTCTACATTATTTTCTGCTCCAAAATCCATGATGAGGCATGGAAATCCATAATTAGGAGAAAAAAACCAGGAAATTGGAAGTTTTTGAAATCTTCAATGATCAGTGTTGCTAGATGTTACATGAAATGTGTATGTCTGTGTGGGGAATTTTAAAATATGCCTTGAACTCCAGTTTTGGATATTCAACCATGGATAGTCAGCTCTGAGTGCCTCAACCAACTCTGCTGTGGTGGAAACATTAACACATCCTCTGACAACTGAAACTAACAAATATAGCTTATCAAAGTTTGTTGGAAAGCAATAAATCTAATGTTAATGAAGTTAGAGTTGAATGGAACAAAGAGTTATATTGTCCTGTGCAAATTAACAATGGAAAATATTGTACCTTCAATATTTAAAATATCTTACCTAAAACTGTTTGGTCAAACTAAAATTGATTTTTTTCTTTTTTGGAGGGGCATTGGAGACCATTTTGCCTTTTAAGAAAGAAACTGTCTGCTTCAGTTCAGAGCTTTATCACATGAAATCACAATTAAAGCAGGATAATAGCGTCTTTGGCTAGGACTTATCAGATGAATTCCTTTCCCTTCTTTTGTTCTCCAGGTGGCAGATCATTTGAGAAGTGTTTCTTTTACAAATGAGGTCACTAATAGATTTTTTTTGTGTTTATGAAAGAAACACTTTCCAAGCAGTCTCCCACCAGGAAAACAACAGAAGAGGAAGGGTGTCATGTGACAAGTCCCAGCCAAAGACATTATTATCCCGCTGTAACTGTGATTTATCTGCTTGGTGTGATAAAGCCCTAAATGTGTGTGATGCAATGCAGACAAATACTTCCCTGTGGCATCTAATGTGGATGTGTTCAGCTGTCACTCCCTTTTGCTGGGTGTGTCACAATGTGTTGATATATAAAAGAAGTATTTGTAATCTTCTTCTGAATTATATTCTTGTGAGGTAGAATGAGAGGCAGCATGGTTTAGTGGATTGAGCATCTGACTACAATACCAGAGACCAGGGTTCAAATGCCTACTTGGCCATGGTAACCCATTGGGAGACCTTCAGCAAGTTACATTCTCTCAGCCTCAGAGGGAGATAAAGGCACCCCTCTGAATAAATCTTGCCCTGTAAAGGTTTGCCAGAGGGTCATAAATCAGAAGTGACTTGATGGCATACAAGAAGAACAATGATATAGAATTAACCAAGGATCGATGTTGCTGGATCCTGAGTGCTTTTATGATTGTAAAAAAGCCTTGCCCTCCAAGGCTGGAAATAGAAATTTTTGCCATCTATCACTCAATGATCAGAGAACTTACTGATTAAGCTACAATCTATTTTATAGACATCAACTACATGAAAATGTAATTTTTGAAATAGGGCCAGCTTATAGCAGTCTATATGCCAAGTTCTTGTTTATATCCTGTGTACTTCTCCGTTCTTTCCTTCTCTCTCATTCTTTTTTTTCTGGGTAATATTTCTCAAAAATCTATCTCTCTCTCATCTATCAATTTGTCCTCCATCCATCCATCCATCCATCCATCCATCCATCTACTTATCAAAACATTTCTCAAACAGAGGAAATTTCTAATCCTGACCATTGCAGATAAAAGTTTGGCAAGATGTTGCTCATTTTCCTGGGCACCCCTCTGAGTTTCTTGTGGCTGTCCTGCTCCAGGGTTCAGATAAATTGCTACTCTGCAAGTGGCAAAATATTTAGACTTGGTTATTATAACCAGACTGTCCTTGTCTACATAATATTATTTCATTTAAAAACTGTATTTTTATAACTACTAATTTGATTTTTATTGTATTTTAGCGTTGTTTTGAATTCTTGTTGGCACTATTCTAAAAGGTTTTTAAAATGGATCAAACACATTTTAAGGGTCTGTTGACTGTAATAAAGTGATGATGATGACAAGATGTTGCTGTGAACCTATCACCCCACAGTTACATCCTTACGTGCTTCAACCTCAGTGGGGGAAATGTGGAAGCATGACATGCACTGGAAAAAGTGTAAGTAGGCAGTCTGCTTTTAAATTCCTGGAAGACAGGCAGATAGGTGCTTCTGTATGTGAGGAAAATTTAACCCAGGTAGAATTAAGACTGCTACCACAGCTACAAAGTGAGTTGATCATGTGTACAGCTATAACTACAACATGGGAGAGGCAGAGTGAGAATAAGGTTTAAGAAGCAGAGGAGCTTTGACACAGGGAAGTGGCACGCCTTGAAACTTGTGGTCTTATGAGCCAAGAAACATTTGGAAGCTGGGCTTTCTGGCAGGTGATGCCACTGATGCCAGTGTTTTTTTTTTTCCATGTTCATTCTCTTTAGGCTTTTTCTTCCCTTCTTGCATTTATCCTTTTCATGCTTTTCTCTGGAGCATCTAATCAATGGGCCACAACTGAAGCTTTCTTCTAAATCTTTCCTTAATTCTGACTTTTTTCCCCCCAAGCAAAGCTTTTCTTGGACTGGAATAACTTAGGGATGTAAATCCTCACTTGTCTCCTCCTTGTATGCAAAGATGAGAAACAGCAAAATCTTTCTCCTTACCAGAAAATATCCTGAAATATGTTCTGACAGTCTTCAGACAGTTTTTGCATTTGGGAGAATGATTCCAGTGCAAATTGCATAAATGGTTCAAATTGCGTAGCTAAATGAGGATAGTTGCTGTCTCGTTGCGTTGAGCTCTAAAAGTCGGAGGCATCAAATGAGTTGCTTGCATCTTTTTGATCAACTGACCGGTCTATTTATGCTTTCTGTGCATGTACTTGTTCAAATTGTGGAAACCCCAACAAAAAAGTGTTCATTGGCTCCTCTTCCCAATGGGAATTAATGTGTTGAGACAGCCTTTCCTGAAAGAGTGAGTAATTTAGTGAGATTTCTTCAGATCCCCAACAGTGTTCTACATATGTGATCAGCTAGCCTATTATGACTTACTAATAAGTTGACTTATAAGACACAGAAAAAAAATGTAATCGGTCACTTGTTGCTAATTATGCAAAGCTACACATTAGTAATATGTTACTACTACATTACTTTAATTTTCTTTAAAAAAGATGATTACACTAAAAAAATTCAAGCTGTTCCAAATCACCCCAATGACTTCCTAAAAGCAAGGTAATGGAGATATTTTAGGCCATTTCTGCACTCTACACTCTTATAGCATGATGATTCCCCTTTCAACATCCTATTGAATCCTGGGGTTTGCAGTTTAGGGAGGGGCTGGCTGGCCCCTCCCTAAACTGCAAACCCCAGGATTTGATAGGATGTTGAAAGTGGAATCATCACACTATAAGAGTGTAGAGTGCAGAAATGACCTTACACTAGAAAATGTAATAACACCTTCTAACAGTGCCAATTTGGCAGGGACAGTCTTGATTAATTCTTTTTAATGCTACTTTTTCAGTTTTCAAAATGTCCCTGTCTCTCTCTCTCCTTCTCTCAGTTCCCCACTTTGTCCTCAGCTTAGCTCAACTGCTGCAAACTGAGTTCAAAGTGCAAAAGTTGTTTGTGCTCAATTAACTCAGTATGGGGAGAGAAGAGGAGAGCGAAGTCTTGCGTTTCCCAATAGGGACAGAGAAAAGCAAACTGCTGCAGCTTCTCACAGCTTGTCCACATCTGTCTAAATTGTTGTTTCTGAAGTTTTGAAGGGTATATGATAATACTAGCTATTCTTGCACTATTTTTGAAAAGGTATTTTTATGCCCTAATTAACTTCCCAAAGTAACATGTTACAGGGAGCATTATGTCCAATATGTTACTACAAACTCTGGATACACTCACAGATCCAACAACTTCCTCATCCACAGGATCTGGCAGCTTCATTGTGCCTAATGATAGGATTGGCCCTGATTTTGTAGACAGATGCAGTGTATTTGCCATTGTTTCCAGTCATGATTTCATGGCCTCCTGTTAGATAGTGTTGAATGAGCCAACAACTCCCAATAGTGTCTTAAAATCAGGTTGATGCCAAAGACAAATCTGTATTAATGTCTCTAAGTGCCATCTTCAACTCTCTGTTCAGTGAGCGTGTTGAGATTTTCTTCCCCCCTAATTCACATTATTTTGCAAATACAGGACCATTTTGAAGAGGAAATCCCACAGTCAAATTTTAGTATTTTTCACTGCTGTACTATGTGTCTCTCTGTCTGGTATGTATCTGTAATCTGCTTGATTAAATGTATATTCTTAATTGATTTATTTCTTTATTGAAGACATTCAAAGTAGGTCTGTGGATAAATTCTCAGAAGTTCCCTGCTCTGTCTGAAATCAGAGGGAGGAAGGGAAGAACATGCATACTCTGAGCACACCAGAAGTGATCCAACATCACATTTCATGTGCTTTTCAAAAATTGAGGAAAGGAAGTTCTGCAGCTTGGATAGTTAAAGCACTACATTTCTGGGCAGTTTTGGCACATTTTGTGCACTTTTGGGGTTTTTTTTAAAAATTTGGAGGTCTCCAGAGGGACTCTGGGAGCTGTAAAAATGGGGGTTCATGGAGAGCATGTGGCCCCCAGACTTCACTTTACTCACCTCTGCCCTAGATCTTGCATTTGTTCCAGGGCATTGCAAATTGAGGAGCGGGAGGCAATGAGTAACAGCGGCCATCACAAAATATGGTGGACACATTCCAGGAAATATTTTAGAAAGTGCCTTTCTCTTTCTAGGAAAACAAGAAAACAAGAAGAAAATTCTAGAAAGATTTTTAAAAATAGATTTCAAAAAATTTCTCTTCTGAGAAATTTTAGCTTTAATTTACATGTGTTCTGTCACTCAAACATGTGATAGATGACATGCTGGAATTACAGGCTCTTGAGTAAACTGAAATAACTGTGTCGACAATTGCTGCCTTAAAATGAGAATTTCTGATCTGGTGCGATATTGTATGTCCCAATAAATAGATGAATATACTCCACATATGCAAGGGTTCTGTTCCAGGAACTCCCATGAATACAAGAATTTATGAATTCTTGTGTCTCATTTTATTCAATGGTGGTGAAGTGCATGTGGATGTTTCAGTGCATCTGCATGCGTGTCACCACCATTTTTAAATCTAGAGATGTGATGCTTTGCATGAGCTGGAAATCACACATGTGGAGGCTGGGGGTAAAGAAGGCCCACTATATGTGAAAAATGAATGAATACTCAAAACAATTTTGCTCATTGACAGCTCAGTGTTATGAACATTGCAATATCCCTTTTTGAAATATTAGCATTTTTGTCTGGATGAGTTTCTTACAAAACCTTTTTCTTATAAGAATTTTCAAATGCAAATAAATGAATAAGTTGCATTGTATGTAACTGCATTCTTTATTTACTGATTTCATATAATCCTCTGCTACTTTGGAATATGAGAAGGAGAGATTTAACGTGAAAGTGAGATGAGAACATTGAAGTGAAATGAGAACACAAGAATAGGACAAATATTATAGCTAATATCATAAATATAATTTTTAAAATCCTTAGCAAAATGTGGCATAAAAAGTATACACACAATCCCCCAAACAGTGAAATCAGCCCATTACATAATTGTAAAAATAATTTCTTTTCTTCCATAGGATTTCTGTTGGGATTTCTCTTATCATTCTCCAGGGTACGACTTAATCTCAGGACTAAGAGCTTCCACCCCACTGAAACATTTGTACCCAATCTAACAAACTGAACAAAATAAAGAACAAAGAATTTTTGTTCCTTCTTTTGAGTCTTAACAACTTTCTGTTGACATACACTGGTAAACTAACTAGAGTACTGAATATTCAGTTTCACCTCATCTTTGTCTTTAATCCTCCACGTTTTCACAATGAGGTCTATGGGGGAAATGTTATTTATTTCATACAATCCATTGCATGTCTTCCTATTGCAAATCCTACTGTTGTCAAGGGCACTTGCACTTATATAGGTTGTATAGGATTCTAAGGCCCTTTTTGCATGGCATTCTCCATGCGAAAGGGTCCCTTGAGCGTCACGCAAATGTGAGGAGTGGTCCACATGATGCACTCACATTTGCGCGACACTTCAGGGCCTGGCAGGGACTGCTCATGCATTTTTTCATTTTTGGCTTTAAGTCGAAAATGGTGCACGGTCACACATTGCTCTGGGGCCCCGCACGCACTTACCATGCATGCAGAGCCTTGGGAGCCAGGCCAGTCATGCTTCCTGTCTCAGTGCAGCCTGGGAAGGTCCCAGGCTGCACTGTGAAAGGAAGAGTCAGGGGTCTCGCATGAGCAGGCAGCTCATGCAGAGCCGAAGGACCCTGGATGCAAGACCATCTCTCTTGAGGCTGCTTGCGTGAGCACCACACCCCAGCTCCAAGAAAAGGTGAGTTGTGGAAAGGGCCTAAGTTTTAAAAGTTTTGATAGCAGTCATCACTTAGTTAGCTAAGCTGATACTAGGCCAGCTGAAGCTGTGCTGAATCCAAACCTCATTCAGGTGAGAGATGCTGGAAATTACTTAGGACTACCTTCACTCCCATCTATGTGTGTGCTGGCATTTGGGTTATTTCCTTGGACTGGAAAAGGTCTGGATCTGCTCTAATGTGGCTGATCTTTCATCTTGCCTCTTCTCTATTTCCCCTTTTTAATGCTTTTGTGAGTGGATCATAGCCAGCAGAGCAGAATGTTGCTCCATCAACTCAGTCAGCAGATCTTCAAGGTAAGCAGAAAGAAAAATTTTCTTTGGGCAAAAGGGCATTTGTGCTCACTGGAAAGACTCAAGCCTAAACATAATCTTCCATGCTTGGCACAACTTTGAGTTAAGATTTCATTGCCTTTCTCTTGTCAGACAAACAAACAAACAAACAATCCTCCCCTTGTAATCATCCTCATTCCCTTTAATACCAAACTGAGATGGTATGTGCTAGCAGGACTTGAGCCAAAATGAGACCATTGCAAAACAAGAGGGAGACTTAGTATAATTGGGGGAATACTCAGATTTGCAGAAATTACCATCCTTATTGGGGGAAAAATGCAAATATGAAATTAAATAGGAAACAGTCTAATGAGTTTTGAGCATGCTGTATATCCAGATAATGTTGTGTGTCAGTTCCAAGACAAAACCAGAAAATCAAGGTGTTGGAAGGATGTAGAATAGATTATTGGGGTGAAATGGAGTGCATGAAAAAGGACACTCTAATTAGGGGGTGAAGATGCATTCCAACATTTGGGTGTATCAGGTGGTAAACTGTAGCAAAAAAATACTGTTGAGAAACAAGAGGGTGTTAACTTTTGCAGAATATCAAGAAACACAATAAAAACCAATCTTCCCCAAAAAAACACCCCCACAACACCCTAGGATGTCCGTGTTCCCCCCACCTCACACACACATACCCAAATGAGGACTGGTCATGCTCAATAGCCAGAGAATATTGGCTCATTTGAAAAAGAAAGGGAGGTTGGTGGAATGTCATACCCTAGTAATGCCTCTCACAAGATTTATGCAGGCATACCTGAGTAAAAATAAACAAACAAATAAATACATGCAGGGGAAAATATGGAGAAACATCAGATTTAGAATATACCTATTTCTCCAAGTATTAATCAAATCACACTGAATTGAATTAGGAGTGAATGAGATTTCATATGTCCAAAGTTAAAAATGATAAGCAAAATACAACTAGATTAATACTGGAACATTTGTGATTTGATGATGGGTGATTGTCTTCTGGAATATATTCATGAAGAAGGAATTGTGGTGGTAACTGGCAGACAAATTCCTTTAAAACTAATTCCTTCAAAATGTGCAATCCTATGGTCATGTGAATGGACATCCAAGAGGACAAAGAATATACTGTATCTCCACTTATAGTATATAGCTTGCACTATGAAAGAGGAGGTCATGCCCCTGTCCAAGTGGCAAGATCTTCAGTTGTGAGCTCCCTGACATTTCAGATCTGACAGCAAGAAAGACAACTCTTAGAAAGTTTGTGGGGATCAGTACAGATTCTAGATACAGTATCCAAAATTCCCTCTCCCTAAATTTACATTGTATCCCAGGAAAACATTTGAACCAGCCTCTGAATTGGTCTAAATAGTTTCCTTCCTGTTATTCACAAGGAAGTGAGATTATTTTGTTTTTAAAGGTTTTTTAAAAAAGAGGATTGTACCTCCTACTCTGCCACAAAGGGTCAAGCAAGTGACAGAATGTTCCAAACTTCGATTTAATAGGATTGTTCAGTAGATGTGAATGACATCCCAGAATCCAGCCTGGAAAAGTGATGAACCTGTCATTCCATGAACATCAATGGTTTTTAAAAATACCGAACCTTACTGTTATGGAAGAACTTACCCAACTTCACCTTTTGAATGGCTTCACAAATGTCCTTTTTTAAAAGAAAAATTACCTGAATGTCATTTAGACATTAAGCTAAGTCTGGGGGAAAGTCTAACCCACTAAATACAGGGCAGCATATTGATCAAAGCAAGTATTAATCCTAGATAGTGTAAGGAAGAACAGTTTTGAAGAAGACATTGTGAACAGTCAATGAAGGCTTGCGTTGAATACACAACTATTTGAAAGGACATTTAATGAGATTAATATTGTAAATGAAACTTCCATGATTAATTTATAGTATTTCATTTAATTATTTGTACATGTTAGATTATATAATAATATATTACTGTAATATAAATATAAAATAAATCTGAACATTTTAAAAAGTTCTCCTCCATGCCAGTGAACATGCTATTGCTCAAAATTATTGATTTTGTTAAGAGGTAGGGAAATTAGCATGGTATTTTAAAAGTCACAGTAATTCATATATATCTATGCTTTCAATAGATGTTCAACAGAAACCCTTTGACTCTGATGCTATTAAAATCATGTTTTTCATTTTCCATGTAGTGGCACTAATTATACCCGAATAATATATAATTTCAAGACAAGTTGCTATGCTATAATTTATTTGGACGTACTGCAAGCAGAAGAGGCTCCCTAGAAACTTCAGTATTGTTGCTTTTAGAAATTGTGTATTTGATTATTTGAGTTTATATTAGGTCATGTTAGAGACTAACATGCAAATCAGTGTTACATTTATGGTTGGACTCATACAGGTGGAATGCTGAATACAGATTACGGCTTTGCTCCTGATTTTTGTTGCTACATGTAGCCCTCTATTCAAGGACTTCATTTCCACCTAATAATTATCTTAAATCTACCAAGAATGTTATGGGGTCAGTGCTGCCTCTGTACTTTGTGTGTGTTTGTGTGTGTGTGTTCATTCCTTCACTTTCTATCTTCTTATTCCTCTATAACCACACCATGCTTATTCACCAGTGTCTTTCAAATAGTTTTGCTCTCTCAGGAATGTGTGCCTTCTTTGCATTTTCCCTTTTACTAGGTTTTAAAAAAATGTTTTAAGATGCATTTTTATTGGTACCTCTGATCTGTGAGCAGCTTAAATAACTTCTGTTATGGAGTAGCTCAGTTAATAATGGGCTGGAATCCTGCTGAGCAGTTATGAATGCGTAAAGTAGACTTATCTATTTGCAACTGTTTGGTGTTTATGCTTATGACCGTGGCACTATTGCCATGAGCACAAATGCTACCCCAACTTACCTGAACAGCCAACAGCTGCACAAAGTGACAGAGGTCTGTTCTGCTGGCAATGGGTGTGCTTGAGGATAATGTTTCCTGTCCCATCACATCAGACAGCAAGGCTGCCAGGGGCAGAAGCAAGACCCAGTAGCTTGTTGATGGGAGGAGGCTGGAAATGTCATGCTGCAGCAGTGGTGTAGACTTGAGTCAATTGGCTCAGACTCAAGTCAGACTCAAATCACTTCAGTGACTTGACTTGGACTCAACTCAACAATAAATGACACACTGACTTGCCTTGCCTCATGACTTCTATATTTTTAGTGACTGACTTGACGCCCTTGGTTCAGTAACGTAACCTGTTCATCCAGAAACTTTTTGAACAACACTTCCATTCTTTTTTGCCTACTGGTCACATACAAATCTGTTTCAACCTCAAATTGTGGGTGTGTTTCTTGGAGGGGAACAGCAAATATGTTAGGCAACAGGTTTGACAAGGGGTTGAGGTCTGCTCAGCAGCCTGTCACTGCTGTGTATTGGAGAAGCCTTCTAAAATGTTTCCTAAGAGCAGAAGGGAAGACTCTCCCCAATAGCACAGGATGTGTTTCTCAGAGGGGAACAGCAAATGTGTTAGGTAACAGGCTTGAGGAGGAAGGATCCTTCCTTGTAAAGCTTCTGAAGCTTCAGTAATAGAGAGTAAGAAGGATCCTATTCCCCACTTCAGAAGGTGGAGACCCTTGTAAGTTCATTGACCCCCCCATACACCCCCACCACTTTTTGTTGTTGTTGTTAAAGTTGGCTCCCAGATTTGAGACTTGAAATTTAACTTGAAAGTATCTTGCAAGGACTTGAGACTTGACTTGAGACTTGAAGGTAGAGATTTGAGACTTGACTTGAGACTTGGAATAAAAGATTTAAATACGTCACTGTCCTGTAGCACCCCGATCACCAGCAGAACAGACCTCTGTTGGTGTGGCTGCTGACTGTTAAGGTAGGTTTAGGGAGTTGGGTCAGGAGATGATATGTAGTTAGGCATTTGTAATTACATCAGTTACACAGGAACTCAGCCAGAATTAATAAATCAATACATCAATAATGAGTATGTAACCGTGAATAATATATTCCAGCTTTTTCTTCTTTATGATTTCAGGGTAGACATAGATTGCATAAAACTATTTGCCTTGCTTTAATTATTTTCTATCTTTAGTATTTTATTAAATTTAGTCTGTCTTGCTGTGCTCCACCATAAGCAGTTTTTATAGTGAAAGGCACTTTCTTGTCTGTTTCTTGCATTCTGTTAAATATTTCTTATTCCTTCAGACTACACCACAAGGACCATTTGACTGTCCCCTCTGGCTTCAGTATCTTGCTTCCAGCATGAGCAGACAGGTAATAACCATTCAGCAGGGCCATTACCACTTCTAAAGACTATTATCAAAATGGTCATTATACATAATAGAGATTATTATAGGCAACTTGAGAGATTTTTAGATACATCTCCACAGAAATAGGTGGCCCTTTTTAGCCTTAGACGTTCATAGAAATAATACCAGAGAGCAAAATGCATGACAGATATTCTCTTTTAGCTAAACTTTCTTAGCACTGAATGTACTCACAGTACTGGTTTGTGCAATGAAATTATGTTTATTTAATGGATGCATTTATCATTAGTTTGGGGAAAAAATACATCAGAAATCAGTGCTAATTGTTATATCAAAAATATTGAGCTGAAGCCTAATAATGGTTCCCTTGTGCAGCCTGCAGCACTTTGCTCAATTATACATGCTTCTTATAATAAGCGATGGCGTTACTTTTTATAATAAAGAACATTGTAGTATTCCTAAGAAGCTCCATCTTATCTCTAGAACACTGCTTCTCAATTTGTTTGAAGTGGGAGACAGGCTGGTTTTTCCCCCTCAGTGTGCCAGGAACTGGCACTATATGTATACCCATTGATTATATCCCTTTCTTTCTTTCCTAGAAACTTGCAGCAGACTGGCAGCCAGTAGATCATGGTATGGCAGGACTCTGTGAAAACAGTACTACTCTACAACACATAATTTCCCCCCTCTCATTAAATCTCTACACTGGTCTCCAATCATGCTTCATATCAAACACTAGGTTTCTAGTCCTAACTCTTGAGGATCTTCCTTCTTTTTGGTCCTATAACTATATATTATTTCTATGCCTCCCTTAGCCTTCTGATTCATTCTCTCTGATTCCGGTGGTTCACACAGATCTTTCAACTGTTTCTTACTCTGCTTTGCATCAAAAGTGATTGAATCAATTGCCTTTTCTCTATCCACCAAGCTGCCCTTTTTCTCGCCTTCAAAATTTTCTTGGGTCAACGTTGATTCCACACAAGCCACATTATTGCCATTTGATACTACCCATTCACTCTTGTCAGCCTCTGACCTTTTCTTCCCCCAAATTGCAAATGGCGCAATGCAGACTGTAAATCCTTTAAGTAGGATATTTGTTGCTCATGTTCAAACCACTGATGTTTGTTATTTTTTTTAATCAAAAAATGCATTCATATCCATTTTTCTCAGTACCAAAAAATGTCCTTTAGAGGCTACCATGCAGTTCCACTTATCTGATATTAAGATACCATTAAGTCTCCTTTTACTGTTAAATATTTATAGAGGTGGGAAAAAATTAGGATCTGGGGATGACAATTCCTAGAATCTTCCAACCAGCCTGACCAATGCCCAGGATGATGGAGGATTCTGGGAGATGTTGACCAAAAATTTTAACTTGTCCAAGTTCTTAATATTTATCCACTTCTATGGAGGTTTAGGATTCAGACATGGTGCTCATATGTAGGCAAACGCTGGGGCCCCAAGAGGGTCTCATTCCTCTGAGCTCCAATAGTTCATAGATGACAAATGGGGCATATGTGGACAAGCAACATTAGTGAGTGTTGAGGATAGGTGAAGTTAGTAAAGAAAGAACACAGAAGCCAGGAGAGTTTGCAGCAATTTTCTTTTTTCTGAGTCTACTGGGAAGGGCATGATTCTGCCCCCTCCTCTTCTCTCCACCCACCCACTCAAACTACTTTTGTACTGTGAATTCAGCATGCAGCTATGAAAGTAAACTAAGAACAAAGGGGAGAAAATGGGAGAGAGAAACTGGGACATTTTAAAAGCAGCTGGAAAAATAGGATGACAGTGAATTAATAAGGACTGTCCCTGCTAAATGGAGAAAGTTGGAGGGTATGCCTAAGGCCAGCCTTAGCATCAGGGGTCCACTTTTTTTTTAAATTACCTGCCACAGATGGGAGTAGCAAGATTGTGAACATGGACTCATCTTCGCTGCCATTTTAACTTCTCCAGAATGCAGTGATAAATGTATGAAGGAAATGATCTGCATCAAGAGGGCTTACTGATTGTTTCCTGTGCAGTCAGAGTGCTTTGGCCATAGCCCATTCAGACTTGGAAGCAGCCCTGCTTTTATGCCTCCTTTTTTTTTTTTTTGCAAATGTGCCTCCCCTCTCCATGCAACACAGAGCAGAAAAGAAGAGGCATCATTGCCATCATCAGTAGTTGCACTTGTGGCCTTGGATAGCTGATAGCATGTATGTATATGTGTGTGTGCACGCGCATGCGCGCACACATGTGTGTGTGTTTGTGTGTGTGTGTGTGTCTGTCTGTCTCTGTATTTGCTTCAGCCTTTGATCCTGGGGTGGCAAGTTTAACCACTTATCGTTATCACTTGACAAGTGATTGCTTCAACCAGCCATATCTGGAAATTGCTCCTGAGATGTGGTGTTGAGCAGAAACATTCTGTAAAGCCACCTGGGACTTAGACTTTTCACAACTTCTGATAGCTGTTGTTTTGCTGCCAGTATCCCACCTGAGATAGGGGGGTGTAGATTTTTAAATGCAGAATTAAATAACTAAAGAAAAACTTGATTGCCTGATGAAGTGGTAGTGCATTGCTTCTGCCCAGTACCTTTGGATTTCTTCCCTTCTCTTTCTTATGCTCCAGCCTATTTTTTCCTCTAGAAATCCCACAAAGAGAAAACCATTAAATGTTGTAATGAGGAGCAAAATGACCCCCCCCCCAATAGGCTGCTGGATTTATCTTTGTCCTTATGGAACATATTGAACAAGACAAAATTCATCAGTGCTTTTGCTTGAATTTTTTATTCAGACATGGGTGAAGGTACAACACGGTGGAATTCAGAGCAAAAAGATGATAGACATTTCACCATTTTTTAACAAACATGACTGCTTCCCAAAATAAGAATTAAGTAAACAGTTACTCTCATAGAGTTATTCATAGAGAGTAACTGTCACATGATTTCACAGCTTTGCTTTGATTTCCAGTGCAGCGTAGTTCTGAGAGGACTGGGGCTTAGTGCTCTGATCTAACTTTCTAGAGCCGTTGTCTTTTTTTTTTTTTTTAAAGATAACAATGTGGCCAGACTCCAAAGCTTTGGCTTTGCGATTGGGTTTGCTTTCCAGATTCACCTCACCTTTTGGCTTGAAAAGAATGGAAAAAGGGAGCTAGCTATTTGTGAAGTAAATGTTCTTTTTTTTTAAAGTACCGTAGCAGTGTAATTTTTGTCACATGCATCTGTTGCTATCACCTCTCACTTTATGCTGAAGTGTTCACCAGAGCATTTACAGAAGTGATTCTTCCTCCCACCCCTGACATCTGCCACCAAGAATCCTACATTATTCATCAGTGTGCTAATGGCAGGTGATGAGATCTTTTCACGCTACATCCCTCTCTGTAGGTGTTTATTACTCTGTTCACCAGCAGCCCTGCTATTACTGTAGGGCCAGAAGAACTCTACATACTCGCTTGACAGGTAATGGGAAATGTGCTCTGCTCACTTGGCTCACAAGTGCAGATGAAGGTTATTACGAGGGCAGCTGCAGCATCCTGAGTCCTGAGATGGTGGTCACTTTTAAATGAACAACTAAATTTTTGTAAATCCATACAAATGTCAGCAGTGTGGTCATCTGTCTTCTTTATCTTCTATCATTTCAGCCCATCATCAGGCTGTAATAATTTTACTTTTGCTTCACCTGTGGTCTCTCTGAATAAAAGGGGTGTAGTCTAGGGTGGGAGGAAAAAGCAATGATGAGCTTGGTTTAAGCTCTGAAAATGATGCTGGAAAAGGCTATATATCTGGTAATCAGAATACCCCTCTCTATCTTTCTCTCTGTGTGTGGGTGAAGAGAGGGAGGGAGGGAGGGAGGGAGAAAGTCTAGCAACTGGCAACAAATGGTCTTGTTTAATTTTTTTTTTTTTTTTTAGAAACTGCTTGACAAGTGAGAAATTGTTTCCAATGATTTATGTGGAGCCAAGTGATAAAAATTACTGAGTATGAGCATACTATCACATGGGGGCAATTCAAAATCAGTATTTCTTCCTCCTACTGGAGTGACAACCCCATTCATAGGTCATTTCTGCACTGGACTGGCCCTTCCCTAAACTGCAAACCCCAGGATTCCATAGGATGTTTAAAGTGGAATAATAGCACTATAACAGTCTAGTGCAGAAATGACCATAGAAAAAGTTGACTGAAATTGCTGTTTTCCCAAGTATTGTTGTTACAGGCAGGCACATTGTGATGAAAAATCAAAAGAAATGAGAGGTGATGATTGTTGTACTTAAAAATAAGTGAACTTAAATGAAGAAACCAGCCCTTTTTTTATGTATGTATATCGAAGGCAACATGATTAAACTGAGGCCATTATGTTTGGGCAACTTGTGAGATGGCAGCCTCACTGGGAAAATGCTCATGCTTGGAAGGTAGTGGGAAAAGAGAAAGACATAATATAGATGAATTGCTTTGATCAAGGAAGTTCATACCCTCCAGTTGTCCCAGTTTGGTATGGACAGTCTCGATTAATCCTCTGTCATCCCATTTTCAGCAGCTTTTAAAATATCCTTGTTTCTTTCTCCTCCCAAGTTCTCCCTTTGTCCTCAGCTGACTTGTTACAAACTGAGTTCAATGTTCCAAAGTAATTTGCACTCAATTCAGCAAGGGAAGAGGTCAGGATCTTGCCCTGCCCAGTAAACTCAGGGAACAGCATAATTCTGCAGCTTTTCCTAACATGTGTATTCTTCTTTAACCATTTTTGCTGTCTTGATCACACTCTGATGTTGCTTGGCCACAATGTATATTGGTTTTCACTTGTGAAATGTTGGAAGGTTTGGGAAATCAGGGCCCTGAATTTGTAAAAAAGCTGAGCAGGGCTATTGATGGAGGTCTCGCATTCAAAACTAATTTGATGACAAATAATATCAATGAATTCTGTGCTTACTGGACATTTTAAGCAGAAGATGGCAGTGAGAGCTGTTTATCTGGAAATAAATTAATTGACACATATTGTTTGGGTACTGATCCTCAAATATCTACTTTCTTTTATTGGATGTAGTTTGGATTATTTCTCAAAACAAAATATTTATTATATTTGGGAAAACCATCACCACTCTGAAGAACTGCCCTTTCCAACATACTGTCCATTATTTGTCCATTAGTAATCTTTCAACTTTTGAAAGAGACAAACTTGTGCATATTCATAAATAGTAAATGGCTCAAGAAAGGTAGTGATGTTGAAGAGGATGGAAAGTTTGGCTTATCTATGTGGCACTTGGCAATATGCATGTATGTGGGCTATGTGGGTGTGTATCACCTTGGATGATACAGCTTGGATGCCTGGTTGCCAGTGAGGAGACAAGAGAGATAAGATAGCACTGAGGCATAGGAGATGGTAGCTATAACAGAGAGCAGCTATGACTAGGGTCTTCTTTAACAGATTATGGAGAAAGAGTGATAACTCTTGGGTCCTATTCTGTTCTGCATTAACCAGAACAGGAGAGAACTGGAGGTTCTGATGCATGTCTTATCTCATTCCAAGATTTTGTTCAGATATGCTGCAGAAGTGGTAGGTCATTTGTCCTATAAATGCATGGTTGAAATAAAAGAATTGTTTGAAGAGGTAGAGGAAGGGGACGATACTGCAATTTCCCATTCATTTCAATGGGATCTATTATGCCTGTGTCAAATATATATTGGATCTATTTTTGCCATGTTTTAATTGATAAACAACGGCACTGATCCATTCCAACAGGAAGTTCAATCGGTCAAACAGACCTCTAACAGGAAGTCGATCAAAACACAGTTTTTGAAACATGCAAAAACAAATCATACTGGAGTGCCATAAAAATATTCAGAGGTGAAAGTGAATATACTTCAAGCTTGTCAAAGAAATGAAGGTCCTGCTTTTTAACAGCACAACCTTCTTTAAATCAGAGTGATAGGGAAGGCTACTTAAACATTCTTCAGCCTTTAAGACATTTGTGCAGATGTATTAAAATGTAGAAGCCCATAATTAGATGCAAGAAATGATAAAAGGATGTGTGTGTTGGGGAAACAAATGACGGCTTGTTGACATTAATGAAAGTTGGGTGATCAAAGAAAAGAAATCTCTCAGTTAGTAATAATGGCAAGTATCCACATAGGGGTAAGTTTGTTTCTTCTTACAGCTTTTGATACATCTGAATTAAGACAAAATACTGTGTTTAAGCTGCTGGAAAAACTACTCTAAAATACTGGAAAAAAACATGACAAGGATGTCTTTGAAATTTTGTTATCATAATGAAAATAATATGGAAAAGATCTGAAACAACCTCTGAAGTATGCAGTCAATCTAAATGTCTGAAAATTGCATATGAAGAACAAGGCTTTAATCCTGGTAAAGTCACAATATCTAAAACAGACCTGGAATACATTATTTTTTTTAAAAAAACCAACAACGCTATAACTGTAATGGCTTTAGGTTTTCATAGGGATAACATGTGCTGTAAGCCTGCATCTCAGGTGCAATTCATGACAAAAGAATGAATCTTTATTTGCAATCTGCAAAGATGAATTAATTCCAAGAAGATGTGAAATAATCCATATTCAAAATCCAAATAGGTTTGTTCAGCTACCTTTGTTGTTATGTGCCTTCAAATCAACTCCAGCGTACGCTTATTATAGGAATTCTTGGCAAGATTTATTCAGAACAGGTTTACAATGGTCTTCGTCTAAGGCTGAGAAAGTATGGCTTGGCTAAACAGAGATTCAAACCCTGATCTCCCAGAATCTCAGTCCAGCACTTAAACCAATATACTACACTAGCTGTCCCTGACTCCCACTAATTAAACTCAGCCAAATGGAGCTGGAGTATCCAGTACCCTATTAATAATAGTGAATAGGACTTGTGTTCTTCACTAATGGGTAACAACCTGCCATTCACTCTACATGCATTTCCCGTACACTGCTAGTCAGAAATATGGGTCCCTACAAAAAGCTGCTTTCAAGCATATATCATTGTTTTTGAGGTATATGTTAAAAGGTGTGATTGAGGTGGGGTTGAGGGCAGGTGGTCCACTGAGAGTAATGGGCTTCAGTTTTTTTTGACTAATTTAGGCACCATTGATTGCAATGGCTTTCCAGTAGGGTGGTGAAAGTGACCCCAACCTATATTTTTAAGCCCAGCCTTCCTGACCTTGCACCCGTCCACATTTTTAGGGGGTGGAGAAATCCAAAATGTCTGATTCAGTGCAAATTTGTTGTTGTTATACTATTTATATCTTGCATTTTCCCCACTTCCGGACCAAAGGCAGCTCGCAACAATTAAAATGTAGTTAAAAATTCATAGTGTACAAAAGTTAAAAGGCAATTAAATGATGATATTTTTTTTGGAAAACCAGTTAAACTCATGATACATTAAAAGAAAAACAAAGCAAAACCCTACAATGTCTAAAAGTCCAGTATATTATACAAGGCCTGTTTTCCCTAAAAATCTTATCTTTAATTGGTTTTTTTAATTTTTAATTGTTTTAATAGTTAATGTGTTTTAGGGGTTTAGAAGGGTGGGTGGGTGGGGAGGATGGGGTACATTTTAATGTTTAATGTATTTTATATATTGCTGTAATGCCGCCTCGATCCATTGGGAGAGGCGGGATAATAATAATAATAATAATAATAATAATAATAATAATAATAATAATAAAAAAGAAAAAAAAGAAAAGAAAAATCAGTTCTCAAAGGTCTGCCAAAATAAAAAAGGGATTTTGCAGAAAGATAGTGAGGAAGGTAGAGGTCTAGTCTCTAGGAAGGGAGTTCCAGAGCCTGGGAGCAGTCACTGAGAAAGTCCTCTCCTGTGCTTCCACCAGATATACCTGTCGGGTGGTGGGAAAGAGATCATGGTCATGGTCAGGTTCATATAAGAGAATACCATCTTTCAAGCAACCTGGACCTGACTTGTATGTTAAGACCATCCAAACCTCCCGTCTTTAATAGGCTTTTTGCAGGAAAAAGAGTGCAACATGTTGATTGTAGGATACAATAATTAGGACAGTTGGGAAACTAGCAGTTAAAGCATTTGAAATATATTTGTAAGGAGGAAAGTTATTTTATAGAGTTGTATATAATCTGCATTAGGAAAGCTGGAAACCAGTTTGAATATTTTTTTAAGTATTCTTTGATATTTTTTACTGCCTTCGTTCATTCTTAGTATGAATTATTTAGTATTTTTTCTTTTTTTAATTTTTGTTGTGTATAATTTGTTGTTTCTTTTTCTGTTCTGTCTATATTTTGAAAATATTCAATAAAACTTTTTTTTTTTTTAAAAATGTACTGTTGCTTTCTCCTCCACTTCCCCGCTTTATCCTCAAACTTTATCCTCAAACTGAGCTCCAAGTACAAATGTAGTTTGCACTTATTTAATTGGTCTGGGAAGGAGAGTTCCAGGAGGCTCAGGCCAAATTAAACTGCTGCAGCATCTCCTGGCGAGTGTGGTCTGTGGTCTTATTAACAATTTTTGTCATCTTGACCATATCCATCCCAATTTTCATCTGTGATATATTAGAGAGTATGTGGGGATGGAGCGGGTTTTGGTGCTGTCTGCTGTTTCTGGACCCATCAAGGCCCACCTCCCTTGACGTGTGCCAATGGGAGCTTTCCCCACTTGTGCTGGTTGCTGCATGAAGAAAGAATTCACTTGCCTGAGAAAGGGACAGGTTAAATTTTTTCTCCTCATGGGTTGCTGTCCCCATGGCAATTGCATTCTCCCTGTCATGGATGCAAATCACACAATTAATGTAATGTGGAGTTAGAACCCAAGTAAGCACGGCAGGAAGAAATAGCTGCTAACTGGCCAGTTTCTTTCAGAGTGCTGATGTTAGTGAACTTGTTGGGCACCTTTCTCTAGTCAGCAGAAGTGTGCCTGTGTAGTGCTGCTGATTCAGATACCCTTGTTCTCTTCCACCCCTTGGTTGACTTTCAATGGTGGCATTCTTTACTTGAGTGTTGCACTTGTCATGAGTTACTGTTGAGTGAGTTAATGCTGACCTTGTTTTCAGATGGTATTAAGATGAGAATCACCTGTAGCGTATTCTTCTGGAAGAAAGGTTAGTCTACAACAGTTTTTGATATACACAGGCACTGCCATGTTCATCTTTGCTTCCTTTCCTTCAGAGGCCTGAGATATCTTGGCTCTGTCAAGTATGGCAGTCAGAAAAATCCTCAGGATAGACAGCCAATGCCAGTTTCTTTTAGAAGAATGAAGAATAAGTAGACCATTTAGAGTGACAAAAGTAGATGTGTTCATTCACAGAAATTAGCAAGATTCTTATCTTTATCTGCCCATATCCTTCTGTTGATTAAAAAAAAACTTTTTGGCTTTCAAATGAGCTGTCTATATTGGTCCGCTCAGACACCCTTGGCTCCAGGAAGAGTGTATCCCTAAACACATCATAGCATATCAAGCTTAAATCAAAGTTAGACCATTTCCACACTAGGCTAGTATAGTGCTCTTATTCCTCTTTGAACACTCTGTGGAATTCTGGGGTTTGTAGTTTATTGAGGCCAAAGAGCTCTCTAGCTGAAAATTCTAAACGCCCCTCCCTAAAACTGCAAACCCCAAGATTCCATAGGGTGTTGAAAGTGGAATAATAGCACTATAACAGTCTAGTGCAGAAATGGCCTTAGTTTCATAATTCAAAAATATTTCATGAACAGTGCTACACAAAGAGCTGAGCACATTAAACGATTCAGCATATTAAAATCTTGTCACATGTTACTCAATTTTCCCTCTAGGTACAGGAGATTTTAATCCAGCATATCAACAACAGCTTCCTATTTAGGACCAATTCATGGTGACATTTTCATTATATTTTTGTATTAATTTATGGCCACACAATGTATAAGGCTTACCATCATCATGAGATCCATCCATCCAAAACATTAGCTCTCTAGAACCGCATGGAATCCCCAGGCCTCACTGATGGTGATCTGGTAACTTTCTTTATTGAATAAAACCTAACATGGGTGGAAAATTTTCTTTCTGGCACTGAGAAAGTATTCTAAATTTAGCATACAATTTAACACACAATTATTATCCCCAAATAAGAGAAAAATGTATGTAAATGAAGTATATATGTGAAGAACAAGTGGCCTCTCTTTTGCTCCATGCACACATTGGAAAGTTATTAACATTGTGTGGCAGGGCAGAAGTTTCATTTTTTTTCTGTAAAAAATTATCTGAATGTGAATAGTGGTGAAAGTAGAATGTCCTCTCCAAATATGAAAGCTCTCCCATGCACTTGAATTTTTTTAAACCTCTACAACTTGTGTTTTTCAGCCCTTCCTTATATCGTCCTCTAGCATAAACATTATCACTGAGATGGACACTGTTGGAGGATTTTGAAAACCTTCTATTTTATCAAGAAAAATGTCTTCCATAGACCATAAATCTTCTGATTCAACATTTGTCAAACTACCTGTATGAACTCATCCTTATTGCTGCTATATTACCTTCAAATAAGGAGAATAAAAAAAAAATAAAAATAAAAAAAATCAAAGTTTCTTTTTTAAAAATAGAAAGTTTTCTGTGGATATCCTTTTTTATTTTTCTTCATTATTATGCCTCCAGTTTGCCTGTGTGAAAGAGGAAGAGGGGGGTGGAAGTGGCTGTCAAGCTACTCTTTCCCCCAAATAAAAGGTGCTGACAGACAAAAGAACTACAGCATGAAAAATTTATAACCAGATCTCCCAATATAGAAAAGAGGCAAAGCCACCTCTGTTAATAAATGCTGGATCTTCGTGCATATTTGCGTCAGAGATGTTCCAATGGCAAAATAATGTTCAAAATGTTTTATGGCCCACCATGGCTATAAAATAGCTACACTTGTCATTTGGGCAGACTAAAATCAGAATTATACTAATATTCAACAGCATGACAGCAGTATATCATCTTGTCGAGCTGAGTTTGTAAGGACCACACTGTAAGTTACAGACTAAGGTTTTAGAGAAAACACATTAAATTGTATCAATAATAAACTGTTGCTGATGTTCTACACTGGCTAATTAATTCTGCATGCATAACTAAGTAACATCTCCTCCCCACCCCCTTCTGGCCCACCTTAAAAGCCAGCAGTTGGATTGGGTGAAGGAGCTCCATTCCTCTTCCTATCAGGGCACAAGAAAGATGATGTTTCCACCCTTATCTTGCCACTGAGCAGGCTGCAACAAGGACAACAAGAGGATGTTGCTTCTTACTTCTTACTGATGCAGGGTCATCTTCCTCCTTTTCCTCTTCTTCTCATCCCAACTTTCTCCCAAGAACAGGATTCAAGGCAGCTAACAACATACTTTAAAACAATACAGATTAAAGTCTATAAAAACCTTCAATAAAATCATAAATATAAAGGTAATTTAAAATAATTTAAATGCTAAAAACTTTGAAATTCATTTTTTTTAAAAAAAAAACACCCTACGACTTGCATTAAAAGCCCATCTCAGTCAATTTCTAAAAGCCTGATGACAGAAATAGAGAAATAGATGGTAGAAATAGAGCAAGGATGGAGCCATCCTGTTTTCTCTAGCAAACAAGCTCTAAAGTCCTGGAGCAGCCACCAAGAAGGCCCTCTCCCACATTCCCACCAAACAAGAAGGTGGTGGGACAGAGACAAGGGCCTCTCCAGAAGATCCTAGAACTCCAGTGGGCTCACAAAGGGAGGTACGGTCCTTCAAATAGCCTGAATTCAATCTGTATAGGGCTCTATAGGTCAGGACCGGCACTTCAACTCTGATTGGAAGCTGAGCAGATTTCCTTTACCTGACCTTGGCTGCTGGCTGTTAAGCTGGGTTTCATTGCCTCTGAGATTAATAATTGAAATCACTTAATTAGGTTATCTCCAATTATTTTGTTATTAAAATGCTACTTTCCAGGATAGATAATGGGATTTACAGACAGTCACTCCTGGACCATTTTGTCATTTTAGAATTGCCTTCCTCAACCAGATTTTTACCCCCAGGTGGAGAATAAAGTCCATAATACAACTGTTGCCTGGGGATGGTGGGAGATCACTGTATCTGGTAACTGTCAGGTTGGGTGAAGCTGTCTGAAAGTATGGAATCTCATAATAAAACATGTTCAGTTCAATTTTGTCACTCATCTTCATGCTTCTTCTTTCTATCCCCTCAGACCCTCGGCAGTATGTACACTGTTCACTTCCTTTTCAAGTGTCTTGTTTGTTAAAGGTTGTTAAGGAGTGAGGTTAAATGTTAGTAGAAAACGATGTGTTCATTTCAGTTAGAGGACACTCATCCACTGAAAGTCAGCAGTAAGTTTTTGGTAAGAAATCAGTGACTGAATTAAGGGTAGAGAAGTCTTAATCTTTTGAGTACCTCTGAGCATACGCAAAACATTTATACGTACAAATGAATCATTGCATCCTCTTGCTTCAATATACCCTCTCAAGGACCTACAAAGATCAGTGGTAGGTGATGATATTGATGATGGTGGTGATGATGATGATCTTTATATCCTGCTTTCCCTCCCAAACTGGGACTCATATAGAACTCATATTTTGATCATATAACTCAATGGGACTTAGCTCTGAGCAGATTTTTAAAAAACCAGAAAGATATAAGCAGAGAGGGGAGGACTGTATCTTTTGGCTCCAAGTTCCAGCTTTACCAACTCTCTCAAAGTTTGTGAGCCACTGAAAAGGGAGTAGGTGAAAAGCAGAATGGAAGAGAAAGTGAGAGAAAGAGAAAGAAGCCGAGAGAATAGGAAATGGGAGGAGGAGGAGGAGGAGGGAAGGTGAAGAAGAAAAAAAAATCAGTTTAATTTAATTTAGTTCAGTTGTATGAGCAATAATGAACAACATCAAATAATTACAAAAGGGTTCAGTGGGACTTATTTCTGAGTGGACATGAAGAGGGCATGGTTTACTCGATTTTTTCAGTCAAGCCTAATAGCTCCTATCTTACTAAACCTCTCAAACTGTTTAATGGAGGTAGGCTGAAAGTAGAATAGGGGAAAAGGGAAAGCCAAGCAAGGAGGAAATGTATGTGAGATTGAAGAAACCTTTTTAATTAATTAACCACATTCCCTTCACTGCATGAACAACAATAAGCGTACAAAAGGATTGCAAGGGGGTTCATTACAGTTCGCATACTATGCATTGCAAACTAGAATAAAACAAATAGAACTGAAGACAGTCGAAAGGCATCCCTTACTTCCCAGTAAGACATGCTGGCCAGGAAGTAGTGGTGAGGACCATCAGCCTTTCAGGTCTAAAGGACTTTATGTTCTGTATGGGCCAAGTCTGCTTGAAAGCAAATCCCTCCACAACTCATTCCATTCCATTATATTTCTTTCCATCACTCACTTTATTCCTTTCCATTTTTCTTCAGTGCACCCCAGTTTTTAATTACTTGACACTGTTTTTCTGCTCGGTTTCTAGAGCTTTCTCAGTCTTTCTTCTTACTCCCCAAGACAGGTATGATGCAGCAACCAATAGCCTGTCCAGCCAGAGAACCATGTAATTGATTTTTTCCAGTACTAATCCTTCTTTTACTTAGGCCTTCCTGTTTTACTGAAGAAGAGCTATTCACCCTAATGAATGCTAAAGTTTTAAAAATAATTAATTAATTTGTTAAACCACAGGATTAACGACAGTGTTAGTCAGAGAATCTAGTAAGTCAAGCCATGCAAGGAGAACAATTAATAACAATGAGTCAGCTAACTAGTTATCTCCACACTCTGGTCTTTCTATGTTAAATAGGACCCCATCAATCAAAATAATTAATGAAGAAGCCAGTAGTTTGATGAAGACTCGTATTATATTATAGAACATTTAATTTAAAGCAGTTAGGCTCATCTTTCCCAATTAATTTCCCAGAGCAGCTTTATTGGCTTGGAAAGTAACACCTTGATCTAGCCTTATCTATGTATTGTGTTTATGTGGCCAGAATCCTGTAGAACAGTTACAAATGTGCAAAGTTAATCATAATCTCTTCACAAACTTCAGTTTGAACACAGGCTGGTGCATGTCCAACAAACTAACAACAGACATTCTGTTGGTGACATAGGCCAACAAAGCTCTGTTGATGACATAAGTTCAGCTTTTAAATCTGTGTGCATTTTTATAGATTGCAGAGGTGTTGGAATTCAGCTCCACCATCAGCACTTACCCTTGTGCCCTTACTTACTTTCTGGGTTCCCATAGCAGTTCAGATTCCAGGGAACATTGGGAGGGTGTGTGTGCCCATGTTGTAACTGGCTGGCTGTGCTTCAGTTCCCAGCTATAGGAAGACAAAGGCATCCTCTTGGAACTTTTGTGGGTCCAAGGTACTAGCCAGTATGCCTATCATGGGCTTCATGATGTTTCTATTTAATTATGAACAATGCCTTTATCATCCTGCTTTTAATTCTGTGAGAAGATAACTGTTAGAGCTATCAGCTATAAGCTGGAGGAAAACAGTTATCACCACAGTTCCTCAAATGCTTGCTCACACAATGCTACAATAATTAAGTTTCATATTTGTTCTCATGTTTCCTCTTGCACAAAGGGTTAAAACAAGTTCATGCCAATGGAATAAGGTTTGTAGATTTACATTTTTTTTTTTTGCATTTTTAAAGCAAAGTTTTAAATGCAAGGTGTGAAACAGCCCTTCTACAAACAGATGGCACTTCCAAAATTAGGGACGGATGGATCACTCTATTTGCCGTCCGTGTCACTTTTGCACACATTCTTCACTACGTCTTTTTTATTTTGATTTGTTATTTTTTTTTTTTTGGTTCAAAACAAACCCATACATTCTAAATTAGATGTATGCTTTTCCACATTGAGAGGTCACCCAGGGGCTGCCTTTAAACTTTTTCTTTTACAAGTAATATTCAGCTGCTCAAATCCCTACCAACCCACCTGAGTGCCTTGGGGGTAGTATCTCTCTTTTCATAGAGTTTCCTCATGATTTCAAACAAATTGTTATCTACTATTACTGATATTATTTCCAATATTTTGGGGTTAAACTGACATGCCCAACACCTATCATAAAGATGAGCCCAGTGGGTCTTAAATTTTCTGAGGTTTGTAGTTTACTGAGGCCAAAGAGCTTTCTGGCTGAGAATTCTAAAGGCCATTCCCTAAACTGCAAACTCCAGGATTCCATAGGACCTTGAAAGTGGAACAATAGCACTAGAACAATATAGTGTAGAAATGGTCTAAGTTTGCTAATCTCAACCAGAAATAGACCCACTGAATAAATTGTATTTGCATATGAGTTGGCTTCCCATTCAACAATTGATATAATGGATTTAATGGATTTAGCAATTAGATTTAGATCCTAGTCAGTTTATATTAATAAACTGCTCATGGCCTAAAGCTACTATACACCATAGCAATTTCCTAAATAGTTTATTTTTTCTTCATTTTCCACTTCTTTCTTTCTTTCTTTCTTTCTTTCTTTCTTTCTTTCTTTCTTTCTTTCTTTCTTTCTTTCTCTCTCTCTCTCTCTCTCTTTCTCCCTTCTTTCTTGTATTTATAATAAAAATTCAATACAAATAAAGTGATGGGTAGGGAAAATGAAAAGCCACATTAAAGCCAATGAAAAAGTAATAACACAAAAGGGATGTTTTAGATTTAATAGAAATACCATTCAAACAGAATTATGAATGTTACGGAGAGTTCTGTTGTGAGTTCCTCAAAATGGTTTGTTATATTGCATCCTGTGTAGCTTTATGTTGCTATTAGAACTAATACGTTTCAGGCTACAAATCACCTTTCTCACCTTTCTAGTCTAAAGGTATAGTAAAGCAGTATCAAGTGCTCTCTAGGGAAGCGACCATGACACCAATGCCGGATACAGCACTGCATTCAATTGAAATGGAAAACAGGAGGTGTCTTTGCATATGAACCTTGCCTATTGAGTTGCAAAAACTCAGCCTTGAGGGGGAAGAATTCCAGGAGAGGTATTTAAAATGTGCATGGTGCATGAAATTGCCTTACATTATGGGAAATACATGCCTTGTAGCAATTATGTCACTTATCCTTACACTAATTAAGTGTTGATGTGTGAGTACTAAGTTGCAATGATGTTGTTAAGTAATGTACATAAATATTCCCTTTAAACTGTAATTGCACTTTGCCATAAGTTAAAAAGAAGCACATTTAGTTTGGAGGAATGTAGATCAACACCTTAAGAAGTGGATTATCCTCTTCAGGATGCCAGCATGTACAACACTAGAATGCCCAATTTTTTGTGATGTACTTTTTGCCACGGTAAAGAGAGTTTGCAGTCTCATGAAGAAACGCATTTACATTTTCTATATACACTATGTCAGAGATGATAGGCAGGAAAGAACTAATCCCATCCACAGGGGTTGAATAAACCAGGCCAGATGGATGTAATGTGACTTAATCCATCGTTTCCCTCCCAGCAAACAATGCAGCCATGTTGCATTTCTGTCAAAAGAACGGAGATAATCTGTGGAAAACTTGCACCATTCTATCCATTACCTTGGATTAAGATTTATGACCACCAAAAGTTAATGCAATTCTTTTTTTCTAACGATGAGTCTCCCTGTTTGCCACACTGGAAGACCTACTTTGGAAAAATGAGAACATAAAGAAAGGTTTACTGGTTTTGAACAATATCTCTGCTTATTATAATGTCACGTGGTCCACTTTCCATGCTTCTAGAGAAGTATGTGATATCAGGAGCTAAGAAGGTCAAATTTGTTTTAGTATGGCCCGCTTCCATATTTTGCTAGTCACAAGGGCAGTTCTTCTCAAAAAAGGAAGTGGGTATTTCTTTATTCTACATGATCACATGGAGAAATTATATTGGGGATCAAGCTGTAAAGGAATATATATAACCTATAGACATTTCTGTGGTGGCTGGAAAATGCTGCTGTGATTATGGAAAAGGAAAAGGAGAGCTTGTGCAAAATGGAGGAAGGGAGTGACTGCATATATGAACAGGTCAGGGACCTTTCTTACAAAGAGCTTTCACACTACACAATTATAGCACTAAGATGCTACTTTAACTGCCACAGCTGCCTCATCTCAAAGCCTGGCACCTATAGTATGGTGAGGCACAAGAGCTCTCTGGCTGAGAATTCTAAAGACCCCTCCCCACCCCACCTCAAAAACCCTGCAGATCCCAGGATTCCATAGGATATTGCCATGGCAATTAGAGTGGACTCATAGCTCTATAACTGTGTAGTGTGAAAGGGTCCCTGAAGTATGCCAAAAACCGGGGCAGCTTGTCTGAAGCTTGCTAATTTACTCACTGAAGGAATCCAGACTGAAGAACCATGGTATTTCAAGGGGTGGATCAGGCATGGTTGTTTGCAGTTCGTCTGTCTAAATTCACATTATGAACATCCACTTCTGGTTGATGCAGTCTCATTTCAATCACAATTTTCTTTAAAAAATAACATTGGAAATTTAAACTACCTCAGGTTGCTGCAATTCCTTTTCTTGGTGAATTTTCATATCCCCCATGAATTCACTTCCATTATCTGTGTATGGTTACTACTGTCGTTTTGTGGACTAGAGGCAAGATGTGTCCTCTCTCACCATGTCTTTTCTCAGCTTTTCTGCCTTTTCTCAGTTTGCTTGCTGGTCTTTGAACAGGAACCAGTTGATCATAACCCTTGGAGCAACTGACTGAATAAGGTGCAGCAACTCTTCACATCAGCTTCTGGAAAGACAAACTGAAACCAATATTTGGAACAAAGCATTGGAATTGCTTGCTTGAAGATGTGTCCATGTTTCTCCTTCTTTTTCTGCCTTGCTGTTATGATAACATCACCCAAAAAGCATTGTATGTTTCTATGCAGTCACGTACAGATAGGGGGGCGATGGGGGCAATTCTCCCTGGGTGGCAATGTTTTTGGGGTGGCTGAAACCATAGCCACCCCCTCACGCACCATGATCATGCCCCCATGCAAAGTGGCCATGACTCCATGCCATAACCCCACCCCTCCTGCCCCCCTCCACGCACTCCAAGCTCCGCCACTGTTTCTATGTACCTATAATCTATCTTGCTTGAAAATGAGAAAATGTTTTTCCTCTCTATTCTGCCATGGTGGCATGGGGTCATGGTGTCATGAAAGCATTATTCTCTCCTTCATATATTTCTGTTTATGTACATTCTAGTGCTGTTAATGTGATCTCACAATGGCAGGCAATAGAATTCATCTTCGTAAATGCAGCCAAAGGTTCACTATAGGGGGAGAAACAAGCCTGTGGAACCACCAGCCACTGGCTGGTATCCTGTTAGTGACATGCAGTGTGGTCCAGATTGCATAAGTTATTAACTCAGTAAGCTAATGGGGAAAGGAGAACGAACAGAGTCTTGTTCTTCCCAAGCAAAAGCAACCCTATATGATTCCAAGGGGCTTTTGTTTTTGTGGACCCAAAGGCTTGCCCCAACCACCCTGGACTCCTGACCTCCCCACTAAAAGTAGGGCATAAAATAGCATTTAAATGGGCTAAAATTTTTCAGTCACCATTTCTTTTCTTCCCCAATCATTGTTTCTAAAACCCTCAAAGAACTTTGCTCTGTATTGCAGTGAGCAATGAGAGCAGTTTGTTTCTAACATCAGCAGCCCCTTCTCAAATCACAGCCTTCCCCTCAGAAATCCAATCCAGAAGTGATTTCCAGGTTGGATTTTCAGTCGTATTTTTCCCCCCAGTTGATTTTCAGGTCAGGTCCTGAAAATGTAAGTGGTCCATGGGGTTAAAAATTTGTCCCTGTATTTGCTACATATCCTTGCTTCATTTGGCACATGCTGAAAGTGTGCCATAAAAACTGAATCTTCCCCCGATGTTCCCTCTTCAAATGTCTCTCTTTAACTGTTTTCCCCCCTCTCTTCAATTGTTGTTAAAATAGGAAGTGACCCTCACTGGGATACAATTTTGTGAAGTTTCATTTTAATGAATTAAATAAATAAATAAATAGGGAATAGTACAGACAAGGGAGTGTAAAGACCTCTGTTTATGCCATTTGTGCCATCCATTTTCTGATTTAAATGTCTACCTCTAGTTTATAGAACTATGGAAGCTATGGTTAGTACTTGGATGGGAGACTGCCAGTGAATACCAGGTACTGTAGGCTGTATTTCAGAGGAAGGAACTAGCAAAACCACCTCTGAGTATTCCTTGCCTAAGAAAAACCTATGAAATTCATGGGGTGACCCATGAATTTCACATTGACAGGCAATGTGAAAGTGCATATGAGTGCACACAGACACACAGTTTATAGAATTGATTAGGACCTGTGTTGTGGCCCCTATTGCTATTACATCTAGTTGGGGAACATTGGCCATTTTCACACGCGGAGGAAGCCAAGCCCCAAAACATGCCAAAACGGAGCTTACCTGGAGCCGTCGCAATGTGGAGCAGTGCGAGTTCGCTGCTCCACACGCAGTGGCGTCCCATGGCGTCCCGTGGTGTCCAAAATGGCGGCTTCCGGCTGGCAGAGGCTCTCCGCCAACCGGAGAAGCTTGCCAGCTGGAAGCCCGCCCCCTGGCCGGTCTGCAAGTGCGCACTTGCCTGCACCTGCAGATCCACACCAGGCGCTGCAATGGGGCTGCACGCCCCGTGCTTTTTAAAAACCACTTGAAAAGTGGTTTTCAAAAAGCACGTGGCGCCGCCACTTCCGGTCACCCCTGCGCGGATTGGGGTGTGGAACTACACAAAAGTAGTCCACCCCAATCCACGTTACGGTGTAGACGACCTCCGTCAGAGGTCGCTGTACACCGTTTTTTTTAACCCCGTGTGAAAAGGGCCTTAGTTTCATGATGAAACAGGGTGTTCAACTTGGAAGTAATGGTTACAATATGTCAGTTGACATGGTATTTGTTATTTTAATTGACTAATTTAAAGTTTGCCATGGTGTGATGAATATACATATTTAAAAATTTTTAAGTTATTTGGCAGGTTTTTGTAGAACAGCTAGCTTAAATAGTGGAAATAAATTTGCTTTCTGGATCTGAAAAGCTGTTATGTACACAGTGATGAAACTAAAGTATTGAAATCAAGGTGGAAAATAAAAACAAGTCTGTGTAAATCTCAAAGCTACCAAGAATAACTATCCTCAATGACTTGTGGGACTGTGGTTCAAAGTCTGTGTAACATGCAGAAGCCTGATTCCTCTGAGGATTTCCACAGATAGTAATCAATATGTAAGAAAACAAGGAAAAAGAAGATTACAGAAAAAAAAAAGATTAACAAGAACAAATATGGAATATGATATTTGGAGTTGTGCAGAACTATTAATTCCATTGCAAAAATGAAACCTATGAAAATCAAAATTAAACTATGTTGTTAGGGCCATTTAATAGCCAAAAGCAAGAAAATACAAATGTGAGGCCTCACTATGATGAAGACTTGTACAAAAGAAACAATCCACTTGATAACTAATCCCATGAGCCGTTAATTGTTTATAAGAAGGTTGACAGTTAAAAGATCAATGTATGAATAAGATTGCAATTTGGTAATGCACAATGTCTTCAGAAACCTTTTCTTCATGATCATTTGTTGAATAGATTTTATGTTAATGATAAGATGACAAGGTATTTTTTCATTTCTTTTTATTAGATGGAGAACTATTAGTCTCAAACGTGCTACAAGATCCCTTTGTATAGCATTACAAGTGTATTTGGGCTGAGAACTCAGCTGAGGCTGTGCCACAACTAGATATGGAAGAGAAATGTTGAGCTTCATTCCACACAGGGATGGAAAACCCAAATAACCATTGAACACCTGTTTAGATTGGCAATAAGATAAAGCCCATAGTGACTCAGAAATCCTTATGTTTCTGAGTCCTGTGACAATTTTTAATGAAGAAAAATCTACACAAAACTAGAATGATGTGTATTTTTAACAATCACAATTGTCAATTGAAGTTTGGTCATGCTAAATTAACCCTATGAGGTAATTTTAAACTGATGATTGTGAGACAGTCCTTCTTAAGGAAATATGGGTTAGCTATGGAATTTATAGCTTGGCTCATTCTATAAGTCTTTATCAAGAATTCTTGGTATTTTCAATATTGCAGTCTATTTAACAGCTACCCACAGGTACACCAAAGCAATATTTACAACTGAATATTTACAATTGAATATCTTTTGGTATCTATATATGGAAGGAACATCTGCTGTAAGTGTTTCAGTCACTCCTGCTGTGCTGGAAACATTATTGTAATCTTCAAAGAAACTGACACCAATATGTCTGGTTTATAAAAGTTTTTTGGAAAATTTTGATGCTAATTAATTTAGAATTGGGTAGAATACAGAATTAGATTGTCTGGAAAAAAATCAACCATTAAAAAACTGGCCTACCTTCAATATTTAACAGTATATTAGACTTAAAATTTTATTTGATTCACCAAAAATCGATGTCTCAGGTATAATCACATCATTTCAATTAAATGTTGGTGATACATGTCATCTGATGTGAATGTTTGGAATAGTTACCCTTTTTTTGTTGAATGTATTATAATCTATCAATTTTGTTTGGGAAAAATCTTTTCATTTCTAGAAACACATGTTCTTTTAAATTATATTCCTGCAACATGAAATTTAACTAATGCTCAGTGTCTTCGGATCTCATTCCTAAAAGACGTATATGTTAAGGCTGGGATTCACCATCCATTGTTCAATTGTCACAGAAACTCATTGCTTTAGTGTTTTTATAGATATCAGACACAAGAAAATGTGTTTTTGGAAATATAATCCATGTTCATATCCTATGTACTTACTCCCTTCCCTTTTCCTTCCCGTTTCCCTTTCCCCTTTTTATCCTTCCTCCATAATCATAATTTTAAAAATCCAGTCTATCAGGCACAAACATTTTTATTTCAGTAGACTTTTAATATATAAGCAGGTGGGCTTTTAATTTATCAAGTTTTTTTTAAATTGTAGGTTTTTACCATTTTATACGTCTTAATTTTTAAAACTGTTTTAAATGTTTTATTAATGTTTTTAACTTTTTAGAAGCTGTCTCAGGTCCCATGCTGGAAGAAAAATGGCATATAAATATATAAAAATAAATAACCATTTTTGAGAAAAAAAAGCACAAACATTAATAAATGGGGAAAATGTATTAATATGCATATTTTAGGCAAAAGTATGTACCAATCACAAGAATTTCAAACAAGAAGGAAAAAACTGTCTTCTGATCGAATATGGAACTGGGAAAGAATGCTCGTGGGATCCAAGAAAAGCAATACCAACAAGGAAATTGAAACTGACAGATTTTCATATCCCTAGTCACAACATTCAGAGAAGCACAAAATCCAGTGATAGTTAAGTTCCAATCTGAACATTATTCCCTGAGGTATGGATCAAATCGTTTCACACAGGAATTCACAGAGGCTGGACTCCTCAAACATTCTATCTCCACCGTGGTTCACTTCATTTGTCATCTGCTCTTCAGGCTTTCTTCCCAAGTGGCTGTTGCCCTCCACCACTGTCCTCAGAGAGCTGCAACCAAGTCTGGTATGGCATATACTTTTCTTTAGGAAAAAAAAAAAACCCTCAACTAACATCTGTATTAAGATCAAAGCCATGCCACTGACTAGCACAATGAAAACTCTCTATATAATGTTTGGAGTATCTGCCAGAGGGACTTCCATCACAATAACAACTGTAATTTACCTCTGTTGAGACCTGTTGGCAATAGATGCAATATTCACTTTGTATTTTCTGTTTTCTGCCCTCTATGTGATGTTTCTCATTTTCCTCCCCAGCTAGTGTGTAATAACACTTTGTTTTCAGCCTGTCATGTTAGATTAAAACAGGATGACAGTAACAACACTTTTGCATGCAACTGTTGAAGTTGCTTGCTGTATGGCACTTGCTGACTTCTTTTCCAAAGGCTTTGTCTCACGCTCTCCCTCCACTCCCATTTCAGTATCTTCAGGTCTACTGAACTTCTGAAAAAGATAAAAATTCTGAAAATATTAATTAACATACCAAAAGACATAAGATGGAGCATATTCTTCTACTTCATCAGTCAGGAGTCATGTTTATAATTCATCTGTCTGCCCCATTCATTTATATAGTATAAGATATGGATCTAATTTTGAAATCAAAGGGAACATTTGGGAGACGGGAATTCAGCCCCTTCTTCTAACTCCATTGCATCCTTTGCTTTAAATTAAACTCCTTGTCCTCATGGTTAAGATCTGGCACATGAATTGAGATGAATGGGAAAGAAGACTTAGGATGATGACTCCAAGAAGCAAAACATGAGACAATTCTCATATTTTCTTCTCTCACCTCACTGCCATTTTGATACAAAATTAGGCCAGTATTCACAATTATCTGTGAATGGGATAGATGTGTGAACAAACCAACATGACTGTCAGCTTTCTGACTTGCTTGGTCTCAGACTGGTTATAGACTCTCTTACGACTGAAGTCAAATTTGCATGAACAACTATCTATCTTGGTTTGTTAGTACCATTGGTATTTCATATGCGTCACCGTTCCCCCACTTGTTGTAGTTAAAATCCTTTCTATTGCACCTTAGCTGAATATTGTCCCTTTGAAGATTCTTTCATATGGCTGGTTTGGAGCATCCTGTTCTGGTTGTTTGCTTGTAGGTCTGCTTCCATACAGCTGAAGAGGTTTGCCTTAATCTAACATTTAACAGCAATTAAAGATTCAAAAGTTTTGTTTTATCTGTTTTCTGTTTTATCTGTTTTCAACAAGACAGAAGCAATTTATGATCTGTTCCTCACATGGACAGACAATTGCAGATTCACTTGGAAAAACTACACACATTTGAAACGTGTGCATGCAAAAATGTCCGCATACCAAATGTGCACAAAACATTGTCTAAACACTCTTTGGTCAATGAGGGAATGTATTTGAGCAACGTGCACAATTTAAAACATGTGCACAAACATGCATCCACTTAGGAAAAAAAAATAAGTTAAAACAACAACAAATCTTGGAACCAAGCACAAATCAGATGCAAAAAAGAACAGGTCTTTTGCACTTTTCACAGTTGATAGTAGAGGGAACTTCAGCAGGTGCAGCTAACTTGTCATGTAAGCCTACAGGGTTCCTCAGGGCACAAGTGCATGATGCCTGTGAATGGCTGATCTTTGTTTAATCCCTGAAATCCATGAAAATCCCTGAAATCCTGTATAAACAGGACAGGATTTCACTTGGTCTTGTCATCCTCAAAGGGACGTTTGGTGGTGATATGAGATAGGACTTTTCATGATGGCTGTTCCCAGACTCTAGAACTCTCTGAGGGAAGACCAGTTTTGCTTGTATCACAAACTCATTCTTTCCCATAAAAGTTAAACGTTTAAGAAACCTGCCCTCTTTTATATCTAACTCCCTAGTGGAAGGAGGAAATAAGAAGGGATGTGTTTGTGTACCTCCTTCCGAAATACATTGCATGATTTGCATAATATGCGTATTAGATGACCCCCTATTTAGGAGAATGGAATATGGCATTTCTTTGGCACTCTTTGCACGGCATTTTGGAAGCAAGACGGCCCCTTGAGCATGGCATAAATGTGAGGAGCGGTCTGCATGACGCAATCACATTTATGTGATACTCAAGAGCCTGATGTGAAGCGGGCACACACTTTTCATTTTTGACTCGACGTCAAAAATGGTGTGTGCTCATGCATTGCTCAGGGGTCTGGGCCATACTCACCTGCTGTGCGAAGCCTCCTGAGCCGCGCTGGTTCCAGAGCAGCCTCCAACTCCCAGGCTGCACTGTGGAAGGAAGGGGCGGGGGGCGGGCAGGGCGCTCGCGTGAGCAGGAAGGAGCTGCGGTGCTGAAGCAGGAGGCTTGCGAGAGCGTTCCTCCCAAGCCTTCTCATGTGAAAACCCCAACCCAGCAGTGTGAAAAGATAAGGTGAGAAAAGGGCCTTTAACTTAGCAGGGGGTAAAATACTTAGAAAAAGTACTGAGTGGTAGATCCTTGGCTTTCTAAATAGTGGCTAGCATTCAGTATTGTAGTTGTGGATTTGTAGCCTAGAATTATGCATCCATAACTTCTCTGCATTCAGTAAATCTGCATAGTCTTACTCTGGAATTACATAAATGCCACCTCAGCCAACCTTAAAATACAGCAATTGAATCAGATGAAGGAGGCCTGTTCAGCTTCCAATCAGGGCACAAGGAGGAAGATGTTTCCACCTCACTCCCAGCAGTAAGTGAGACTACAGAAACAGGACCTCAGTTACTAGTTCTTATTGCAGCCATACTTGCAGCCTCCTTGTATCCCAATTGGAAAGTGAATAAACCTCCTTCATCTGAACTGGCTGGTGATTGAATGTGGGCTGAGGGTGGGCAGGAAGGCCAGGATCGGTTACTTAGATGTTACATAGACCAAGGCCATTTCCAAACTAGACTGTTACAGGGCTATTATTCCACTTTCAACATCCTGTGGAATCCTGGAGTTTGCAGTTTAGGGAGGGGCCTCAAACTGCATTCTATAGGATGTTGAAAGTGGAATAATAGCAGTATAACACTCTAGTGCGGAAATAGGCTAAGTAGCCAATGTAGAATACTGGCAAATCTTTTCAATATTCTAGTGTTATTTTCCATGTATATATTAGACTCTGGATTATTATGGATCTGAAGAAATACGCCCAAAGATCACATGTCAGGTTTAACGACCTTCCTATTATAAATAATAAAAAGCCCTTTTTTGTAAAAAATAAAAATAAAAATGTGACATTGGAGCTAGTAGTCTTTCTTATGAAGAGAGAGTAAGCAGTGAATTCCAACTTGTGCAAATCATCACAAATGTTATGGGGGAAAAGTTGAACATTACAAAAAAAATCCCCTGAACAGAGAAAAATTACTAATTCAACATCCCAATTATTTCTAAAAATGGATCTAAAGGCAGAGTGAGAAATTGGGCCAGTCAGTCTGACATCAGTTGCTTAAGATTCAGTTTTTAAAGGATCAAATGATGGTACGTTTAAGCAGCACAGCTTGATAAGAGACAATTAGTGTAGCATCAGGCCTAATCTAATGAGGCCTAAGCAGTGTGTGTGTACTTTAAAATTTTGTAGCAAAAAAATCATTGGGGGTACATGCACATTGTATGATAAAACTCTTTGATAACATGCATTTGTTTGATGAAATGTGTTCTCAGTGGATAATGTGAATTCCTTAGGACAAGAGAAAATCTAGCAAGTTCAGTTGACAACTGGATAAAATTAGGCAAGAGAGTGAGTCCTAGTCGAGATCCTCAGTGGATTTGCTCCATTTCACAAATATGAGTCACCCAGAGGGACCAAAGCAGCCTTGGCAGACACTTCTGATAGCATCACAGGTTTTTCAAAATCTTCTGTGACAGATCTGGTCTTGGGTCTCAGAGGTGTTAAACATAGAGTAGTTAAAAAAAGAGAAAGAGGGAAAAAGTGTGTGTCGGGGAGAGGTATCATTTGTTTCCAAGTAGGAGGGCTTGGGATCCTAGTACAGTGAAAATCCGTTTATCTAAAATGCTTCACTGACATCAAAGCCATTCTGATTAATATGATGGATGGATTTGTTCTGGAAGTTAGAGTTAGAATATGGATTCAACCAGAAGCAAAACTAGCAGGCACACATATCCCAGAAAACTAAGAGAGAGAGAGTCCAGATTTATATCTCATTCAGGATTATTCAGATTTATCACTAGTACTGGTGAGCTCAAGAAGAAATAACATGTTAAATGAAACTATTTTTGTTAAGGGAGAATATCTCCACACATAAGGCTTTCACTTTTATACTTAACACATGTGATAACTACAGTGACATTATTAAGAAAGCAGTTGGTTTTCATCGGACTTCATTGGGACTTCAGATGGTTAAATTCAAGAGGCAGTTATCAGTGCCTCTTTTTGGAGTAAAATGTCAGGACCCTGGCACTCCAGGACTCAAGCTCTGAGTCTGAACCAGAGGACTTCAAAGCCATGGAGCCTGCTGCACCAGCAGAGCCCACCCCAGAGGCTGCCATGGAGCCTGCTGCACAGCCCACCCCAGAGGCTGCCCTGGACACAGAGCCCTTGGCCCCAGTAGCCCCAGCAATGGAGCCAGGGGCTGCCTTAGACCCAGAGATTCAAGAGCAGGTGCTTACTTACTAGCAGCATCGGGAGCAAAAGAGTGCTCTCAGAAGGTCAGAGCGTTTAAATAGGAAACTCCAAGCAATCAAGCTCCAGCTGAGGTAGCACCTGGGTGAGGACCTGCTTAATAAAAGCACTCACTCAGCCTTGGGTCATTGTTGGTTGACAACTGTCCATTTTGGGTGTGCCTGCTGGGCTTCTGGGGCCCTTGCCTTGCTTTCTGGAACGCTGCCCGACCGGCTGAGGAACAAGCTCCGTGATATGTGAACTCTGTTTGCTGTTTTGCCTGGCTGTGCAGTAACAGCCAGGGATATCTTTGCTGCAAAAGTCTCTTTAATTTACTGCTGCCTTACCTACTTACTGCTGAAGTAAAGCCCTTTGATTTATTGCCTGTCTGCCTTATCTGTGAAAAGACCTATTAGCCGGCTCTTGGCTGCTCGCCATGCCTTGGTGCTGACATAAAACTCCAAGAATCTGTTACTGCACTTTAGGCCTCCTTGGAGACACCCCAAAGATATCATTTTTATATAATAATTTGGCTCTCTTCCACCACCCCTCTCCACCTGTTTGAGAGGCCCCTGGACAAGCACAGAACTATGCTTGACCACTAATTGCTGGACATTCCATTCTCCACCCAGGCAGGCCAGAAATAGCCAGATCACTGCTTTTAGGAGACCTCTCTGAAAACACCCTCATTATGTATGCACGCTTTTTACAAAGAACTCCCTGTCCCGAGCAGTCAACTTGGCAGGCTGAATACTCAAATGCCAAGCACTGAGCATTTGCATACTGGCTAAACTATTGTTAATTTGACTCTGACTCAATCATGCTAAATTCTGACCTTTCCCAAGCTTTGTCTCGCACCCAAAATGCATTGTTCTCACCGAGTAAGGCATGGCCTGCAGGCACATTTCTCCCTATAAAAACCCCTGATTCTGAGACCATCCTTGGATCGCTCCCGAGTTCCAGACTGCCTTGCTGCTGCATTGCTTGGTGAGCTTCCCCTCAGCTCCACGTGCTGAGACACATCGAACCCCAGCATCGCTCTCTATCTTCTTTCCGGGCTTCAGGAACAGGTTTCGTATCACCCGAATCAACTATCCCTCTGAAAATCCCACTATCATACTCACACCTTTATTTTCCTTAGTTATCTGTGTGCGTGTGTTGCTTACATTGTGTGCCTGTATTTAATAAAGATCATTCATTATTTCCAACACGGTCTGCTCCTTGACTTGGCCTGACCCTGTAAACATTGGGTTACAAGATCCTGCTGTGTTGCCCTGCCTCTTGTAGTGCCAACCAGTGCTCTTGACTGATTTCCCCATCTTGTGTAATTGTAAGGTTATTTAGGTGTCCCTCCTGGGACCCCGAGTAAACAGGGTAACAAATCTCTCATCCAACATGGTTGCCAACCATGCCAGCTGGATAATACTCAGAGCTAGAGGGGGGGGAAGTGTATTTTCTGCCTTGCAGCATGTGCACATAGTCTGAAAAAGAGGGGCACTTTCTGATCCCTCCCTCTAAGGTCTTTGTCTTTAAAAATCCACTCAGCCCAGCATAATTGCCTACCTTCACCATTACAACTCAAATTTCCTGTCAGATTTCCAACATCCACCATGGACAGAGGTCTGATAGTTCTGATTTCTAGGAGTAGAGGATAAATTTCTCTATTTTCTTTACTTCTACCATCTCGCATTATTGAAGATGTCAACTCGATGTGCGTGGCCCTTTCCGCACCTTACCTTTTTTCGGTGCTGGGGTGCAGGGATCGCGCAAGCAGCCTCCAGCGAGAGGCTTTCGCATCCCTGCTGCTTCAGCTCCGCACGAGCTACCTGCTCACACAAGAGCCCCGCCTCTTCCTTCCGCAGTGCAGTCTGGGAGTTTCCCAGGCTGTGCTGGGGCAGGAAGCATGACTGGTGTGGCTTCGGAGGCTCCGCGTGCCAGCTAAGTGTGCGTGGGGCCTGGGAGCAATATGTGATCGTGCACCATTTTCGGCTTCCAGCCAAAAATGAAAAGGTGCGTGATTGGTGCCTGCTGGCCCCTGGAGCATTGTGCGATTGTGAGTGCATCATGCAGATCACTCCTCACAATTGCGTGATGCTCCAGGTCCCCTTCGAATGGCAAATGCTGTGAGGAAAGGACCTGTGTGTGGTGGTGTCTGGTGGCATCCTTCCATGTCATTAAACATGCTACGACTCAAGTATAAAAACTTTCCTCCTAGAGTTGGAGTGAATTGAAGGCACCACCAATCCATGAATGTAATCTCTCAGCCCTACCCCTCCTGAATTCTCCCCTTCAAACATGAAGAATCAGCCATGCTCCTGAAAGACTCAGGAAATACAATTCCTCTTTAAAGCAAAGTATCTGGCATTGGCATGCCTTGTTTTGACACACACTCTCTCTTTCTCTCAATCTCTCTCCTTCTTACTCTGTGTGTGTGTATACATGTATGAATGCATGTGTGTACATATGTACATATTTGTGTGTGTGTGTGTGTGTGTGTTTTATATATATATGAAAATAAATCAATAGCAAACTTCCAAATACTTCAGGGGTCCTATCACACTACACAATTATAACACTATGGTTCCACTTTAACTGCTGTGGCTGCATCCTATGGAATCTTGGGATTTGTAGTTTGTTGAGGCATTAGTGCCCTCTGGCTGAGAAGTCTAAATACCTCTCCCTAAACTGCAAACCCCAGGATTCCACTGGATATTGCCATGGCAGTTAAAATGGAAACAGAGTATTCTAACTGTTGAATGTGATACGTAACCTGTATTCAGGACAAGAGGCCATGGTCAGAACAGAATGTGGGGAAACAGGATGGTTTCCAATTGGCAAGGAAGGCAGGCAAGGCTGCATTGTATCACCCTACACTGTACACTGTACACTTGTACACTGAATGTATCATATGTAAAGTTGGATTAGACTCTGAGGAAGGAGGTTTGAAAATTGGAGGAAGGAACGTCAGCAACTTAAATTATGCAGATAACACTAAAATGATAAAAACTTTGAAAAATTATTGAAGAAAATCAAGGCAGATAGTGCAAAGGCTTGTTTACAGCTGACTTTTAGGGTAACAAAAAATAATGGCCACAGATAATTCACATAACTTTAAAGCAGACAATGAAGACACTGAAATAGCCAAAGATTTCTTATACTTTGACTCAAGCATTAATCAAAATGGAGACTGCAGTCAAGAAATCAGGTGGAGACTAGGACATGCAAGAGCATCTGTGATAGAACTAGACAAGATCCTGAAGCATGAAGATAAGCCATTGAGTATCAAAGTTAGGATTCTGTGAATGACTGTGAAAGCTGGACAGTGAAAAAAACTGATAAGAAATGAACCAACTCATTTGAAATATGCTGGTGGAGGAGAGTTTTGTGAGTATACAGACTGCCAGAAAGACATCCAAATAGGAGACGTTGCTATACACCAGAAGACAGGATCAAAATTCAAAATGACCATGACAGATTAGAGAACTGGGCCAAAGCTAACAAAATGAATTTCAACAGAGAGAAATGGAAGGTCCTACAGTTAGGCAGAAAAAAATGGAATGCCTAAATATAGGATAGAGGACACGTGGCTGGATAACAGTACATGTGAAAGAGATCTAGGAGTCTTGGTGGACCACAAGCTGAACATGACACAGCAGTGTGATGTAACATCCAAGAAAGCCAACACTATTCTTGGTTGCATCAATAGGAGTATGGTGTCTAGATTGAGGGAGGTAATAGTACCACTCTATTTTGTTTTGGTTATACCTCATTTGAAATACCGTGTCCAGTCCAGGGCACCTCAGTTCAAGAAAGATATTGACAAGCTAGAGCGTGTCCAGAGGAAGGTGACCGAAATGGTGAAGGGTCTAGAAGCCATGCCCTATGAGAAATGGCTTAGGGAGCTGGGTATGTTTAGTCTGCATTAGAGAAGGTTAAGAGGGGACATGATAGCCATGTTTAAATCTTTGAAGGGATGTCATGTTGAGGAGGGAGCAGGCTTGTTTTCTGCTGTTCCAGAGGCTAGGACAAGGAGCAATGGATTCAAGCTGCAGGAAAGGAGATTCCACCTGAACCTCAGGAAGAACTTCCTGATGGACAGAGCTGTTCAGCAGTGGAATATGCTGCCTTGGAGTGTGGAGGAGTCTCCTTTTTTGGAGGTTTTTAAGCAGAGGCTGGATTGCCATCTGTTGGGAATACTTTGATGTGGGTTCCTGCATAGCAGGAGGTTAGACTGCATGGCCCCTGGGTTCTCTTCCAACTCTAAATGGGTCCTAGATCAAATCAAACCTAAACTCTCCCTCTAAGCCAACATGACTAAACTGAGACTGCCATACATTGGACATACCATGAGAAGACATGACTCACTAGAAAAGACAGTAATGCTTGGGAAGGTAGGAGGCAGTAGGAAAAGAGGAAGACTCCATTACAGATGGATAAACTCAATCAAGGAAGCCACAGCCTTGTGTTTGCACGACCTGAGCAGGGCTGTTGATGGCAGGATGACTTGGAGATCTCTCTTTAATAGGGTCATCATAAGTCAAAGTTATCTTGATGGCAGTTAAAAACAGCAATGTGAAAGGGTCCCTGGTTTTGGTTGAAAGGATTGGTATAGTCTGTAATGGGTTGATGGGGGTGGGGAGTTGGCTCTTGGACATGCCAAAGTTGCCCTAGTGTTGGGTGTAGCCATAGTGGAATTCTGGGGACCCATTTTTCAGCCACCATAGCCCCCTACAAGAGAACAAAAAGATTAAAAAAAAAAGCTAAAACAAAACACACACACAAACACACAATCCCAAACCACCAGAAAAGCATGTGGGCTGGCGTACTTTTGCCCTCCAGTGCCCCCAACCTCCCAGTGGCAAAAGCCAGCTATGTTTTGGCTGATCCCAGAAGTGGAAGAGGTGGGGACCTAGAAGTGTGCCTAAGTCCATACAACCCAGTCATGTAGGGACAGGGGGTGATGGGGGAAGTTCTCCCCAGGTGGCAATTTCTTGGGGGGGCATCCCAGCTTGTAACCACACCCCCGTGTGCTACAGTCCTACCCCCTCACACTCTAGCCCCACCTCACACACTGTGGCCATGTCCCCACGCACCATGGCCACGCCCCCTGCCTGCCCCCCCTCTGCACACTCCAAGCTCCACCATTGATGCAACCATCCTTCACTGGAGGATTCAATGCCTTTCTCTGTTTCTGCTGACTTCACAATGAGAATTGTTCCACATCAGAGTTTATTTGGGACGTCATGAGAGACATGTATTGACACATGCAAGCTGGGCATCTTTAATTATTGAGTAGTATAGGTTTATTTAGAGAACTATTTGATGTTTTTTTTTTAAAAAAACTGTTGTGCCACTTGTCTTATTACTTTCTCATTTATCCTAGAAATAATGAGCTTAATCAAGTTGATTAATGCAGAACCAGGGCCTTGACCACCGAATTTTGAGTATTCATTGGTATTTCTCCCACATACCAGATTGTATTTTCATGCTATGCAAGCTTTGACTAGGGGCTTTACCTTTAAAAACAACTCATAAATGGATAAAGAAACAGGATAAATTTCATCAGTGATGGGGAATTTGACTGCTGCTAAAAGTTAAACTTCAACTTTTTGTAATTTTGTTTGTTTGTTCAAGATTTAGATTGAATTGAGAATGAGTTGCAAGATGTCAGATCACAGGCTGATTATGGCTGTTTCTGATTATGGCTGTTATAGTGCTATTATTCCACTTTCAACATCCTATGGAATCTTGGGGTTTGCAGTTTAGGGAGGGACCTCAAAGGCTGTTGAAAGTTCCATAGGATATTGAAAGTGGAATTCATTTAATTGAATGTTTTTCTCAAAACCTTCCATTTTTAGGTCCATTTTAAACCTTATTTTCATTTGTATATATATGAGCCACTGGCAATTCCAACCTTCATTTGCTAATTCTTCTCTTGTTTTTATTCGTAGGTCTTCCTTTCCATCCCTTATTATTATATCTTTATATGTAATCCAATTTTCTCTTGTATCTTTCTATTTTCTAAATAAGGCTTCCTGTGGAGAAATCTCATTTTTATAAATACATGCTAGATAGAGAACTGGAAACAGAAATAGTAAAAGACACAATGATTGTGTGGGCATATGATATAGGCCATGAAATAATGCTGGAAAACTGGGGAAAAAGTTGGAAAGAGACTCAAAAATTTACTTTGGTGCAAAGTCTGAAGGAAAACTACTTCAAAAATTTTTATAGGTGGTATTTGGACCCAGATAAACTAAGTAAAATATATAAGATGAAGGCAAAATTCTGCTGGAAGTGTAAAGAAGAAGTTGTAACGTTTTATCACATGTGGTGGAGATGTCCGCTAACAAGGGAATATTGGGGAAAAAATTCACAAAAGTATGATGGAGATGCTACAAATAACCATTCCAATGTCACCAGAGATATTCCTATTAAATATGACTCATCAGATAGATAAAGTTTACAGCAAATAGAAGGATACAATATTATATATGGTGACAGCAGCCAGAATAATATTTGCAAAACATTGGAAAAGAGAAAAAATACCTGAATTGGGGGAATGGTTGAATAAACTTTGAGAATTGGTAACTTAAGATGTTTTAACAAGATTAATAAGAAGAGAAAAGAATAATAAGAAAATAAGAGAAATGGAAACAGTGAAAAAAATTATAGATAGTAACTGGACAAGACTATGTCAAGGAGAGGAAGAAGAACATAAAGAGAAGTAAAGACAGGAGATTAGCAAAATAGATTAAATAAATCAAAAAGATATCAATATTTCAGCAAGTAAACAATGATATGGTCAATAGAGGAAGTAATAGAAAAGGGAACGTTAGATAGCCAACCAAGAGGAAATAGGAAATTAATTGGAGAAGATAAGAAATGGAATAGGATCAGAGTAATAACTTTAAAATAAAAAAGGTTGATATTATACACTATATAATAAGATAAGAATAAGAATATTGAAATATTAATAAACATATGACAATAATAGTATAAGAAATAAATGTGAAAAAGGAAAATAAGAACTTAAGAATGTATGGATTTAATCATCTATACAGTGAGATATTAACTTATATCATACAAAATAATGTTTTATATATTGTAAACATTAATATGTCTTATGGAATTATGCTTTTATCTTATGATTGTAAGAATGAAAATTTTTAATAAAAAAAAAGAAAGTGGAATAATAGCACTATAACAGTCTAGTGTGGAAATGGGTTAGGATTCCATTCCAGTTAGAGATAGGTGAAGGTTTTATTTCAGTGAAATATTTTCCAAAATTTGTGATTATTTCATACACTGAATGGAAACAACCTGAGATATTTTTTTAAAAAAATACTTATGTAGGAAGAACAAACATTAGACTGAATCATTCGTCCAGGCTCAGGGCTTTGAAGACTTAACTCTTACAATATTTAGACTGAAATCCTTTTGTATACAACTGTTTTAACACTGATTTAGGGTTGTTGTCCATTGTAGAAGTAGCTAAAGGGGCTGTTGCCAGATCCAGATGAAATGAGGGGATTACTCCTTCTCACTTGTGTAGGGAGCTGGGATAAGGAGCCTTTCGTTTGGCATGTTTGCTCCAAGTCAGAACATGGATGCAGAGCAGATTGGAGTATAAGTCTTGGCACCACAATGACGAGGAAGAAAAGAGGAAGCTAACTAAGTAAATACACAGACCTCTTGGAGGGCCTTTGCAAACTGAATCAACAAATAAATTAAGCCTTGGAAATTGTGGCAAGTTGCAGCTCTCCTAGCTGTGACGGAGATTTACAGTAGCGCCCTGATTTTCACAAGGTTTTGGGGTGCAGATCCCTTGAAAGAGTAAAAAAAAAAGAATACCCCCCACCTGAGTGAGCACTCCCCCTCTCATTAGGGGCTCCCCCCCTCCATTGTCCTGCCTGTGGCCTGCGCTCCCTGCCTTCTTTCTGCCCACACGGATGACAGGCAACTGAATGGAAGGGAAAACACTCACCTCCACTTCGTTTGTCTGCCCATTGCCTGCATGCACTTGTTTGTTTCTGAGTGTGTAGGCAACAGACAGGAGAATAGAGGGGAGAAAGGTTTGCATGCACCTTTTGCTCTCCCATTCACTTGCCTTTTGCTGGGGCTCAGAGAAGGAAGGCAGTATGCTTGGCCAAAAAAGCCAGGGAATAGGAGAGGGAGAATCAGGGAGGCAAACAGACAATGTCAAATCCACGAATGTGGAGGGAGAACTGTATACACAGCCTCTTCCTCTTGCCTGGAGCTGGGACCCGCAAAACTGGAGAATGTGCTCCCTCGTCTCCTGCCTGCAGATGATCAATGAATACTGGAAATTCAGGGCCAGACCCTAAGAGTGAATGTTGAAGTGATGCAGAGGTAGATGGGAGAAATATGAATTTTGTACCACAGACCAAAACCTTGAAGCAGTCAGGTTCTTTTCAAATATATATATATATATACATATAACATATATGAAAATAGAGAGAACCAGCATGGTGTGGTAATTTGAGTGTTGGACTATGACTCTGGAAACCTACTGGGTGGCCTTCAGCAAGTCACACTCTTTCAGCTTCAGGAGAAGGTAAAGGCAAACCCTCTCTGAATAAATCTTGGCAAGAAAAACCTGTAACAGGGTTGTCTTAAGTTTGCCTTAAGTAAGACTTACAACAACAAAGAAAACATGTTTTATTTTGCTTATGAGAAACATGGAAGTCAAGTAACACTCTTAAAAAGCAATTATAATGGTGACAACTTGGGAATTTTGGCATTTGTAACTGTAAGTAATTACTTTTAAAAGTACCTGTCAAAGCTTTGGTCCAATTCATTTAGGGTCTCATAGATAATACCCAGCATCTTAAAGTGAGCTCCATGGTTGAGCAGATTTCTTCTTTGGGGAAACTCGCCTGCCACGAGTGATCATCTAATTGAGAAATCCTAACAAGTACCCAAGAGGCCCTTTTCTTTCCTGGAACACACTTGATAAACCCCTTTTCTCTATAATAACTCTAGATAGGACTTTACAGGGGGTCTACTGCTGATTGCCAGTGAGGAAAAGAAAGACCTGTGAAAGTGCACTCTTTTCAATGGTGAGATTAGTTGCCAGAAGTTTTGCGGAATTTCAACCTGACCTGAATGCTTGAGGGAGGCCATATGGCTGCCCTCCATGACCGAGGAAGGCCCCTGCTTCTGGTTCAGTTGGTTGTTCAGATTTTGAGTAGCCTAATTAAATCTGACCACTTCTCCTCATGGATAATGATCAGCTCTCTCTGTTACTCATGTTACGGCGCAACTTCCCGTCTCAATGACTTTATTCATTTCAGGCAGAGACAGCAGGTGCCAGATGGCAAACTGATTCGGCGTGCTGCTGCACAGTATGTCTTGCGCTCACCTTGCTCCCTGAGTGTTTGGGTGATGGGAGGGATGATTGCCTTAGTCTGCTCTAATAAGCTTTGGAGCAGTGGAAGCTAGAGTATGTCATAGCTCTGGATGAGCAGTTTAAAGGCTATGAAAGTTATGACTATCTCTATAAAAAGATGCTGCCAATTGCCTTTCTTTTCTTTCCTTTTCCTTTTTTTTTTTTTTTTTTGATTTGGAAGGTGGGGAGAAAATGGCTTTGATGCTTTACATCAGCTTCCAGTTTGAACAAGGATATTAAGTGTTCTTTGAGTCCTTACTGCAATTTTCCTAAGAAACTGTGGTCTCAAGGTTAATTATATCCGATGCTTTTTAAAATCGGAAAGCAACCTCTGTGCAAATTGTCTGTGTCCAGAGGGTTTGCTGATGCTGTCAGCCTCAGGAAGCATGGGTAATGGTTGCTAGAAGGTGCGTTTTTGCATTTATCTTCCATTTTTCTTCCTCTCTCTCTCTCTCTCTTTTTTGTCAAAGAAACCAGGAACGAAGCAAGGGGGGGGGCGTGATGGTTTTCTTACTGAAATGGTAAATTACATGAAAAAGGCGACATTGAAGCTTGAATAGACAAAGACTTTGTTTATTTATTGCCAGGGGAGACCCATTAGGATGCAGCACTGTGTTTCCATGGTATCGCAGAGACATAAACAGAAAACACAGGCTAATGCATTCAGTTAGACAGAGATTTTAAAGTCTAATGCACAATCTAAATATATATCACATATAACCACTATTTATTTAATCTACTGTATATGCTGCTCTGTGACTAGCTAACTATTCCAGAGTTCTAATCCACTTAGAAAGGGAGCTGCAGAAAATGCTCAATGCTTATGAAAGAAAATACACAAATAATTTTCCTAAGACCACTTGCGTAGCTTCACTTCAAAACACCTCAGTTGCCCAACCCCACCACTACCTTCTCGACTATCCCATTCAATTAGAAATCCAAAATTTGGTCAAAATGAGCACAGACTTCAAAACAGAGATGGGATTCATGTGGCCCTTCAGATGTTGTGAGTTCCAGCAGACCTACTCAGCATAGTTTATGGGAGGAATGCTGAACAACATTTGGAAGGTCATATCATTCCTGTCCCTGCTTTAAACAATAACAAACAACTTGTCAAAGCACTCCATTCTCAAGGCCTAAGTACCCTTCACCCCAAAACCGTCATCTAAAAATACAATTTTAAACCAAAGGACCAGGGAGGGCAAGACATTGACATACATACAGAAACAGCTGTTGAAGTAATATGTCAGGAGCATGATTTAAAAGGCTGGGAACCTTTTGACCTCACAGGAATCATTGAGTAATTTAAACTTGTCTCACCTGTAGCTGTTAGAAATACAGAAGAATGAGAAAATATGTAGCAAAGAGATACACACTTGTTTTCAAATCTACTAGTTTGTTCCCAATGTCCATGTTCTGCATCCAGGACAAAAGTAACTATAGCATTTAATAACTTATCTTGCTAAAGAAGAACAGAGAACTTTCTCCCTAAAGATGTACCTCAATGTCTAATAAACATGGGGAAATCTGAAAGCTAGCTTGCCAGCAGATTCTCTTGTACCTGTTAGCTTTACCTTTTCCTTCACATTTCTTCTGCACGAGATAGCTCCTTGACTGCAGTTTTATTCAGTGGTGCAGTAAAATCTGACAAAGTGAGCAAATGGACAGATGTTTTACAGTAGTAGTGTCCTAGAAAATGAATACATTTCTGAAGTTTGGTTCCTCTAGAAGATGCAAAGTTGTTGTTGTTATTTGTCATCAAGTCAACTTTGACTTATGGCAACCCTTATAAATGAGAAACCTCCAAGAGTGGCCTTGCTCAGGTCTTGCTAACTCAGGGACATGCCTTTTTTGACTAAATCAATTCAGTTGTACAGCCAACGGCAGAGCTTGGAGTGTGTGGAGGGGTGTGTGTGAGGGGGCATGGCCACAGTACATGGGGGGCATGGCCATGGCTCATGGAGTGTGGCTATGAGCAGGGACACCCCAAAAACTTTTGTCACCCAGGGGATAACTGCCCCCATCAACCCCTGTTGCTACACAACTGTATATAGCAGTCTTCTTTTCCCTTTGCCTCTCTCTTTCCTGAACATTATTGTCTTTTCCAATGAGTCATGCCATCTCATGTGGCAATGGTGGTGGTGGGAGCTCCTCTGTGTCTCACCAGTGAATGGGACATGGGAGACAGCTTTGTTAGCTGTGGCATCCCAATTATGGAACACCTTCCCTTGGACTGGCACCAACACTCCTTTCATTTAGGCACCATATGGCAACTTGGCTGTTCATCAAGGCCTTTGGGCCTCATTAATTCAACCCAAATTCTGATGTACATAGTTTTAGAAAATTTCTAGCTTTCAAGTTTTTTTTAACTCATTATTATGTTTAATATGTTTCTACCTTATTTACCTTATTTTTATTGATTTAAATGGTTTAACTTGTTTTATGTTATCTGTAAGCCACTCAGAGATCTTTTTTTGTTTAGAGTGGGGCATAAATATTTGAATAAATAAATAGGATGCATGAACATGGCTAGTCCCAAACAATTTACTCTGTGAGATGGAGCAATAAGTGGTGCTGAACATTCAAGCAAGTCAAAGTGCATAGTACCTTGGCCAATTTGTTTTGGCACATGAGAAGAAAATAATACAAAATGACCTCTTCCCACCCCAGTAATAAAATAACAAATTAAATAACTAACAATTTTCTGCTCCTTGTGACATACAAAATTGAATGTCTGGGGTGGCCACTTCACTTTGCCAAATGGTGGAACCAGCACCATGCAGAAAGTTTACTGAATGATTCCAGGCTTCAGCACTGTAATTCGTTCTACACTCTAGGGTTTTGGCTTAGTGGTGATGTGTAACTTTCCAGCCACTCTGGCTCACTCAGAAAATCAATAGGGCTTTTCAAGTATTCATGTTGAACATTAAAAAAAAAACTTGAGCTTTTTCAGGAACACTAGAACTATAAAAGCCCAATTGACTAAACTATGCTTTCCTCTTCTCTGCCTTCTTCAAGCAAAAACAAAAATACACATCTTAGGGAATGGAGAAGGGTCTATAGGTGGCAGGTCTTCCAGTTTTATACAGCAGAGACCTGGCTAGAGGGTCTTCTCACAGTAGGACATGTTTCAGCAAGTGTCCTTTCTTCTAGTGTGAGCCAGAGTTTTCTAGTAGGAAATGCTGTTTTATGTATTACTTTTAGCTTCTGAAGATTCTGCCATGTGGATGTGAACCTTGTTTCCTTTTAGACTTTCTTCTTCCTCTAGGATGCACTCTTTTGTTTTAGTTAGAACAAGTGAGCAGGAGAAAATCATGGACGGCAGGAGGAAGCAAATGCAAATCTGACTTGAAGTTGGACTTAGTTTAGATGGGGCTGGCTCCAACTTTCTGAGTTGCTGGAGGAGCATTCCAGTCTTGAGCAACCAGATTAAGCTGCATACCTGTCCAATGTACCTGGCAATTTTTATTTACTTTTAAAGCAACAGTGGGACTATTGTTTTCATGTTGACATTTAACCTACAAGACACCTTACATATCAACATTGTTCCTTAAAAAAAAGTATAATTTTCATGTGCCAAAAATTGCAAACAAGAAACTAGCACCCTTAAAATAAAAACTAGGATAGTTAATGGGATCAAATTAAAACGTGACAGCATGCTGAAATTGCTGTTATCCAATAGAGTTTCATATTACAATGTTTGGTTCATTTTCCCGATCACCATCATCTGGAACATGGTGTGAAAGAATGGGGTTAGAGTTTATGGTCCATGGTACTGCTATGAGTTCACGGTGCAATAAAGGATTTCCTCAACACATTTTTGTGCTTGGTATGAAAACCCTCCTGCCGCCCACTGTCGCCTAAACCCTCCTTTCTCTATATGCATAACATGCATTAAGTAATATATACTTTTACTTTTCTTTACTACATGGAAGGTGGTTTAAATAGAAATTATTTAGATAGGATTTACAGACAAACAGGCATCCAGTCCTCTCTACCTAACTATTCTAGTGTGTGGACCCAAAAAGCTGCAAGTCTTGAGTGGATGTTTGGCAGCTTGCAGAGCCAGCTGTGCTTCTGAGCCAGTTTCAGAGATTATGATAGGCTTCCTGACACATGTTTTTGATTAATCGGAATGGCAGTAGTTAGCTGATCTGCCTGATGTGATAAGCCACCATTTTGATTTTCCAAAGTGCTCTATTGTAGCTATGTAGGCATTATGCTGTTGCTCTTGTTGTTACTTTCCTTCAAGTCAACTCCAACTTATTGTGACCTTATTGTAAGCTTTTCTTGGCAAGATGTATTCAGAGGAAGTTTGCCATTATCTTCCTCTTAGGCTGGGAGAATGTGACTTGCCCATATTCACTGGTGGTTTCTGTGGCTGAGTGGAGATTCAAACCTTGGTTTCTACTTCTAGTCCAATATTCAAACCTTAATACCATACCAGCCCCTTGGAGTGTGGTTAGTTGGCAAGAATTCCCTCCTTTACACACGAGGTGCAACCTGCCCTGTTGCCTATAGGCACTGTGAGAAATTTACATGGTGGCTCATTTCCTACATAACCAAGAGAGGTGTCAATGTGAAATTTTCTGGGGCACAGTGGTCTTGACAATAGACTGAGGATGTTGCATCCTGACACTACACATTGTTTTTAACAAAGAAGTGAATGAAATCTTGGCCAAATGAAACTTGCCTAAAAAAACCCATTTACTTGTGTAGGGCGAGGGATCAACATCATCTGGCAATACTGAAACACAGTCCTCTTAGACTATTAATTGATCAGTTTGAATTTCCCTTTTGAGGAATTCCAGCTCTCAGAAAGAAACCCCCTTTGTGGATAAAGGCATGAGACTGACCTAAGCCAGTTGTTCTTAACCTTTTCCTTACTGAGGATCCCCTGCAATATAATTTGTTGCCAGGGTCCCCCAAGACTTAACTCAAGATTTAAATATTTAAATTATTTATGTATTAAAGGCTTCTGGAGATGAAGATTCAAATCCCTGCTCAGACGCTGCATGACCTTGGGCAAGTCACATTTTCTCAGCCTCAGAGGAAGGCAAAGGCATACCCCTTCTGAGCAAATATTGCCCCCCCCCATAAAAACCTTGTTTTTCACTTTAGGGTTGCCATAAGTCAGAGGTGACTTGATAGCACACAACCAAGTGCTACTGATAGGGGGAGGTTCCTTCTAGCCATCATGTCTCTTCCCTTTGAAAACTGACTTACTGGACCCCGACACAAATCTATCATGAGGTTTTTCTTGGGAAGATTTGTTGCCTTTGCCTTTCTCTGTGGCTGAGAGAATGTAACTCTCAGGTAAACCAGTGGGTTTCCATGGCTGAATAGGAATTCAAACCCTGGTCTCCAGAGTCATAGTTTGAGTGCACACACATACCTGCCACTATGCCTCTTTCAGCAGGAGTGTGGCAAGAAGGGGTATGTGTGTGAATGCTGAAACTGCTCCCTCATTTGCAAACAAGGGAGCAGTTTCAGTATGCACAAACACCACCCACTGCCATGGCCCTATTGCTGCTGCTGCTGTCCAGTAGCAGGGCCTCATGGACCTCTTGTGAGGGCTCTGTGGATCCCTAGAGGTCCCTGGACTCCAGATCCTTTTCCGCACTAGACTGTTATAGCACTGTGATTCCACTTTCAACATCCAATGGAAACTGCAAACCCCAGGATTCCATCAGATGTTGAAAGTGGAATCACAGCACTATAACAGTCTAGTGCAGAAATGGTCCAGGTTAAGAAGCATTGACCTAAGCTATGCTTTGGAGTCCTGGTTGATTGCTCTTCCTGCAACCTACAGGGGAAAGGATCCTAGCAGCACCTTTAAAAGTAACATTTAGCGCTTAATCTAGATTCTTCTCTCCACTTTTTCCTTTGTGGTTTGCTTAAGTAAGGCCTAGTTTGCTGGTTGTATATTCATTTTATTTTAAAAACAATTGGTTACTTCTGAGCTTCTCTTTGCCTGATTCCTGAATACTGAATTGGAAACAGCGATTGATTTAGTTCTGTTGCGTAGTCTAGAGACTGGCCTCATTCATGCAATGAGCAGCTTGGCAGACATGCCAACCTCAGTTCCAAGGATCTAAATAAAGCTCCTTCTCCACATATGAAAGGCGTGCACCCAGATATCTCTTTTTCCAGTAATTGGTTTTTAATCAATTTCTAATCATTAATCAGTTTTTAAATATTAATAGGATTTATGGTTAATCAGATATGAGTGGTGGGACTCTGTATCTGGGGCATGTAGACAAATGGTGCCTTGCAGCTGCTCCTATCTTATAGGTTTGATTTGGAGGTGCAGACTTACCATTTGTATATCAGCCTTTGTACATCAGTCCGCAGCAGTTATGGGGACTGGATTGAAAGGGACCAGGCAAGTGAATGAGACAGTGGCAATAGAGATGGGCTCATGCAGGCAGTGGCTCACCTGAAGACACCAAAATCTGGAGAGAATTCTGATTCTTGGATCTGTGCTCTGATAGCTTTTTAAATCCCTATACCCTTTCCTCTATAAACGGGTTCCTGGAAGTACTTTATTTTACAGGATTCTTCTCTATCTTTTCCAAGCATCAGAGTTTACGTATGGATCCTTCTTCCAAACTTCCTAAACTCATTTTCCAACTTTTATGACAAACTCTGTCTACACAAGGAAACTGATTTCTGGAAATATATCTCATTCTTTGAGGGGAGAAGGAGGGAAAGCATAATTTTTGCAATCTGTAAAATGGTTTCCTGATTTGATTTCTGCCTATTACATAACTTTGTTGATTGAATTGCACTCTGTTAGCTGCACATTCCATTCCATGGGGACAAGGAAATTCAAACGCACTGAAGAAAATTTCCGCTCTCTTCAAAGTATAGAATGGGAAAAAATCCCATTAAAGGCCATGATCCAGGGCTCAATTTATATGATTATCGTTGTTATTATTATTAGTATTACTAGTTTCACTGTCAACCAGATGTTACCAACTGGCGTTCTGAAGTGACTCAAATTCTGTCCAAGTATCTAAGAATCAGTGAGTTATCATCAGATAATCTGGCATATTCCAGCTCATGTTGCTTTTTGTAATTGTGCTATTGTTATCCTATCTATGGTGATTTCACTCAGATGCTTAGTCAGGGAAAGAAAACAGCTGTGGTTTCAGTAGAGATAGGTGCTCTGGGAGCAATTCCAAATTACTATTGTTTTTGTTGTTGTGACTTCAATATCTGCTTTGCCTCCCAAATTGTATCTCAAGGAGGACTGCAAATTAAAACCCAATATGAATTAAAGCAGACAGGTCAACATTAAAAAAATAGAATTAAACTATCAATAGCATTAAAACATACAATTAAAGAAATAAAAACATTTCTTTAAACAGTACAATTAAAATATTAAATTAATATTAAAATATTAAAATATAAAAATTAAAATATAAATAAAATGAAAAATTAAAATATAAAAAATAAACAATTAAAATAGTGCAACACCCTATGAAAAACCCTTTCTTTAAAACCCTTCAACCATCAAAAGCCTGTTGGAATAAAAATGACTTTTCCTGATGATAGGACTCCAAAGAAGACATCAGACTGGTGCCATTTTCGCACTAGACTGTTATAGTGTTATTATTCAACTTTCAACATCCCATGGAATCCTGGGGTTTGCAGTTCAAGGAGGGGCCTCAACAGCTCCTCCCTAAACTTGCAAAACCAAGGATTCCATAGGATGTTGAAAATGGAATAATAGCACTATAAAAGTCTAGTGCAGAAATGGTCTAGCTTCCCTAGGAAGAGGATTTGAGTACTTCACCAGACACACCTGTGAAAATTGTGGGACTGAGAAAAGCATCTCTCTGGAGCACCTCAGGGTCCATATAGACCCTTGTGGGGAGAGACAGATATACTGAACCCATGCCATCTAGAGCTTTATAGAGCATAACCAGCACTTCGAAATGTAACCAGGAACACTCTAGTAGCCCTGAAGTTTTTACTGCAAAGGAGTTGCTGTAACTAGTCCCAATTTGGCTGCTGCTCTTAGTCCTGACATTTCCAAACATTCTTCAAAGAAGAATGTGTTAACAATATTCAAAATGAGAAAAAAGTCATATGGTTCATGATCAGATACCTCCAGGAACAAGGACAGTTGGCACACTAGCTCTAAGTGTGCAAGTGCAATCTTGGCCACTGCAGAGATGTCGGCATCCAGACTAAAGGCTAAAGGCTGTGTCTCTATGGCAAGAACAGAACCATCCTGTATAGTTTTAATACTTGTCACCTGATCTGCCATTTGATTGACCAAGATCACTTCTGTCTAGCCTGGATTAATCTTCAGTTTGTTTCTCCTCATACAATCCATTAGTGATGATGCACAATGAGTTAGAACTGAAGCAGCTTATTTGGAGTTTAGTGGAAAGGAGAAACAGAGCTGGGTGCTATCATCATACTGATCACCCTGAACCCAAACCTCTCCTGGGGGTTTCAAGTATATGTTGAATAGATTTCCTAGATTTCAGGAACTGGCTTCTCTTCTCCAGTCCTCAGGGTGAGGAAGTGGCACCTACGAAAGTGAGTGTCTGTATGACTGTGTGTATTTTGCTTATTTGTTGGGCTTGAATCCTAGTGGTTAATCTCAATTAGGTTAGACCGTTTGAATCAAGTGCTGACTGATAAGTCAACATACATGTAAATTCCATGGATTCAATAGCTATAATCTGTTTGTAACTAACAAGAGGATCCAGATTTTCCTATTTTTCACTAATGGTATGCTCTGTGCAATTGTGATTGACACTTAATGATATTATAAGGCCTTTCCCTTCTAACATCAACACTGTAACATCATTAGGCCCTGTCCTTGATGGCATCACAAGGAGTTGTCTCTAGGTGTCAGGGTTTGGCCCTGAAACCTCAAGACCTGTGATACTACTGACCTAGCAATCCCAATGAGAGGTGAAACAGAAGTCCAAGGTATATCAGTGGCCAAGGCCTTGAACATATATTCTCTACCATCACCTTCTAGGCTCCAATAAAGAACAGAGCCACTGTAAAATAGTGCTTCCAAGTCTTATCTGAGCTAGGCAGCCCAGAAGGACACCATGGCAGATAGCAACAAAGCCACTAAGAGGTCCAGGAGAACCAACAAGTATGCATTTCCTCACCCAGGTCCTGGTGAAGATTGTCCACCAAGGTGACTATGCCATCTCTATCCCATAATCAGCCCTGAAACTAGACTGAAATAAATTTAGATAATCCATTTCATTTAGGAATTCCTGAAAGTGGGAAGGCAGTATATGTTCTAATACCTTGCCCACAAATGGACATTGTCATGTGATAGAAACGTGATGGAAAGAAGCATTAATGGCAATGACAATGTTGTAATATTGTAGTTCTTGGAAATAAATAGAGACAAATCCTGCTTCTGGGTGTACAATCAGATACAGATAGACCATAAGAAGGAAAAAGAAACAAAAATAATGCAAAAGAAAGCAGATATCTGAGCAAGAGCAAAGTGCATTTATTTGCCTTAAGGTTGAAAATCAACTAGCTTCTACTGGACTCTTGAAAAATAGTTTTTTAAGGATTCAGTAAGCAATATCATTGCCTGTGTTAGGAATGGAAAGAATTTTTTTAAAAAATGGTTAAAAACCCCTGATGAGAAGAATCCTCGGCTGAGGACAATCTTTGCAGCTTGGGACTTATTCTGCACAAAATTTACACATGGTTGCTTCTGAAAACATCATTTTCTGCACAGAAAACCCCATGGTTTTCACGACTTTCTTAAAGTTGAAAGAAAATTACTAAAATTACACAATGCTTGCTTTGAGAAGGAACTTACTGAACAATTACATTCCTACTGTGTGTCTAGTTTCTGTGAGCTTTGAGAGAAAACAATAAGGACTACTATATATGAAACTGTCCAGCTTGTTTTGAAAGGGCCCTAGCCAAGTGAAACAAAAAAAAAAAAAAAAGGGACTTCTCTTGAGCATGTGCAAAATGTCTTTTTTGGGGGCATTCTACAGAGTGCTCATACCTGGCTCCAAGAATCAGGGTTTCTGGCTTAAAAGGATGTGGCTTTGAGATAACCTTGAGCACCTCCTCACTGTTCAGAATGGAGTTGCTTTGAAATGAATTGTGTATACCTCTTTAAAGAGGAACTGTTCATGGTCCATCACTTAGCTTGTGTTTCATTTCTTCATATTGGCTCCTATCGGACATCTAACAGCTCAGGTGTCTTCTGATCAGTGGGTAACAATACCGCTGTCTGCACATCCAGTTCCTGGGGGCTTTGAGATCATACTAGCATTTTCTTTTCTCAGGGAGAAATGGTCTGACCTTGTGAACTGACCGAGTCTAAATAGACAAATGCTTTCACTTACTACAGGTTTGCCAAGTTTACAGCGAGCTCAGGTGCATGCAGGAAAATGACCCTGACACCATCAGAGGAAAAATTACTTTAGCTGCAATAAACCATGTAGCTATTATTAACCTGCTTTCCAAATGAGATCTCCTGGACGCCGTTAGCTTTGTGCTGTCTGAAGCTATGCCAGCTCGTGTAATATTGCTAGTTCTTTATTCCCTCTCTCTTTTTTTATCCTTGAAGAGACATTGTTCACTAGGATTACTTTACTTTATTGTCCAGAAATATCAGCTATGATTAATACCCTGCCTCAGACAGTACATCATATTTTCCCTTTGGGGCAACGTGTGCACTGTCCTTTCATGCACCTTCCTGTCCCAACAAACATGTTCACTGATATTGTGTTTACAAAGGGACATTATTTTCCAATGCCTACTGGCTGCACGTATTATCTCACTGGGCTGTGGTAGCTGGTGCTTGAGATAAATCCTGTTCAAGCAAGACATGGCTGTGCATCTGTGGTAAGGCAGAATTTGAGGAACAGTAATGTGCCACTGTCTGGAAAAAGTGAACAATAGTTACTGAGAGTTAAACAAAAAAAAGAAATTTCAAGGCTGGGAAAGTCTAGTAGACCCCACTTACAGAAGGAATTAGAGAGGTCTTTTTGTATTTTCATCCAATCTGATCCTTTGAGAGTCCCTCCCAATAGAACCGCAATAGAGCTTAGAAGAGTTACTTTAAAAAAACAGCTTCCAAGCTATGCTATTCCTGTTCCATATTTTCATATCTACTATGCCTAGTATGGCCAACATATCACTGGGAAGAAGGACATTTATAAGTCGGTTACCAACTCATTCAGTCCTCTTTGTACTAGCATGAAAAAAACAAGCAGATCTCTTTAAGAAGCAGACTTTTGAAAACTGACTAGGCATATCATTACCAAACATGATGGAGCAAACACATAGGCATGGGGCTACCATAAATATCCATTTAGCTGCATAACTATGATTCACACGACCATCTCCTGTGATAACTTAACATTTTTAAAATGCCTGCTCTAGATGGAGCTTTTAAAGTAGCTTAGCATGCTTATGCAGATAGCAAAGAGGATGCCTAGTATCACGGAGGGTAGAATTTTTACAGTCTTTTTTTAGGGGTTTTTTTTTTTTGGCCTGGTTATTGGTCAGACTAGGCAGAGTGAGGTAGCTACTTAAGGTAACAGATTTTGGGTGCCACAAAAAGGTAGGAGATTCTTAGTTATTTGCTGAACTATTGTTGTGTTTTTACTGCTAGGCATTGAAAATGCATTTTCTGTCTTATGCCAAAATAATTGGGCTCGTTTGGGTAAGGGATACTATTTGCTCCTCTACCTCAGGCAACAGATTTCTCAAGCCAGGTCTGATTTGGCTGAACAGGAGTGAGTTTGCACTGTGTGTACTTTGTGGAATCACTTAAAGATTCCAGATTCATGATAGGAGTTACTATATCAAACAGGACAGATGTTGGGTGGAAATTGGGGGCCAGGAAAGATGAATTCTAAGGCACGTTTGGCCTCTCAATGCCAAATGATATATTTCTTGGGAAGAGAATAATGTGTTCCTCTAGCTTATTAGCCATATAGTCAAAAACAACAGGATTTATTTTCAGTTTTCCTATCTGCTGTAATATGGTGTAATGGCTTGAGTGTTGAACTAGGATTCTAGGACACTAGGGACATTTCTGCACTAGACTGTTATAGTGCTATTATTCCACTTTCAACATCCTATGGAATCCTGGCGTTTGCAGTTTAGGGAGGGACCTTTAGGGGGTTCCATAGGATGTTGAAAGTTGAACAATAACACTATAACAGTCTAGTGCAGAAATGGCTTAGGTTTCAAATCTTTACTCAGCCGGAGAAACCTCCTAGTCACCCTCTTTCAGCCTCAGAGGAAGCAAAGATCTTGCTAAGAAAATCCTAGGACAGGGTTGCCATAAGTCAGCCATAACTTGAAGACAGGTAACTACAACAATGTTGAACAAAGGACTGATTCACACAAGGATATACAGTTTGCATTAACATGACTCATTATGTAGTAACTTTTATGTGAATGTGTGAACTGCCACCACAGGAGCTGGAGACTGATATGTCTGATATTCTATGAAAGCTTTGACTTTGCTTCTTGTTTAATTACAATTTAATTACAGTTTGGTCTGTGAGTGCCGTTTCACACATGCAAGTCCCTGCAATGCTTCATTCCATGAGACATGAACATGCACGTGTGAAATCTCCCTTAGCCCACAACTATGAAATACATCAAACTATGATAGACCACCATCACTTATCTATTACTGTTGGGATCAGAAGCCAGAATGGTCAGCCTGGAATTTCTGGTTCAGTATGTGGCAGCTTCATTTGGTGAAACACACTGGAATTGTAGCACTTTGGAATACCTTGGAACAGTTAAGTACTCTCCAAAGTCATCCCTCCCTTCAAGATTGGCTGCTGGGCCCTGCTGGATAGGGATGGTTATACAATATTATAAAAGGTCCACAATCTAGTTACAAAACTAAGTGAGGATACACATAAAACTCATTGATCTTAAAGCCATTCTTTGAATTTCCCTCCCTTTGTCCTCACTTTCTTTCACCCTCCATTCACCTCTTATCTATGGCCATTTCTGCACTACACTCTTATAGCACAATTATTCCACTTTCGACACCTATGGAATCCTGGGGTTTGCAGTTTTGGGAGGGGCCAGCCAGCCCCTCCCAAAACTGCAAACCTCAGGATTCCATAGGATGTTGAAAGTGGAATAATCACGCTATAAGAGTGTAGTGCAGAAATGGCCCACTTTGGGGAATTTATAGATTTTTAGTAATAAGTCTCCCAATCAGCAGAGTATTTTGTAATGCATAGGCAGAAGTTGAACAAATTACAAGTCCCACTTTATCATCTCCACCCCAGACACACTTAATCTAGCTCAAAATAAACACAAACAGTTTTGTTAAAAAGTATGAAAAGTTTACTCACAAAATCTTGTGCATAGTCTACATAGGTTCAGTTCTTGAAGAAAGCAAGAAGAAATCAAGCAGTCACATGCTTGCTAAAAACAATCCCTGTTAGGAGATCTCAGACCATGCTTTAAGACAAAAGGCAAAGACAAAAGAGAGAGGTGTAAATGGCAAAAGAACCTTTTAAGAACAAAGAATGTGTACATGCTGGAGGAAGAGGTATCAATCAAAACAAACAGGAAGTTTACTCTAGGCTATCTCTCTATGCCTGCAATAAACACGCAGACTAATTAGCCAGCTAATTAAGCATGCAAAGGTTGCCACTCCCAACAATCCACAGACAGCTATTCAAGCTTTTTAATGTGAGAAAAGTTCTACATAGTGGTGTCTTCACAACACTACCAGCCATTTATTAGAGCCTCAGTTCAACATTTAACTTTAAGAAACTTAACTGAAGTATGCCCTGGATTATCCTCCCAGCTCCTGTCCCAAAGTGAAAGCCTTTCTTTCTATTTCTCTTGGCACTGAGGCCTTCTGGACTTGCTTCCTAAAGAAACAGTATTCAACACCTACACAGTCATATTTATGCTATTTTACATGCACTCACTCATACTCTTTGAGAAGAAGGATTTGAAAGAAAATCCTGATATGGTCTTAATGAGACATAATGGAAAGGCACTTGTGCTCCTTTGGGTATTAGTGAATCCCCACTCCACTCACCGTTGGCCAAACTGCAAGAGTTAGTGGGAACTGGAGTCTACCAACTTCCAGTGGATCCCAGTTTCCATAGCTCCAGTTTAGTGAAATATATAAACCAATATATGGCTTCATTGCTGGAAAATAAATAACTGAAACACTTTTGTGTTTTACATGTGTACAATGAAGTATTTAATGTGATGGATTAACTATTGAGATTAGTCTGAATTTTTTATGAATAAACTTTTGGCTTATGTCCATGCTATTTGACAACATTTATCTCTTGCTATGAGCCTATCTGGACCCTGAATTCCACAGTAGGGGCCCTTTTTTCAGTCCCATCATTTTCACAGGTACAGTTGGTGGGATTATGGGAATGGGTCTTCTCAGTGGTTACCTGGAATTATGGAACTCCTTTCTGAGGGGGGAGTCTAGAATGATCCGTCCACTGTCAAGCAAAGCCGATGATGATGATGATGATGATGATGATGATGATGACGACGACGACGACAGGCTTTTAGAACTAAAAGCTTTTAAAGAAAGGGCTTAAAAATGCTTCATTTTTTAAAAAAAGCTTTTAATGCCTATTTCAGTGCTGACTTTTTGTATTTTTTTAATTATATTACTATCATTTTAATTGAGCAGCTACCTTGACTCCCAATCTTTGGGGAAAGGTGGGATATAAATAAAGATGACAATGCTAATAATAACACGTGTGAAAAAAGAGTCTTCATTTTCGTAAAATATTATCCAAAGTCTCTCTCATCCTTGTTTGTAGAGTAGATTAATAGAGCTTGGGAGTGCTCGCTGTCTTTTATAACCATTGTAGGACTGGTCAGTTCTAAGCAGGACTGGTCAGTTCTATAGGTGCTGTTGCCTAGAAACTGCAACTTTAGAATATTCTAGGTAGCTGTGCATAAGCTGAAAGCAGAGACTGTCAAGCTGTGTGGTACTAGTGAGGGGTGAATTTATGAGGACAAGAGCTTTGGGCATCACCCAAAGGTTGTGAGTGGGAGTTAAGCAGAGATGGAAAGAATACTAAAAAATGCTCAAAAATGTTTTAAAAAATGTGTTTCTTAAGTGTTTGGAAAACAGATGAGGAAAATCTTGAACAGATAAGAATCTTTTCAGTTCTGGACTTATTTTGTGCAAAATTCACACATGAACTTCTTGTGCAGAAAACAGGATTTTCTGTGCAGGAAACAGTGTTTTCTCCACAGAAAATAATACTTTTGTGCAGTCACATGTAAATTTTTGCAGAATAAGTCTCCAACTTTGCAATATTTGCTATGCAGAAAATGCTATTTTCTTCACACACACACACACACACACACACACACACACACACATACACACACACACAGAGAGACCCATCTGCAAATTTTGTGCAAAATAAATGCTGAACTACAATAGTCTTCATAACTGGAGTTTTGAAGACATCCTTGCAATATATAGAAAGTTCCTAAAATTTGTTGCGTGGCCAGGGGTGACAGCCTCCTTACAAAGAAAACACAACAAACTTCAATTGGAGACAGAAAGGCCACAACTTCATTGGCTACAAATGTGAACAAGGTTGGTGTAAACATGGGCATGGATCTGGGCATGGATCAACCCACCTGTTAACCAATGAACCCAACTGTCTGGCCCATAACTGGATGGCACATAGCTGACCACGGTCCTATGTCACCAGGGGGTGCCCACTGCATGCCCACCTGAGCTGGGCAGCTCACCACACCCCCTGACCCCAGCGGGAATGTTACCATCCCCTAGCATGTGGCAAAAGTACCCGCTATCCCGGATCCACTGACCATGTGACTGCCAAAGAGGCAGGCATGCCACCCTGCCTGCCTTCTGCCAACCTTATCCCTGCTGCCAATAAAGTCAGGATACCAATGTCTTCCCCTGCCCCAACAGAGAGGGGAGTGCCTGGCCCCATTCACTGCCCAGGAGTCTCCTGACTGCAGCACGTGGACCCAATGAGCCCCAGCTCAGGCTGTACGTAGCCCGCATACGCTCCTGATTTTCACCTCCTGATCCTCTTTATGACCTCGGCAGGGAGGCCACAGGTGGCCGCCTCCATGGCCACTCCAATGCGGAAGAATTGGCTCCCGAACTCAGAGGACGGGAGCCCTGCATGACGTAGAGCTGCCTGCAGAACTGCCACAAACTGAAACCTGTACAGTAAGGAGCGATCCTGGTGAATGATCAGGGGGCCAGTGCCAGCAGGCCACTTCTTCAGGAACTTCTGTATCACCCAGACAGGGCAAAGGACCTCCTTGTGAAGAGGGTGCAGGTGGATGAGGGAGCCCTTGGCTTGCTGGTCTGACTTGGACCGCCTGACCCGTAATATCACCTGTCGGACATATCACTTCTGGATCTGGCCATCAGCTCCCCAACATGCAAGGCCCCAAAAAAGGCCACCACAAAAGCCGTCTTGAATAGTCTGGCCTCAAATTGTGAAAAACAGATGGCTGGAAGTTACTGGGTTATCCTCTTTAGTAGATGGAAAGACAAAGGCCTCCTGTTGTCCTTCACCTGTGGCTGCGTCTGCCTCCAACCCTCCACTGTCTTTCTAACAATGAAGCCAGCGCACGGGTCGGAAAGTCTGTTGGCCTTACTGAAGAAGGAGATCCCTGCCAACTGGACAGTCATGGAGTGTGGTGCCATGCCGCTCTCCTTCAAATGAACCAGGAAATGCAGCACCTGCATCTCAGGAACTGGCCATTCATCAGTATAGCCTGCCAAGGCCTGGAAACTCTGAAACCTATGAAATGCCCTGAGGTAGGCTCTGCACATTGCTGGAGCTATGGAATGCATAACTCCTTGGATTATGGAGTGTTCCCAAGCTGCCATAGATCCTCCGGGAACAGCTCTAGCATGGGATCTGCTGCTGGTGCCAGCAATCGAAACCTGTCCTCCTGGAAGCAAGACAAAGAGTCTGCGATCCTGTTATCTAAGCCTGGAACATAACGAGCTGAAAAGGATATGTTAGCAGCTAAACATTTTAGTACAAAGTGCCTGACCAGACACATGACCCTGCTAGACTTGGAAGACTGCCTGTTGATGACTGCCACCACCGCCTTGTTGTAACACCAGAAACAAACTCTCTTGTTGGAAAATGGTCTGCCCAAATGCAAACAGCAACTAGGATAGGGAAAAATTCCAAGAAGGTAAGATCCCTGAGTACCCCTTTCTGCTCCCAGTGCCCCAATGGCCCTGAAAATAGACCCCAAAACCCAAGCTCCCTGCCACATCAGACTGGATCTGAAGCCCAGCACCCAGCTCCATAGCCTCCTGCCACACTGATATGCCATTAAAGTTGTCTAAAATGCTAACCCACACCTTTAGATCCTCTTTGATGCCCCATGTGATGCAAATGCTGTGATGAGAAGCCCGGACGTAATCCTGGCTAAGTGCAGGCAAAAGGCCCTACCCAGTGCCACCACCTTGCACGTGAAGTTGAGGTGCCCCAGCAAGGATTGCACCTCCTTGATGGCGGCCTTCTTGCAACCCACCATCCCGCCTAACCGCTGCTACAGGGCCTAGAGCTTAGGGATACTCCCCTAATGGTGTCAAGCAGAATACCGAGGTAAACCAGAGAAATGGTAGGCCCTTTGGTCTTCTTCTGTGCCAATGGGATGCCCAGTTCAACTGCTACTGCCTGAGACATACCCAACAACCTGGTGCAATCATCCCTGCGAGCCCTACCTATCATTAGGAAATTGTCAAGGTAGTGAGTGATGAAGGGGGACCTAGACCCTGGAAGGCAAGGGAGTATGGTCAGGCTGGTGACGTGGGTGGCCTCCCCCTGGCCAGGGGCAAGAGAACCTGGGGTGTGGTCCAAGGCAGGATTCGCAGAGGTGGTCATACCTGCAGTGAACCCTGTTGCACTTCCCTTGATTGAATTCCCAACAGACCAGCTTTCTGGCATCCTTTTCGCCAGATGAACGAAAAAGCTTGGGGCCCTCAGCTCTGCCTTTGATGTGTGGACCTACAATGGCCAATCAGAGTTTGTCATTGATAAGGTCCCACTGAGCACGTTTGTTCTGGGATGCCCTTTTTCTGAAGGCAGCATCGTATTCGATAGCCGCTGAGTCACCTGCATGCACCTTCAGGACATTTCCCAGGTGATTGGTGAGGTGCCAATCCCGGACAGGATATGCTGCCTGGACCACCCCCATAAAAACCGTGTAGCCTGCCAGCCAGTTGTCAAATGACCACTCAACTGAGGCTGAGTCGTCCTCCCTACTGCAATGTCTGTGAGACTTGGGAGTGCATCCTTCCTCACACTCCGGCTTAAGGAGCAAGAAGACATCAATGAAATAACCATCAAGGATGCACTCCCTGGTCTTTTTGGTCAAATGAATCCCTGGGTGGTCCTTATGGTCCCCAAAAGTGGCCTGAGCTGGCAACCCTCCTGCTATCCTAAGCCCACCCATGTGGAACTGGGGCCGAGGGGGGCAGCCCCGTCCCTTTGACGCTTGTGAATAGCCCACCCAGGAAGCCCAAGCACAGAGGCCGCAGCATTCCAGTAATCTTTGGGATGAGCTGCTCTCCTTCCTGACTCACCCCCAGATGTTACATTGTCAGCGTCGCTCCTGCTGCACCTCCTGTATCTTTTGCTCTTGCCCTTATGGCTTCTACACCTGCTGAGGCTCGCCGTGTGGGCATCTGAACTGGTAGCACTGTATGTGCTGCTGCTGGAAGAAGAAGACTGCCTCCTCCTAACCCTGGGGCCACCCCCCTGTTGCCATTGGGGAGGCCCAGATGCCAGGTCCACAAGAGCTACCACCGGTTTGGATTCCAGTCACTCCATTTTCACGGCCAGCTTCTCCAGAGACTGGACAATGCCTTCCAGGACTGAATTGCCAGGAGATGAGGCTGGCTGGAGAGAAGGGGCCCTCCCAGAATTGGGGGTTGCTTTGCAGCTGCCCGCGGACCCCAACTCAACCCAGGATTTCTGGGCACAGCCTGCCTGGCCCCGTGTTCTGGGGAGGGAAGTGGAATTTGGTGCCACAGCTTTTTTGGGGGGAGGTATAGCGCCAGCGGGAAAAAGGCAGCCCAAATGAGGGGAGACTGGAGGCGAGAGGCAGAGGGCAAGGCACTTGGCCAGACCAGGAGGGCCAGGGCCCTGAAGCCCCAGATCCAGAAAGGTGGCACAGAAAGGGCCGTAGCGTGATTTCAGCAAAACAGACCTGGCCCTGCTGACCAGGTGGTGCTCCTCACCTCTCTGCCTCCCAGCTGCGGCCCCCTCTCAGCTGCCGCCACTGCCGCCGCTTACTCCTTCTTCAGTCGTCATTGCTGTCACCACTTCTGCATTGTTCCCACAGCTCATCGTCACTGCTGCTGCTGCTGCCACCAAACACCAACTGCTGGTAGTCCGGAAACCCACCAGGTAAGTACCCCATGAATGGACCTGAGTAAAGCCAGGATGCCCTCACATAGGTCCACTCTCCCGGCCAATAAGCTCGAAGCAGTCCACTTTGAACTCATTGGCTGTTGGAGTGAACATTCGCACAGACGCAATTGTGCATGCATGAACATGGCTGCCACCATCTCCAGGCATCCCGGGAAGGATGCCAAAGTGAGGACACTATGCTCCAGCCCGCAAAGGCACCAAATGGTGAGTCGTTTTTTGCTCTTATTGCTTCCTTAAAAATGAAATTAACAAAGAATTACATCTTTAGTGTGAGGCCAGTTTTGAAGCAAAGAAACAAAGAGGCTAGTGGGATGACACTATGGTCCGATGTAGCCAATCAGCTCTGCTTATGTGACGATCACAATGCCAGGTTGGAGCAAGGGAAATACTTCCTGTCTTGCAGGGGATGATTTTTATCCCATTTTAAAACCAATTATAGCTAATACAGGGTTCAGAGTAATGGGTAAAATCTTGCATGAAACATGCCACCTTCTTTAAACTCGGTAACACTAAATGTCACAATATATTGTAACAATGTTTCAGCACTCTGTTTTCATTGTGACATTTCTGACATTTGTCTTGCTTTACTTTCAGGTAACAAGCCAGATCATAAAGACATATGAAATCCATCCCCAAACAACTCAGTGCAAACAACCTATCTCATTTTTTCCTTACCTCCAAAATTGTTTACCCACTCATTGTGTACAGTGTCTGTTTTACACTTGAAGTATAAACTGCTGAAGAATCAAGCTATTTAATGCAAAATGTTGATGTACTCTCTTCTGTAGTAGTGCTTCTGAATGCTGCTAAAATAAAGCTAACATCAAAAACTTTAACTCTTGTGGAGTGAATGTACACCTCTTACATGTGGTGTTACAATATAAGTGGTTATGAACCAGTATTACCAAAAATACATCCTTCAGTTTTTACAAATTCTATGCACAGTTTTCCTAAGACCAAAATGTGAGGAGCCTTTGTCCTGGGCAATAAAACAACAAACATAAATAACCAAAGTGCACATGGAAATCTCTTGGTGTCTGTTTTCAATTCATTTAAACAATTAGCTTCACATTAGGGTTATAAAGAATATTTGAAAGTGTTCTTATCCTTAACAAGAAAGAGTGTCTCAAAATAACTTAATGTGGTACAAGATTTTTTTTTGCACCATTTATTTATTTATTTGTATTTTGGTACTTTTATGCAACAATATGATTTTCATAAAATATATTTTGCATAAAACACAACTTTCTTTCTTTTTTTTTTGCAAAAATATGTTGGCTGAAATCCTGTTGGGGAGTTACGGATGCTTAATGTACAGCTATGCATTTGTAAATGTACAGTATTCACAGTCCCTACATATTCCCTGGTTTAGGGGACATATAAAAACTGTGAGTTCTCACTTACCATGCAGCAGCCACTGTGATCAAGTCGAGTCCATTCTACTGTTGCTTGGGAAGCAGATGACTGATGTTCCCAAGATGACTGATGTTCCCATCTGTCTCATGCAAGCAATCTCAGGTATGAGGGGGAATTGTGACAGGGACTCTGTTTCTGCCCATCACAACTGATTCACTCATGAGGGGAGGGGTTCAGTCAGCTGCTTTCCAAATGACAGAGGAATAGACCTCCATCAATTGCAATGGTAAATGGCATTTGACACACACTTGTGTAATGAAGATGGTTATGCATTCGTAACTCCCCAACAAGCTTATGGCCATTGTCTTTGCATAATAGACAAAAAATGTATCTGCGAAAATATATTTTTGAAGAAACAGTTACTACTACTACTACTACTGCTGCTACTACTGCTACTACTATTTCGCCAGAGAATCTCTGAATTCATAGACTGAGCTGTTCTTCCCAATGGATACAGGAAACTCTTCCAGCCATGGATTCATTATTCAAAAGCACAGGTACCATGGATGTTGCTGAATTATGATGAATGGGTTTGGTTATCTGAAGACAGGGTGCTAGTTTCCAGAGAGTTAGTTGTATTAGTCTGCAAACACAACAAGAGTACAGGTAGTGCCTTAATGGCTAACTTTTTGTTTTGATCATGGCATAGGATTTCATTAACTGAAGTCCAGATGCATAAGATGCATATTATGCTGAGGTATAGGTAGGATTATCCAAAGATGTTTTCTACCTATGGAAAAAAACAAGATGACATCCCTTGCATTCCTTGTAGAAAAGATCACTGGGAATAGGCACTGAATCTTACTCAAACACTAGCAGTTGGATCACATCCCACAGCATGCCTGAGAACAACAGACTAATCTTTGGGATGCCGGACAGGATCAGAGGCTCAGGGAAAGCAGCTAATTGAGAGAACTATTGCTGTCCTCATCCTGAGGCAGTTATCTTGCTCTGCTTAACGGTAGGGCTTGCCCTGGTTACTGGTCTGTACACATATGGTTACTAATCTATCCATTGTATTCATGTTTTAGTGTGTCATTTAGAACTCAGTATCTCCACCTGAATCCTTCACTTCTGCAGTTCTGATCTGGAGAAGTTTCTTATTGTTTCAGTCTCTATCATGAAGACAGTATTGTCGAGGTTCTAAAATAAACACACTTGTACTGTCTTTTGCAAAATTTAATCCTTTCCACTTCTCTTTACAGCTCACATTTTATTACAATATATGCAGAATGCTTAGCTCCTCAAAACAGCTTTAACAGGTCATTTTCCTCCCATAATAGCCAAATCAGCAGCAAAAGCACTTCATGATTGAAAATGCAATGACAGAAGAAGTCTGATGGTAGAAATATGTACCGTTCAGAAACTTCCACATCTAGGGAAGCGAAGGAGTTTCACGTGAGCAGAAATTGTAGCTATTACAATCTCTTTATTTTCTTTTCAACAGCTATTCAGTGTAAATATGGGCAAGAGGCATTTATTGGTTCTGTGCTACCAAGCGCCCTTGACCTACTGACATTATTGATCTCCTTTTTTACCATTGTCTTTAGCTGTATTGGTCTACAAGGACAAAGCTGTATTCACTGCATCCCTCAGCTATTAATTATGATCTATATGATAAGAACTGAGAAAGCCCTTGAAAGACAACCCTTTTTTTTTTTAAAGAAACATACAGAGAGTGGAAAGAACAGACCAAATGATGAATGTATCCATGCATACAGACTGAAGCTCTTGTTTAGACAGTACATAAAAGTACAGGAAAGTTATGAACTCATTGTGTTTGTACATCTACAGATGCTTCTTTCACGGTGGCCTAACCTAAGCCTTTCTAGGGAACACATTGTATTTATGCATACATATTGTATTTATTTCAAATATTTATATCCTCTCAGGCAGAAGACTGTTAAGATGGCTGATGATATGTGAAAATAAACATATAGTAACACATAATGAGTTTCTCCAAAACAGTAACGGTGGCCTATGAATGCTAGAAGTACATGATGAAAGAATACATATACTCCATAGCCTTAGAGACCGTTATTGTTAATATCATCACTGTTTCAACTATTGCTTGTCCAGTAGCTAGAGAGGACAATCAGAGGTTTTGTTGTGTGGGGATCACAGCTCCCAGAATCCCCCAGCCATGACTTCCAAGTTCTGAGAACAATAGCCCCACACTAGAAGTGTAACACCAAGCAGTGATGACCATGTAGCACCAAACATTTTGGTCTTTGTGTGGGGCATCTTCTCATTTGGGCAGCTGGACAGCGTGAAGCTCCAGTCTTTTATGAGTGGTAGGTAAAAACATTGGAGAAGGGGCTAAAGATGGAAGAGGTCCTGGTGGAGATCATATAACAGCATAATTTTGAGGGACATTATCATATTCGGAAACCTTCATCTTTGAAGATAAATATTGATAGTCGTGCTAGACCTCCAGAACATTATACATTATATTCTAGCATTATACATTATACAATATATATCACCACTTACCTTAGAGTCCTAGGCTTGTTTACTCTTAAGTAAGCATTTAATGACACCTAAATCCATTGAAAAAAGAATATTGAATCACAGATTTAGACAGCACCTTGTCCTTGAAATAAGTTCCATTGAACTCAAAGGGGTTTAACTTTTGACTAGACATGAATATGACTGTACTATTAATTCCTGTGTTTATGTCTTTTTCAAAAAATACTGTGTCTTAGGGCTGACTTATGTATTACTGTAGTAATTTGGGACTCTTACATCTATTGTTTATTCATACTGCTCCAGCCACATCTGCAAGAAAGAACTACAAAGACTGGTCATGCTGTAGTTATATCTTCTTTGGAGCTGAAGGCTACAAACAGGGAGTTTTCAGACAGTCTCCTAACCAGGTGTTGATGAATTCAAGATCTGTTTTCAGCAAGCTTCATAAAACATCTTCTCGTAAGGTCATGGAGTTGGAATGATAATAATGCGGGAAGTATCTGGACAAAAAAGACAAAGGATTAAACAATTTGCAAAATCCAATGAAATTATGTATTTTTTCTTCTTCTTGAGAGATAGAGCTTGCAAAGAGAAGATAAATTGGCTCTAAAGAAGCCTTCTTGAGTGAATCTAACCCACTCTCTCATGCAGAACATCTAACCTGAGTGTAGCCACAATGATCAGGTAAAATCTTCTGTATGAAATAGAGTTGGATCGACTAGAGAAGGTGTCTCTGGATCTAGCCCATATTCTCTTGGTAGCCTCTGAAGAAGAAAATATGTGATTTTATTAGTTATGTAATACTGAAGGTGTATCTGGCATATTTTAAAGGAGTGCTCCATTAAGACTGCAATCCTATGCACATTTATCTGATAAAAACTCTTCGTGAACTCACTGAAACTTTCTTCTGTGTAGAGACATATAGGATTGTGCTTTTAATTTAGTTTCTTTGAAGGTCCACCTCATTTTGTAGAATATCAAAAAGAACCCATGTTATTTGACTAGCCCATGTGATTTTTATCCTTGAACAAATAGCATGCTGAAACAGCATGGGACTAGGTTAAGAGGAAGCAATGTTAATACAGATGCAAAGCAACTGAAACTGTTTCAAAACACATGTACAGCCCTATAGTTACATTTTAAAAAGGCATTCACCACAAAAAAAACCCAGCTCATTATTACTTTATCAATGTATATTTTTACAGTTACGAGTTGCTAGAATATGAAATTTATGATAATACCAATATTGCTAACTTACAGGGCTGCATGAAATGTTCATGCATTTAGAATTTTGCAGCATTGTCCCACCCTTTGCAGTGTATCAAAATACTGCTTTCTTGAGGTTAAAATTGGTAAGAAAATTATTTGAAACACACAAGTGTTCTTCTGTCTTTTGTTTCCTTGGTGCACTTCTGACTAGCACATATTCTATGATCAATTAGATGGTGTATGGGATGAGATCTCAATGCTCTATAGCCCCTTAGTTTTGGCTATGTGGTGACCTCACTGAGGGGAAACATCAGATCAGCACAGCCTTAACACTGAATGGGCGAACACAAGTTGTCTTTTTAGTTATATATTTGTCCTTTTGTTCCATCCTTCCTTTAAAAAAATTAATGGTCTCATACATCAGGCCCATCCACTCACCATAATTATAGAACCATGATTCCACTGAATGCCATGGCTAGATTCTGAAACTCTGGACACCGTAGTCTAAACAAAATGGACTCTTCCAAGTTCTAATAAAGCTACTGCATGGCTAGGCTTGTATTCACCTTGAAGAATCTCCTCGGGGGGGGGGGACCTTCAGCACATTGGAACATATAGATTACAATGGAGAAGGCTTTCAATTACTCCCTGATTTTGTTTTTATCCATTGAACCTGCATTTTGAAAGTGTCTGTCCCCAGGGAAAATGTTATTGAAATCTTTCATCAGGTCAACACAAACCTGTGCTGACATCTTCTTTGTCTCTGAGTGTTGAAAGCTATTCTTTTTTAAAAAAATTCCATTTCTAATTTTCTTATTTGGCAGGAGATCCTTCAGCAAAAGGCTGCCATGCTTTGTAACTGTCAGTGGAAGAATATTTTCATATTCTAGAATCATTCCATTGAAGAGGACTTAGAAATTAGATGACCAGACCTGATGAATCAAGGATCCAACTTTATTTAGAGAAAGCAATGTATTTCTGTCTCCCACCCTGATGGATCACAATCTGAATGAAATAGGAGGCCTGAGCCACAAGATTTTGCATCCTAATACAGTTTGCCAAGGTTGCCAACTCATTACTACAAAGCACATGCGTTTGTAAAATTTCATCAAGTTTACAAAGTAAAAGACAAAATTTCTAGGTATCAGTTAGTCATATATAGCATTCTAGAAGGTAAACAATATATGCTATGTAACCTTCATAGTGTCAGCTTGTTCTTTCGGAGGAATTTCTCTAGCAGCATCATGTACAAGTAACAGAGATGCAAGTGTATTTTGGGATAGTAAATATAAAGCCATTTTTGTTTCCCCTTCATCAAACTAAAAGTTTCTTACAAAAGTATTTTGCCAGTGAAATTTCTTCCTCTAAAATCCATGGATCTTATTATGGTCTCTGTATTACAGTAATTTGGCTGCCAATAATCTGTTATTGGGAAGGATGAGTGAGAGGTATCTTTGTATTTGCCAGTCATTAGGGAACAGCTAATTTAAGTGCCATTCATTGAAATCAGTAGAGCAGGACCAAGAAATTTTGTATCTGGAATGGAACTGATATGACAGCCTCCTGCCTTTTTAAAAAGTATTGTTAAACAATAAAGACATCAGTTCTTTTCAGAGTGTCTAGATTCAAAGTGGTTCATTTATTAAAGGTATTTCTTTTGCATCCCCCTGGCAGAGATCTAGCTACAGAGTAGACAAAGAGAGGGCACTGCTCCTTTAACAAAAGAATTCTGCCCCCGTGGAATTTTCCTTCAGTCCCCAAATTTCTAGCATTATAGAAGGTCAGACCTTGAAATCATTCACACCTAGGACTCTTATATTTGCTGTATTCATATTGGTGTCTTTGCCTATCCCTTTGGAAGCCTAAGCTGTATTTCTGACTGTTCAACTGAAGTTTTAACCTACTGACATGCTAGAGGACTGAAGGAAAATTTCATGTTGAGGGGGGAGAATTCTTGCTTGGGGGAGAATGCCCTCATTTTTTCCTTCCCATAGCTAAAACTCTGCTCCCACTCTCATAATTTCTGTCATCATCTGTATCAGAATAAGGATATAGGAAGAGCCATGCTGGATCACACCAAAGGCCTATCTAGTCTAGCATTATGTTCCTACACTGACCAGGCAGATGTGCATGGGCAATGAGCCATTAACCCTTGGCCTTTGCTCCCCAGCAACTCCCCCAATGCCAAAGCACAGATAACCTGATCTTCAGTGATGCCCATGGTTTATGGGTGATAGGACTGGCTCTGATATTACTGGTGATAATGAGGTAATAAGATTATAAGAAATACTAATGATAATGAAAATAATCATAGCTTTTTGGTCCCAACAACAGCAATGATGACTAATAGTAAAATAATAATAATAATAATAATAATAATAATAATAATAATAATAATATAAATTTTTTATTTGTTATCTGCCTCTCCCCAAGGCTTGAGGCAAGGTACAGTATAGATGGCATTAAAATAGTTAAAATATACATAAAACAATTAATACAAATATACTACAATTAAAATATATTGTAGTTAAAAGTACAATTAAAATACAGTTAAAAGTACAATTAAAATTACAATTCAAAACACAATTAAAACTAGACTGGGTGGGTCTGCTGGAAGAGATAAGTTTTTAGTACTTTTTAAAATTTGGCCAGCATATTTTGCTGTTGAATCTCTCCCAGCAAGTCATTCCACAGTCTAGGGGTGGCCAATGAGAAGATCCTTTGAGTGACTGTTGCCAGTCTAGTCCTGGCTGGTTTAAGTAAATGGCCCCCAGAGGACCTGAGCGTACCGGGCAGATTGTATGGGAGGAGGTGATCTTACAGATAGACTAGAATCCTGGATGTCACTTATGGATGCATAACCTAGAGTTACACACTGATCACTGTTATGTACTGATGGTCCCTACATAGGGACTATGTAGAGACCATGAAAGTCCTCTGAACTGCATTTACCACATCGCAGACACTGCAGTCAACAGATATCTGCTCAGAAAGCAATTGGCTGCCACTTCCATCCTACCTTGTGTGAGTGATCTCTGGCATAAGGGGGGATTTTTACAGGGATCCTGTTTCTGCTTGTTGCAATAGGGATCACTCATAGGAAGAGTGTTCCCTGAGTGATAGGGGAGCAAACCACTGTTGATCACTGTGGCTGCTGCCTGGTAAGTAGGAATGGGGTGTGTGTGAGCTGGAATCACTGCATAGCACACTAACTACAGCGCTTACACACATATAAAGACCATATTGGATTCTGGCAAATGTCTGTACATATCGATGTATGTGGTTGAGAAAATTGTCAAGCTGGGTGAGATTTCTGAGTTCTGGAACTTTTTTGGAAAAAGATAATCTGTGCAAAACAACACAAAACACCTCATTGGGTTTTTTGTGCAGAACACACTGTTTTTATGGAAAATTGTCTCTTTTGTTCAAAAATTAAATTTTTGCTCAAACATTCAATGTAGAAATAATTTTTTCACAAGTCCCAAAATGTGAAAAATCACAAGTGCAGAAAAACTCTTGAAATCTCTCTCAACCATGAGATTGTTCCAGAGCAGGTTGGAATTATTCATTCTTGGATGAGAGAATAAGTGAAGATCAGCATTTCTATTAAACTATTAAACAGTCTCCATTTGGAGACAATTGCTTCAGTTCATGCTGCCTCTCATACTTGCTGAGTACTCAAAACACCTGTGTTCATTATCTAGCAATGGCCAAAAGAACATTCCAGCTGCTACTGCCACAATGTTGCTCCCTCTAGAAAAGTGAAAGGAAGTCATTTGAGGGAAAAAGTGGAAAAGAATTGCCAATCTTTTGGGTCCTTTCATTGTGTCATTCATTCCATTGGTTCACTCCAGAATTAGGTCTTATTCAATTGCTGGTTTCAACTGGAACAGAACTATTGGATCAATTGCTGAATAGAAGAGGCAAATACTTCAACAAGCCCAGTGCGTTTTGGTCTATGTATACATTTCAGAAGCTTTCCTCAGAGACAAAATATTATCTAGTAGCAGAAAATTCTGGAGTTGAAAAGCTCATACCATTTGCTGTTTGTTGGTCCAGCAAATGGAACAAATGGAATAAATTTTTCAGCTGCTAGATAGTATATTGCCATTGAAGAAGGCCATTGAAATATACATATAGACTGAAACATATTAGGCTTGATCCAGTAAGTAAGTAAGTAAGTAAGTAAGTAAGTAAATAAATAAAATCTATTGAGCTTGGAGATGTATCTCCTCATTTTTCCTGTGGATTCTATTTCACATCCAACAGTTGTGTAAGTCTGATTGTGTAAAAAGTATGCTTTAGTTGGGACTAGCTATTGGATTCAATCTGTAATCACAATTTAAAAAGACTAATAAAAATCAATGGGATTTTAATCAGTGGTGCTTATGTCATGGCTAGCTTTTCAAATTGATTCCAGTTGCTCCATTCTAAGCATCACATTTGCATACCCCCTCACTCCCTGCATGTATTCAGTACCATTGTGAAGTCTTAACTTTATTTGCTTTTTTGTTCACTTTGTTCTCCCATTCCATCCTACACTTGCTTACTTTTTTATATGGAATTATTCACATCATAGAGCATTCAAAATCACTATCTCATCCTGATATTGCTGGTCTTATATCAGTTTTATATGGAATATTGAATTTTAAGGAATTTGACCTTAATCTGGGTATACCAAGCCATCGTGTGCCTGAAATCGATCCTTCAACTGGCTACTGTTACCTGCTTGTGATGAACAGCTGAAGGTTTAACTTCCAAAGGAGATACTTCCCAGGTCTTTTATGGAACTAGCACGTCCACAGCATTTTATAAGCCACAGTCATGATGATTCAGGCTTTACTCTGAGTCCTCAGTCTTCCCCAGAATGCATAGATGTGTCTGATGTAAGGAACTTAGTGAGAAATTTCCAAACATTAAGTACAATCCAGCTGAAACTAATCACTTGTAAGGCTCATTGATTTCAATGAGACAACATTACGATTGTGGTTAACTTTCCTATCGCAGTCAATAGGACTTAAATGTACTTAACTTTGGCTAGCTTGTATTCATGCATGTACCTTTTTAACAGCATGGCCTCAGTATGTCTACATAAGAGATATTAAGCTCTCAAAAGCTAACATTTTCTGGTTATGGGATTTCAACACATTTTACAGCTGAAGCCATGACACTAACGGAAGAATTTGTGCCCTTGTACTGCATCTCATCAAGCTTCTGTAGCTATTTTTTTATATATATTTTAAATCATGAAACCTTGGAGAGCCAGACATGACAATGAGCATCTTTCCTACCAAGCTAACAAATGTGTGAAATTTCATAGAAATCCATTCTCACAGTTTCATTATGCGAGGGATTAAGGTTTAATGCAGATGGGCTTCAGGCTCTCACTAATAAGAAATACTACAAAAGCCTATTGTGCAAGGGGAGAAAATTTAATCAGATATTCCAAGAACATCCAAAAGGTTTACAGAGTGTAGGTTTAGCTCAGTGATGCTTTGGTTGTGTCCAGGTAATTCTTCTACTGTTGCACCAAGAAGTTGTTAGCAGTGCAGAATAGTGGTAAGGACCACTATCATCTTTTCCTTCTCCACTTCCATCAGCATTTGTAACCTTGATCTCTCTTGGATTGCCAAATGGATATTTTTTAGTTCATGGCTCAAAAAAACAAAAAACAAAACAAAACAAAAACAACCTTTCACACTAATTCTAAACTACAAAATATGCAGTAGGTGTCTTTAATGCTTCTAATTACCAAATAAGGAGACTGTATCAATGCAATGATGGACTATCTATGTTTCATTTTTGTTGCTTATGTTAGTGGAAAGTGCACACAACTGTGAAGAAAATCACCAACAGTTTGCCATCATCAAAACTAAAACAATCTAATGGTGGGTGTTGGTGGGAGGTCTGCCTGAATCCTGCAAGAGTATTTTTTAAATATAGAAAGTCACTGCACACACCCCTACACTGTACTGTATATGGGAGAAAATGAACAAAAATGAGTTCCAAACATCCATCACCAGTGTAAGCATTACCAGAATTACACAAAAGCATTAATATGAGCATCTGTCCCTTTTTTCTTCACATATAAAAGCTCTTCCATTAATCTATACAAATATCCTTGAAAAGATCACAGTGAAAGTGACGAGAAAATGAATGCTTGGCAGCTTAACAGTATAAACCCTGAGCCAGAGGCTAATAAACAGCAGGGGACACCATTTAGTTTACATCATTCCATTAGGTACCTCCAGAGAAGGACAATCCTAAAAGAGGATTGTTCCTTTATTTGCATGCCACTGAGGATGGATTCAGAGAGCAATAGACCCTTAGAAGCTGATTGATTCAAAAACACATTCATATTTGGATTTTACTTCCTCAGCGAGAGGTGAGATCCCTTAAATGGTGTGGGAAGTGCTAGCTCGTCAAACATCACTCCTTTTAATTCACTTTTATGCTTGTGTCCAGAGGCCAATCGCCATTAGAGAGGAGATATTTAGTGGGAAGGTAGTACAGGAAGGAAAGAGTTGTCATTCTTGAGCCAAACCCAGATTTGGGTACCATAGGGTTCCTTTTTCTGGTAAGAAAGTGACCAGTGTTAAGCGTGATTTAAAATAGTATAATATACAGATTGGCAACTTCCACACTATGCTGTTATAGTACTATTATTCCACTTTCAACATCCTATGGTATCCTGGGGTTTGCCATTTAGAATTCTCAGCCAGAGAGCTCTTTGGCCTCAGTAAACTACAAATTCCAGAATTCCACAGGGTATTGAAAATTGAATAACAGCACTATAACAGTTTAGTGCAGAAATGGCCTTTGACTCAGCACTTTCTGCTCTTTCCAAAACAAATGAGTATCCGCCAACCACCTATTGTCGATGGATGGCAATCTCTTTCTTTGTTTCCATTATATCTTTCCCTTGGGGAAATTACATTTTCTTGTCTGAAAAAAAGAAGAAGTCTGTGATCATGTGCAAAACATTTTTTTTTTCTCTTCATATGGCAACCTCAGCCATCACATATAACTGGGAGCAGAAGGCCTTCTAGACCACAGTGTTTGATCCTAAGTAGCCCTCCTGAAGAAGGCGTTAAGAGTATGCATGAATAAAAAAGATTCCAGGCATTTATACCAATGAACAACAATCTTTTGAGCATCATGAGATGTTTAACTTGTTTATGTTGAGGAACTGAGAGACTTTTAGTAATAAATCTCCCAATCACAGAGTATTCTGTAATGCACAGACAGAAGCTGAACAAATCACCAGTCCCACTTCATCATCTCCACCCCAGACACACTTAATCTAGCTCAAAATAAACACAAACAGTTTGGTTAAAAAGTATGAAAAGTTTATTCACAAAATCTTGTGCATAGTCTACACAAGTTCAATTCTTGAAGAAAGTAAGATGAAATTAAGCACTCACATGCTTACAGGGAAGCATGCTTGCCAGAGGATTGGAGACCACATGCTTGCAGGGAAGCCGAAGAACAAAAACAGGAAGAGAAAGAAAACATGCAAGGGGAAATGGGTTGACCAAACAATAGGAAGTTTACTCTCGGCAGTCCTCTCTATACCTAAAATAGATATGCAAATTAACATGGAAAGATTGCCACTCCCAACAGTTTATTCTGCATAATATTGAAAGCCTGTTACGTTATTTTCTGGAACATGAGACTGAAAATCCAACAAGCATGTTTCCCCATTCTTGGCATTAAAAATAAACAATAAGAATAAAGAGACTAAGTCACAATTCTCTGCACTTTCATGGTACTCAAGGTCTGCTACTTATATAGCACCCTCACTCTATTTGAGCCAGCTGTCATCAGGCACATAAATACAGTATAAAGCCTATTTTACATAGCATAAACCTGTGTTTGCACAATCCAAGATAGGTTTTAAGTTAAAAAGAGAGAGAGAGAGAAGGGAACCTTGAAGTCATCCATCTTAGAACCTCAATAGAACATTCAGCACTGTCACTTGGTCATAGGCCATCTCCACACTAGACTATTATAGTGTTATTATTCCACTTTCAACATCCTATGGAATCCTGGGGTTTGCAGTTTAGAGAGAATCCCCAGGATTCCATAGGATGTTGAAAGTGGAATAATAACGCTATAAAAGTCTAGTGAGGAAATGGCCAAAATCTTCTCCTCTATGGTGACATGCATTGCATTCCTACTTAAATTAAAGCAAGCTTTTCTAAACATATATTGCACATAGATAACAATACCTGCCAAATTTTACTTAAACCTGTTTTTCTTTTGTCCTCTTTTCTGATATCAAGATTGACACTTTATACATTTTTCTTTCAGCCTTAAGAAACAGGAGTGGAGAAGGTAGACATTTAGGATCGGAATGTTCAAGATGAGATTTTAATCCCTACAATCCCAATAAAAAATTCCCCCTCCCCTGCCCTGGCTTCTCTTAGCCCTCTGAGGGAAGCCTGAATTGCCAGCACACCTTATTATTATAAGTATTTTTTTTTCTCTTTTCATTGAACTGACACAGATCTCTAGCCCTAAATCAAGAATGACAAATGATTTTCATGGTTTCATTAATCTCAAAATAATCTCTTAATTATTAAATAATTAAGTATAGATATATGGTGTTTTGGAATTTATATGAACTGTTTTGGAAAATATATGGAAACAGATGGAGTATTAAGATTTTTTTTAAAAATAATTTGCTAGCCTTACAACCCCAGAAAAATACTGGTTCTTTGCAGTTAATCTTTCTTTTATGTCATAAGAGTGTGGAGACCAGGATAGCTTAGTGGCTTTGGTAACTTTCCAACAATTATCAGTGATGTAGCAATCTGAGTGCATGGTTCATGCAGTCTTTAATAGGAACTTAAAGCTGCAGTATTATCTTGACAATGTGCCTTCCCAGTGGGACTTCTCTCTGAATCCATTAAGTGAACACTACAAGAGATGTTTATAATACCTACAAGAGACTAACTATGGCTAAAATGGAGATGGGGCCTATGAACCTGCAAACCGGAGAACTCAATTGTAAAACACTGTATAAAAATAAAGGGCCGATAACCTTTCATTTAAGAACAAAGACCACAGAGAGAAGTGCAAAGTATTCTATGGATAAGATTCACTGGTAGTTATTTCATCAAGACATGAAAGTGGCTGTTGATAAGAGATATTATCACTAGAGCTGCTTCCCATATAACACATTTCCTTCATGGAGATAATTTCTGTATAGGAAAATGTGTGCTTCCCATATTCTGAAAGGTGCAACGTAAACAAGAGTCATACTTCCAGGGCCCAGTAATCATTTTTCAAGCCCAGCAAAATTTGTAACATGCCCTTTCACACCTCACAATGGTGTCCAATCCATGCAATTTCTACATTTCTGAAATCATCATAGGGTCCATAGTGGGGCTTTTCTACTACGCCTACACACTCCCTTCTCTTTTTTGCTAAATGTGTTTTGCAGAATCTCTTGCCTAAAGAAGGGTGCTACAAATCCTGTGGTCTGTTTTGAAACTCTCCGTGGTGTACAGTATTGATCACCATGGCAAGAAAGTGCCATATCTGGAACAAATGTGCAAATCTTCCCCATGATCATTTCTGCTTAGCATATATATAGTGCCAGTTGCATGCATTTCTGTTTCTGCCTAAAATATGCATCAACTACACTTCAAAAAAAGAGCAATGGTAACAGAAGTCAAAAAGAAAAGAAAACCAAAGTCTCTTCATTATCCTTTTACATCTGTTGCTTAATTATTGCCATTTAGCAAACTAAGTTAACACTATGATTTGATAAGTCTAGAAATTTTAACAAATAATCTTTTGTTTATAACCCTTTCTTATTCATTAGTTTAAATCTGAAGGAAATAAACAATTACATGTATCACCAGTGCAGTATTTAGAAACACAGTATAAATCTGCTTTATACTGAGTCAGACCACAGGACCATTGAGCTTGGGGTGGGTTAAGTGCAAGCCTTAACCCCATTTGTGTGGTCTTGGAAGTCCCCTGGCAGTCTTCTGGCCCCTCTCAAAGTTTTGAGTGGAGAAAATTGAGGGGGGGGCTTTTGCCTGTAAATAATTCTCGATGCCAAATAATTCCCATCAAATATGGTGTTTTGCTTTCTCTTTCCTCAATTTTCCCTTCTACCCTCCAACAGATTGCCTGAAAACAATGACAAGAGGTGGCAAAGTGTCACTTCTGATATACTGTATCTCTATGGTCTGAGGAGAAGAGGTAAAAATTGGCCCCTCCATCCTGAGCAGTTGCCTGTCCTGACCTAACTCAATGTTATCGACACTATCTAACCTTCAGGTTTTCTTTATATGGTGAAACTGAATACATGAAAGAAAGAGAAGCAGGCTGGCCCAGTCCTTTTTCTCTTGTGCAGAGGAGCAGTCTGAAGAGGAGAGCTTCACCTATGCAGAGACGCTCAAAATAATAACAATTTGGTTTAAAGGCTTCTGGATCATGTGTGCAGTCCCTGTATAGATAGAGGGAGGCTAGAGGCTATCTTCTTCAGCAGAGTGTTGTCCTTCAAGTTGCCAGGTGGCCTTTCACGTTATACAATTATTGTGCTGTGTTCCACTTGAACTGTCATGGCAACATCCTATGGAATCCTGGGATTTGCCATTTAGGGAAGGGTATTTAAAATTCACAGCCAGAAAGTTGTAATGCATAACAAAATCACAAGTCCCAGGTTTCTGTAAGATGCTGCCATGGAAACTGAAGTAGAATCACAACACTATAGCTGTGCAAGGTGGAAAGGCTCCAGTTCAGAACTATCCCAGGCCCTGGGCAGATGAAGTTTGTTTTTGTTTTTAAGAGCATGTGGGTTCTTTAGTTTATACACTACACCTGGCTTTGTCATATGCTCTGCGGAGTTGCCACATAGGACTAGAGTTAACCTGCCTCTCCATGCTTTATGCCTTAGTACAGCCTTTGCAGTTTTATGAATGTAGGTTCTAGAGGGCATTTTCCCCCCAGAAGAGTCCGGTTTCATCACAACTGAACACCTGCTTTGGATGGTATCCTTTTTCTTTAATCAACTTCTTAAGTTCATCTGGAAATGTGGCAGCAGCTGTTTCATTGGCAAATACAGCCTCTCCACTAAGTTTTATATCTTTAAGTCCAAACTTTTGCCTAAAGCTGGGCAACCATCCCATGCTTGCAGTAAATGGCTTGGTGGCACTCATTTGAAGGGATGACTTGCTCAAGTCTTCATATAGCCTCAATGCTTTATAGCACAACACTTTGAGGTTAATGGGAATTTGTTTTCTGTTCATGTCTTTAAGGCACAAATTTAATGCCTTCTCCATTATTATTAAGCACTTACTATGCACTGTGGAGGTAACTTTTGCAGTTTGAGGTAGGATAGCAAAACTAGCACAGATTTCTTTTTACTTCTTCAGAATTTCATCAATGGAAGATTTATTTTTACCATAGATGTTAGCAACCTCAGTACACATTTTGTTTTCTTTCCTGATTAAGTCAAGAACTTTCACATTCTCACTTTATGGGTTTCCCTAGGCTTATCAGGATTGCCCACGTCACCACCTTTGCACTTTGGGGCCATTACAAACAACACAAACATTCAAGCAGAAGGATTTCACTATTGAATAAGGACGAGCACTTTACTGTCCTGTACATGCACAAGCATTTTACAGAAAGACATTCTTCCACAGTCAGATAACATAACCAAGAGGCCTATTAAGTGACTGGGTAGTATATAGCTTGTGTGAACAGTGAGGAAATGTGCGACAGCTTGGGCAATGTAAGATAGCATGAGATGAGAGCAAATGGAGTGCCAGTTCTGGAATTTTCCATTCCCTTCCCTTCTCCATGTAATATTGCATAGTTGTTCCTTTATTACTTTGTTTTCTGTTTTAATTTCTTTTAAATTCAGAGTAATACTTTTGGACTGAATTTCAGCATGAGTAATCACATATATCGATCAGATAATTATTGGGAATGGTCTGTACACACATACTTTTCAAGGCAGTGTTTTCATCCTGAGATTCCTTCCTCTTTCTGGGAACTGGAGACACAGGGCCACACCCTTATATTTGGGAACTCTAGCTACCCTTCATAGGAGGAGAGAGCCGATGCTAGGTAGGTGGAGCTAGCGTGCTGCCACTTCTTATTTATATCATTCATTACACAGGGTTTAAAATCATGTCATCCTCCAGATCTTGTTGGACTGTAAGTCCCAGATGCATAGCAAATGATCAGGAATAGATGGAGTTGTAGTCAAACAACATCTAGGAGGCTGCATGATTCTCATCTATAATATAAGGCTACTGTCAGTGCCTTTCTGAGGTTTCAGATAGGACTTTCCCCCCCTACCCTATCCAGAGATGGTAGGGGTTGAATCTGAGGTGCTACAGCCCCTCCCCATTGTAACTAACTGGAAGATTCATAGTAAGGGTACCTTACATCTGCAGATTAAACTATCAATACAGTTAGAGAACTGCACAAATAATCAGATTTTTCTTAATCTAGTACCTAAAGGTTATTAATGTTAGCACCGGATAGGTCTTCCTAAGGCATAGTTGGGTCTTCTAAATGTTGTTATACTTCATGTCTTAGAATCTCTTGCCATTGGCAATGCTGGCTATAGAACAACATCTGAGGGCCACAAATTCACCACCTCTACCTTAAGGTGTGCATATTTGTACATATAACAGCTGAAATATTTCAGACAATAGTAGTAGTAGAAGCTTGGATCTGAGTTCACAGTAGTTGGTTTTGTGGATATGTTCCCAATGAGTCCATTAAAGGCTATGGAACTTTCTAGTAGAGTTACTTTCTCAGTTGTGGCCTAATGGAAAACCTATTCACATATCCAATCATTGCTCACTCATTCAATAGCAAGCAAACAGCACCCCATGGCAGCAGGAGGAAAAAGACTTTTCAAAAGCTTTTTTGAGACATACTTTACATTAAAAAAACCTTTCAAGATAGAGAAATACTGACATGTTGCAGTATTAGAGTACAGATCAAGCAATAGTAGCATATATGTAAACCTCTAGACCATTGGCACACATGGGGCAAAATTTCTTGCTTCTTTTGTGTATGTGTGTGTGTTTGATGCGTTCTCAGTTAGGTTTTAAATTTGTTTTATGTTTTCATTATAATCATGATATTTAGAATGTGTTTTGTCCACCATCAGTGACATTTTTCTGCAGAAAAGAGGATACATGTTTAAATACATAAATGCATGTTACTCTGGCTGGGAGCAGATTTCCAGCTGCTATTACGTTGTTAACGTCTAACGTGCATACTGGACTTGTACTTTACTTTTTTTTTTTTTTTAAATTCTGATAGAATTTTATTGTGATTCACAGCAAAACACAAATATGACTGTTTAGAACTGAATGACCTGGCCCTTTCTCTTCTTGTCTCCTCCCAGCTCAAAGTGCTTGCACCTCTTAATGGCCAGCATCCTCTTGGACCTGCAGTTGGGTTCCACACACTCCAGCCTCAGCACAATCTTCTTTGTAGTCTTTGCCTTTTTGCGGAAGATAGGCTTAGTCTGACCACCATATCCACTTTGTTTGCGATCATATCGACGCTTTCCCTGTGCATACAATGATTCTTTCCCCTTCTTGTACTGGGTTACTTTGTGGGGCTGGTGCTTGCCACACTTCTTGCAGTAAGTCCGCGAGTTTTGGGAACATTCACCATGTTGCCAGCGTCGGCGGCGCCGAAAGAAAGAGACTTTGTACTTTACTTTTCAGAGCATGGTCCTCTTGCTCTAGGGCTGTCCAGTCCACTTCCAGAATAAAACTAGAGAACGGGAGAAACACCATGAGGAGCCTTGGTTTTACACTTTAGCAGCCTATTTTGTATGTATGGAAGTGATCTCACCATAATATTTTCCACTAAAATTTTATTTATTTAAAATATCTGTATTCTGCACCATATTATAAGATTTCTAGGAAGCGTACAACAAAAGCAGTTTAAACAATTTAAAATGTAACACAATAAAAATTAAAAATAATAGCTGCAATTCACTAAAAGTATAACTACCTTAGTGATGTAGCTGTATAGTGTCTTCCAGCCTGACCCCCCCTCTCCCTCATTTATTGGGCAGCAGTCACTATGAGCAACAGGGGTCTGTTCCTCTGTCAGTTGAGAAGCAGTTGATTGATGTTTCAACCCTCTCCCATGAGTGATGTCTGGAGTGACAGTCAAAAACAGGCCCCCTGTTGCAATTCCACATTGCACCAGAAATTGTTTACAGGAGGGAGATGGAATAGTCAGTCAGTTGCTTTCCAATCTGCAGGGGAACAGACTCCTGTTGCTTGCAGCAGCTGCAGCCCGTTAAACAAGGATTGGGAGACTTTCATAGTCATTAACTAAACTAGTAAATACATAGGGATTGTGAATATGAACATGAACCAGTAATGAATGAATAACTTTCTTCGTGAGTTCTGACCAATAAACATAATTTAAACATCTGAAAAAACATATTAAATGATCAAATAATTTAAAAAGTTAAACTTAAAACAATATGAAACCATGTATGTATACAACTCGGATGACATAATTAAGCCTCAAAGGCTTTGTAAAAAGCAAAGTTTTAAATCAGTGTCAATCAGGTTTCTAGGGGGTGGGCTTTCCACAACCAGTTTGCCACAGTAGACAAGGCTCTTGTCCCATTTCCTCACACAAGGTAATGGTTCCACTGATGGAACACAGAGGAGAGTTCCTCCAGCAGATCTCATTTTTTGGACAGGTATAAACAGACTGAGGCCATTTCCACACTAGACTGTTATAATGCTATTATTCCACTTTCAACATCCTATGGAATCCTGAGGTTTGCTGTTTAGGGAGGGGCCAGCAAGCTGTTCCCTAAACTGCAAACCCCAGGATTCCATAGGACATTGAATGTGGAGTAATAGTGCTATAACAGTCTAGTGCAGAAATGGCCTGAGTTACACTGTCTTTCTGTTTCATTTATAGCAATATCTAAATGTGTATCATATATCATATTCGCACACAAGTTTTATACACAAATCTCTCTCCTTTTCAAATTCTCTATCTTTCTCCCTCTATCGTGCTGCCTATTTTGGTGATATTTAAGTGGCCCTCTTGTTAACCAGGGAAGCCAAGACGTTGAACCTTTACACAAAGCATGTGCTTCATCACTATCCTAAGGATATTTCCTTTCCTCTAAGGAGAATCAAAAACCAAAAACAAATAAACCTTGGGCCTTAGATTTCCTCTGTTCTATTTTATCAACAGCTATATACTTTTGATATACTTCTGTGTTTCCTGTGGTAAAATTGTACCTTCAGGGTGGGAGCCATCAGAATTTTCAAGAGAAATCCCCAAAGATTAATATTTGGAATTCCACAAGGCAGGAGTAAAAGTGGGGCCTTTTAAGCACATGAAATCCCCACAATGGCTTTATTACCTCCCAGCTACTTTACCCCATAGATTACATGAGGGCCAAGAGACTAATTTCAGGAACAGCCACAATTTACTAGCTATAGTAGCCCTCAGATGAATAGTTTTGTGTAAAATCAGTGGCAGTTTTATCCTACTAGGGTACAAATAAATCAGCTCTTATTATTCCACATTCATTTAATCCTGGGACATTAGTCAGCGAGACCTTTCTCAGTCCAATAAACAGCTGCAGCAGCAGTTTTTCTTTATGAGAGCAGTTGTTCATCCTAAATTAGAGGAAGCATTTGGGGAAGGCAGAAACTTTCGCAGCATGATTTAAAGATATATAATATGAGACTATAATAGTGCATGAAAACTGAACCCCTGTGTATGAATATAGCAAGGTCGTAATTTTGGTAGATGAGGTTACTTTAGAACATGTGGCTTACTTTACCTATCTACCTGAAAGGCATCATTTTTAAAGAATGTGGATCACATTCCTGTTGTTCTCTATGCATTTGATTTAATTTTGTTTACCTGCTCCTTTTCCATCAAGAAGGTTAAAAAAAGTAAGTACGTATATAATTATGCTGATGGAAAGTTTTTGCCTGCAAATTACCCATTTGCTTTAGCATTGTGTAATGAGAAGCCAAAAAGACACATTTATGATCTCATTTTTATTTGATGTGTTGTGGCGATTGTTTGTTAAAGTCCACCAACAGATCTGTAGCTTGCTACCAGCAGGGGGAAGGGGGAGATTTTCAGAGATGGAAGGGGGAGATTTTCAGAGATACAACTTGAACCTTAAAGAACTCTGAAAGCCTAAATCATAATTATCAATGGGCAAAGATATGGGCAACTGCCAAGCCATGTGCATTGTTCTAAAACTCATGAAAATGTATCTTGCTAACTCTAAGTAGTTTTATGTGGCAATGAGTTGAAATCATGGATGTCACTGGTTGGTCTGGTTCAGATATAATGGCAAATTCTAACATCAATTATAACAGCTGTAATAGTAAATTACTATAAGAATACTTCACATGGATTCTTACTATCTGACTCAGCAGCAGGAAAGCTCTAGCTCAATGACTCCCCCTCTTCTTCTTTCATATGTCAGAAGAAACCATTGGAAGCATGTATTCCCCACTCTAAACTAACCACAATTCCATGTGGTGCCCAGACTTGAAAATGGTGGTTCTATGTTTCATGACAGACCCAGATGAGCCATAGCTAGATGCTGGCTTGTTAGTTTGAATAAATGCATGTTCTTGATTTCAAAAATGATGGGGAACTGGGGCTTGTTCAAAATCAGAGGGAGACCAATTTTCATCCAAAGGCAGGAATTTGAAAGTCTACATGTCATCTACCAACAATTAACAGGGCATAAACAATATATGCACCTTTTACATGGTCAAAATATTTTGCCAGCACTGGGTCAGTAATCTGTAGTGCAGCACCCAAAGGTGGGTCATTAGGGTTGTCAACAGATTTTACACTGAATCCATAATTCTGCAAATCTCTACCATGAACAAGTTTGATACAGTTGGGCCCATTTCTTGCCACCCAGCACAGAAAGGAGCACTAGGCAGCTTCTATGAGGCCACAGGACATTTGCAATGTAATGTCATTCTGAAGCAACATTACCTTGGGCAAACTGGGAAGGAAATTAATTAATAAGATGACTTCTTGCTTTCTTCAGTTGCTAGATTTTTTTTCAAGAGCCCACCAAGCCCCATTCACAGGCAAATGTGGTGTCAACTGGCTGTGGATACTTCTTTTTGTCACTTTTGTCACTAGTTAGGGTTACCAGAGTAAACACTGGAGGGGTCTCCTGTACTTTCAATGGCTGGGTATGAGAAGGAAATTCAGTAGGTGTTGCTTGTTACCTTGTTGTGTGAAAAGCAGTACCTGCTGAAATTACTTCTACACAGACATTAAAGGTACAGAAGACCCCTCCAGTGTTTACTCTGGTACCCCTAGGTGCCTCTTCTTTTTCCTCCCTGTGGTTTGGTAAGGTGGGAACTCTTGCTTGTGCTGACCTGTGCTGGTGCAATTTGCCTTGGTGGTACAAGTCTCTCTCCTTTTCTCTCTCTCACACACACACACACTTCAAAATAGTGCTAGCTTGAGGCACAGCAACAAGTCATAGTACATAGTACCCAAAGTTAACCAAGGTGTTCTGCCACATAGAATCATAGACTTGGAAGAGACCACAGTGGCCATCAAGTCCAACCTCGTACCATGCAAGAACACACATCAAAGCACTCCCAACAGATGGCCATCCAGCCTCTGCTTAAAAACCTCAGCCCTTTCCGCACCTTACCTTTTCTCAGTGCTCGGGTGTGGGGATCACGCAAGCAGCCTCTGGCAAGAGACTCTCATGTCCCTGATGCTTCAGCTCTGCACGAGCTGCCTGGTCACGTAAAAGCCCCGCCTCTTCCTTCTGCAGTGCAGCCTGGGAGTTTTCCAGGCTGCGCTGGGGCAGGAAGCACAACTTGTGTGGCTCCGGAGGCTCCACACACCAGGTAAGTGCATGCGAGGCCCAAGAGCAATGCTTGATCACGCACCATTTTTGGCTTCCAGCTGAAAATGAAAAGGTGTGTGATTGGTGCCTGCTGGCCCCTGGAGTGTCACGTGATTGTGAGTGTGTCATGCAGATCGCTCCTCACAATCGCGCGACACTACAGGTGCCCTTTCGCATGGCAAATGCAGTGCAGAAAGGGCCCTCCAAAGAAGGAGACTCTACCACACTCTAAGGCAGCATATTCCACTGCCAAACAGCTCTGACTGTCAGGAAGTTCTTCCCGAGGTTCAGGTGGAATCTCCTTTCTTGCAGTTTGAATCCATTGCTCCTTGTCCTAGTCTCTGAAGCAGCAGAAAACAAGCCTGCTCCCTCCTTGACATGACATCCCTTCAAATATGTTTTCCTTTCACACGTGGCAGAAAATTCTGCAATCATCTCTCTTGTTAAATAACAACAATTTTCTGCCTTTTCATGATATTCCAGGTCTGTGCCATTGTGGTTGCTCCCCTCATGTTGCATAACTGAGCTGGCCCTACTTAATAATTATTCTTCAGTATATCTGGCTTAGTATGATACAATGATTTCTTGAAAACAATGCTGATTTAATTAAGTGTTCAGTTCTGAAGAAGTTTCATGGAATGACCCTCTAGAACAGTGATTCTTAACCTTTGGTCTTCCAGATGCTTTGAACTTCTGGAAGCCCAACAAGACCCACTGCTTGGAAAGCATGGTTGAAATCCATAAATTATACATTTTATTTTATTAAATATTTCTGTCTCATTTTATATCACAAGATGTCCGGGTGGCATACAAATACGAGCTGTGTTTAGTACTCTTATTGGGTCTTTTCTAGACTTTTGCCCTCTTTGAATCCCTCTGAAGAACTGCTCCTAAAAATCCAAAGGAGCTTTCTATAAATTCATGGACTATTATACAGATGTTGTGTATACAGGACTTGTTTTTGCATATGCTGGAGTGCTTCTGAACACTCATTGGGTTATTTGCATCCCAATTCCATATAAGTCAGCACCAAGACTGCTACTGTTTTTATGGAAATGGGCGACATTCTATGACCATATCTGCAGAACCACCTCAGAGGGGAAAAAATTGTACATAGACTCTTATTTTGGTCCTGCAATGGTTACTGTGCTTCCTTGAATTGATTGCATTTAATGGCATCACTTTAGAAATATATCTTCCATGCTAGCGTTTTTTTTAAAATGCCTTTATAATTCTTTCATGGGTATGAACAAAATGGTGAAATGAAGTAAGGGTATTTTGGAGGCTATTTTTCTGATTGTTCCTGATTGACTTTAGCAGCTGTATAATTTATTACAAATATGGGGATGAATCTTAATGAAAATTATACCTTTCAGTATTGCCCACACATATCAAGAAACAGATAATAATTACCGATATATATAATTTGGCAAAAAAGGTGCTATTTACTTTTTACCTCAAAGTGAATTTTCTGTCTTAGGCAGCAATCCACCACCCACTTGCCAGGAAGCCAACTCCACTGAACTCACTAGGATTTACTCTTCTGTAGACATCCATATAATTGCAGTTAATGTTCCTATTTTATTCCTGTAACATATAGTGAGATACACACCACACACAAACCCATTGACCAATTAAAAAAAAGTTTATTTCTTTTAATGTTATTATTTCTATTCACAGCCTTGTGGTTTCTTCTCTTTTGCTTATAACTGTTGTAATGTCCTTGTAGGTATGCTTTTTGACTTTCCAGACACTAATAGAGTATATATGAAAGAACAGGAATTTTGATATCACAGTGTATACCAATATGAGATTCTTTCTCTGAGCACAGAGCTTTATGTAGTCAGGACTGAACTCTTCATGCACAAAAGTAGTATCCATAGTTCACACATTTGTAAGGGCAACCCTAACGTCCACACAACTAGAAAAAAATAATGAGAAAAAAAAGCTGAAGGTGGAAGTTGAAACACCCCAATGAAGACTGAGCATGCTCAGTGGCTGTGTAGTTCTGATTGGCTATTGGAGGAAATGGGGAGTGAAACCTGGGAGATGAGGGAAGGAATGCAGAATGAAAATCTGGGAGAAGGAGCGAGCATTCTGTGAAAGAGCATGGTTGTTACCTTGGGAATCTGAACCTCTTACCTCCCATTCTTTCTTGAAGATCCCTATCAGTTTGGAACCATTATGGGGACCCATTCGGCAAAAGCATAGCAGTATGTAAATTAAATCAAGGAGAAAAACGCTTTTTCACAAAACAAAATGACCTGAAAATAACCTGCAAATTTTCATGACTTATAAGAATGCTTTTAAGGCCCAGAGATGTGATTCCAGGTGGAAATGTTTGTCTTTGCTGACACTTTCCCAATTGGAGGTATTTTTAAAATGTTGGCTTTCTATTAGCAGTTTCCATTTCTGCTCCAACGGCAAAGGAAAATGGTCTAAATCTACCAACCGTAGTAGACCTCCTGAAATAAAGAGAATAAGTGTTGACTTGCCCTACAGGATTTGTTTCAATAGGTTTACTCTCATGGGGACTACAATATGATTTAGGACACTGAATCTAAAATGAACATTTGGGTGGTCATGACAGTTTATCAGTTTCATCTGTCACATGAATCAAGTTAAGACATGAAATGTTCTGGTGTCTGCTAAGAAAAAGAAAAGGAGAAAAGAAAGGAAGAGAAGAAGAAGAAAAGGAAATGGGAGAGTAATTTGGCTTGCCCACTTAACAGCTTGCATGATTTTATAGGTGGCGTATGGGGTGTGTATAGATTTAGTGCCAAAGAATAAACTATGCCATGTATTTATTCATACTGCATTACATGAGACACTTTAGGAAGAGGAAAATGGAGGGAAGGGAGAAGGACACAGAAACTTCTAGTACAGCATGCTACATACAGTTTGGTCATTAGTGGAGATAGATACAGTCAGCTTGTCCTGCATGGTTCTGAGGAACTTCCCAAGTAGTGTGGCAGTCTATCCTATTGTTAACAGTCCATGAAGTAGATGACTTATTAGCCACTTGCACTCATAGGATGAAGTACTAAGGTGACCTCCTCAAAGTGGTAGTTTTGGTGGCCTCCTGAAAGTGAGTGTAATATATCTATCAGTCTTTTGAGTTAAATCATGTGGGCAGAAATCCAATATATGGTGCCTGAATGATGAACAGGTTCGGAGATTCCAGTTAAAAGCAGCTAACTCACTTCTATTTTGCAAGCAAAAGAAATAATGGAGCCAAGTACACCTACCCACTCAGCCACCCTTCCCTGACACAATTTGGTGGTTAGATAATTGTATCCACTTTTTCAGCCAAGAAATAATGATCATGCACTGTATTTGCACATGCACAGATATCTGGGTACACTATGTAGCAGATTTTTGTTCCTAGGATGAGAAATTAAACAAAAGAGCTCTTAATGAAATAAGAATAACAGAATGTAGAACCCACACTGCTGGCAAAGAAAGTCCATTCCTTGCAGTTGATTTGGTTGAAACCTGCATAGTAACTTAGTCACTTCTTATCAGAGGAGATTTGTATTAAAGCTCCCTGATGCAGCCTGCAGTTTTCAAGGAAAGGCTCTGCAGGCTGCTGTTCCTTGTGATTGGCTCTGACATGTGCAGTTGAAAGGCCTCTTATGCTGAGAATGATCTTCTTTTTTAGCCTGTATTGAGTTGGGACTGATTTTGATAGCCCGTTTCAGTCAAGAACCATAAAGTTATTGCACATTTAAAACTGTCAGTATGAGCTTCATTCTCTCTTTCTCTTCCTCCCTCCTTTTCCCTCTCCCTTTTCTCTCTCTCTCTCTCATCATTTCACAGGACTGCAAGGTTACAGAAAGGTCTAATCAATTGTCAAACTCTCCTTTATCACTGAGAAGGTGTTTTTTTTTTTTTTTGTAAAAAAAAATGTAACTGCCCTGCTGTAGGGGGTTCTTCTGACTACACAGCACCCTTTTTCACATACAATGCTACCATGATTAATGTCCTCCCACCTCAGACCTTGTTAAAACCTGTTCTTTAAAGCAGCCTGCCGCACCACAGTGAAAGCAAGAGCCGAGGTTGCATAAATCAACGTGTTCTCACAGCCCCCAGGATATCCATTATAGATGCCAGCTGGATGACTGGAAGATAGAGAAAAATGAATATTGTATCCTGTGGCCTTTTGCCTCTAATGACCACTTTTCAACATTTTTGAAGGCATGATTAAAATTTGATAACTGGGGAAGTCACTCTGAACAGGCTGAAATAGAGATAAATTGACTGAGGGTCTGACATCTCAGTGGAGAGCAGGCAACTAATTAGTGTGTGAATCGCACTCTGAAAGAGATGTAAAAGGGAGGCAGGTTTAATCAGAGGCGCTGCTGAGGTACAGGAATAGTCAGGGATAATTGCGGCCTAGGTAGAAATCACAGGCTCAACGAGCGGCTTTTTCTGTCCGCTTGATTGGCAGCCGCTGACCTAGTGTCTCAAACCCTTGAACTCATACAACAGTAACAGCCTTGTCAAAGCAATTTGCTTGCAGCTCTCTATGACCGGTTATTTCAGCTGTGGTGCTGGGACACCCAATTTGAAAGGGTACTTTGCTCCTTTGCTTCAGTGGGAGCTGGGCGGAACAGCCTCATTATTTTTGATGACTTTACTTTTGAACCTTTTACCCCCGCCTCCCCTCAACACACTCCACAGACTCCCACCTATACCCTCTCGCTGGGGACTCTTCTGGACAGATGAAGTGTCAGATCAATTTAACTGTTGATTGCAGTGCTAGGAGGGGAAAGAAAGGAAGGAAGGAAGAAGGCAGGGAAGGAAGCAAAGAAGAAAGGGCAGGTCTCTCTGTGGTGTTGTGTAGCTATACAGAAACCTTATAGTTCCCTACTAGAATGGAACTTCTGCCATAGGTCAGTGTAGAACATGCAACAGGGTATGTGTGTTATGTACACATTGAATGCTCTACTGTTAGTCTTAGGACCAAGTGTGCATGTGCAAGGAATAATGGGCAGGGATGGTGATGGAGTAGATCTCTTATTGACTTTCTCCACCTGAGAATGAATTAGTGTTTCTCAGTATTAAATTTTATTTTTTGCCCAAGGCACTCTGGTTTCTCTTTATAAACTGATCAGTCCCCTGGGTCTAGTATTGTATAAAAAAACTCCCAGAAGCCTGGTATGACTGTGTTTTGATGTGACACATTCTGCCTTTGCACAGCCTTCCACTAGGATTTTTAGAACATATTTCACATGATAATGAGGGAGACCAACTGCCATTAGGGCAAGGTAATTAAATGCCTGCTGAAAATTGTAGCTTTATTACTAGGTGAGTAGTAAAGTCAACCTCTCGCTTTCTCACTTGCTACTTCTACTGGGGATACAAAAAAGTAAATTTATAATTCCTTTTCAAAGTCAAAATCTTAGTGCACATAAGAGCCAAATCTGAAGCTGTCAATCAGACCAAATGATGGATAGGATCACTTGCAGAGGGTTCAGGAAAAGGAGGTGAAGGTGGCTATAAGAAGAGAAACGGAGTGTGGCCATCTCAGGTAGTTCCATTGGTAGTATAGAACCTGGAAAGTCACAGGCTCAAGTATGTGCTCACAGCATGAAGTCAATGGATGAAGTCTTCATAAGATATTATCTTACCAGGCTGGTGGGTGCCTTTCTGTCCCCATCCCACTTAGCTGTGCTGGATCCAAGTGATTTTCTGGAAAAAGAGCTGACCATCAGCCTGTTAACAATGTGAATTTCCTTCCTCTTCAGGTGGCCTTGGCAACATTGGAGGTAGTGGGGACAAATATGGGCACAGAGAAGATATGTAATAGTGAAGGCCATGAAAGAGCTGAATCATGGAAAATTAGCATGTGGTGGGAGAGGAACAAGAAAAAAAAAGATGTAGAGGCATTGCTTTTCCTCATATATGAAATTTCAGAAGCATTTGCCTAAATTATAACTTACCAAGTAATATGATCTCTCACCAGCCATTTCTCAGACTTATCCTGTGACCTTTCCATTTCACATTCTGCCCTCCCTCCCTTTGATTGATATAATTTTAATGTTACAATATATCTCTGCAGGACACATGGCTCTTTTGGCTACCATTGGCTACTAGAACAACCTGAGGGTGTTTGATTAGATGCATATTTGAGGAGCGTCATGGAAGACCTGCTAACATTTTTGCTAAAAGATGCCATGGATTTTTGAATGAATTATGAAGGTACACCAGTTAAGTGGTTCTGAAGTTGTTCACCAGAAATGGACAAATAGTACCTGTCACTTATCTGTGTGATGGTAAATGCAATGAATTTGTCATGGGCAGATAGGGAATCAGTGACAAATATCAGAAATAGCAGCCTCTTTTTCTGACTCATATTGCTGTGCCTGTTCAATGAACATGCTGGCTCTGCGTCTAGTTATTACCAGCAATCAATGATTCTATGTTCTTAAAAGAAAACAAGCAGTGAGGCATTCACAGATGACAAGCTTAAATTGGACAAGATGCTGAATGTGTCACAACATTGCCTGGCAAAACACAAAAACTTGAAATAAAAGGCCCTAAGCAGTCTATCGATACACTAGCAGCTGTCAGCAAACATTTCAGGTACTTTCACATCTAGCCTGCTAGGTCTAGGTCAAGCATCTGGTCTGCACTGACCAGATGGGTAATGTGGTCACAGGTCATGGTTATATATGTAGCATGAAGAACATCAAGTTGACAAAATCCTGCAGGCTGTAACTCAGGTTACTTTCAATCCAGATGGATGAATAAGTGTGTGAGGACATTTTGAAATGCTTGTTGACATTTTATTGCGTAGTGGTCAACCTGTGACACAGGTGGAAGAGATAGGGCGTGTGGTATTCATGGGCTGCTGTAGGAAGCTCAGGGCTGTGGCACAGAAGCCTATCCCTCAAAAAATTAAGAAATGGACTGCTGTCTGTTCCTAGTTCAGTAATTATTGGCAAACACACTCCTAAGAAGCACATTTAATATAATGTGTGCTAGAAAGTAGAACTGTTTAATCCAACTGTTGTATACATAAAAGCAAGTTGCTTGTATTCCTTTCTCTGCATAACAGCCTTTGAATTAGAATGTGGTTCCCTCCATCTAAGCCTAAGGCAGAGTTAGGCATACTTAATTTCATTGATTTCAATGGATTTAGGTGTGCCTGACTCTGCAATGGATTTAGGTTTTGGATTTGTATTGACCTCACCCCAAATAAAGAAAAGTCTGTTACAGGTGCCCCAGTTTATCTGAATGTATTTGAACAGAGGAGGCTTAACTTCTCTCTCCCCCTAATTTTTTCAATAAAACATTTATATATGACAAAAGCAACAATGTTAAGTGAAAGGCAAGGCAGAAAAGATAGCCTATTCAAGAGATATTGGCCACAATCCTACTATCTTCCCCATGATAGCATTAAGCAGCTTGGGAAAGGTCTGCATTGATACAGGATTGTTCACTTGCTAGATGTCAAAGTTTGAGGGATATCCACGATATTATGATCCATGCAGTGACATGACTAGTGAGGAGCACAAGGCTGAAGTCAGAGGATATGAAACAGATCATCCTCACACCAAGAAAACTACCTTGAGGTCTTCCAGGCAGAGTAAAGGCCCTCTTTGGTGAGCAACTGCTAGTTCTCAGTCAAGGGTTAAATGGCATCAGCCAAGAAGGACCTGGATTTTTGCCAAATTCCATAACACACAGGGAATATCGGTTTCTCAAAAGGGGATAATCCTCATTGTTCATTCCCCCGGATCTTTCTCTTTGGTTGTAGTATGTGGGTGGAGCTAGGGGATGACTTTTACGGGCTTTCTCACCTGATATAGAAATAAGATTTTGAATCCCATCTTCATTTCAGAATCAAAATTCCCATGTGATCCAGAGAGAGCTCCTACAAGGTGATTATGAGATCACAAATCAGTAGCAAACTTTAGATCTGCTTCTGGATTCACTGGTTCTGAAACTCATATATTCATAGTAGGGCTTGGAGTACTATTTTTGAGAAGAATGAATGTGATGACATAATGAAGCCATCCATAAGTGACCAGTGTAGGATGTTGTTCTGGGACTTAGAGGGTCATCCTATCACTGTTTGCTTATGCTTTACTTTTCATTATATTAATTTTTCATAATTAATATATCTTGCTATGGTACATAGGCCAATGACATATCTCTACATCAATTGCTGGAAATTCAAGACAAGGAGACTAACACCGTCCACCTCCACTTCACATCTAATAGGCCCAGCCCTTTTCTATGGATGCTTCATTCTGCAATGAGATTTTTGTCAGGTCTTAGCTTGGGTGAAAGCCCTCTGTTGGGATCATCGGCCTGTAGATGTGAAGCCTATTTCCACATGCTGTGGAGAGAACAGTATATACAGGATGCTTTTGAGCAGATTCACCTGAATATGATGCTGGGTGTCTCAAATATTGCCTTTATCTGGAATGGATATGATACTTGGTAGGAGAGGGACAGATGCTCACTGCACTCCTTGGTGAAGGAGGGTAGTTCAGCAAGAGTTGCTGTCTTTTTTACCAAGGCCCAGTACGATGGGGTATGCATGTCCAAAGTCTCTGCACACCGTCCTCCATGAATCACTGGCAAGAGCAGGCTAATGCCTCATTTTTCTGATGGATACTTAATTCTCAAGCATTGAAGCTGAGGCTGTCTTAATGAGCAGACGAGACTGGTAATGCATTTTGTGACATCTCCTGCTTCAGGTAGAAATATCTTATTCAATATACAACTATAGCAATGATGCTTACATAGGGAAAGCAAATGTTTGAGAGGCACAGCAATTTGCAGCTGGGTTAATAGTGGTAGAATATAATAAAAAAATAAGGCTTTTCAATTAATGACCTCTCTTTCTCTTTGTTTTCTCGGCATGATTTCTGCTTTAGGTGTCAGCGTATGTGGAGAAATAGTTCTGAAGGTATAAGCAATAAAAACAGGCACAATAAATTTGTATAGGGCAGGCAGCAGTGATGACTTAATTGCTAGTTTAGTGAAAAGGCTGCAGCCATTATGCTAAATTATTAAAAATAACGCACAATGTAATTTGTCAGAATGTTAGCCATTACTGTATGTATTGAAGGTAGAAAAGAAGCATCCATTTTAACATTACAGTGTTTGGAATAATGAATGTTGGAAAGATAATTTATTGAAATGCATCCTTTTAACAAAGTGAGCTCAGGTGTGTCAAACATTTCCAGGCATGGGTAGCTCTATTCGTACTTAGGCAGGAAAATATTTAACAACATGATAAAATAAGTGAATATTCTGATTCTAGGCTTTTTCTTTCTTTGTTTGACAATGAAGAACAGCACACACTGGCTCTGAGGTTGCATTACAAAATGACTGGGGATAGTGGGAGCCATTCTCAACTGGAGGCATCCATATATAGAATATAACATATTGGAGTATAACCCAGCAGCCCAACACTTGCACTGAGTGATAGCAGGAAGCATCAGAATACAGAGCTTGGGAATGACATCTTATAGAATTCCTCAGACAGCATTGCTACTGGAATTCTAGGAACTGCAGTCCAAACAAGGAAATTTTTCAGCCTCTGACCCAGATAATGTATTCCATCTATGGAAATGGAACATACATGCATATGCAATCTTATTGAAGAAGAGAGCATAGGAAGAGTGTTGCTGGATCGACTAGTCCAGTATCTTACTACCCACAGTGGCCAACAAGATACCTATGGGATGTCTGAATGCAGGAGATGATCTGATGCTGTGTCTGTCTCCTAGCAACTGACTATATCTTAAAGTAGCTAATGATTACTATTAAGCATCCTTGTTTCACTATCTACCTGACATGGGAAACTGCATGAGATAGGTCTACCTAACTGAGTGGTGCTTGCCTTCACCTACTCACCCTATCCTACCCTCACCTACTCACAGCTTGGACCACTGTTTGCCATCCTGGCATGTTGGCTGTTGGTGCAATGTGGCTACCAAGTAGCCCAAGTGTAATTCGTCTTCCATAATCTCATCCCATCACCAGTGATCTGTAACAAGCTGGTTAGTAAAGCACCTATTCACTGTAATGGTGCCTCACGAAAGTAGCCTCTGACTGCATCCATTTCTGATCATACCTCCATCCCATCTTTTAGCCTCATAGGGCTGAAATTCTTTCTTGTCAGTCAGAGAGAACCAGAAGCCACCTTGCCTCTATTGCCACATGAACTCTGCCCAGTTGGTTTAACTTGCACCAGGCTATAGAAGCATCATGGACCGTTGTTGCCACATTCATGTGAATATCTCAACAAGGCTCCAGGGAATTCCAAGAATTCCAATTCCAACCTATGGTGAACATTGTGATGTCTAGTTTCTATAGCCCCTTAGTAACACATGTTTGGTAGTTTTAAAGGGGTCCTTGTGGACTTTTCTGTTATAGTCAGCCATGTTAGTCACCCTGCCCTCATTATGCAATCTCAGCATAAGCTGCCAGTTGTGCCAATTTCAATTTACCAGTCAGTCTCAATTACTTTAGAAGCAACCTCTTCCAGCCACTACACCAGGTGTGGGATTGTGTGACTCTCTATGTGTTGGACTGCAAATTCCAGCATTCCTTCCCATAAGCTATGGTGATTACAGCTACTGTGAGTTCCAGTTCAAAACCAGCTCGAGGGCTTGCACTACAGCACAGTGTAGGTAAAAAGAAAGGTGAACTCAAGTTCCAATGTGAAATACACTTCCTATAATCCATTTCAGTCCCTGACCAACAATTGACTAGTATGTGTGTATGTGCTTTCAAGTAGCCTGTTGACTTATGAATTTCATAGGGTTTTTTTAGACAAGGAATACTTAGAGGTGATTTTGCCAGTTCTTTTCTCTGAAATATAGTTTATAGCCCCTGGAATTTGTTGGCTAGTATTATGCTATAATCTTCCCAAAGAGTTGTCCCTGAGAACTTCAAGAGAGCCCCCTCTCTCAGTCCTACCCCCTTCACAGTTACCTTCTTAATGGCTGCTCCCAGGCCCTCAAACTCTCTTTCTTAGGGAGGGTTCAATGGTTGTCTCCTTGTTGTCCTTTCAGAAAAGCCCTGTTGTATTCTGACAGGTTTTCAAGAACTAAATTAAAGAAAGGGCTTTTAACAAGATGCTGTACCTCTTTTAATAGGACCGCTTTTAAAATGCTTTTTATTATTTTTAATTGTATGCTTTAAATTGTTTTAAATGTTGTTGACATTGAGTGTTACATTTTAGTGTTAACCTTCTGTACATTCTAGCCATAGTGTCTTGGTTTAGAATGTAAGCCATCCTGAGTGCCTTGATACAAAAAGGTGTGGTATTAATAATGATCATCACCACTACATCAGCCCCTCATAAAGTGGGTGGATAGTCTGTTGTTTCAAACAAGCTCTTCTGAGGGCCTTTCTGCACCACACTGTTAAAGTGCTATTATTCTACTTTCAACATCCTGTGGAATTCTGGAATTTGCAGTTTACTGAGGCCAAAGAGCTCTCTGGCTGAGAATTCTAAATGTTCCTCTCTAAACTACAAATCCCAGGATTCCACAGGATGTTGAAAGTTGAATAATAGTACTATAACTGTGTAGCATGGAAATGAACTTAGAGTGGTCACAACATGCCCTTTCAATCCACTCTCATCCATCTGCTCATGGGGAGCAACTAGGCATGCTCCAAGAATCTGGATCTTCACCCAATGATACAAAAGACACAGACTTTTGGGATTACTTGCTTCACCCACTCTTCAAATGCTTTTAACACACACATGCACACACAACACAAAATTTATGTTTCAATGTGTATCTCAAAAAATATTTTAAAACGTAGTCTTTGTCCAAATAAGCATCATGCAACCGTTACACAACAGTTGCGCAAAACCATTATGCAAACTAACTCCCAAACCAATTTATATTCTACCCTTCAATGAATGGCTGGCCTGGCAGTTTACAAGAAACACAATTTAAAATAAGCTGCACAATTTCAGAGGGCTTCATAAAAGCTATCAGCACAGATGAGACAGCTTGGATACTCAGTCACATGTTCAATGTGTTGTATTTTTCTGCTTATATTGTTTTATGTGTTTTAGGCCATGGTGGTGAATGACATCAAAAATAGTTAGAAATAGAATTGTGGCATGCTCATTGCGAAATGAAAAAAAATCTGGTATTCACAAGGCAATGATAAAAATGTGCATTGCGGTATTCCACTCAACTCAATATTTGTGTGTGTGTGTGTGTGTGTTTTAAAGTTTAAAGCTCCTGCCTGCCACCCTTGTCTTATAAAGTTTTAGGCCATGTTGCAGGGTAGAGACAATAAAAACATCGTGCTTTGCATTTTACCATGCTCTGCCAGTTTCTGCGGTGCTAGATGAATATGTGTGAGTCTGTATCTCTTTCAAGATGTGTCATTATTTCGAAGTGTTTGCATGAGGGTGGGTGTTGTTTCGCTGTACTGTCTGTGCACTTGTCTAACCACTCATTCTTTAACAGGTTTGATGACAGATGAATTGTATTAAAGAAAATATGTATTGTACCTTCATGAAAGTAACAGAGTCACAAAATCAGAATGGTTGGCCAATTCAGTTGCTTTCACTATAACAACTCCTTCCAGGACAAGGGATGGCTGGATGAGCAAGGCCAATGTGATGCTGCAGTTTCAAAAGATATAGCCCAAGGCCCTTTCCACACAGGGGCATTAAAATGGTGTAGTGCAACCTCTGACGGAGGTCTTCTTCACCGTAAAATGGATTGGGGCGGATTACTTTACTGTAATTACACACCCCAATCCGCGCTAGGGTGACTGGAAGTGGCGGTGCCGCGTGCTTTTTAAAAACCACTTTTTTAAAAAGCACGATGATGCAGCCTCGTGCAGCCCCGTCGCAGTGCCCGGTGTGGATTTGCAGGCGTGTGCAAGGGCGTGCCTGCAGATCTGCCGGGGGCGGACTTTCTGGCTGGCGAGCTTCTCCGATTGGTGGAGAGCCTCCGCCAGTTGTAAGCTGCCATTTTGGGTGCTGCAGGACGCCGCAGGACGCCGAGGAGTGTGGAGCAGTGAAAATGAGCTGCTCCACGTGGCGACAGACTTACCGGGTTTCAGGTAAGCTCCATTTCAGGACGTCTCAGGACGTTTTTTCCTTCACGTGTGGAAAGGGCCCCAGTTGTAATGATTATACAACTGTCTGGCTGTCATTTACTTAATTAGTGCTCTACTGTAGTAATACCATTACCAGGCTAGTTAAAACTGTGCAAATATTTTAATGCTTGAGGTGGAACCAAACTTTCCTCATCAGAAAAATCTATTTAACAGATAATGCAGATGAGGGGCAGGGCAATAGGTTCACATAATCAACATTTTGGTCAGATTCATGTTGGTTAGTCTCAGCTACAGTAGACACATTGAATTAGTTGCAGAACAGTGAGTATGCTTACATGTAAATCCTAGTGATTCATTAGGTTTATTCTAATCAGGACTAACAACAGGATTTAGGCCCATGTCTTCAAATGGTATGAGAGGGAGGTGTGTAGATTATCAAATTAGGCTCCAAAAACCACATATCCTTTGGCTGTGGATTCTTTGAGATGAAGGGAACAATAAAAGCATGTATGCCGGGGGAGGGTAACAAAACAAAACAACAAAGGTTGGTTTGAGATCCTGAATTAGGAAATGTAGTTATGATGAAAGAGCTCTGTTGCTCTAGCTATGTCTCCCAATGAACCCACCAAAAACCACTTTAGAAGCCAGGTAGATACAACCAATGTAGGGATTTCTAAGATGTTGGGGAGTGAGATGGAGAGTGAAGAAATGTCCCATTCTCTCACAGCAGTGAGACATTTTCTGACAGGCAAGCTGCAGAGACCTCTGCAGGGTTCTGTCACAACTGTTTGTCACAAAGCACTTTGATATTGTGGTGCCCTTTTCACACCTTACCTTGATAGAGTGACAAACTAGAGCCCTCACAATATTGCCAATATTGCAAGAGGCCCAGTAGAGAGCCCCTTGCAGTCTGCACACGGTAGGGCATTTGCGAGAGAGCACCACTCCCCGCCCGGTGCCTTGTCTGCATGTCGGCATCCTGGCCAAGCCCAGGTCCTGCCCTGTCCCTGCCCCACCACCCCTGATTGGTCAGTGATTTTTTTTATTGTTTCATCAACTATCATGCTAAGGTTAGCACGATAGATCCTGCCAAGAGACTGTTTCATACTACGTTGGTAACGTGCTAACGATAGCACCGGGTTTAAAAAAAACACAGTCGGCCGGACCCCGGGGGCTGCTGTCGTCTCGAATGTGAGTGGTGACACAGCCCCGGGGTGGCCTCTCATGGCGACGTGTCGTGCAGTGTTCCCTGCTGCGATGGAGGCAGCGGCCGGCCTGCTGCTGGGCAGAGAGTCCCCTGGGAACTGTGACGTGAGGGACAGGCAGCAGGGACTGCCCACACCCCGCCCACTCCCGGGTCCTTCCCGGAAGCACACCGGACAACGGCTCCGCAGGCCCTCTGGTCGCGCGACCGCTGCGTGAAAGGGAGGTTATTTTTGCCTTTCAGGCAAAAATAAGAAAACGTGCCATCAGCACTATCCATAGCTGTGATAGCACCTGGTTCACCAGAACATCATGCGGTACGGTGGCTTGTGAAGGGGGGAGGGAGCATGCCTAATTCGCTTTAAAAACACCATGCGAAAAGAGCCAGAGAGGCTGACACTTCTTCACTCACTGCCCCCTTCCTCAGCATCTCAGAAATCCTTGTGTTGGTGGCAGTTGGTTGACTGGCTTCTGGAGCTTATGGGGACACTCTTTAGTTAGGGCACTGATCTAACAACCATGCACATGCAAAAAATTATGGTGTCCTGAGTCTGGCTTACAAGATTGTCAAACTGGACAAGATGACAGCTATTTATCCTTTTGAGAGTGCAAAGAGCTCCCTTAAAATGTCATACCTGTTTTTTTCCAATGTTAGGTTCATAGGAACATTAGTTAGGAGAGAGCAGTGAGTTTCTCAGATAGTCTTTCAATGACTGGGGCTGGAGATCAGTCCAGACACACTTCCCTCAATTCTGCTTGTACCCATTTCCATGGTCATTTTGTTCAGAAATTGTTCCGGTCCACTCTTGCCTGCTGTACCTGTATGACACTGTAAGGCCCTATCACTTTTACATCTGAAAGCCCTAACCCCTGGCTCAGATGTGGCTCTGAAATTTCAGAGAACTGGATGCTATTGATACTGAAACCAGATATGTGCCACAGCTACTGAAACAACATAAAGGATGACATAGAGATGGGTACTGGACCATTTATTATTGAATCTCTATCTCAGATTTACCTGGATTTCTTAGTATGGAATAGTAAGATACTCCCAAGATGATATCTCAGAGAATATTAATCCTGTTCGCTGACAGTTTGCTTTTGTTATCATGCTTTAGGATAAGTTGAAAGTGTTTATTGAAAAATTAATAGAATATTGCAGAATAAATTAATTAGATACAAACTGGAGAAGACAAAGATATCTTCTTAGAGAAACGCTAAACATAAGTGTTGGCTAAATAGACATGACATTGAACAAGTATGGTCATACAAATATCAGGGGCTACACTTTCAGTTTACACTTAATTGGTCTGTTTGTAGGAAAGACTTATAAGTTGAGTGCTGTCTGAGTGCTATCCTCCATTTTTATCATGTTCTGGCTGTTAGTCAAGTTTATTTTGCTTATTCCAATTCTAGATGCTACTTCAGTACGTATACAGACTGTTAGGACTGCAGGTTGGATTTTAAACAATTCCCAAGTGTGTAGCAGAAACAACTTTAAATCTAGAACTAGGATTATACAGTATAGGATTTATAAGCTGGCAGGTGGTGTGGATTTGCATAAGTGTGGCTTATCAGTGCATTCTGGGATGGGTGCAGGCGGCTATTCTCTTGTCCTTACACTGTGCACCAAAAATCTATTCCCAGCAGTTGTCAAACCCTAGGAGAGGCTCTTCCTACTTCCTATTTATTTATTTATTAAAATATTTATATTCCATCCTTTATCCAAAGATCTCAGGGTGGCTTACAATACAATCAACTTAAAATAATAATTACAAAGTTTAAAGTTTTATGAAAGTAAAAATACATCAAACAGTTTTTCAATTTAAAAGCAGACAATTTAAAACTGGTTAAAAGAGTCTTGAATAATATAGCTATAAAATATGTGCAGCCTGGATAAAATAAGTTTGGCCTGAAGCTTTAAAAAAAGCCATGTTTTGATTTGGTGCCAATTCTCATGCTGGCAACAATTGGTCCTCCAGATGGAGGAATTCCACAACTGGGGTGCCACTACAAAGAAGGCCTTCTCCTATGACCTCCCACAATGTAGTTCTCCCACTGATGGGACATAGAGGAGGGCTCTTTCTTATAGGTGGGAAGGGTAAGGTAATTCAGATCATGGAGGTACAGCTGCTCTGAGCTCTTGGGGGAAGGAAGATATCTCTGTGAAGACATTCTTATCCCCCTCATGAGTACTTCATGGTCCTAGTGACCTTCCCACCCCCTACCCACTGGCAAACTGCAGCCCCTCCTAGGGCTTGGCAGTTATTCGGAGAGAGGAATATTGGATTGCACAGGTAGATACTTACAAGCTGGAAGGGTCTGGAAACCATGCCCTATAAGGAGCAGCTTAGGGAGCTAGGTATGTTTAGCCTGATGAAATGAAGATTAACAGGTGACATAATAGCCATGTTTAAATATTTTAAGGGATGTCATGCTTAAGCAGGCTTGTTTTCTGCTGCTCCAGGACATGGAGCAATGACTTCAAACTTCAGGAAAAGAGATTTCACTTAAACATCAGGAAGAACGTCCTGATGGTAAGAGCTGTTCAACAGTGGACTATGCTGCCTTCAAAGTGTGGTGGAGTCACCTTCTTTGGAGGTTTTTAAACAGAGGCTGGATGGCCATTTGGTGGGAGTGCTTTGAGTATGTGTTCTTGCATTGCTGGAGGTTGGACTCAATGGCCATTGTGGTCTCTTCCAGTTCTATGATTCTATGAACTAGAATCCAATGTAGGATCTCAGACACAGTGTGGAAGCAGATACTTTGCTACTGGTTGATCTGAGAGCAGGTATGTTAACTTATTTAACTCTGGTAGATTCTTATGAATCCTGAGGAAGAAAGGTATTTCCCACTTCCTAAATATGCTTGGGTTTTTATTGAAATTTTCCACTCTCAAAAAGAGAATTTGAGAAAAAAACTAACCCAGTAATTAAACCAAGAATCTGAGACTGAAAGACAGAATCAGTTAGTTCAAGCAAACCACATCTGTATTCTGCTCACTTTTAGTCCACCAGACAATATTCTCTGCTGTTATGCAAAGTGCTTATTACTAAAGTACAGGTATACACAAAAATATTGTGTAACTTTTATACTATCAATATTTAATGTGATGTAGTCTCAGTTGCTAGAAGGATGATGTGGAAGAACCTCTGTAGCCTTATAATGCCCCTGTGGTTCTGGGTATACTCAAACATGGCTGCATAATGTTGTTTTATTGTAAATCTTACCAAGAGACTGCAGGAAAAGTGTTCAGCTTAGCATGTGTATCACCACCAGGTCATTTTAATAAGTTGCTAACCTTTGGTATGTATGGAAAGAAGAAAAAATAATAATAAAAACACCAAATTGCTTGCGATCTTTTTAAATCTAGTTTTTAAAACTAGGTGGCTGCATTCCTATTGTCCAGGATAAATATGCTGGCATAGGTGGTGGTGGTGGCATAAGTGGGCAATGTGGGGTCAGGAAGAAAATGGCTACAAGTTCTGCAGTGGAAAGAGTGAGCGTGGAAGATAGTAAAAGACATCTCTGTCAAGATGGAAAGTTGCCCTGCCAGCTCCCAAACCATCTGGGAGCCATCAAGTCAGCTTTTCCTGATGATGAAGACAGCTTTCTCTTCTGTTTCCCTGCCATCAATATGCACTACTCTTAAAAGAGTTTTATGCCGGCATAGCTACATGGGATGGCGTAAGCACCAACAGAACTCCAGCCTTAATTGTACAAGTCTTATGACTGACATCGCCAGGCGATGATTAGATATGACCATGTAAATTCTCTGTTCTCTCATATGCCAGTCCTTTCTTTATGTGTCACATGGTCAGTGGGCTAAAGAAATGACAGATGGATAAGAAGGTGATTAAACATTGGCTTGCTTGTACATTTAGCACTAGTAAGAGAGACTGTGCCTTGACTCAGAATCATGTTTGGATTTTTCAACAAAGCTTGGAAAGTTACTTTAAGAAGAATTAATTAAATGATATATTGAAGTCATCCATGACTGAACAGTGACAGGATAATCCTCTTTATTTATTTTATTTATTTATTTATTTATTTATATCCCGCCTCTCCATATAGATCGAGGCGGTGAACAATTTAGCATGTATTTCGAAACATTTTTCTATACATGTCCCCAACAAGCTGGGTACTCATTTTACCGACCTGTGAAAGGATGGAAGGCTGAGTCAACCTTGGAGCCCGGCAGGATCGAACTCACAACCTTGTCTTGGTCTAACGTTTCTTGGCTAGCAAAACTTACCTGGGGAAGTGATGCTAAATTCATAATATAGTTATAGAGGAATTGTATATTTTAGAAAAGCTTGTGTTTTGAGCTAGAGGATTTATGACTAGCTCTATATGATACCAGAGATATTGTATATGATTTCTGAATGATCTTACCTCTAACATCTTTCTCTCTCTCTCTCTCTCTCTATCTCTGTGTATGCACTTGCTTTAATGGATTTTTTTATATAAATAAACACTAAAACAGAATAAGAGTACAGTCCATTAAACAAACATCACTGATTTAGATATTCCACAATATTGCTGTATGTTTAATAATATGCAGTCAATTTTGTTTCTTTTGTGGAGCAGTTATCTCATCATTTCAATTAACTGATCAAATCTGGATGTGAGTAGCAAAATGTAATCGTGTGGTACTCATAATGATAATTTCCAATTCATTTTTTTCTATAATAAAGAGAGAAGACTCTTCAGTCTTAAAGCACTGGAGCATCGCTCATCAGTGATCCACATGACTTTCTTGTTGAGTCAGTTTTTCAGTCTATCCTGATGCAACTGTGCATTTGGTGGGAACTTGAAAAAGGGCCTCCTCTGGGTTAAACTAGATGCCACATTACACATGTAGTCTCCTCTGCTTCCTACCAGTGGGAGCAACATGAAGCGGGATGACATGGGAGAGGGCCTTCACAGCTGTGGCTCCTCAATTATTCAATGCCCTCCCCTTGGAGGTCCAACCGGTGCCAACATTGGTTTCTTTCTGGTATAAAGGCAAAGCATGGCTTTCGAATTAAGATCTTGGGGACTAATTTCTTTCAGAGTAAATGGTTTTAAATTGTTGTAACTTTTAAAGTGGCTTAAAATGTTGCTTTTAAAGTAGTTTTAACTTTTGCTGTGTTTATTGCTTTCTTGTTTAAATTATCTATGGGTTTTACCTGGAAGTGTTTAAATTGTTTATATTGTATGCCACCCTGAGATTAGCAGAGTAAAAGTAATACAATAAACTAACTAAACTAAAGTAATAAACTAATAAGCAAGCAAGCATGCAGACGCATCATTGGTGGAATCCTGTATGACCATTGTGTTCTACATAGCACGGTAAATATGGTGCTACATAATGGATTTCAGCCAGATTCCCCACTTACTGGTAAGCAGCTGCTAGGGTTGATGAAGTTTCATTCCCCTGTCAAGTGAGAAGTAGTGGCCTGGTATTCTCAACTCCCTCCCATTATCAATCTCCAGTGCAATGGGCAGAAAAAGATCTCTGTTGAATATATCGATCATGCAAGGGGAGGCGGGAATATCAGATAGTTGCTTCTTGATTGACAGGAGAATGGGACCTTGTTGAACCCCATGGCTGCTTACTGGTAAGTATGCTTTGGAAGACTTTCAGAATCCTTGCAAAGCCCATGTGGATTTCAAGGGCATCATGATATAAGTTATGAATGCATAGCTGTAGGTTATGTATTCATAACTGCCCAACAGGATTTTGGTCAATATTTTTATGCTACTTGCAAGTAAGCACGTAGAGATAAAGCTCCCTGCACATACCAAGGGAAAGTTCAACAGCTCTCACCCCGTTCCCACCATAAATTCATCAGCCCTTTGTGGGGCCAAAACTGTAGAGTTTGTTTCTCTGGCCCTTTTCACATTGAGGCTTCTCGCGCGAGCGGGGGAGGGCGGCTCGCGCGAGAAGACTCCTCCGGGAGGCTGCCGTTTCCCCCTCCTTCCTTCCACAGGCGAAGGAACGAGCGGGGAAGCGGCACCAGAGGAGGCTTCTCGCGTGAGCCGCCCTCCCCCCGGGTGAAGCAGGAGGCTCTCGCGTCCGTCCCTCCCAGTGCGCGCAAAGCAGGAGGTGTCGCGTCTGTCCCCTGCGCGCGCGCGCGAAGCAGGAGGTGTCGCGTCTGTCCCCCCCGCGCACGCGAAGCAGGAGGTGTCGCGTCTGTCCCCCCCGCGCGCGTGAAGCAGGAGGTGTCGCGTCCGTTGCGCTAGCGCCCCGTCCCACCCCTTCCTTCCGCAGGGGCGGAGGGAAGGAAGCGCGACCCGGCCGCCTCCTCGACGCTCCGCACAGGAGGTAGGTGCGCCTGGGTGCCGGGAACATTGCGCGAGCACGGGTGATTTTCGCTTTGAGGCGAAAATAAAAAACCCGCGATCACGCCGCTGCAGCCCCGTGAGCGCAGCGGAAGTGGGAGTGTGTCATGCAGAGCAACGCTCCCACTCCCGCGAGGCTCACGGGGCTGTTGCACGACAGAAAGCCCGTGCGAAAAGGGCCTCTGTCTTTACTCCAATGTGGAGAGGGGATAACTGTGTTTTTAAACTTCCCATCCCACATCTGGTGTGCCCAACTCAAAGCATGCCCCTGTGTGCTAAAGAAAAAAGCAAGCAAAGCTTGCTTGCTTGTCATTTCTTGAATGTATCTTTCCTAAGGTTACCTCAGTGGCTGCCCCTAAGTTTTGATCTCGATGATCTTTTATAGCTGGCAAAACTTGTCTAATTTAAACAACTGTTTCACTCTACTAGATAGATCAGACATTTGGAGACAGAGTAAAGAGAGATTCAGAAGCCTCAGAGGAGAGCTATTGTGATATAATGTCAAGAAAACTGGGTTATGATTAAAGAGGCCCAGGTTAAATTTTTCTCACAACCACTTGACCCTCATACGTGGCCGTTGGACATTGCCTCTTAGCCTGAGCTGAATCACAAGGTTGTTCTAGAGATGAACTGTAGAGGAGCAAGAAGGGTCAGCATGATGTATTGGATCCAGATCCTAGACCCTACTTAGTCACAAAATCTAGTCAAGTGACCTTGGGCCGGTCACACTCTGAGCTTCACCCATTTATTTAATTATTTGAAATATTTATACACTAGCACCTGGCAGATGTTTATACACCATCAGAGAGATTTCATAGAATCATAGAATAATAGGAGGAGACCACAGGGGCCATCTGGTCCAACTCCTTGCCATGCAGGAACACACATCAATGCATTCTGACTGAGAAGTGTAAATCCCCCTCCCTAAACTACAAACCCCAGGACTCCATAGGATGTTAAAAATGGAATAATAGCACCATAACAGTATAGTAAGGAAATAGCCTTAGATCTAGAGCGGATCAATTGTCACCACTGATGTCAAAGTCACCAGCAGCCATTGATTTAGCATAAAATAAAGAAATAATAAACCACATGCAGTGCTTTTGAGGTACCTGTGAGCCAGGTGTAATATAAATGTAGCAAATGTGAGAGTCCAACTAAATGAGTTGAAGATTATCACATTTTCAGTTTCCCAGGTGACACGAAATATAGTTCAAATGATGCCAATAGAAAATGTTATCATCTATAATTTTATCACAAAAATGCCATGTTCTAGTCCACTATTTCCCTAAAAGAAAAAAAGAAAAAAGCCACAGGCCCAAATCTTGCTAATAAGCCTTCTGAGGATTTTATTTTATTTTATTTTATTTTATTTTTGGATTGAATGTCATTTGAAATTGGCCTCCTTGTTGTACAAGGTAACAGTTAATGGGCCTGGCTTCCTCTCAGTATGTGACCCCATTAGAGACTCTCCACTTGTAGGGAAATATGTTCCAGAGTGGAAGCTAGATTAAACTAGGTGCTGGGTCAAATGGCACTATTCGGAAAAAAATGAGAAGTGGTGCTTCAGCCTAATGATTTTGTGCGAAGTTCAGCAACAATAACAAATTCCATGAATATAAAAGCACAGCACAATGCTAACACACGGTGAGAACATTTCATAAGCAAGATTTCTGTTTTGAAACAGAGCTCTTCAAACTTGAGAAGAAAATCCTGCAATGAAATAATGTCCCCCCCACCCCACACTTTTTTTCGTTGTTGTTCAAGAACTGAAGAGCTTTTTTCACTCTTCAAAATCATAATCAAATCTCCCAAGCAAGAGCCTATTCATGTACCTTGAAGCTTCTGGAAAGGATCCACTTTTTAAATTTGACATTGTTCTGAATCTTGAAAGTGGCATGCAGGCACCTATAAAATGCTAAGAGCAATGTTGAAGCAATGGAGGACATTCTCCTTTTCTTCCACATCTGAGGGAGTGGAGATTTTAGCATGTTGATCCTCAACACATCAGTTGCAGTTGAGAACCCTGTAGATTTACTGAGCTTTTCTTGGTAAAAACTGTTGAAGGAAGTTTACAAGTGCCTGCAGGTGAAAACAGACAGACATCAGAAGTGGGTCGGAAGTGAATTGAACACATTCTTTGGTTTGCAAACAGATGCCCCAAACTGTTGCAAAAGTCTGTTCAGATCACTTTTACCATGCCTAAGAATTCTTGTTATCTTCACCTAAGATTTCTTATATCCCATTATTTAGCAGCAAGTAGAGTATATGTTGTTCCTTCACAGGATCTCAATTACTGGGAAGAAATCCAGAAAAATTTGGGGGTAATTAAGTCACTTGCAACTAGTTAATGGAACTGAAAGCATATAGCTAGGTGCCTATCCGGAGCAATCCTATGGTAGTTATTTGAGGAAGATTCCATCATACTACTAGAGCCTGGAAAGGTGCCTTTTTTTTTTATTAGTTTCTATCATCCACAAGCAATCCAGATTCTGAGATTCTCATAGTTGTAGATCAAAACAGCAACTTTTCTAAGTTGTCAGGATAATAGCTGTCACATTCAAAGCCATACTAAGTCATTGTGACCAAGACAGATGGGAGAGGGTTTGGCTTTTTCTACTTTGTTTGCCTTTTCATTTCTTTCTTCTTCCCCACTGCTTTTTAGGTATGAAAAGAGTATTGACAAGTACTTGCACAATGGTTAAAAAACGTGTTTCATAAATGTTGGGAAATTCTTTGAAGTTTGGGACTTATTCTGCTCAAAAATAGCATCCCCCCCACCCCAGTAATGGTTGGACTGCAAAACCTGCAGCATTCTTCATCATCTGGTTATGCTAGCTGGAGTGAATGAAAGTTGAAGTCAAACAACATCTTGAAGGCTACATAATTTCCGCTCCAATCTGAGACATTTTCCTATGGCTCATCCCAACTGAATCAATGGGATTTTACTTAAGTGTCAGCTTGCATTTTAGTAATTGATTCAGTGGGTCTGTTACAGTTAGGCATCGTCATCAGACTGAGGCACTGTAGTGAAAAACAAGCACATGGATGTAAACAGTATAAAAGTTACTGACTTTTCCTAACAGATCGTATCAGTTTAGATTGCTGGTTATGTGGAACTGGATGTTGAGAAAAAAGAACTTGTACCTAGCATTCATCTGATTGTTTCACTCTCTTCCATGCCCTTGGCTAGATAAACCAACTTTTTATGAGCAGGGAGTTCTTTTGTAGTATCCAATAAACTCATTTTTGGTAGTTTTTAATAGAATTCAGTGATCTGATCCTGTAGTCTGCAGGGATCTACCCAGCATGACAGTGCAGATATGCAAGAAACAAACCATAATTTACTTTATTCGTAATGGTTTGGCCAATTTCTGGGAGAGAATTACCTGTCTGATGTTTAGATTAATCTGAGGAGCTGCATTTGATTATTTCCTTATTATCATTTTTTTTCAAAATTTCAGTCTCCTGTCCTCCCATCTTGTCTTGAAGACTTCAAAGTGTAGTACGTGGATGACAACATGTTCCCTGCAGGTTATACAGTGAAACAAAGAAAAGAAATGGTGTGCTGAAGATTACATACAGGTTTCAGCAGAGCAAATTTAATCACACGCTTGCTGTAACTCTATCATCATTTCCCTTGATGAGTACATCACAGACTAAAATTTTGTAAAAGAGGTCAAAAAAAGAATATCTGAGTATAATCTAACTGTAACAGTAACAGCCAATTTTCCTGTGATGGGAAAAAAATGTTGTACCAGTGCCAATCTCTTAGACCAACTTTACAGTAGAGTGGAGATTGCGGTATCTGTTAGAGTTTCTATTGTGTTTCTTTGGGAAAAGAACCATTCCCCCTGAACCCCCTCCTTTCTTTCAATATTTGCTTCTAGTAAAATAATTAAAATATTCTGCAAGTAGTCCTCGCTTGCTTGCGTATTATTTAACATCTACCTGAAACTGCTGAATGAGGAAGGAGGTGTCATCAATTTGAGCTCTTTTCATTAGTAATCTTTCTCCTTTGATTTAGACCTAATTTGCTTTCTTGGCATTTTCACCACCTTGTCCTAATGCTGCCCTCTGGAACAACAGAGAACTGCTCTTCCCCATTTTTTGCAGGGCTGTCCATGCTGGCTGTGGATTTGGGGAGCTGGAGTCCAAACAAGTAGTTTTTTCATGCTCTCATTCTCAGCTTCCTCTTGATCAAATTGCCCTGCTTTGTAGACACCTTTTGTGATGTTTCTCTAGTCAAGAAGGCACCAGGTATCTCAACAGGGTAAGCAGTTTAATCTTGGAGTCATGGTTTTGACCTTATGCTAATTTAGCACCCCCTAGGTCTCCATGTATTTTCCAAATAGATTGTTTGAGGGGGGGTTGCATTCCCCATTCCTGTGGTTAGGATAAAGTTCCTTCATTGGCTATGAGGTGCCTTTGACTTCAAGCTGTTTCTTTTCTTCTTTCTCTCCTATGTTTATAACAAAATTTGCACATGGGGACACATTGTGTAACAAAGTCTCAAAGGGGCTTTTAAAGTCAGGTGTGAAAATGCCCTGCACTTCTATCACATTGGTTGTAAATGAAGAAAAAAAAATACATGATTAGTATGGCTACCCAAACCCTCTTGTTCAGTATATTTTACCAGGAGAACATTAAATACACAGCATAACATGAATGCTATGACCATGATTGTCTGCCCATGGGAATGCTTTAAAGATGACAGAAAAACATTAAAGGATCCATATTTAGCTTTATGTTTTATCACAAACAGACAGATACTGCAAAGCTACACATACAGCCCCAGTCCTCAGGTGCACCACAAACAGAAATTCTATTGAAGTGGAAGGGCCTTGCACCACTAAAGTACACTTCTGAATTTGCTATTCAAAGCATCCATCTTTTCCCATTTCACAGTATAACAAGATGTTTAAGCCTGATATTTCCAAATAAACTCTCCATATCTTTAGCTAAATGTGCATTTTTTCCTCCAGAAAACTAGGAGCATTTTTCAGAAAAAGCAAACTTGGTTGATGATCATGATGAGTTAGTTACATCTAAAAGACCAAAATGCAAGCCCATGCATTGATTTGTTTTAAAAAAAAGTTCACGCAATTCTAAGTATGAAGAAGCATTTCAGTGGAGTTGTTACAGATCCATTCTTAAATGAATTGCGGAGCATTAATGTAGAAAGACTATCTGGTGAAGAGCTATATATATATATGTGTGTGTGTGTGTGTGTGTGTGTGTGTATCTCTCTGTGTGTATGTGTATGTGTGTATATGTATGTGCGTGTGTGTGTATGTATGCACACACACACACACACACACACAAATATGTTGATGGTCACAGTATACCAGTCTCCCCAAGGCTCTGTTGTTGACCCTTCCCGTCTCTTTCCTTGTGTTGCCAGGGCAGGACAGCTATGCTGAGAGTCATAGGTAAGGCTGAAAGTAAAGGTGAATTTTTATGAGCAGGGAGTTCTTCTGTAGTATCCAATAAACTCATTTTTAGTAGTTTTTAATAGAATTCAGTAATCCGATCCTGTAATCTGCAGGGATCTACCCGCATGACAGTGCAGATATGCAAGAAACAAATCATAATTTAGTTTATTTGTAACCACATCCATGCCTTTTCTCTTTCTTTGCCATCCTTGTCTCTCTATCTCCCATCTGCACCCCCTGAACCTATGGGCTGCTTGATAAGGGAGAGGTAAATGGAAGTCCAACCTGATCATTTGCAGAGAGCTGTTGAGATTAGGTCAATGGCTGCATGAGGCCCAACTGATGATATCCACAAAAGGGTGCTTCTGTATGTGTGTTTTCAACAGCATGGGATGTACTCACAGAATCATAGAATAAAGAGTTGCAAGGGACTGAAAAAGCCATCCAGAGCAGCACACACACACTGCTGTGCAGCAGTACATAACTAAAGAACTTCCAAAAGATGACCATCTGACCTGTTTTTAAAGACCTCCAAAGAAGAGTTCACCACCTATTAGGGCAGTCCATTCCACTGTTGAACAGTTCTTACCATCAGGAGGTTCTTCCTCAGGTTAAGGTGGAATCTTTTTTCTCACAATCTGAATCTATTGATTCATATCTTAGTATTTGTAGCAGTAAAAACAAGCTTGCACCATCTTCTACATGGCATTCCTTCATATCATGTGTGCACTTTCAACAGATAACTTATACTTGATTGTTCTTCTAATCTAGCATCCAGGAATGCATATACATAGTCCTTAAAGGGAGGACAAAGCCCACTAATTGGTTGATGGAAACAGTCCCTCTGATCCCCACTAAACAGTGATTTACGGGTTACTTGGGCATTTTTTTTGCTTGTTGGACCAGAGTCGCGTGTTTAAATGTTTCTCTCGTATCACGTTCATGCAGCTTTATTGAACTTTCTATTTCAATTCAGAAAGAATATGAAGGCTTGGAAAGCTATTGTTTCTTTCAAACTGTTATTTTTCTATCAACAACCCCCTCAGATCAGAGCATGCTGTAATCCTATCAATGGAATGCTATCCCAATCTTCTATCTATAGAGAAGGAAAAAACCTCATATAATATGAATTGAAAGTCTCCTTGAGTATGTCCCATGTACACTGCAAAGTTGGAAGGGCAGCATTAAATATCTGAAGAAGCCAGGGATAAGGAACATAGCATAACTAATGGAGAGGCGCCATTAGCAGAAATGAGCACATACTGAATTGGTTTTCAAAGTTTTAATAAAAAGAAATGTCGGGAGAAGGGATTAGACACTATGTTTGCAGGACATCTTCATTTTTTTTCTCCTATCCTATGGCAGTGCTTTTTCTTTTTCTGTTGCCTGCTGGTTATACTTTGAGTAGGCTGTCTCCTAAGCAAGAAAGAAGCTGTGGCAATTATAGCATTTTATTTCCACAATTTATAGCTTCCTTAGCATTATAACCTTTATGGCCTATGCTATAAAAATGATAACTTGAAAGGGGATTCAGATCACCAATCTATGTAAATAAGTTTCTCATCCTTACTTCCAACAAATCTGTTAGTCATTGTGTCCTGCAGGAGAACTAGAAGCATGATCTTAGCCTTCAGCAGAACACCAGAGGCTACACAACAAACAATTAAGCTATCCAGTGAAAGACAGGTCTGGATTTCCCATTTCTATTTAAAGTGAGCTTAAATTGAACTCATCCTATAGCTCCACACATTGCTTGTACTTAGGAACTACTAATGTAGTTTATGTATTTGTCATATTAACAATGCATGCTGTTACTTGCTCATCTTAGAATATCCTAGAATCTGAACATCCATAAAGAAACTAAGGCCCTTTCCACATGATGTCGCTGTCTTGTTTCTGCCTCATGATGGCAGCAGTTGGCAGGTTGCACTTCCGCATAACATCGTCACTGTCCCTCTGCCATCCTGTTGTGGAGCATCGCACTTGTGCAGTTTTCACAAAACAGAAAAACTCTATTTCACATCTATGATCGCGTGGCACTCCCGTTACTTCTGGCCATGTGGAAGCGCATTGGCGATGCCTCCTTCCATAGTGCAGCAATGGAAAAAGCCCAGCTGCACTGCGGAAGGAAGACATGGCACCATTGCCTTCTCATAGAATCATAGAAATCCAGAGTTGGAAGAGACCACACAGGCCATCCAGTCCAACCCCCTGCCATGCAGGAAAACCCTCAAAGCAATCCCGACAGATGGCCATCAAGCCTCTGCTTAAAAACCTCCAAGGAAGGAGACTCCACTACACTCCGAGGCAGCATATTCCACTGCCGGACAGCTCTGACTGTCAGGAAGTTCTTCCTGAGGTTCAGGTGGAGTCTCCTTTCCTGCAGCTTGAATCCAATGCTCCTTGTCCTGGTCTCTGGAGCAGCAGAAAACAAGCCCTCTCCTTCCTCTACGTGACATCCCTTCAAATATTTAAACATGGCTATCATGTCCCCTCTTAACCTTGTCTTCTGCAGACTAAACATACCCAGCTCTCTAAATCTATCCTCATAGGGCATAGCTTCCAGGCCTCTCACCATTTTGGTAGCCCTCCTCTGGACTTGCTCCAGCTTGTCAATATCCTTCTTGAATTGGGGTGCCCAGAAATGGACACAGTATTCAAGATGGGGTCTAACCAAAGCAGAGTAGAGTGGTACCAGTACCTCCCTCGATCTAGACACCATACTCCTATTGATGCAGCTGAGAATTACATTGGCTTTCTTGGCTGCCGCATCACACTGCTGACTCATGTTCAGCTTGTGGTCTATGAAGACTCCTAGATCCCTTTCACACATACTGCTATCCAGCCACGTGTCCCCCATCCTATATTTCTGTATTCCATTTTTTCTACCTCAGTGTAGGACCTTACACTTCTCTCTGTTGAATTTCATTTTGTTCGCCTTGGCCCAGCTCGCCAATCTATCCAGGTCATTTTGAATTTTGATCCTGTCCTCTGGCGTATTAGCAACCCCTCCCAATTTGGTATCACCTGCAAATCTGATGAGCATGCCCTCTATTCCTTCATCCAAGTCATTGATAAAAATGTTGAACAGCACTGGGCCCAGGACAGAACCCTGTGGCACCCCACTAGTCATTTCTCTCCAGGATGAAAAGCAGCCATTCGTGATCACCCTTTGTAATTGGTGAGTCAACCAATTACAAATTCAACTAACAGTAGCCCTGTCCAGCCCACATTTTACTAGCTTCTTTGCAAGAATGTCATGGGGAACTCTGTCGAAGGCCTTACTGAAATCGAGGTATGCTACATCCACAGCATTCCCTTCATCTATCAAGCTAGTAACTCTATCATAAAAAGAGATAAGATTAGTCTGGCATGACTTATTTTTGAGAAATCCATGTTGACTTCTCGTGATTACCGCGTTGCTTTCTAAATGATTAGAAACTGACTGCTTAATGATCTGCTCCAGGATCTTTCCGGGTACTGATGTCAGGTTGACTGGGCGATAATTATTTGGGTCCTCTTTTTTTCCCTTCTTGAAGATGGGGATAACATTTGCTCTCTTCCAGTCTGCTGGAACTTCTCCTGTCCTCCAAAATTTCTCAAAGATTATAGCAAGCGGTTCCGAAATGACCTCTGCCAGCTCTTTTAATATTCTAGGATACAATTCATCTGGCCCTGGAGACTTGAATTCATCCAGTGTGGCCAGGTATTCCTGTACCACCTCTCTACCTATTATGTACCTCATTTCCTCGGCTTCCTCCCCTGCTCCCCAACTGCCAGGTTGAGTGCTTGTATCCTTCTGCGAAAAAACTGAGGCAAAGAAGGTGTTAAGTAGTTCTGCCTTTTCTCTTCCCCCTGTGAGTAATTCGCCATCTTCTCTGCGCAGCGACCCTACTGTCTCCTTCTTTTTCCTTTTGCTGTGGACATATTTTTAAAAAAACCCTTTTTATTGTTTTTAATGTCTCTGGCCAGCCTAAGTTCATTCTGTGCTTTAGCCTTTCTGACTTCCTCCCTACATCTCCTAGCTACTTGCTTGAATTCTTCTTTGGTGGTTTCCCCCTTCTTCCATTTCCTGTACATGTTTCTCTTAACACTTAGCTCAGTTGAGAGTTCTTTAGTCAACCATTCTTGTTTCTTCAGATGCCTTCCGTTTTTCCTCCTTATTGACACAGTTTTAGACTTTTCTCTTCCGCATGGACCGAGCGGGCACAGAGGGGAGCATTGCTGACACGCTCCCTTCTGGACTTGGGACTGCAGCGAGACGATGTGGAAGAGCGTCGTCATGCGGAAATGGCCTAGGTTTTGTGTTACCCCACTGAAAAACCCTGTCCTGGAGTCTACAATTTTGATATTAAAATATGATTCCATGTGCCTGAGAGATTGCCCGGGTGAGCATGTAGGCAGCAACGGTCGAATGTTTGAAAACCAGGTCAGACCAGTAAAATCCCCAGTCACGTAGCCCCAGTAGACCTCAAGCTGTGCACAGAAGACAAGGACCTCAGCCCATGAGAACCCAACTTGAGGGGATTAGTGTGTTTGCCCCAAGTTGAGCAAAATCCTATCATGCAAGGACTGTTTAGATAAAGTCACACCACAACCCAATGCAGCCAAAGATCCTGAAACTTTGGTAATACCTTGTAATCTCATCATGCAAAGGAAGTTGCCATCGTGGAGCTTCTTTTCTGTTGCAACACCCATTGTTCTCCCTGAGAAAGGATTAGCCCTCTAGGTACTTCTTCCCCTACAAATAGTCCCAGTTTTTGAACGGTTCTTTGGATCACTCCCAGTCATCCCAGCAGACCATTTCTCAGTCCGGTGAGTAATCCCTTCAGCCCTCTCCATGCTGAACCCCACTTCTTCGCTGTTTTTCCCAGGCCAAGGACATCAGGAAAAGGTGCAGTATTTCCCCAGCTACAACCCCTTCAATATTCCCCTATCCAGTTTCCTCTCTTTTGCTTCTTAATAGATCTTGTGTGAGTGAGTGCGTTGGTGCGTGAGACTTTCTTTCAATAAAATCATTTTATTGGACATCTTCGTTTGGTTTTTGGCTTGGCCTGACCCCGTAAAAACTGGGTAAAAAGACCCCACTAGGTCACCCTGCCTCTCACATTGCTATTGCTTGTGCTCTGGTTAGTTTCCATTCCCCATAAGGTGGAGCACATTGACGTGTCCCCCAAGGGACCCCAGAAATCAGGGTAACGTTGTATGCAGGTAGTATACCTCTACAAGGTTCAAATGAGGGAACGTTTAACCAATGGAAGATTTCCATACACTCAAAAATATATCCCATAGACTTCAGTGAAGTTGATTTCTACATAAAGTGTCTTGAGTGTCAAACAAGAAGTTTCTGCTTATTCAGCAGTAATTTTGGGCTGTGCTGAAATGCCACCTCCAAACATCACCCCCACATTTAAAGTTTGTGAAATTGGTGTGCCTGGAGAAAGGGATGGGAATAATTTTCTCAATTTTTTTCCCCTTCTTGCTGACAAAAGATGCTTCAACAGGTCTCAAAATGTTGCAAGAGCTTTTGCACCCTTCAATTTTTCATATTGTTGGACTTTATGTATTTAAAGGCTGTGAAGTTGGGGAGTATTTTTTACCAAAAAAAAAAGGATAATTTTGTATGATTTTGAACAGATTTTTTTTTTGTACAAAAATATGTTGTATTTGCAAAAACACTGACTGGTATGGTTTTACAGTGAAGTAAACCGACTTATAAGTGTGTAGCTTAGAGCTGTGGTGCTATGCAACAGGAGAGGAGCACTGTCATTGCTGCCCCATGAGGATGATTGCATAAGCAGAGCAAGCAACATGGCCATGGTGCAATATCTATGATGTGAGATGGGTTGCATTTGAGCAATGACAGTGAAATGGGGGCAGCGGGAGAAAGGGCCCTCAACAAAGCCATGGGACATTGGTAGTTCAGAACAAAGGGCAGTAGCAAGTAATGGATGGCTTGTGCCCAGCAGAAAAAACCTTTCACTGTGCTCCTGTGTGTTGAGGAAGCCCCCACTGCACAGCAGGAAATCTTGTTCAATGCCCTGTTGCACATTGTCACAATTTTCTAACAGTCTTGTGCATTGTGTCCAGAACATAGCTCCATCATTGTCATATTACACATTGGGATTCATGGTTCAGGATTTCAGCTGTTGCATTTTACACAAAGTACAACATTTTTTGTACCATCCAAATTGTTGCAAAAAGTCCAGAAAAAAGAAAAAAAAACATGAAAAACATGCAAAAGCTTCTTGCAATCTCACTTGGCAAAGAGAAAACTTTTTCAATTTTCTGTTGAATGCAAAAAAAAAAAAAAACCAAAAAAGATTTACATGTCTAGTGTGGAAGTTTTCAGGATTTTTCAGTGGAGCACAAAAGAAAAGGAATCTGAAAGATACCAATGACAGCAGTTGTGCCTATAAGAGTTTTGGTAGATATAATTCCTTGCTAGGGAGATCTAGTTTTGTGGTTCAGTCAAGTGGGCTGGAGAATTTAATAATGAACTCTAAGTTATCTCACCAATCTACAAATCCTCTAATTCCTTAGGATAGTCCCATGGCAGTTAAAGTGATATCAAACGGCTATCAATGTCTTGTTCTTGAGTCTCCAGGCTTTACTTTTCATCTCCTAATATTTTAAAGGCATGGGCAAGATCATAACTTGATCTTGCATTGAGGAATAGCAGAGAAAGAAGGAGAAACTTCTCTTACCTACCATTTTTTCTTTGAATGAATGAAGGCTTTTGTGTTCACATATTAAAAATGCAATGTGGATGGATGATAGGAAAGAAATGAGCATGTGTGTGTTTCCTACTGGGACTAGCAGCAGCTTGGAGAGGGGAATTTATTTAGAAAATGTGAGACAGGTAAAAGGCCACTACTTTCCCTCTTCTGATGTCATAATTCCAGTCTGGATTGGGTCCCCCTCACAGCTGCTATTTGCAAAACAAGTTAAAGAACTGGAGATGCATTCACACAGTTGCATCATCATTCTAGGGCCATTTCCGCACTAGCCTGTTATAGCGCGATGATTCCACTTTCAACCTCCTCTGGCATCCTGGGGTTTGCAGTTTCGGGAGGGGCCAGGCGGCCCCTCCCGAAACTGCAAACCCCAGGATGCCAGAGGAGGTTGAAAGTGGAATCATCGCGCTATAACAGGCTAGTGCGGAAATCGCATAAGTTTGGCCTTTGAACTGAAAATGTGGAGATAATATTCCTAAAATTTATAGATGCTCTGAAAGCATTCCACAGGAGCAACACTATTTTCCTCAAATTTCGTGGCTTAAATGAAGTATTCAGTGCACACCTGCCTCTCAGAACTAGTTCTCAAGTTACTGTGAGCTTGGAAAATTGCTATTTCTTGACCTAAAAGAAGGTTAAAACACTTTCAATGAAAATTGATTCACTTTAAAGTATTTAGCACTGTTCGTATTTTCTAGAAGTATATATGACAGGGCTCGTTTCAATTGGCACTTTATGTAGCTGTTGTGAGATGCCCATCATACAGCTAGAGAAGCTTGAATGAGTGTTTAACATGATGGGCCATTTTGTTCTTTTTTTTCCCCCTCCTAAAATTAAAAAAAACAAACCAAAAACCAAAAACCACAGCACTCATGCACCAAATGCTGAATTATATCATGTCTTTATGTATCTATTCTGCTAGTAGGCGTGTATGTCTCAAAAACAAAAAAACAACAACAAAACCCAAACCCAAAGTGATCAAAGAATTTTAATTTTCTTTTGCTGTATTCTGAAGGGATATTAAATTGGGTACTGAGATGGACAGTGAATATTTCTAACAGCCTAAGTTGTATCCTTCTCTCTGAACCAGATAGAAGAAAGAAATTAAAGGAGTCTGTGTCATTCAGTTGGGTCCAGTCATCATAGATAAGATGTCCCCTTGAGTAATGGACCAAATTCTACCAGTTTTCATGCACTTTAGTTACATGTTCTATAACTTCACTTAGAATATGGCTAGAACTTGAAAATGGGGTGTGAGCAATCTAATTTGTAGCATTGTAAGGTATCAAAGATTTGATCAAGAGGCCATGTCAAATCTCATGTGAGCAATGGAAGGTCTCCTTCATTCCCTCACCTGCATTTCCCTTCCATGTGCCCCTAGTTGTCTGTGGAGGATACCTCAGTCCCCTGGATCAGATTTTAATGGGCTGCTGCATTCAAGGGGGATCTACTCTGACAGTAGTATATGTTCTGCTGATGCACAAACACCACTGGATAAAACTATATGGTTGAAAAAAATTGACCCATGGCTCAGTAGTAGCTTATGGAGTCATGGTGAAGCATAGCTCACCTGTTCAGTTCACCTAAATGAGATTTTAAATTAATGTTAAGACATTAAAAAGTGGTTCAAAATATTTTAAGAAGGTTGGTCAAACTGGTAATTGGCCAAAATGCCTTTGATGTTATCCATCATCATCATCATCATCATCATCATCATCATCATCATCATCATCTCAATTTTTTAAAAAATTGTTTACTTAAAATATTTTAAAGAAAATATTCATGGTAGAATCTTTAAAATCAGTAAGGCTAAACAGAAGCTATAGAAAAAAGACAAGTTACAATGATAGCTGGCAGCTTCTGTGTCAGTAGATTGATGTATATATTTTGAGTTTGAGTCTAAAGCAGATATCTGACGTGCTAAACCATTTTGAGAATGGGACAAGGACAGTAGATAACTCCTTAAAATGCAGGCAAAAACATAGAATGGACCTCTCACCCCACTGACATGAAAGCCACTGGTTGCTTCTATATTATAGGCCATAAAGAGGGGAATCAATAGAATGTACCTGCAGATCACATGATTTCAAACTGTAAAATCATTACCAAAGGATGGAAAAGCATCACAGATCAAGCAAGGAGCTACATTACATTAAAGAATATCAAAACCAGGCCCAGCCATCAAGAAGGCTCTTTCCTGCATCCCTGTTAGACATAAGCCATTTCCGCAGGGGGCGAGGGGATCGCCCTGCGCTGCTACTTACTGGATCTTCTGGTCCGGTCCAGGGTGAGGAGGAGCAGTGTATGGTCGTAGATCCGCACTGCTCTGGCATCCAAAATGGCGGCTTCCAGTTGGTTGTGGGTCTCGACCAACCGGTGAAGCTTGCCAGCCTAAAGCCCGCCCTCGGCAGATTGCAGGTTTGCATTGGTGCGAGCCTGTGAATCTGCACAAGGGAGCAGGCTCACAGTGGCGCGCTCCGTGCTTTTGAAAGACCGGAAAACTCAGGTCTTTCGAAAGCACGCTGGAGGAACCACTTGGGGTTGTTCCGGAGCGGACTACGGTGCGGATCTATGGTAAGTAGTCCAAACCCAGTCTGCTCCAAGGTGCAGACGTCCTCCGTGGAGGACACACTGCACTGTTTTAAATACCCTGTGTGGAAATGGCCATAGACTCAGTCCCTGAATGGACGAGAAACTATTGCATTCAGTCTATTCTTTTACAGGATGAAGGGCTAAAGGTAAGGTAAAATCCTAAACAAGGACTAATGTTTTTCTCAGTATTCATGGACTTCAGTGTAATACATTTGTACTCATTCTTTACATAATTTGTGCCTTCACAGTGTGGTTTTTGAGTTCAGGTGTTGTTTGGATTTCTATCTCCTCCTCCCTCTAAATGTATAATTAATTCATTGCTTTGGTGTAGGTATATCAATTGCTCACAGACCAGAGCTTAGAGGAAAAATACACTTTTTGAGACTTGTGTTTGTTGTGTGTCATTTCTGACTTCTGGCAACCCTAAAGTAAGTGTGTCACATGATTTTCTTGCCAAGGCTTGTTCTGAGGTAGATTGTAATTGACATCCTCTGAGGCTGAGACAGTGTGACCTGCCCTCACCCCTCTGGTGTCTTTCTATGGCTGAATCAGGGTTCAAACCCTAGTCTCCCAGAGTCCTAGTACAACATTCAAACCACTACATCACACTGGCTGCCTTTGTTACACCTCCCCAAATTTCATTTTTTATTTTTTTTATTGATTATAAAGAAAAGAACAGAACAAAAAAAGAAAAGAAAAACACCACATGATACACATAATAGTGAAACAAAAAATGGAATTTCAGCAAAAACAACCTTACATTGTTATTTCTCTTCAATTCCATTAAAATCATATACTTATTCAAAATATTATATATCACACTGCTTATATAATTTGGTTACCTATATCTAGATCTCATCATTATACTCATTATTATAATAATAATTTCATTCTTAACTCTATACTTTTCAATTACATTTAATCTATTACTATTACTAAATATGGTCTTAGCTCCCCAAATTTCATAACCAGCTTGGCTAGCAGCTGTGCTGGTTGAAGGATTCTGTGAACTATAGTCCAAAAAAACAGCCTTCCCAAGCTCTGCTATAGGTAATAGAACCTGCTAGGTCAGAACAGAGGGAGAAAATGGATGACAAAATACTTTCCTTAGGGGGTGCTATCTGTATTGGCTTTACCATTTAGGGCTAGCATCCTTGCGGTGACTTATTTCCACATATATGCCTTTGAGGACATTGCAGAAACCTTGGGGGCAGTGCCTGCTCCTTCTTCTCCACTTCTTTCCCAGGTATGCAACAGCACTCAAGGGGCTCCACGGTGCAGTTTTGCTGCTGATTGAATGTTGGGGTATATCCGGTGTATTTGGGTTGCTCCTGGAGGGACAGCCTTACTGTTGGATTGGAGGTCATCTTTCTTCCTTGACTGTGTAATGTCAGGAGAATGTGAATACTTCTTCAAAGTTGATCAGTGGCTGGGGGTAGGGACATTCATTTGGGGGCATTAGATGCTGTTGCATGTCTGAGAAAGGAGTGAGGAAGAAAGTGCAGCCTATGCCCTCTGGACAATCAGCATGAATATGCCGGTAGACACTTAAGGCCTTATCACACCAAAGTGTCACACTACCAGAGCAATGTGTTATTCCTAGTTCGGGATTGGTCCTATTGCATGACATCACTGCTCACCAGCAGGTATTGCATTGCTATCTGTTTGAAATGTGGCCTTTTCTCATGCTGTAAACAATCTGTCAATGACCCCCTTTCCTGCAACAATCCAGTTAGCTGTAGGAGTGTGGTTTCCTCATAGCACTTCCTTCTGTAGCTGATCCAGTAGTGGACATGGTGTTGGTGTCACAACGTTGCAGATTTGTATGTCCTTGAGTCATGATGTTAGATATTACTGAACAAGTACAGCATAATAAAAAAAAATTAAAAACGGACCAATCGTGAGGTGTGGGGTGGGGAAAAAGACTCAGTAGTGATGCTGTAATGCAGAGGGAAGAATAGTGCGAATGATGCTACTCATTGGCAGATGTCAACAGGGTGTGATAGAGAGCATTAATAACCAGATACCATCGTGGGAATGGTTATAGTGGGATTCCCACGGAACAATGCAGGATTAAGATGTGGTGTAATAAGGTTGTTATGTTCCACCAGCTTGCCAATTGGATCTTGCTCATAATGCTTAAAACAAATCCTTTTTTAATGTTTTAATTTTTTATTGAACTTCTTGTGGGATCTGCCACACATATTAAAAGAAGAGCAGAGAAAGTGAAATCCATCCCACATTCTTTTACTTTATCTGAGCATTTATGTGTAATTTTCACAGCCTACATTTCCTGCCACAAACCCCAAATCCTTCAGTAATGACTGACAGGGAGACTTTTGTTACTGTAATATCACTTAAAATTTTGCCGAACACTTAGGAATGAAGTGGTAATCATCTGTCTCTTTTATGTACTCCTGAGAGAGCTGAGATATAATCAACATCATAACAAAGAAAAAGTTTTCCTTAGGCTAGAGGCAGTGAGACAATAAGCATTTTCAAGACATGGGAGTCCTTTGCAAACTTTAAAAGCCCCCTTCAAACTACAAAGTGGGGGAATGAGAACCTCAGAAATTCAACCCACTCTTTCAAAAATGAGTCCCTGCTGACCTTTTCCAAAAAATAACATTCAATGTCTATGGAATGTGATGGAATGGATGAATATTAAAAGTGGACTGAGCCCATTGGGGTTCTTTACACAATTATATCACTATGATCACATTTTAATTTCCATGGAGGCACCCAATGGAATCCTGAGATTTCTAGTCTGGTAAGGCAGTAGAATTCTCTGTCTGAAAATTCAAAATAAACCTGCCTAAACTGCAGATCCCAGAATTCCATAGGATGGAACAATGTAGTTAAAATGGAATGACAGAACTATAACTGTGTGTTATGGAAATGCCTCTCATTCATTTTTGTTGGACAATACTATGCAGCAGAAGAAAGTAATTAATTAATTCCACTCAGTCAAAATTTCTGTAGTGGATCACAAAATGTTTTATTGATTTCTGTATTTGACTTTTCTACATATCATTCCAAAGCATTATCCTGCCTGTCTCTGAGATTCTCAAATATGTATGCATGTGTAATTATGCATTAGACATAAAACTGGAAGAATTAAGCATGCTTGAGCTTTGCTGAGAGTAATACCCTTACCCAAGCCTCTCCTTTAAATGTCAGCAGTTGCCATTAATTTGCATTGCCACAAGTATCATCTTGCCTCAAGTACATTGGGGCATAAGTCCATTGTCTCTTAAAACATTGAAAGGCACCCTTGTAGCAACCTGTGCAAAAAGAATAACTCCAGGGTATACCATCTGATCAGATAGTGGGAACATTGGTTATTTTTTCTTTCTTTCCAATCATTGGCCAGAATGGTGGCCATTGGACTAGCTGATCTAACAGTGTGAAAATCTTGTAGGTTCTTGTGAATTTTAACTACCTCTGGAAAAGCACGGAATGACTTTTGGGTAGTAATTGCATGTTCACTGTAGTAAGGCAAGCTGGTCTTTATTTGAGGACAAAGTCCCCAGATGTTTCCACTGTACCACATGATGCATGGGTGCCACTGGAGCAAACAGAGAAGTCGTTGCACCATGCTAAGGTAAGATGACTGCTTTTTAACTGGAATTTGCATTTTTGAAAGGGAGACAGACTTTCAGTGGCAGTCAGGAATGTATTTATGCTTGAGAGCTGCACCTTTTATTTCCTCGTCCATCATATTAATTGGGATTGAGGGGAAGAGATAGAAGGCTTTATATACTGAATATTGCAGAAGATCAGCGGAACATTAAGCAACTGAGACAATAGCAAGGGACAAATAGAATCTGTGGTGAATTCATATCATACATCAACATCTTCCTGAGTTTCCTGGCACTCACAAAATATTTAAAGATTATTTTCAGGTGAATTCATCCCAGAGGATGCCATTTACATATGTATTCATACTGCCAGATGCTGTAAACTGGTCCTCAAAGGAAACTGAATAGATGATCACGGAAAGAGACACAGTATATAAACCCTTGTATATTTTAATCAAGTTGTGTCTCTTGCAACATGCATCTGGATTCCATGGCAAAAAACAGGGGAAGATGATGGATGGCATCAACCTTAATTTAAATCTAGATTTGCTAGATTCTTTTTTTACTGATCCAGAGTGGTTGGAAAAATGGATACTCTCTTCTTGGAAAGTTTATTATGAGGCAGTTTAACAATATTATCCATTTAGTTTTGTTATCAGGCCGTATACCCCCATGTTTTGATATAGTTTAATTGATGAAATATGGGCCCTTTTCACACGGGGTTAAAAAAATGGTGTAGAGCTACACCATAGTGTGGATTGGGGCGGACTACTTTTGTATAGTTCCACACCCCAATCCACGCCGGGGCAACCAGAAGTGCTGGCGCTGCGTGCTTTTTGAAAACCACTTTTCAAGTGGTTTTCAAAATGCGCGGGGCGTGCAGTCCTGTCCAACCCCGTCGCAGTGCCTGTGTGGATTTGCAGATGCACAAAAGGGCATCCCTGCAGATCGGGTGGGGGGGGGGGATTTCCGGCTGGTGAGGTTCTCTGATTGGTGGAGAGGCTCCGCCAGTCAAAATCCGCCATTTTGGGCGCTGCCGGGCGCCAAGGACACCATGGGATGCTGCTGCGTGTGGAGCAGCGAAATGCACTGCTCCGTGCGGCGACGGAACAAGGTAAGCCCCGTTTTAGCGTGGCTTTCCCCGTTTCTCCGCCCATGTGTGAAAAGGGCCATGATTGACAAAATATATTAATTGGCATAAAATATACCCTGCTATGACTGGATGGCCAGGCTGGACAAGAGGAAAACACTTGCTAAACACGTGTGATGCAAAGTAGGTCAGAAACTCCCTCTGGGCATAGCCAGGTCATAGTCAGGAAAGTACTAGATAACTCCAGAGATAATGGGCTTAAGCTGAGGTGTAACAACTCTGCTTTCAGACAATAGCAACAGAAAAGTTCCTACCAAATCACAGATTGTTTCAACTCTTCTTCCCACTGACCTGTAAATTGTTCCATTATCCCCACATCTGTCCAACCATTATAAAGCTATCATGATGCCCATTAATTTTGTCTCCTAATGCTCAGATTGTTAGTGCATTTCAGAGCTCATTGTCCACTCTGCAAATTCCATTGTTTGCTCAGAAAGAGACCCCATCTGCACCCTTGCACTCCATGCAGAAATTGGATATAAGAACCCCCGGTTTCGAGCAGTTAGGTGTAGTATCTCACTTGATAGTAGCCATGCTGTTCGTCCAATTTGCAAATGAGTACTGTCCTTAGATGTCAGTCTAAGCCACATCACTGTTTTTTGCTGCTATCCAGATTGGTAAATATCACCCTCATCACCCTTGAAACCTTGTTATCAACAATCTTCCTTCATTTCTCCTTCAGCTAGCCTTGTGTGATTGTGTGTGCATGCCTGCTTCTTGTGTGTGATTGTTAATTCCCCCAACAGACACATTTTAATTTACTTTTGAATCTCTGGCTGGTTCTTCCCTGCAGAAGATCGCCTAAACATTGTCAAAGATCTTTTTAGGTTGTCCCCCTCTCACAAGCCTCCTATTTGGAGCTAACAATTCCCTACCTTTGAACGGAAGTATCGACACCACGGGTGGACCCCTAAATCACCCATGTTCTGAGGTAGCAGCCTTGTCATAAAACTATGCTGTGAGCATTTCAGATGAGGGATCAATGTGTCCAAAAGAACCATGTGATGGCATCACCAATGTTACTTCCAAGGAACATCTAAACTGACCAGAATGAAGATTACATTGCAGGCCAGGAGCCAACATTACACTAGTGTGCTTCCCCTGGAGCAGTAGAAGTCTCTCCTTTATCCCCCCTTCTCACAGCTCTTGCTATTGCCCAAAAATATGCCCTGGATACTTTCCCATTCCTCCAGAGCAGGGACCTTTTGCGGGGGATGGGGAATCACCCTCGCCACTTTGCTGATGAAACTGTTTCAATCAATGGAACAGCACCACTGGACTATGGGCACATAAATAAATGGGAGCATCTCTGTAAAATTTGTCATCCTTATTTGCAGGGCTCACCAGATTGGGGACAGAGGATTTAGGTAATATTAAAGGGAACAGTAAATCATTGAACATGTCTTGTCAGCAGCTGATAGATTTATTATAGTAGTGAGGGCAAGTGGTGACTTTCTTTCCCCCTTGCTTGCTTGCTTTTCTCTATCCTGGGAACTGGGGAATGCATCTTTCCTACTGGCAGCAAAACAGAGCCATTTCTGCACTAAACTGTTTTAATGCTATTATTCCACTTTCGACATCCTATGGAATCCTGGGGTTTGCAGTTTAGAGAGGGGCCTTGAAGCCCCACCCTAAACTACAAACCCCAGGATTCCATAGGATGTCGAAAGTGGAATAATAGCACTAAAACAGTCTAGTGCAGAAATGACTCAGGAGTGGATCTGTTCTGGCCACTAGCCAGTAGACTTCATTCAGTGGAGGAGCCAGTGGAGAAAAAGCAGAGGCAGTGGAGGAAAAGTGAAGCAGTGGAGGAAAAGCCGTAGGATCTGTGACCACTTTAATGCTTCTCTAGCTTTTGCTACTACCACAGACAGCCAAACACCATCTCTTTCCCTTACTGCGAATTCCATCTACCTTTGCAAGTCATATTTAGCGTTCCCTTTGTGTCTAAACCTTTCTTTTTTTAAAAAAATAAATAAAATAATGCAGGTGAAAAAGGCCCTTAAAAGCACTGACATTCCAACATGAGCATTTCTCAGATCAGCCCAGGAATGTGTCTGTCAATGCAAACAACATAGGTAGCTAAAAGGAGAGTGTTACATGTGAAATCTCTGGAATGTGTATATGTTCAAACATCGGTTGACATCTCCTTTCTATATTTCTCTGTCCTCTTACCTTTGCTCTTGATTTAATGTAAATTGCAATAATGAAATTTTCCCCACATACTCGAAAGATAAGATAGATTTCATCACTGTCTTATTCTTTAAAAAACAGCTCTCCAAAGAGTCATCCATAGGAGCATTTCCCAGTACAGGTATACCTCAGTTAACAAAGTGGATGTGTTCCAGGGTTTTACTTCTTTAACCGAACGTTTGGTACCAGAGGCAGATATAGCAGGCAGAGAATAGAGATAGGCTTCTAGATGTAAACACTGAAAGAAAGAAAGAAAGAAAGAAAGAAAGAAAGAAAGAAAGGAAAGGAAGGAAGGAAGGAAGGAAGGAAGGAAGGAAGGAAGGAAGGAAGGAAGGAAGGAAGGAGAAAACAGTTCAATCTTGTGATCTCTTCCAACTCTATGATTCTATGAACATGTTTCAATAAGTTTTCTCTTCAAAAATAACAATATATACGTGTGGAATGAAAGAACCAGATCTTGGCCATTTCTGCACTAGAGTGTTATAGCATTATGGTTTCACTTTCAACATCCTATGGAATCCTGGGGTTTGCAGTTTCGAGAGGGGCCGGTTGGCCCCTCCCAAAACTGCAAACCCCAGGATTCCATAGGATGTTGAAAGTGGAATCATAGCGCTATAACACTCTAGTGCGGAAATGGCAAGGTAAGTCTTGAATAAGTACATTGGCCCCTTGACTTTCACAAGGCTTCAGGGTGCAAAATCCTCACAAGTTAAAAAAAAAAAAACTCCACACAAATAACTTTCCCCTGCCAAAGTGAGCTCTTCCCCTCCAATTTCCTTCCAGCGCTATCCCTACGATTCATTTGCACTTTGCTCGGGCACACTGCCTTCCTTCCAGGCACTCGGGTTATAGGCAAGAGAATGGGATAAAGTTTGCATGTGCTCCTCCCCACTCCATTCAATTGTGTTTCACACAGGACACTGTCTTCCAGGTGCCTGGGAAACAGACAAATGTCATGAGCAGAAAAGGCACATGTGTGGGGGCTTCCCCCTGGCATTCACTTGCCTTTTGCTCAGATCTGTGGAAGGAAGACATACACACCTGGGTGAAATGAAAGGGAATGGGAAGGGAAGAATAGGAGGGAGAGGCAAGCAGGTGCTCTGTGAACAATCAAGTTCATGAAGATCAAACCCATGAATGTGGAGGGAGGACTGTAAAGAAAAACATTCTAAACCTTTCAGGGACTACTTGAAAGATTCTTCCAAAATGCATCCAGAAATTACTTTTTCCCCTGTAGCTTCCACTTAAGATTTTTCTGTTTTGGTGGTCAAACTTTTAGATACCTACTTTTTAAACTTATTAAGATACCCTAAAGGCACTAGATTCCCTCTGTACTTGGAAGCTAAGCAGGGTCAGCTCTGGGAAGCGCTCAGACGGAAATGGGTAGAGGTGCTGTAGGCTATCTGGCAAAACCACCTCTATGAAATTCGTGGGATCACCATAGATTGACAGGCAACATGAAGGCACATACAAACACATAGGGAGAACAGGTGAGACAGACTTATCTGCTGTTCCCTTTTATTTCTGTTATGCTCTTCATGCATGCCATTAAGGGATTCTGGAGGCAGCTACTATTTAACTTGCCTGTTGTAGGCAAGGACACACAGCTATAGTGAATCCTGTTCATTCTTAGCTGGAAACTGCTTCAATCTGATGCCAAAAGTCTGTGTTTCTCCAACCCTGCTCCATCATCTTTCTATTGATGCTGCTTCTAAAAAAATATTGGAGCTAGACACAAGATAAAGAGGTAAAGAGGAGGATGATAGAGTGTAAAAAGACTTTGTAAAAAGAATCTTCACTATCAAGAGGATTTGTTAACTGCAGTACATTTCCTCATCATTGCTTTCTTGATCAAGGATTGGGTAGCTGTGAGTCTTCAAATGTGGTTAGACTGCAGTTCCCATGATCCCTCATCCCCTGGCTATGATGGCTACAGCTGATGGGAGTTACACCCCAGTAGCATCTGAAAGGCTCTGGAGATGAAATTCATCTGATGGATATAGTTCAGCCATATTCATTAGCTTCTGAAATTACATAGAATCATCATGCAAAGAGGAATATACACTAGCCCTACCCCATCTATTTCTATTTCTGTCAGTCTCCTCACATGGAAAATGGTGAGTTTACACAGGAAATCTTCTATTGCTTTTGGAGGCTATCCACAAGATTGGAGAATCTGGTTAGGGAATATACATTTCCCTTGCTCATCATGCGAGGAGAGTAATGAAACTGGAGACCTGGGTAGTGGAACTATCATACTTCCTTCTTCAAATGTCAATTCAACATGCTTCCCAAATGAGTGAGTGAAGCTTATGATACTTCTCCTTTGAAGCAGCACTGGCTCAGATCTGAGCAAAAGACACACCTCTCCACAAACTGGTGAGGAGAGATACCCCTCCTAATCAGTTCAGAATCCACCTCTGTTTAGGATTATGACTTCTATTGTTGTTGTTGCTACATGTCATAAGCCAACTCTGACTTACAGTGATCTTATCCTATGATTTTCTTGTCAAAATGTATTCAGAAGTTTGCCATTGCCTTTTTTTAGCCTGAGAGAGTGTGGCTTGCCCAAGATTACCTAGTAGGTTTTCATAGCTCAGTAGGGACTCAGGCCCTGGTCTCTCACAGTCCTACTTAGATATTCAAATCACACTACTCCTGTTGTCTTATAGATGCCTAAAATAGGTACCTATCTGACTGAGGCCATTTTCGCACTAGCCTATTATAGTGCTATTGTTCCATTTTCAACATCCTATGGAATTGTCAAAGGTCCATCCAAAAACTGCAAACCCTAGGATTCCAAAGGTTGTTGGAAGGCTAGTGTGGAAATGGCCTAAGGTTTGATTCACTAACATCCTTACTGTTTTCTGGCTCAATAGTTGACTGAATAACCATAGCTATTAATAAACAAGATGTTTGGAAAAACATCGGGATTTCCAGTTGTTTCCACCTGCACTGTTATGAATGGGCATATCACTTTAACAGATCCAGTAGCTCATTATACACAGGTAATTAGAAGGGGTGGGTGGGAAGGGAAGCACCAGTGTGGGAGAAAAACAATCCTTCTTTTTTAAAAACAATGTTTGCTTAGGGATGCTCTTGAGAGCAATGACAATGTTTCTTGGAAATGTGCTAGGGGGAAAAAAACCCCACAGTACATCCTAGCTTGCAAGTCTGTTCTGTGTGTACTCTTGTATATCTGCCAGATTGATCATGAGTCACCTAACACAAACTGTCACCCTGATCCAGAGCAGCTGTCTAATTACAATTTTGTTATTATTAATTACACAGTAGAAAATCATTTGTAATTAGCTCAGTCTAAATCATAGTTTAAACAGCCAAAAATTACATTACAAACTAAAGTGTAATTAAAGCACTACAGTAAAGTGTTTATTTAAACCCAGTTTAGTTGCAGCAGATTTTTCAATCAGGGCATCAGGCTCACACATAGATTTAATTAGTCTCCAGCACTGACAGCAGCGTACTGCATTTATTCATTGAGCATCAATATTGCTGAACAAATGTAAATAAACTTTAGACAGGCATTCTTTAAAGGGACAGTCGCAGAAACATCTGGGAGAGATAATGAGGGTGGGGATGATGTGAATGTTAATGAGCCATTGGAGCTCTTCTGGCATCTGTAGCTTTTTCACAGGAACAGGGTGCGGAAGAGACTCTAAATTTGAATATTTACACTTCAAATCCCACTTGTTTGCCATGGCCTGATGCAAAGCACTGGAAATACTTTGGAGAGAGTGTGGATCAACAGCCAGTTGGACCATGCCCAAGCCTCTACTGGCAGATGTATCAGAAGGGAACTGTTTTGGGGGCCTGATTCTAAAAAGGTGAAATTGACCTCCTTTCCCACTGGCCCTGCTATCTAGTGTATCTGGGAGATGCAGGCCCAAAATGTAACATTTCCAAGCTCTAAATCTGGACATTTCCAGAAAATATTAAACATTACTAGACCCGTATGGTAATGTCACAGAGGAATAATTAATGGTGGTGGTTGGAATCCTTTTGAGCAATTGCAAAGTCACAACTATTTCCCATTCATCATCTATATGTAGCCTCTAGTTTAGGGGTTATGAAGGGACATTGTATTCCCTCAGTCTTCACTTAGTGGGAAGCAGCCATTAAAATCAATGGGGGTCTGTTCCTCTGTTAATCTGGAAGCAGCTGGCTGACAATTCCGCCTTCCCACACATGAGCAATCTTCAGCATGAGATGGAATTGTGACGGGGTCCTGCTTCTGTCTGTCACACCAGCAGTCACTCATGGGGGTGGGTGGGAAAGGCAGTCAGCTACTGATTGATGGTAGAACAGACCCCTGTCAATCACAGCAGCTGCTTCCCAATAAGTGGGGATTGAGGGGATGGTGATAAGAGTCACTGTGTAGCCATAAATTATGGTGCTTGCATATATATAAACCCCCAATGCAGGATTCTTAACAACAACAACAACAATGTAAACGTAGTTTTGAATAACCTAAAGAACTGATCCCTGGAATCCAGCTTAGGCTCAAAGTAGCTGCTCCAAGTGACAGAGGTCTGCAGCATGGGTGAATGGTGTAATGATGTAATGGCTGAGCTGTGGTGTAATGAGATCTGTTCCACTTCCAAGCTGCTGTGCAATGAGCGCCCTTTCTCCTGCACTCTGTGGTACAACAAGCAGAAACTTCTGCTCATTCCACCATGGCTTGGGTGGGAGGGGGCTAGCTGCATCATCATGAAGTGACTCCATTGCCCCATCACAGACCTCCATTGCAGAGAACCGCTCCCTTGAGATTAAAGTGGGTTCTTGAGTTGGGTATTTAAGATCGTGGCAATGATCATGAGTGGCCAGCATACCTAAATATGGAACAGCTACAGACTGGTAATTCTAGGTAAAGGCTCTGTTACATGCAGGATGCCTGCCCTATTTATTTATTTATATCCTGCCATTTTCCCAGTCCAAGACCCCAGGTGGTTTACATAGATTAAAGCAGATACAGCTTTAAAATTTATATCTTAACAAAATTAAGACCAGTTAAAAGCAAGATCATTAAAAAGAAAACAACTAATAATCAGTGCAATGCATTCTGTAAGCCCTTTCCTCCTGAGCAATCAGCCATCAAAGGCTAACTGAAACCAAAAGATCTTCACCTATTCAGTAAGGAAGGAGAAGAGCATCTAAACTCTCCAGGAAAGTTGAAGTTCATTGTTTTTTCATATCATCTCTGTAACATCTAGAAAATCAGATCAAATCAAATCAAATCATGCATGAAGATGTGAGTGCTTCCTTATTCTTTATTTTCAGAGTTTGGAAAATTACTTTTCAGAAGCATGGAGTACACCATCCTCCTGCTGCTGAGTTGGGGATGGCTGCAGCATGTCATTATATTCATTCATCATAACAGTTACTTTCCAACTTCTACTTTTTCATATTTGGGAGCTGTTATGGAACACACATAAATTCAAGAGGTGATGGTGTCCCATTATGCACCTCTATGGGTTATCTATTTGTCAATCAACCAATTAGTTTGAAAATGTGTGTATATATATGTGTGTGTTGTAAATCCAAAACCAGTAATCTTGACATCTGAAACTTGGCATGGCTACAAAGGGAACCCTGATGGTGTGCATTTTGGGAATATTTTAAAAATGGATCAGTTATTTCTAATTAGTTAGTCTCTGTTAGTTAGAAGAAATTCCCAGCTTCTCAAGCCTAAGAGGGGTGTTGGGAAATAAGAACAGTCTTCAAAAGGAGGAATCTTCTCAAGAGCAGGAAGCTTTGAGGTTTGGTTCCAATGCCTGCAGCTGGCGATGGTAGGTAGCATCAGAGAATAAGTTTACTTAAACCTTGCCTGCCTCAGTGCTAGAATAGCACAGCTGCCTGGTGAATCATCTGTAGATAAAATGTCTTGTATCTGATATACAGGAAAAGGAAGCATTAAAGTGATGGAAAAGCCAATGGAAAGGTTGTAGGGAGAAATGGAAGGAGACAAAACCTATGAGAAGAAAAAATGTGAAAGCCACAGTTACCATACCCACTTAACTTCCACTCTTTTTATTGAATTTATTTATGACTGTTCATGTTTACAAACAGGATATGCATCTAATGCTGAACCACGATATAGTTGAGTAATTTTAGATACCTCAGAGTGAATCCTAAACTTTTTTGAAATTCATTTCCTAGGAAGCTACACCTTTTGGATATCTGTATCTCCTGCAGCCAGTAAAGACGCAGAAAGAAAAGAAGAGAAAAGAAGGTGGTACAAAAGGGAGTTAAGGCATAAACTGCAAAGAAGGTAAGAAAATCCAGTCTTGTATTTTTTTCTCTATAAATCAACTTTAGAAGCCATGTTTCTAGATGAGGAGTTACTAGCATGTGTCTCTTCGTGTGTTGGTCAATTGTTTCATCGCCTACCAAATTTACATAATAAGCAAATATAATTATATTTACATATTATAGTGTGTAAATGTGCCTACTGGGATTTGAAGAACTAGAATATGGCAACCTTTAGAGAGCAATTTATTTATTTGTCCAAAATATTTATATTGGAAGATATCAGAAAACAGATGATAAACTTCTGATGCCAGGTGCAGATAGGAGCCGAGTCAGAAGTAAGGAGTAGAACATTGGAGTAGAAGGGAAAAAGAGCAGTGAGAAAGATAAAAAAAAAATTGTATGTGGTGAGAGAGTTTAAAGAAAGGGAACAGAAGGAATCATAAAGCACAGTTGTTGTTTTTTTAGAACTGTGCAATAGTTTGAGAAACTGGGGAGCTGTGCAATAAAAATCTATGCTCACAGTCTTTTTGCAATGCACAGAAAATTGCATAGTTTTCTTCGGAAGGAAATTCACCCCCTCTTCCTCCTCATTATTGCTATGTACTTGGAAAAACTGCACAAAGATCTGAAATAATTTGCATGCTATGTCTTTATGCAAACAATGTGAGGAAGTCTTTGACATTATTGCAAATTGGTGTGTTGGAAAAAGTGAGGGAAAACCAGAGAGTAACGTAGAAGAAAAAAGGATCTGAGTGATTTTTGAGAGTTTACTATTACATTACTATTGTGAGGGAGAAGGAAAGAGAAGCAATGTTACATAACCAGGAAGGAAGGAAGGAAGGATGGATGGATGGATGAATGTGGGCTGACTGAAGCTGTAGCCTTTTTCAGTTTGAATGTAGCACAACCCAAATATTACACTGCAGCAAAAGAAATTTGAGCTCACTGAAACTGTAGTCTCTGCTGGTCAAATGTTGCATGATTTCCTTTTCATGCTGAAAACTGCACAGTGTTCAGGGAAGGCTACACAGTTTCAGGAGAAGCTACATGGTTTCCAGAAGGCTATGCAATTTTCTGGGCAAGTTGCACAGCTTTTGTAGGCAAGCTGTAAAGTTTCTGTCATGCGGGCTGGTTATAAATGTACTTAACCTATGGGATGAAAAGCTGATCCATTATTTTTGACATCCATCAGATGTCAAATGCTTGCAGGTGGTGGTGGTGGTCCTTCATACTATTGGCTCATAGAGGGTACTGGTGGTGGAAAGCTTAGATTCCCTACCTTGCAGCTCTTCACTAATGATCTAGAATGCATCTTTGTCAGTGAAGTCATGACGTGGTGATAGAATGTTCAGCAGGATCTTGAGGACAGCAGGTTTTCATTTTGTAGAGTACAAGGGCAATGATGACTGTAGCACAACCATGTCCAGTCCTTGTTGGTGAACCTTGGTGATGCTTGGCCTTGTGCTGTGGAATGCAATCCTGTTTTTAAGCTTGATTTTTCTAGGCAGTTTCTAATAACCATATTCTTTGACTTACAGGGACATACACTATGGTAGAAGAAAAGGCCTCCCATTCTATCCTTACTTAGTAGTATATCAATATTGGATTTATGTTTCTCACAATAGTTTTTTTCAGGATATATTGACTATTGCTATGGCATGCAGAAAATGGAACTCATACTGTACTGTAATGTATTCTTGAGAATTTCAGAGTCATATCATGTGACAATAAGGTAATACAAATGTTTTGTGTGAAGGGGAATGTTATATATGCATGTGAAAGACTGAAGGTAACCTTAGCACCTTTCTGAAACTGATCCTACAGAGTCCAAGGCCCTTTTCGCATCTTACCTTTTTCCACAATGGGGGAGGGCGTCTCAAGCGAGAAGCCTCCTTCACGACGCTGTTGCTTCCCCCTCCTTCCTTCTGCAGGTCGCTTCCTGATGACACAACATTCCCTGGCCTTTGAGATAAACCTGAATTTAAGGGTGGTGAAAAGCAACTTTTGTTGAGGTTATCTAGATCCTCAAGAGAATGAATGCTTTTAAGACTTGTCATGACCAATATACCAAGGGCCTAATAAAGGGGGGAAATGGGCATCTGTCTACACATTCTATTGAGCTTTTAAGTGAGTGAATCAAACTGGGGAGAATTATCCAAGAAACCTGCCTTTGAAGAGTTAAATAAAAGCACAGCTATTGACTATTAAAGACTTACTTGATTATAAAAATCTATGTAACTTTCAGCTTTTAAATGCAAGCAGCAGAAATAGTGTTTCCCTCAACATTCATCTTACACTGTGTCTGTTTGCTGATGCTAAAGTGAATTTGACATAATGGTAAGTAGTTCAAACAATCTATATTGCTGGAAGCTTTCTCTCACATTCTATTGATTTTCTTACCCCATCTGCAGCATGCTCAAAAGCACTTCCTATTCTGTTTACCATTGTATACAGCTGGAATGCATGGTTTCACACTGTCTAATGGAATTAAGCAGACCCAGAAAAGCATTTTCCTGGAAAATGCAATGTATTTGTAGCTCAGCAGAAGGTAAAAGGAGCAAATAAGTGCTTTGCTAATTTAACTAGGCAGCATAAGAAGTTTGGGTTTGATTGCGCACAGGAGTTGACTATTTGCTTCTTACTATGTAAAAAGACCATACCCTGAAGGCAGGTATGTAGGCATCAGGATTTATGTGTTTACATAGGTGCTATCATAGTTATAATTGAGCGGAAATATTGGCATTTTCTCAGTGCCCATATTTAAAATAACATCTGATCATATTTCCTGACCCTTATGTGCACACTTTTTCCCCTGAGTTGCAGAAGTGATTTTAAAACAGCAATAGCATGTGTATTTCTATACCACTTATCAGCTAAGTGGTCTCTAAGCAGTTTACAATGTGTTAGCTAATTGCTCCCAGCAAGCTGGTTACTCATTTTACCAACCTGTGGAAGGATGGAAGGCTGAGTCAACCTGGAGCCTGGCAGGATCGAACTCACAACCCTGTGGTTGCAGTACCAGCATTTAACCACTGTGGCACCATGTAGCCCAAATCCAGTGGAACAATATATTGACATAGATTTAGATTGGTTTTACAAATTATGCCCACAGTGACAAAAAAGTATATTTTTGTATACTTGAAAATAGCAACAAAGATTATCTAATTCAAGCATAAAAATTAATAAAGATAAATGAGAACAGTTAGGTATAAATAAAATAAACAAATTGGGTTGCAACAAAATAAAACAATATAAAAGGTAAAGTAATTAAATTGCCACCTTAAGCTTCTTTAAATTGAGAATTTATTCTACTTTGGTTTTTTTGAACATCATATCTTGGCAAACATGTCCTGTATCTTCATAACTCCCTTACAAAGTATATTAAACTGAGAGATAAAGATTTTCCTAAAGAGTCACCAGATCTCAGGGTGTAGGCTGAAGTCTCCGGCATCTGCTGCACTTTTTAGGCTCTCTAGAGGGAGAAAGAGACAAAATTCAGAGTGAATGTCACTGAAGGATTTTTCTATGCCAGATGGTATTTCTGAAGGTAGAATGTCCATCTTCAGCTTTTCCCCCACTGACACCAGGGCTCACTAACTCAGCATGAACATGTTTGTGCAACACTGGAGTACCAAAAATCTAGGAGTGAGAGGAAGGGACAGTGGGGAGAGAGAGAGAGAAAGTGGATGCATATACTCAGACTTCTTATGCCATTTTGAGCAAGGCAGGAAGTGAAAGGGCCTGTGTGCCAATTTGAGCCTTCTTGTACAAGCCCTGGAAGCAGCAGTGCAAGGTGTGTGTGTGTGTGGGGGGGAAGTCTTCTTGAACCAAGCAGAGGCATGGAACCCTGGGGAAAAAATCTTCCCACAGGGCAAGAATGTTAGCAACTGTTGGAGCTATTGAGCATATTTTCATAGAATCGTAGAATCATAGAAATGTAGAGTTGGAAGAGACCACAGGGGCCATCCAGTCCAACCCCCTGCCATGCAGGAACACCCTCAAAGCACTCCCGACAGATGGCCATCAAGCCTCTGCTTAAAAACCTCCAAGGAAGGAGACTCCACTACACTCCGAGGCAGCAGATTCCACTGCCGGACAGCCCTGACTGTCAGGAAGTTCTTCCTGAGGTTCAGGTGGAATCTCCTTTCCTGTAGGTTGAATCCATTGCTCCTTGTCCTGGTCTCTGGAGCAGCAGAAAACAAGCCCTCTCCCTCCTCTACGTGGCCATCTGCCCTGCTGTTAAAAATGCTCTCCTTCCTAGCTCTGGGTTGCCACATTAGCAACTGCCTATTACCAAAATTCTGGTCACATTTAATGGCATGCCCATTTCCACAGTCAAATGACCCAAAAGTAATTCTGGAACACTTCCCAAGCTTTGCCTACCCTGGCTTTGTGACACTCCAAGGACCCATCCTTTATGATATTACATGGCCCTCCTCCAGTCTCAGATTTTGGCCTTGAAATCTCAGAGAATGGAATGCCATTGATTCACAACCCTAATGTAGGGATATCTGTGACACAGTGGGGGATTTGGATACATTAGGATTCTTGCTAGCAGTCTAAACTAAATGCTTTCAGTGGACTTTGTAAAGTAATCTAAGAGCCAATGAAATTAGGCTGATGACTGCATGCGGCCCCACCCAGCCCAGCTTGAACAAGTGCTGGGATTACTCATGAACTAAGTAAAATGCAGCTTAGGTCTTCAGGTCTCTTTTTCAGCAAAATAATGGGGTCAGAGGGAAATCATCATGCCAGGAAGCATCTTAAACTTATCATAATTTATGAACATGGCATGCCTCAATCTGGGCCTGTCTAGAATCATATCCTGCCAGTACAGAATAGATGAAGAACATTGTTGCAATTGCTGAAGGTCCAATTAACTCTAGACACAGTCATTGTAGCACTTGGGAACTGAATGAATGGATTTCATTCTCTAATTAAAGAAAGATAACAAGAACAAAGATGTTCTGATAAACCAGGAAAAGGGACCACTCTTTCTAACACCTTTTCCCTGCAAAAACAGATCCCTACATACTGGAACAACTGTAATTAATCTGAATTTACAAGTATATATTTATATAGATGTCTATGGTAAGGTATATCCTATGCTGCCCAGAACATGGCAGCAGAAATGAAGGCTCTTCAACATACATTATGCCATAATGTGCATAATGACCCCCTTATATGCCAATAACCCCATGAGTCACACACATAGGGAGACAGAGCAGCCTCTAGTGAGGAAATAGGCCTTAATAGAAGAGAGCTCAGAGCCAACAAGAACTGCTGAAGTTTGCATTTACATGTCCTCTGAGATAAATTAGACATGAAAGGCAGAATCCATGCAATCCCAGTGCACAAGATCATGGTTCTTATATAATTTGTTTGTTTCAATAAGCTACATGCAGGGGGAAGTTTTTGCTGGATTGTGCCCAGTGTTCTCACTGTTTCCATAATTGGCACAGCAGTATCAGTGATGATCCAAACAGTTCATTGTGTTTAATATGATTTGTCATGCTGCTTGAGAATTATATCCTGATTATATCCATTATCTGCATTACAGTGTGTCTTCTACCTAAAAGTAAATTCCAGCAGTCAGATTAGCAATAATCTGTTACCACGCTCTGATCAGTGATGGAACAAATTCGTAACACTGCAAAGAGAGGATTCTTAAATGGTAAAGTAAAAATGGATTATTTTAAAAGGGGCCAGAAGTTCAAAGGCAACTTGATAGGTTAGGACAGTAACAGCTCAGAAATGTATAATGTGTACTTTTAATGCTGCAGAAAAAAATATATGAGAGACTATGAAGGAGGGCAAGATGGTGGAATAATGCCATAAAATGACAAATCTAAGTTTAATTAACTGTGCTTCAGAGTGCTTTTGTCTTCATAAATTTGGCTTGCTTTAGATAAAGAGAAAGCTCTGAAGATCTGTCAGTGCAGATATGTCACCAAAGAGACTTTGAAATATACTGCAAGTCAGTAGTTGCATAATATGCAAGTGGCCATGGCCTGAATCCTAATGGTTACTCTCAACTGGAGTAGACCCATTAAATCATTTCTTAAATAGCGAGTCAGCACATATGTAAATCCTATTGATCAATGAGTCTGCTATAGGTAGGACTATCAATAGGTTTCAGACCATGCCTTCTACTTTATGGAGAATAGAGGTCTCTCTGAAGGGCTATTAGAGGACAGTCCTTTATCTACAGGCACCCCATGTTTGAAGGGCTGTCTAGCTGAAATCAAGTTTCAAGCTAAGAACCAGAAGAAAAGAGAACAGATGCCTTGAAATTCCCCATTACATTTAGCACAAAGAGAGCAGACTGGACAGCCATATGGGGCAACTGTCTTCCCTCCTGCAATGAGTAGTACTGCATTTCTATTTGAACTATAGCAGTAACTTCTGTGTTTGCATCTACATACAAATTGTGCCTTGTTTTGACTCCTCTTTGGTGGCATGCAACTGGACTCCCTAATCATACTTGCAAAAGAGTTTGTACCTATTAATTTTGTCTCTGACCCAACCAGCAACACATACCTTGCTTTTGTTGTTTCCTTATGGATGGATCCAATAAAATGCAGTTGTTTTGTACAAATACTATAGCCATTTCAACACTAGATTGTTATAGTGTTATTATTCCACTTTCAACATCTTATAGAATCCAGAGATTTGCTGCTTATAGAGGGAACTTTGAGGGGCCTTAATAGCACTATAACAGTCTAATGCGGAAATGGCCTGTATGTGAATTTAATTAATTAATCCTTTCCCATGAACAGCTCTGCATCATTCTGATTTTTATTCGACATTATGAAACTTAAGTTACGACAATGTGGAATGAATTCTGTCACTTTTCATGGTAGGCTAAGAAAATGTCCTCATCACCTGTACTGTATGCTGCTCTTCTTGAAATAGGGATGCTTGTGAATCATGATGTAAAAGGACGTATTTGTACCTTCTGCCTGAGTTTTTGGATCAAATTCTTCAGACTTTGCACAAGTCTAAATTTGGTAAAAACTCAAACACTGTTGTAAAATACTTGTAAAAATGCATATTTTGGGATGTAATAAATTTAGAAAGGCATACTTTGTGATAAAATATACAGTCAGCCCTCCACATTTGTGGGTTTGACATTCACGGATTTGATTATTTGTGAGTTTCTTCAACCTCTGCCCCCCCACCTCAGGCACCTTTTGTTTGGTGGAACCTTTCCTCTTGGTGGCTCCATTCAGGCCATACAGCTCTTTAAAAACCTGCCTTCAGTCCTCCTCCTCCTTCTCCACCATCTGTTGCCTAGACAGCTCAGGACAGCTTGTAGCCCAATTTCTCAGCACCATAAACCCTCTCCCAGTGCCCCCTCACATCCAAGGAAGGAGATGGGCAAGACAGAGGAAATATAGGGCCACCATGCCAACTCTCTCCTTTACCTGGCCTGGTCTGCTCTCCCTACCCATGCCTCAGCCCACTTGCCACAGACACACATTTTGATATTTGCGATTGTTCACATTTGTGAGGGTCCTGTGCCCCTAACCCTAACAAATATGGAGGGCCAACTGTATTTTCAAATATATATCCTGTTCAAAAATTTTTTCATAAAAATATTAATTCATTTCTTTGCAGATCAGATCAGCTGATTAGCTGAGTAGCTCAGATGGAGATTTGGGAACAGATGGTAAACTCACATAGACCTGGAAAAGACCAATTTTCTGGCCAGAAGGTGTGAATTATAGTACTGTTCTAGAAATAAATTTTGTGCTAACCTACAACTCACTCCTGCTTGTTGTTTCTAGAATGTAGATCTGATTGAGTTTCAGTGGTATATAGTTGTTATATGAAGAAATGTGCTTAGATCCTTTGATGGTCATAGACAATGTGAAGATCTTATATTTGCTGATTAAATATTGTGTAAATTCTCAGAAAATGAGCAGGTCTGACATAATAAGATTCTCAAATTTCCTTTTTTTCCAAAGTGACAGAGAAGGTTATTTAAATTATGAATGTAAACTATGAATATCAAATATGTATTGACTTTTAATTAGGTATTTATATTATTATTTGTTCTTTTAAATTCATATCATGTGTTTCAACTATTTTTAAAACTAATGTTCTGTTTTTAACTGATATATGTTATGTGATAATCTGTGGTTCCCCACCTCGATATATAGAGAGAGGCTGGTAAAAAACTAATAATAATAGCTGCTATCATCATCATCATCATCATTTTCATCATCATCATCATCCCATAAGTCTTTGTGCTGCCATTGTTCCTCTATCATATTAAATCTTTCAGTATGCGTTATTAAAATGGAGCAATAACTAGGGGTGCCCGGACCTTTCTGAGATATAAACAGACATGGTGTTAGATACAAATATTTCTTGAAGCAGTGGTGGTCTGCATACCAAGCTGAGCAATGGTGGGGGACGCTGGCTAGATGTAGTGATGTAAGCTGTTGACACAATGGGCCACCAGTCCTGGAGGTATTATTGACACACTGCATGGCCTTCCTTCCTTCCTTCCTTCCTTCCTTCCTTCCTTCCTTCCTTCCTTCCTTCCTTCCTTCCTTCCCTCCCTCCCTTTCTCCTAGCATGAGACACAAGGTAGCTTAAAAAAGGCTAAAAGAAGATAAGCTCAAAACCTGGTAATAGGAAAACTGAAACACAGGTAAACAAACTTCACATTAAAATACCATTAAAAATGTAATACCATTAAAATACCATTAAAAATGTAAAGTCATTTAAAAACACAACAATAAAGTGAAAAATACAGCACAGACCTTGTTAAAAAAAAAAGTTCCCTGTACCCAATTAAGCATTGAATACCTGTTTGAATAAAAACATCCTTGCCAGCTGATGGAAGGGGAGCAAACTGGTGGCCAGACTAGCCTGTTGTGGGAAGGAGCAGCCACAAAGAAGATGCTCTATTGTGTTCTTATGAGTTGTGATATGAGAAAAAGCCCTTTGCAAGCATCTTAAGACTCTGGCAAGTTTGTGTTGTTGTTGCCTTGTGCCTTCAAGTTGTTTCTGACTTATGGCAACCCTAAGGTGAACCTATTACAGGATTTTCTGGGGTTCAGATTGTATGATGTGCCCAAGATCATTCTATGGGTTTCCATTCAACCCTGATCTCCGGGGTCATAGTTCAATGCTCAAACCACTATACCATGCTGTATCTCAGATAGTCTGAACCTAGGACAGAGAAGATTTTATAAGTCATAATTTGCACTTTGAGTTGTGCCAAGAACTGAAAAAGTAGAGTGAAACTGTTTTAAGAAAGAAATTATATGCACCCTGCAACTGGTCCTAGTCTACATTCTGACCACAACATTTTGGATACATTAAAGTTTCTGAACAGTTTCCAAAGGCAGTCACATGTGAAGTGTGATGTGTGTATGTGCCTTCAAGTTGCCTGCCAGCTTATGGTGACCCCATCAATTTTTCATAGGGTTTTCTTAGGCAAGGAATACTTAGAGGTGATTTAGCCAGTTCTTTCCTCTGAAATATAGCCTATAGCACCAGGGCTGACCCTGCTTAGCTTCCAAGATCAAATAAGATTTGGACATAATCGAGGCATGCATCACCATGGTTAGAATTGATTTCTCAAGGTTGGCACACTAGTCTTAACTCTGCAAGTTCACCCTGGCCACTGCTGAAAACTAGGGTTGGGTCCAGACATTTACCCAAATTACAAGCCTGAGATTTCAGGGTAAGGATTACCCCATCTAGCACAGTCTGAATCCCTATTCCCTGATCTCTCTATTGGTCAAGGTTTTCTGCTTATCTGGATTAAGCTTCAATTTATTCACTCTCATCCAGTCCATTACTGACAACAGACACCAGTTCAGCAAACAGCTTCCTTGGAATTAGAGGGAAAGAAGAGAGAAATCTGTTTCCCAAGATTTATCATGAATCAGATTGTGTGGATGTCCCTTGAAAGACCTTCATTTGGAGGGGACTTGGTTGATTTCAGGGGACGTTTATTGAGAAGAGTTGCTGTACATTTTAAATCACACCTACTAGTATCTGTCAAAGGCTTTGGATGCATCATGCTCATTGAAATACAATATACTAACTCCAAGGCAGAGCATTAATCAGATTACAAGTATCACTTTATTGTTATAGTCAGCACTCAGGTGACAAATACCTTTTGGCTGGGATTATTGCTTGATCAAAAATTCCTTTGAATTGCTTTTACTTTATTTTATATTTTTTTTTTATTTTTAACCGTTTTTCTCTACCTTTCACAGTATAATTAAGGTCTGATGTCAGATTTCACCCTGGTGCTCATCAATTACTCACATTTAAGCTTTTTTTAAGGAGAAAGGCCCCCAGCTGAGATGAAAACCTTGTAATTCACTAACTTCCTCACAGGCAACACCTTAAAACATAATAGTGGATAAACATTTTGATGATGGGAAGTGCTGGAAAGAGGCTTGGATGGCCGTGGGAAAAGGGAAGTGAATAATTGTACATGTTCTGATACACAGGCATTAAATTAATGTAACTATAAAATACTTTTAAGTGCTCACATCTATTAAATTAGGAACAGCAAATACTACACAGAGCCCGGCTTAATAAATTAAGTCTATTTTACAGAATAAGCATTTCTCCTTTTTAAAGTTCAATGAGTCAATATGAGAACATGAAAGGAGCAAGGTTAAATAAATTGCTGTCAGAAGATGCAGGATTTAGCAGCCGTAGTTACCCTAGATTTCAACAAGAATAAGCCGTTACCGTAGCAACCACACCACGTGATCTCCACACATACTGTGGGGCCGGATTCGGCAGTAATTTATGCTGGTGATTTTATTTTATTTTTTTTATTTTTTGGGGAAATGGTTCTTTCTGAACTCTGACACATTCCTTACGCTCTGACCCAAAATTTAATCATCTTCAGTGCTTCATATCACATGTCTTTCATTTCCCCAAATGAAGCTAACTTATTAAAAACTACTAACTCCAAAGAAGGGGGACATGTAATGAAGAACAGAAGTTGATCTCATTAATAATGAAGCCAATTGCACAATTGTTATAATGTTGTCTTATTAAGAGACTCCAAACAGTCGTGTTTCACGATTCACTCCTCACCTGAGGCATCCTGCTCCTGTCAGGTGAGCTCTTGTCTGTTGTCCATACATAGGTAGATCTTTTCTGCTCTCACATCTTGCAGAGCTGTAAATAAGGCACAAAAATAATGTTGACGATCCTGTTTTAAATCTGCACAGAGCCACGAAACTCAGGCCATTTCTGCACTAGCCTGTTATAGCGCTATGATTCCATTTTCTTTTCTTTTTTTCCTATTATTAGATGATATTTTATATAAGCAAGTTAACATAGGAGCAATAGAGGAAACATAATTTTTTTTAAAAATGCAATTGCAAGTTTAAAAAATGATAATGTACTAATACAGAAATAGCAAATATTAAGCAACTTGCATTCCTACAATAAATAAAAATCTTATGATATTCTAAAAGGAAACAATATACTAAAGGAGACCAAAAATATATTTTTCAGTTCAATCACTAGTAGGTGATCGTTAATATATCCAAACAGTTGCATACTAAGTTTTGAAGAAATACATAAAGCATAGAAAGTTTCTGATATAAGGAAGCCAATTTAATATTGATCAATCAATTGAATGATTGACTGACATCTTGGCCATTTCCTCACTACACTGTTACAGTGCTATTATTGCACTTTTTTTTAATATATATTTTTATTAAGATTAACAACAAATTACAAACATCTTAACAAATTACAATATTTACATTATCAATAACCTTAAATTCTTCACACAAACAGTAGAAAGAAATATTCCCCGTTTCTCATTATCTCTTTCACTTCCTACTTTCTTTGACTCAGTTTTTTACATTACATTAGAATCATTCTCGTCAAACATTTATCTTCCCCATTAATCATATTTTAAATGCACCTTTCGCTCTCTTGTCTTTACTACCTTATACCTTACCCTAGTTCTTTCATTACTCAATGATTCCATTTTCAACATCCCATGGAATCCTGGGGTTTGGAGTTTCAGGAGGGGCCCAGGATTCCATAGGATATTGAAAATGGAATCATAGTGCTATAACAGGCCTCACTAAGTGTCCCAGGACTACTCACTCAATCCCAGTTTGATTTACTTCACAGGGTTATTGTGCGGGTAAACTGTGGAGAAGGAGAGCCATATCACTGCCTTTGGTGGAAAAGTAGGAGATAAATGTTACTCATGAGTAAATGCATACATAATATGCCTAGGTTCTCTGTGAATTATTTACATGCCTTCACTTTTAAGGTGTAAGCACGTTGGACACATGTTGCATTTGACAGTGGTAAGCCAAATTTTCCAGGACAGCCAAATCCAAGAAGTAAAGGGAAATCACTAGTTCCAGGAAGTTGAACAGGAAGATTGACAATCTGGAACTAATCTAGAGGTGGGCTACCAAAATGATAAAAGGCTTGGAAACCATGCCGTATGAGGAACAGCTTTGGGAGCAGGGTATGTTTACTCTAGGGAAGAGAAGGTCAAGAGGTGACATGATAGCTATGCTTAAATATTTTTTGAAATGGGTCTTTTGCAGAAAAGAAGGATGGAGCAAACTTATTTTCTGTTTCTTCAGAGACTAGGTCATGGAGCTGCAGGAAAAGAGAGTCTACCTACACATTATGGAAAAATTCCTGATGTTGACAGTAGTTCAACAGTGGAATATACTGCCTTGGAGTGTGGTGGAGTCTCTTTCTTTGGAGGTATTTAAACAGTGGCTGGAGGGCCATCTGAGGGGAGTGCTTTGATGGTGTATTCCAGCATGACAAGGGATTGGTCTTGATGGCCATTGTGGTCTCTTCCAACTCTATGATTCCATGATTCCATTCTTAAGTGTCATAGTTCAGTTCTAATGGAAAGGTAAGGTATAAATATTTCAATAAATAGAGAAATAAATCTAATTCTTCCTGAGTTACCAAGGCAAAGGAGTGTAATATAACTTTTACATGAACCAAAGTCTGCTTGCATAGGGCAGGCCTGACATTTTTTGCTTCTAACCCAGGATAAATCAGAACAAATAAAACTGTTCTCTGTTCACTTGACAAAAGGTAATATTTCTCATGTTGGCAGGGGGAGCTTTTCTAAGACTCCGTCTTAAGCAATGATTTGGGGGAAGAAAGAAACCTTCTTTATACTGAGCCAGACAATTGTAGGGACATAATTCTTTACTAATTTTGTTCTCAAAGGAAGCAACAGGAAATTTTAGCAGCTTTCTTCCTCCTGAAAGAAAATCTTTAAAAACGTAACTCTTTTCAAAGATTATTTGCAATTTGGGATTTATTCTGTACAAAATTCGCATCGGGGGCTTGAGGCTACAGGAAGCAGCCTTTCTATGCAGAATGTAGCATTTCTGTACATAAATACTATTTTCTGCCCAGTGAGTGTTGTCTCCTGAGCAGAAAATGCTATTTTCTGTGCCAATCCACCCACAATCCATGTACAAATTTTGCAAAGAAGAAGTCCTGAAGTGTGAAGATTCATTGTCAGTTCAGGATTCTCTTCATCAGGGTTTCCTGACCCTCTAGAAACATATTTTTCAACTTTTTTTCTATTTTAAAATATTATTTCCATCCTTATTGGTTCATCTATATTGTCAACGCAGTATTGCCAACTTTGATTAGCAGTGTCTCTTTCAGGAAGGATACTTTCCAAGCTGTACCTGAGGATCCTTCATATTCCTGTGTGGTCTCCCATCCAAGTACCAAGCAGACCAGGCCCTGCTTAGCTTCTGAAATCAGATGAGATCAAGTCTGTTCAGGAGAATGAAGTATTGATGGTGACTTAATAACTGCCTTTCACACCCTCATTGTATGTATTTATTTACTTAATATTGAGGAAAAAGGACTAGATACAGAGCCTCCTTTCTGCTCCAGAACACACACAATCTACAATTGTGCACAAATATGCACACAAATACACCAGTCTAATGCTTTAATGATTAACTCTTTTGACTTTGATTTGAGGCAGATGAAAACTACCAGTGACAACGCCATCCTGAGCCATGCAACGGACAAACCTTTTAAGGAGCCTTTATTTCTCTGTCATTATCTCAAATTGCCTTGTTTATCCCCTGCATTCTGATCAGGTACCATTACTGTACTCAGTTGTCCGCATCACTCTTCTGATGGGAAAATTAATGCTGAATTACGAGTCCCATAACTGCCGACTCCTGCACATTATCTGACAGGGAGAGAAGCAGACAAAAGCTGTCTAAGTGGATTTCTGTTAGCTGCCATTCAAAGGAAAAAGGGGACAGGTGTTGAATGGAGCTTCTCTTTTTTCCTGCACCCCACCTCAGCCACTAGTTAACAATACAAGCAGGCAGAATTTAATTGCCTACATCCACCTGCACCCTTGTCATTTCTTGACTTTATTGATTTTAATGAAAATATTAAGTGCACTTCTGGAGCAGCAGCAAAGTGACATTTTGAGTGAAACACAGAGAAAAAAATGTATAATGGAAGCAAGATATTAAAGTTTGAATAGAATCTGAACAAGCACCATCCAGAAAAAGTGACGTTCTTATGCACATCCTCAGTGTCCCAAGACAAGCAAGTGAGACTGAATAAATGTTTGGTTGCTGAAGAATCCTTTTGCCTGATTACTCTCACCTCCATTTTTTTTTAGTTGGGTTGCTATTACTGTCAACTAAAGTGGACAAAGCTTTTTGGCTTGCTTTCTTCCATGAGGTCATCTTTGGGTTGCTTTAGATAAAATCTTTGAATTATTCTGTCAAAAATGTGATGTGTCATTTCTCGCAAGAATATCTGAGTGTCATCTGTCTAATTCAGTTTTAAAACAATAGCAATGTCTGGGAACAGCTTCTATTCCATTCTGGGTGAAGCAGAAATGGACCTGGGTTACCCTTAAGCTACAGGCCTCCCTGTTATTCCTAAAATGATTTGCTAGAAATGATAAAGCAGTGAAGCTGAGATACTAATAAAACTCCTCTCTGAGTACAGTATTCACTTTGGGCATGTGTTTTTGGTGTATGGAAGGAGCCTGCAACCTGTTAGAGAATTACATCATCTGCTGCTTTGGTTGATTTGCCAACTATAACCTTAGATGGCTGAAGATAGCTTGGTCAAAGCTACCCATATTCTGGCAACTTTCCACTTTTCCAGACTTTGTAACATAGTTCTCATCATACACTGAAATGTGTCTAAATGCTTGTCTAAATAATACTTTGAGAGCAAGTATAAATTTAAAGAAATATCAAAATATATATTGAAAACAAATCCATATATTAATATAATTTGAGGGTTTTTTAAAAAAAGCAACCATAGATCGATGGTGAAATAGAATGAAATGGAAATAAAAAAAAAACATGCAAGAATGATACAAACTGTCACTCTCTGTTGTGCTAAAATTCACCCCATGACTATTGCAGAAAAACTAATTGTGGGAAAACATAATGTTAAGGCTGGGTGACACCTTGAGGATTTTTTAAAATACAAAAACAAAAGAGTCTTATCTCCCAAACTTCTAGCTACCTTTTTCATTTGAAGCAATAGTCAAAAGTACCTGAATATCTAGTTATTGCCAGGGAGGGATCCAGCATAGTTTTCACACTGTAATGATTAAGTCCTGTACCAGTGGCAGCTGGGAGTTTCAATGGCAGTGAGGTGGTATCTCTCTACCATGAACTGTCCAAGGTGCTTAATCTTGTCCCATAAATATGGTACCCAGAATAGCTCCTTTTGAGTCTCTAGCTACTAAAGGAGCTATACAACTATGCTAGTAGAAGTTTTCACTCTGCTAACACATTGTACCTAGGCTACGTTCCCCAACATAACAAATAAATAAATGGAAGGAGTATAATAATAGACTTCAGTAGCATCAGGAAACAGGGAGTGGGAGCACTCATGATATTTTATTTCAGTGCTCCCTTGAAAGCTAGTCAACTTTAGACCTTCCTCTGTAAGATTCTAACAGATAAATTCCATTCCTCCTTTGAGTACACTTTTTTTGTTACAGAAATGACAACAAATTTTTCCTTATATCCCCTGACTGCTTTTGCTACATCATACTTCTCTATCAATGCCACACCATTTCTTCTTTAATTTTCATTTCCTGATTAAAACACGATGAAATTATCTGCCAGAATATGTCCCATTCCTATTCCCTTTAGCTCAGTCACCCCAAGTATTGCAATGTTTACATATTTTTGTTTTAAAATTTCTAGCTTCTTTGATTCATGACTCCCACATTCCATTTTCTTACCATATGTGTTGTGGAGCTTTGTACTTTCCTTTCACGTCTAAACACATCAGCAGCTGAAGGTACCTTTAGCTTGAATCTAGTTACGACATTCAATACAGCACTATTCTTACTTGTCCTTTGTTCTTCCCCAGCAGCTGGCTGAATGCGCTCTGACCTGTGCGGTAGTTGTGATATCTCACCTTCCAGGACTACACCTTTTTTTTAACCATTTTTAATTAATAAAAGCATACAAGCATAGAAAAAACATAAGACAAAACATAAACCAACAAAATCCAACAATGAACACAAACCATACTATGAAGAGAAAAAAACTATACAATATAAAGAATACATAAAAACGAATATATAACAAAATTACAAAACTATAAAAGAAAAATTAAAAATTGGTTCCCGCCCTTGTTGCAAACAGCTCCTAGTAGTCAATCAAACACATAACCATCTATCATCTTATATATCATAATAACTACATGTTGCTATTACTATAATATCACAGATATTTATCTAGCCACATATATATTTAATATCAAACATTAGTATACTAATATATAGTCCTAAAATATACAGTAATAGTAATAGCCAACAAGATCTATAAGTAATACTCTTCTTAGTAATCCATATAATCTAAAGTTGGATTAGATAGACTATATAACAATTAGACTTGCAAAGCAACAATCAGTTTAACTTATTTATCACTTTATATTCCTCATGTGAGTTTAAGAAAAGAAAAAAGAAAACAAAAACAAGACTCCAAGTTGAAGTTATAAAGTTTCCTGTTCCGGCAACTGGTTCCTGTTCTGGCAGCTTAATGGACAACATGCTTTAGGCGGTCTGTCTGATCATGGAACCAAAGGGGCCATTCTTGGCAGTGAGGGAGGCTGTTAAGCTCCCTGTTACCCTGTTTACTGGGGGTCCTGGGAGGGACACCTATATGCGCTCTCAATTAACTAAGTTTGGGGAAATTAGCTAGAGCACAAGTTAGCAATGCGAGAGGCAGGGCAACGCAGCGGAATCTTTTACCCAATGTCTATGGGGTCAGGCCAAGCCAAGGAGCACACCAAGTTTAAGAATAATTGAGATTTTATTAAATACAGACAAACAGTGTATGCAACACACTCACACAAATAACTATAGAAAATAAAAGGTGGAGTGGTATAGAGGGATTTTAAGAGGGATTGTTGAATTGGGTGATACGACACCTGTCCTGAATCCCGGAGAGGTCTGAAGATTGAGTTCATTGGTATGGAGTCTCAGTATGCGGGACTGAGGGGACAGCTTGCCAAACAAAGCGGCAGCAAGGCTGGATGGAAGTCCGGAGCAATCCGAGGAAGGTCTCAGAATCAGGGGTTTTTATAGAGAGAAATGTAACTGCAGGCTATTCCGTACTTGGGGAAAACAATGAGTTTTGGGTGCAAGACAAGCCTTGGAAAGGTCAAAATTTAGCATGATTGAGTTAAGTCCGAATTGACAAAGAGTTAGCTGGTATGCAAATACAGAGTGCTTGGCATTTGAGTATTCAGCTTGCCGAGTTGCCTGCTCGGGGCAGGGAGTCCTTTGGAAACAGCGTGCATACATAATAAGGGTGTTTGCAGAGAGGTCTCCTAAAGTGGTGATCTGGCTATTTCTGGCCTGCCTGGGTGGAGAATGGAATGTCCAGCGATTAGTGGCTGAGCCTAGTTCTGTGCTTGTCTGGGGGCCTCACAAACACATGGAGAGGGGTGGTGGAAGAGAGCCAAATTATTGATATCAAAATGATATCTAGGGGTATCTCCAAGGAGGTCCAAACTGCAGTAACACCCTCCTGTCAAGCAAAAGACCCCCCTGAAGGACAGGAGGTTCAAAGGATCTTCAGATGGAGCTGGAAATTGTTTCCGGGCTGTCATCTGCTTTCCAGGACTATATCTTGTTTCATGTGGTGTTGTCCCATGATAAGGTTTTCAAGATGAAAGACATTCAGATAGATTTGACCATTATTATATTAAATTGTGGTATTTAAGGAGGATTTCAATGCTGAGTCAATTTTTCTAAACAATTAATTCAAAGTGTTAATTCTACAATCCACTCTGCCTAAATGGGGATTAAAAACCCTACAGACCCAACTAAGAAATCAGAAATGCATATGACTATGTACCTAATTATTAATTTTAACATCAGAGTTAGTATCATCTTGCTGAATTACAATGGTGAAAGTCAGACTTTTGCCATTGCAACTCACTTTTTGGGTTGTTCCAGAGTTTAGAATTTTCTATTGACCATGCAACAACTAATGTCACCCCATGAAAACCAACTTGTCTCAGCTCCATTTCCCCTTCTCCAGCCAACCATTTTCATGTTATTTGATAGTTGGAGGACTGAGTGACAGCTGCCCAGCTGTTTTCCTATAACTGGCTGAAGAAAAGTGACATCATCTGCAGAGACCTCTAGAGGAATCACGGAGTTTGTTATGGTGTCTGTCACTGTGAATCCTATTATAGGAAAATAGCTGGCTGTTTCTTTGCTGCTTCCCCCAGTCTTCAGCGACATAGGCCCTTCCTGCAGGATGGTGACATCCTGGCATGGGGGCATGAGGGGAGTGGGACTGCAACAATGAACAATGCGAGGTATGACATAGAATCATAGAATCATAGAATCATAGAAATTCAGAGTTGGAAGAGACCACACAGGCCATCCAGTCCAACCCCCTGCCATGCAGGAACACCCTCAAAGCAATCCCGACAGATGGCCATCAAGCCTCTGCTTAAAAACCTCCAAGGAAGGAGACTCCACTACACTCCGAGGCAGCATATTCCACTGCCGGACAGCCCTGACTGTCAGGAAGTTCTTCCTGAGGTTCAGGTGGAATCTCCTTTCCTGCAGCTTGAATCCATTGCTCCTCGTCCTGGTCTCTGGAGCAGCAGAAAACAAGTCCCCTCCTTCTTCTACATGGCATCCCTTCAAATATTTAACATCATCATGGTCCCACCCTTCTTGCATCACCAGCCGACATGATTGTGAGGTATATCGTTGACAGAGAAACTCTGTCAATGATCCCCAATTGCATGAGCCTTCCATTGCAGCCGGCCATGCAGAAAGGCAGGAAGCATGATGGAGGTGCTTGCTTCTCCAGCACAGCAGGGAAAAGAGCCCAGCTGTGCTGCAGAAAGCAGACGTGTGTCATTCGTGCTCCCTTCCACAGGGAGCCAGTTGGGTGCAGAGGGGAGCAGTCCCATCGCACCCCTTTCATGGCAAAGGTACTGCCAGGATCATGACAGGAGGGCAACAGGATCAGATAAGGTGCAGAAATGGGCATGGACATCGCTGGAGTTGGGAGACCAGAGCTGAGAAAAGGTAGCTGAGGAGATGAATAGAAGACTATCATACTACATATTAATTACTTGTCCTGATTGTGATCCAGATGTTTTAATAAGTGCCATGGGATATAGGAATCTTTTTTATTTTAGTTCATGATTACATTGTGATAGTTGGTGATAGAAGAATTTTTTTTAAATGGGAAAAATATAACTGCTTGCCTATTTTCTTCCAAGTGTTTCTGATGCTACTGTTTCAGACATCAAGCAAGAGGTGGAGGGGCCACCACCATTGGCTCTTGAGCTGAATAACTTGGTGCCATGGTATGAGACAGTTTTTCTTGGTTTTCATGTAACAAATAAGAATGTACTTGGTATTTTGAACATGTTATGAATGTGATATGCTTTCCATCTGATTTTTGTTTTTGGATTTCTTTCTTTTTTTTCTTCATATTTCAGAAATTATATTCTCAGAAATTGAAAGAGATCACAGAGATTATTGAAGAAAGAAGCAGACAGAGAAGAGAATCTGAACAGCAGGAATGGCTGCTTCCTCAAAATATTTCTTACTGAGAATAAGATGATTGTCTCTAGTTGATTGTTGCTTAAAAATAACTTCAATCTTGTGTATTTCTGTTAAACATCTGAGTCAGTGGGTGGGTGAGAAATGGGGTTTCCCAAAATACATGTAGATGTCTGCTTCATTCTCGCCTAAATTGAAAAGAGGGAAGAGAAAAGAGAGGAGCAAAATAATGGGTGGAATTTCCCCCATTTATGGTGGTAAGGTTTGGGGTGAAATAATGTAATATAAATTTAAGAATAAAGTTCGAATTATTGTTAGTTTCCTCTTCATCGTACCTGCAATTAAAATATGCTTTAAAATGCTTTTTAGAATAAACTTAACATTATGGCACTTTTTTCTTAGTGTTAGGCGGATCTGTGGATATTTGGTGTCAGATTCAAGACTCACTTAAGCTGAGGAGCATTGTAGCCTTCCTTTTTATAATTCTAGGCTGGAGAAATATATATATATCCCCATGGTTTGATTTAGCCCCTGAAGGCCTTTCAGAGAGGTTCTTAAAAGTTACCAACATGCTGAGCAATAGCTGAGCTGAGATTTGGCCTTCTGCTTAACAGCAACCTGTGCTTCAAAAATTTCACAGTGTTCATGCTGGCACAACATGTCATAAACCCCCTTTGGGGTTTCTACAGAGAAGAGTCAATTCCACTGACTGTCTGACCTCAACCCTCAGTGGGATTTAGGTTATGTAAAGTTATTGGTCTCATTTGACACTCCAGAATCACAAAGCCTTCAGGCTTAATTTTTTGTTTTGGATGTAATGAGCCACAGGGGAGAAAATTGACACTTTCTTAGAATGCACAACACATGTCTAACAGAAAGACACCTGATGATCCAGAGATGGGATCCTGGTGAAACTCACTTCTGAAAAGTGGTCAGGCTGCCTTTGAGAATTCCTCAGAGAATGGATTAACTTTCTAAAGGCTACAGTACTGAGGTAAAGGACTCTATCTACAGTGTAAGGGGAGGATAGCAACTTATTATGCAGAAACAATTTACACCCCCTGTAGATAACATTTATCCGTGCAGCTTAAGGTTCTGCAGAATGATAACAGTAGGTACGTTTCTGAGGCCCACATTTGCTTTTTCAAGATTATCCTGTGCATGAGAATTGCAAACTTCCCATGACCTCGATGACATAGTACTAACTTGGAAGCTGATACCAACACATGGTTTAAGATAGGACAAAAAAATGCTAACTCCTGTCAGCAAGACAACCCAATGATGGCTTTAGAGACTGAACTGAAGGACTTTCATCACCAATCAAAACAGTTCCACAATTATAGACTTCAAAAGTGTTTGATAGGTCCAGGAGTAGAGTAAAGTGCAAGCAAGTGTTGTCTATTCAAGGAAATATATGCAAATATACTTCAGTTAATGAAGTAGATCTATTTATAGAAAATTTCTTTAACAGAAATGTTGTTCCTAAAGGCAGAAAGAACAGATAGAGGTCCCTATTGCACATGCATGCATGTGTGCGCACGCGCGCGCATGCACACACACAGATCAACAAGTTTCATCAAACCTTTTCTTGAAAATGAAAAAACATGCACATGAGAAATGAAAGAACCTGGGCAGGGAAGCCTTGAATAAGTCAACAAAAATATTTTGAAGCTTCTAACACTTAAGAGTTTCTTTCAAAACATATCCAGGTATGCTTTTTTTTTCTTTCCCCATCCTCTACTTTTCTTATGATTTCCATTTTGGTGGCCAAATGTATAGAGCTAAACTTTTTTAAATATGCTAGAGCTAGCAGACTAATCTGCTTTCTCCTCTTCTCTCTGTTTTCTTCTTCTCTCTCTGTTCACATATTCCACGTAAAGGATTCTGGAAACAGCTGTGGTTTACCTGATCAGTTACAGAAAGGCACAAATGGAAACAGGAGTACTGGCCAGAGTAGAATCCCATTCTCTCTCAGTTCAGTCTTTATTTCATTGTTTACTACAGGCACACTGCTGCAACCCAGCACTAAAATCCTGTGCTTTTCTGTCCTCCTTCACTATCCTCCCAATGCTGCTAAAGAACAATTTTCCACCAAGGTAGAGGGCAAGGAGAAAAGAGTTCTCGGCAGGTGTAAAAAGAATTTGTAAAAAGACTTCTTTGTCAGAGGCTTTTTAAACTGAGGTATGTCTATACCTAAAGCACTAGAGATTGAAAATTGCGAATCAGATTATAGAAATTGGATTATTTCTTATTTTTCTGATGTTTGTTCTAAAAGCAAAGCCAGCCTGCTTTGTGAGCATGAGCTTTTAGGGAAGCAAGAGGATTTTTTTTTCATCTCTCTTTTGGGTACGCTCATGATCCTAGTGGAGTACATTGCTTGATTTTGGGCTCATCCAGAGCTCTTGAGAACCACAATATGTCTTCATGGCTGCCATTCGTGGTATCTGAAAATGAAGCTGTATCATTCTTGATGTCATATGGAACCAAAGGAAGATATCTATTTATGGATAAAGATCAGACTGTTTTATATATAAGATAAATTTGAAACGAAAACCTGTTGAACAAATTGTCAATAGTTCTCACTGTTAAACAATTGGATATCTTGTTCTGTGATACAATAATACTTTGGATATCATATTTTTTCTTCTTTTTGGAGTATTGATATGTTTTATTATATTATATAAAATCTGTTAATAATAAAAAAATTATTGACGTCATTTTGAAAGATTTTGGAGGAGCTTTCACTCCCTGTTTCAGGCTGATACCCTAACACAGCAAGTTTTTTAAAAAAAGCATAATTTAAAGTTATTTTAATACTAGGGGTTGGAACCCACTTGGGCAGTTACGTATGTGTAACCTAGAGTTAAAGTATTTATGACTGTTTCATATTCATGATTCCTCATATTCCTTAGTTCAAGGTGTACACATGGATTGTGAAATCTCCCAGTCTCCCCCTGACCAGGCACCAGCTGCTATGATTGACAGTGGGTCTGTTCACCTGTCAATGGGGAACTCCATGCAAGAAGTCTCTAGTGTGAGTGGGAATTGTGATGGTGACCTTACTTCTTCCTGTTGCACTGGAGATCATTCATGGAGGAGCTGGGAATGTCAGTCAACCACTTCCCAACTGACAAGGAAACAGACCCCAGTCGATTGCAGCAGCTGCTGCCCAGCTGACAGGGATTAGAAGGCTGGGTCAAGAGTCACTGTGCAGTCACATAACTAAAGTAGTTATGCTTTTGTTACTGCCCAGTTGAATTTTGGCCAGGATTTTTGAACCAAAAAAGTGGTTTAGGGTATATTGTGGGTTTGGAGGATTAGTGCAGGCTCCAAGAATTTCACTGGACTCCCCAAAAGGCTGCACATGGCCCACAGGTTGTACAATTCCAATCCTTGCTCTAATATGAGACTTTTGAGGAGGATATTATTTGATGTGAACAAAGGGATCGTCTTCAGGATCAAACAACATGTGAACCAACTTCCAAATTTTCTAATATTATTATGGAAGTACTACCATGTTAACGCTGCATTAGCTTGCCTCCATGTAGTGATCCTCATATGGATCTGCCTTTTAAAAGAATGTGATAGTCTAAGCCAGTTTTCTCATCCTCAAGTCACCAGATACTGTTGGACTCCAGTGCCCATCCTCCTTGGCCATTGGATGATGGCTGTGGATGGTGAGGGATGCAACAATGTCTGGGGAACCTACATATGAGAAAGACAGGTTTGAGACATCTCTATATTTCTTTTGGCAATAGCTGTATTTTCTTCCTTTAGTTCTGGATGAGTTACTTTTTTGCTTCCTCTTTGAAATACTTCTATTTTTAAACCTCCACTGTGTGATGTGGCACATTGTCCAGCTGTCACTTATCAAGACTGTTGAACTCCTTTCATATCTGCTTTATGCTGAATGATGCATCTTACATTTCTTTAGAAAGAAAAAGAAGGAGGGGAAGAGAAGCTAACCCTGAAGGTACCCACAATGACCTGAGGTTTCTGTGTGTATACTATAAATACTAGAAAGAGGGAGCAAAGGCAGCTCTCATTATTGTGCAAAGCTGGAATAAAGTTCTTCCCTATATACTGAGACAGGCTGAAAGGAACCAGAATGCATTAAGCCTGACATTACAAGAGCTAGGGGCATACTTCAAGTAGTCTAGGAACAAAATCTCTTGACTGGAGAGCTTCGTTTGTATTCCATTTCCTGCTCCTTACTGTTGTTGGTGGTGGTGTGAGACAGGGGAACAAAAACATTATGTATGGCATGGTAGATTTATCTCTGCAAACATCTCCTATGCACAGGTGCATAAAAGTTACCATTACACAATTTACTTTATGCCCAGTAGCTATGTATTACACATATTCCTTTATGGACAATTCAGATGGATTAAATAAGTAGGAAACTATTCATTTGATATACTTGGTTGAAAACCAGTTGTATCTCTCAGGCCATTTCCGCACGGGGTGAGGGAATCGCCCCGTGATGCTACTCACTGGACTTTTGGGCTCCCTGGTCCAATCCATGCTTCTCCGGAACAGTGCGTGGCTGCTGCTCCGCACTGCTCCGGGGACAAAATGGCGGCTTCCGGTTGTTTGAGGGTCTCGACCAACCACTGAAGCTCGCCAGCCTAAAGCCTGCCCCTGGCAGATCTCAGGCTTGCACCAATGCGAGCCTGTGAATCTGCATATGGGAGTAGGCTCAAAGTGGTGCGCTCCTATGCTTTTGAAAGACCTGTTTTTAGCGGTCTTTCAAAAGCATGCTGGACAACCACTTGGGGTCGTTTGGGAGTGGGCTGGACTGCGGATCTACATTCAGTAGGCCCAACCCAGTCCAGTCCCAGGTGCAGACATCCTCCCTGGAGGACGCTTTGCCCCGTTTAAAAAACCCCATGTGGAAATGGCCTCTGTGTATGCATGCTCATTTCCATACGTGTGTCCTCATTCTCATGTGTGTGCATTTCTTTTACTGCATTTCTGAAGAGTTTAATATTGTACACATATTATCCTGACAATCTTTACTATAGTCTTGCAAGGTAGTTCAATGAGAGCTTGTTTAATACAGAGTAACTAAGACTATACACTGTCTCCTAGAAATCGTGGAGTAAAGGTCATAGAATCATAGAGTTGGAAGAGACCGCAAGGGTCACCCAGTCCAATCCCCTGCCATGCAGGAACACACATCAGAGCACTCCCAACAGATGGCCATCCTGCCTTTGTTTAAAAACCTCCAAAGAAAGAGACTCTACCACACTCCGAGGCAGCATATTTTACTGCCAAACAGCTTCCTTTACAGGAAGGAAAACACTAAATGGGTTTGGGAAAGTCATTATTTCTCAAACATAGTGTCACCATTATTAAGATGAAGAAAATGTAGGAGTGTTGTCAAGGTGTAGGTCTTCATAAGTACATGAACAAGCATGTCAGATACTCTGAAGATAAGCAATATTCATGTAATAAAATATCAGATATTTGGTTTTTAAACCATTCACGTAAAAAAAAAATCATTCAGCAAGGTGGCAGATCAACAAAGTGGTATAACCAGCAAGATGGACAGGTAGATGCTGTGAAGCTAGAAAAAGGTGCAGCACAGGCAATCAAAATGATCAAAGTGTTAAAGCAACTGTTTTATGGAACACATTTGGGGCACTTCAACTAGCAGGGAAGGCAACTAAGTAGTAACCTGGTAGAATCTGGTAGAAATAGATATGGTAATAATACCATGGAGGATGAGCTTTCCTCCTTCTCTTATAAATAATAGTACCTAAGGTCCTCAGACAACCAGACAATGACCTTGGCAACTAGGGTTTGATTCCCTGCTCAGTCATGGAAACTCACTGGATGACCTTGGGTGTATTACACATTCTCAGTCCCAGAAAACCCTACGATAGAGTAACCCTAGTGTCACCATAAATTGGAAATGACTTGAAAGCATACAACAGCAGCAGCAGCAAAAGTCCTCAACTGAAGCTGAACAGTGTAAGATTTGGAACAGATGAAACAAGGTACTTCTGCACATAGAACATAGTTAAACTGTGGAACCCACTGCCACAAGATACAGTGAGAAATGCCAACTTAGAGGTTTTATAAGGAGATCAGTTAAACCATTGGAATTAACAATGAAGTTGAATCATGATTGATATATATTCCCTTGCTTACAAGATGCAGGCTGTAATCCTCTTAGTCATGCCCAACTATAATAAACCCACCAAATCGAATATTGAATGATGAGCCAACACATAGGTGAGTTCAATTGATTCAGTTGGTTTACTCTAGTCAGGACTAACAATAAGATTTAGGCCACAGTATACCTCTGAACTGTTGTTGTGTGCCTTCAAGATGTTTCCGACTTATGGCAAACCCAATCATTGTGGCTTCTTGCCAGCATTTGTTCAGAGGGAATTTGCCATTGCCTTCCTATGTGGCTGAGAGAGTGTGACTTCCCCAAGGTCACCCAGTGGGTTTCCATTCCCAAGAGGGGATTCAAACTCTGGTCTCCAGAGTCATAATTCAACTCTCAAACTACTACATCATCTGGGCTCACAGAGCATTGGACTATGACTCAAGACAGAAATACAAATCCCTGCTCTACCACAGAAGCCCACTGGGTAGCCTTGGGCAAGACCCCTCTGAACAAATTGTGCCAACAAAACCCCATGATAAGTTCATCTCATGGGCATCATAAATCAGGAACAACTTGAAGGCACAAAACAACAATGCCTCTGAATATCAATTCAGCAAGAGCAGAAGAGTGCTAGTGCCCTCAAGATCTTTGTCAGGCTCTCATGGTGCACATGGATGAGAACATAAGAAGAGTCATGCTGGCTCAAGGGCTATTTTTCTATGGGAGCAGAAACCTAGACTTGGTAGCCATTTGATCCACATGGATCTTCTTACATATTTATCCATTTGTCCCATCTATATTTCTATAGAGACAGCTGCTTCTCAATTCATAAAAGATTGTTAAAAGTGGAGCAGAAAGCCATCAAATCTGACAAGCACGCAGAGGGGCCTCCAGGAATCTGGTCATGTATTGCTGTACATAAGGAGACCCACTAGCACCATTGCTGCTGAAAACTGCATCAGAATGTTTAGGAAGTGTGAAAGTGGGTAGATAATCAAATTCTACACAGTGTTCTCAGAAGTTCAGATCTGACTTTCTATGATCAACTTCCTCAAGCCTCCCTAATCTAGGTACCTTCCCTAGCCTTCAAAGACTTCCTCATCAACCTGTTGTCTTTGTGTGTATTGTTCATGGTTCCTCTGTGTTTCATCTGCCATTCTTAAATAAAGAGCCCACCATCAGATTATTTAAGTGCTACATTTTTGTTGTGCAGACTAGAAGGGTCAATGGACTCTCCCCCCACAGAATTTTTGGTCCTGATTTGTGCACACTGAAGAGAGTAATATGCCTCCTTTCATATCCTCTCTTTGTTAAGAATTGAAACACATGTCAATCTCAGGCAATGGTTTGTGAAGATTCTTGATACTCTAAGGCATACTGTTCCATTATTCCCACGATGTCTCTGGGTAGTTTTTCGTACTGGTGAATAGCTGTACCAGACTGAATCTTGATCTGTTGTGTGTGTGTAAACTCTGTGTCATAAATTCCAGATGGTTGGATAAGCCTTGAATATATAGGTCTCTAAGGGCACATGCTAGATAGCTGAATTTCTTTTTAAACAGACAAAATTTTAAAATAGATATATATATTTGCCTGCTTTGTATATTTTTTATTTTGTTAGATTTGTTGCTCAATTTAAAAACATATCAAATACATCATAACTCTATTTTTTTCTGTTATCCATCTCTTCTTCTCCCCTGTGAGCCTACTGCAGAGAAATATTAAGCTCTGTTTGTGACTATTACTGTTTGAAATCTCTCATTCTCTCTCTCTCTCTCTCTCTCTCTCTCTCTCTCACACACACACACACACACACAGACGTCTAAATATTTCTTGATCTGTAAAATTTGGGTTGAAGTTTGGTATGGGGCTCCCTTTTTATATACAGAGTAATAAACATCAGAACATTTTCTTTGGAGGTTCTCATTCTGAGGTTCAGGTATCAAGGAGACAATCTGCTGGGAGTATTTCCACCATAAATCTCACTGAAAAACTCAGAAGGAGAATACATTCCCAATAAACCAGAAACTAAAACCTAGAGATTTGACCAAATGCATTACTTCAGATCTGTATTTTCTTTATAATACTTTAGCAGGTTTGGATGTATTTCTGCCCATACCTCTCTCAATGTTTCTTTTCCAGTTTTCCCAATGCCCTTCTTCTCTTTTTCTCATTCATTCTTCCAGACCCGATTTTGTAGGCCTCTTGTGCCTCTTGGCCTAATGCCTCCTTCACTCCTTGGTTTTCTCTTTTCTAGACCATGACTGCTTCAGTTGCTCTTTCCATAGGTCTGTCAGCTTACCCTAAGCCTAGGATAAGAGCAATTTAGTCAGCTGTACCCACAACTCTTGTCCTCTTTTGCTTCTGTGAGACATTAAACCAATTTATTAAGCTCAACCTACATCACCAATCTTTTCCCACAATGTAATATATTGATCAGGTTGAGCAGAAGACAGAGCAGGATTTACTGGTAGATCTCTGGGTGGTTTATAGCAGATTGATAAGGGTTTTTATCTCCCAATGGTTTAACAATAGCAAGTCAAAATGAACATTTTCATTTGTTTTTGAACATCTGCCAGGGCTAACCTTATGTTACATTGTGTAAGCTTCAGTGTTACACCCCATAAAATATGGATATTAATTGGTTGCCTTTGACAAAGGTTTTGTACAACTTGCTTCAGTTGCCTATACCACATCTCTAGTCCCAACTACAGTAGGTCCCTTGATTCAATACCTGAATTGTAAACCAGCACTTACATAAATCCCATGGCTTTAACAAAAGGCTGGGCAGGTGCAACCTGTGGGTTGTATGTGGCACCTAGACCCACTTTTGTAGCCCCAGAAGCCACCCCCAGCAACCTAAAACCCCCATTTTAAAAATGATGTGACTTTGATGCATTTTTTGTTTTAAAATCACACAGAAACTCCTCATACATGAAAACTTGCAAGGATATCCCATCCCACCTCCCACAAGCACCCACAACTCAATACTACTCCAAACACATCCATTTTCTGCTATAGCCACTTTCAAAATGGTGACAGGAAGAGATGCACCTTTACTTCCTGTTACCATTTTGAGAAGGTCTACAGAGGAAATATCTTGATATTTCTTTGCAGTACCTCTCAAAATCATAAAAGGAAGTGAAGGTGCACCCCTCCCTGTTGCCATTGTGAAAGTGGTTGTGGAAAAAAAACACCAGAATTTTAGTGTGGTTGGTGAGTGGGTGGGGGGATTGCTACGATTGCCAGAGTAAAAATAGGAGAATGCTCGTGTACCTTTAATAATTGTGTAAAGGAGGGAATTTCAGCAAGTTTGCTTGTCATGCAACCAAGCAACAAGGAAGACCTGATGACAGTCCATCTTCTGTACAACCTTTAAAGGTATAGGAGCCATCTATGTTTTTTACTTTAGCAAGACTAGTTACTCCTAGAATTGCAGCCTATAGGGTGAGTCTGGGGGGAAAATCGCCCCCTTTTTCCCATTCAGCTGCCCACTCCTGACTTGTGTAGTATTCCACGTATTTAGATCAAGCCCTCATAACACAGGTCCTTTCCGCATCGTACCTTTTTCTGGTGCTGGGGTGCAGGGATCATGTGAGCAACCTCCGGCAAGAGGCTCTCATGTCCCTGCTGCTTCAGCTCTGCATGAGCTGCCTGCTTGTGTGAGAGCCCTGCCTCTTCCTTCTGCAGCACAGCCTGGGGATTTCCCAGGCTACGCTGGGGCAGGAAGCGCAACCGCCGTGGCTCTGGAGGCTCTGCACACCAGGTAAGTGCATGCGGGGCCTGGGAGCAATGTGCACCATTTTCAGCTGAAAGCCAAAAATGAAAAGATGTGCGATCCGTGCCTGCCAACCCCTGGAGCATTGCATGATTGTGAGTGCATCGTGCAGATTTCTCCTCACAATCATGCAATGCTCCAGGCACCCTTTCACATGGTAAATGCCATGCGGAAAGAGCCACAGATGGAGCCACAGTCAATTTTCAGTTGAACCGTGCATGTTACACTCCATGCTATAGATGGGCATTACAGTTTGGACCTGATTTAAATGTAATCCCGGCCATGTGGAGCACTATCAGTGCGAGCAACTTTACTCCAGGATCTCTATCTAATCATCCTGGTGCCAAGATCTTCCTCCTCAGGTTTCCTAGCTTAGCAGCCTACATCTCCAACTAGAACTGCTGTTTATCATGGTCATTGATTCTTCCTGTAGGAATGGGAGGAATTGTAGTCTGTTATATCTGGAGATCAACAGGTCAAGTGACTTTGCAATATACTATTGAATACAAATAAATAAAACCAGCTTTAGACTATTATTTGTAACCTGACTTTACACTCATAGAGTTAAGCCTAGATTGTGCTATGCCACCTTGCTAGAGAATTGTGACAATGCACAGCTAAATGTATAGTGTGCATTTATCTGAAATGTGCAACTGCTGTACACAACAGTGTACATCAATGCACAGTGCAATATCACTCCCAGTGGCACCATAGGTATAACCCCATTTTCACAACTTTGAACTTAATGTGGTTGTTATTTTTCAGACCAAAATGTCCTACTGCTTCCATAGGGCAACTTATGCCTTTATATGTCACCAACTGGATGCCAGCCCATGTAGTTCAGTGATAAACCACAAAAGTTACATTTTGGACTGTACCTCCCAGAATCACTCTGTGGCCATGCTGTTCCAGTTAACTGTAGTTCAAGAAAGTAACTTTTCCAAGCTCTGTACTTTGCTTATACACCAGATCCCATGCTTGTGTCTCACTGGCTCCCAGAACAATTTCTGTTCCATTAAAGACAGCAGTGGCTAGTGGTTCTCATACCCACAGAGCAGTAAATCTACTCTGGAGTATAGCCCAAACTTTAAAGGAGCTATCCAAGGTGCTCAATGTATTTTAGAGATAGGGATATCTTTTAAAAAGCTGAACTAAAACCTGGAGTAAATTCACAACTTCACTGACATGAAGGCTTCTAACTGCTGCTGGTTATGAATGGCATTAGTGTTTCATGTTCATTCTTCTTCTTTACAAGCCGTATTTAGGCAATGATATATATCCTTGTGCATACCTAAGCAGGTGGGAGTTATAGGCCATTTCTGCACTGGACTGTTAGAGTGCTATTATTCCATTTTTTATATCCTATGAAATCCTGGGGTTTACAGTTTAGGGAGGGGCCTCAAAGGTCCCTCTCTAAACTGCAAACCCCAGGATTCCGTAGGATGTTGAAAGTGGAATAATAGCACTATAACTGCCTAGTGTGGAAATGGCCATAGTTTTAGAAAGGTATACAATATGCGATTGCCTGCACCTGATGGGCCTAGGCCTTGTACTGCTGCAAATTCCCTCTCTCCACCTTTCATAGCCTTGCCCAGGCTCATTAGTTCAGCATGTAGAATGTGCCGCAGCTGTCAGAAGAATACCCATTACAGATGTGAAACCCATATTTGCATGCAATAACCAAGTGAATGTATGCATTAGCCACAATTTTAAGTAGACCTTTCCACCAGCAAAGTGATATACCTTTGGAAGCATGTGTACACATTTTCAAATAAAACTCAAGCTGCAGATTTCAAATCCAGCCACTAAAATGGGCTTTCAAATAATAGAAGCCTCTCTCACATTTCCATGAATTAGTGTTTGTAAAGCACCATCAAATGAAAGGTAGCTATTGAAAAGCAAAGCATTTTTTTTATTAATGCCATAATTTTTATAAGCTTAAGGAAAAGTCAGTATGCAATTTAAAAAGCTGCTAACAGGCTTATAAATGCTGTTGAACATCCTTGGGGATGTGAAATCTGTCCATAACAGAGAGGTATTTAAGTAATGGGGGACAAAATGAGCAAGAGTAAATCGAAATATGGACGCACAGCATAGGCAAAATAAGAAGTGAATCAGCCAGGAATGGCTCAGATTTGGCTGATTTTTACTTTTAGCAAAGCATTCCAAGAAGCTAACAACCAGTAGCCTGTAGGACATAGCTTTTCTTGTAGGAGAAGCAATTTACTGACAATATTTGAGATAAGGGCAAAGTTTCCTTAACATCAATATATATGCATTTTTTAAAAAATCTTTGCTTACTTTTTCAAAAAGTGTACTATTGATATTGGAGGAAAAGACACTCTGGTGCTTTTGCTTGTTTGTTCTTGTTTAATCTGATGGGGCTTTTGTTGTTGTTGTTGTTCTTGTTTTTCTGAGTGGGTAGGATTTAAAAATTCAGAGCCAAAAATGGAGACAAGTAATTCTCTATGCTCTTCCCTCACAGTATCTCCATTATGTGAGAATCCATGGAGCTTCATTATCTTCTTCTTGACATTTGAAGTCACATTAGGTGGTCCCTATTCCCTCTTTTTGAGAGTGTGC